>CM037593.1:93669514-94319236 GCA_021018995.1 Chloranthus sessilifolius
TATCCACCCAACAAGCCCCTGATCTGGAACTCAAGAAGCTTCCAGAAACATTAAAATATGTCTTCCTTGAGAAAGGTGATAAGCTTCCAGTGATTATCTCCTCCTCTCTTACCAATGAGCAGGAAGAGGAATTACTAACAGTTTTGAGGAAGCACAAAAGGGCAATTGGCTGGACCATTGCAAATCTGGGAGGAATAGATGCATCAATCTGCATGCACAGGATTCATCTTGAGGAAGGATCACTACCCTCCAGGGAAATGCAGAGGAAGTTAAATCCTCACATGCACGAAGTGGTCCTCAAGGAAATCATTAAATTGTTAGATGCAGGGGTGATTTACCCCATCTCTGATTCTAACTGGGTGGCACCTATCCAAGTGGTGCCCAAGAAATCTGGCATAACAGTTATTAAAACTGAGTCTGAAGAGTTGAGACCAGCCAGGGAGACCACTGGCTGGAGAGTTTGCATTGATTATAGAAAGCTCAACTCTAAGACCAGAAAGGACCACTTCCCTCTCCCCTTCATTGATCAAATTTTAGACAAATTGGCTGGAAAAGCTTTTTACTGTTTTCTTGATGGGTACTCAGGGTACAACTAGATCCCTGTGCATCCTCAAGACCAAGAGAAAACCACCTTCACCTGTCCTTTTGGCACCTTTGCTTACAGAAGGATGCCTTTTGGACTGTATAATACGCCAGTCACTTTTCAGAGGTGTATATATGCCATATTCTCTGATATGATTGACAAGTTTTTGGAGATTTTTATGGATGATTTTTGTCTATGGGGACAGTTTTGGCCAATGTCTACAACACCTCAGCCTAGTTTTGCAAAGATGTGAGGAGACCAATCTGGTCTTAAGCTGGGAAAAGAGCCACTTCATGGTAACACAAGGCATTGTGTTAGGCCATGTAGTCTCTAAAGAAGGACTTGAGGTAGACAAGGCCAAAGTTGACCTCATTGCCAATTTGCCCCCTCCAAAAATAGTCAAACAAATCATATCTTTCCTTGGGCATGCATGATTCTATAGGAGATTTATTAATGACTTTAGCAAAATTGCTAAGCCATTGTGCCACCTGCTCTGCCAGGATGTGCCTTTCGATTTCTCGGCTGAATGTCTAAAGGCTTTTGAGACTTTGAAAATCTGTCTTACCTCTGCCCCTGTACTCCAGACACCAGACTATACCCTGCCATTTATATTAATGTGTGATGCATCAGATTTGGCAATAGGTGTTGTCTTGGGCCAAAGAAAGGATAAGCTGCCTGTGGTCATTGCTTATGTCAGCAAGTCACTTGCTGAAGCTCAGCTGAATTACACCACAACTGAGAAAGAGCTTACGGCGGTGTATGTCTTTTACAAGTTTAGATCCTACCTGCTGGGATCTAAAACTATAATCTTCACTGACCACTCAGCATTGAAGTATCTACTGTCCAAAAAAGATGCTAAGCCCAGGCTGATTAGATGGATACTCCTGCTGTAGGAGTTTGACATCGAAATCAAGGACAAAAAGGGTGTGGAGAATGTGGTGGCTAACCACTTGTTCAGAATTGTGTTGGAGAAATGTCTTGATGGTCCTCCAAATGATGCCTTCCCGGATGAGCAATTATTTGCCATCCAATCCTTGGTCCCCTGGTTTGCACACATTATGAATTATCTTGTTATAGGAAAGATTCATGCCCATTGGACCAAAATGGACAAAGACCTATTTTTCTCACAGGTCAAATATTTTTTCTGGGAGGAACCTTGCCTATACAAGTACTGTGCAGACCAAATCATCCGAAGATGTGTTCCCGAAAGTGATGTCCCTAGTATTCTGGCCATGTGCCATGAAAATGCCTGTGGAGGCCACTTTAGTGGAAGAAAAATAGCTGGCAAGGTCCTGCAGTGTAGGTTTTATTGGCCTTCTTTATTCAAAGATGCATATACACATTGCAAGGCATGTGAGAGATGTCAAAAATTAGGGGTGTCAAAGAAACTCCATGCCTTCTGACCCATCCTTGTGGTAGAATTGTTTGATGTATGGGGTATAGACTTCATGGGCCCTTTTCTTCCTTCTAATGGTTACCATTTCATCTTAGTGGCAGTGAACTATGTTTCCAAATGGGTAGAAGCCATTGCCACAAGAACCAATGATAACCAGGTGGTCCTCAAATTTGTAAAGCAAAACATTTTTTCAAGATTTGGAACCCCTAGAGCTATTATCAGTGATGGGGGTAGCCATTTCTGCAACAGGAATTGTGAGAGCTTGCTCAAGAAATATTCTGTGACCCATAGGATTGCTACTCCCTACCACCCACAGACTAGTGGGCAAGTTGAAATTTCCAATAGGGAGATCAAGCACATCCTTGAGAAAACAGTGAGGACTGATAGGAGAGATTGGGCTGATAAGCTCTATGACGCACTGTGGGCTTATCGGACTACCTATAAGACTCCCATTGGAATGTCCCCATTCAGACTGGTCTATGGCAAGGCTTGCCATCTCCCAGTCGAATTAGAACACAAGGCCTATTGGGCCATTAAAAACTTAAATATGAACCTAACTTCTGCTGGCTATCACAGGTCCCTGCAGCTGTCTGAATTGGACGAGCTGAGGATGGATGCTTACGCCACTGCCAAGATCTACAAGGAATGATCCAAAGCTTTCTTTGATAAGGGCTTATTGAGAAAGAGCTTCATCCCTGGTGGCAAGGTTTGGTTATTTAACTCCAGACTAAAATTCTTTCCTGGCAAACTAAAACCCCGATGGGAAGGTTCCTATATTGTTATAAATGTTTCCCCATCTGGTGCTGTGGAAGTCAAGGATCCCAAATCTGGGCAGACCTTGAAAGTGAATGGTCAGAGGCTTAAGCCTTGTCTTGAAAAACCTGCCGATCCTATGAACACTATTCATTTTCAAGGGACCCCTTCATCTACATGACCCACAGTTGTGTCCATGTTGTACTATACTGCTTTAGTTTCTTCAATAGTTTTTAGGAAACTGTAGTGTCTCGATGGGGTCTGAGTCTGTGGGGTCTGATAGAGTTTCGATGGGGTTGGTATGATTACTTCTTCTTCTGCGATTTGCTGATTTTTGAATTTAATGTTGAATTGCATGAATTGCTCCCTGTTTGGTACTAAGCCTCACGCATTCCAATTTGAGATTTGGGAAATTCTCGCGCACTACAAGCCACAACATTCATCATCGCGAGATTTCGTTCCTATCTCGCTACCCCCTTGCCCAGCTGCACGAGTCAAATGCATTTGTCATTCCCCATGCTGATTGCTGGGACTTGTCACTTCCCAACTCACTCTAAATTAATTGCGGCGACTTGGATGTTATTTTGCCGTTTCATCTTCCACCATCCTCATCTTTAAATACACAGGGAGCCCCTTTCATATTCATCTCATCCTTTCTCCTCTCACCCTAGCGGTCCTTCCCTAGTCCTAACAATGGCAGATGACAAGCCTAATGCGCTGCCTAACAAGTTTTACCCGATGTGGTTGGAACCGCCCCCACCTAAAGAGCCGGACCCCCTACAACCCCTCTAGGATGAATACGAGGAGGTTCAGTAGATCCTGGCTAAGGAGGAGGGGGAAAAGCTCCAGCCACAGAAGAAAAAGCAAAAGATAGAACCATCCCCATCCCCTACCCCCTCCACTCAACCCCCTCCACCACCTTCTCAGCCCCCCCATCCTTGATCCCTCTCTCCTTTCTTCTTTCTTTTTGTAATTTTTTTTTTTTTTTAGTCTTAATGATAGTTTCTTTTTCTATTACTCTGTACAGTTCTCTGTTCTTGGTTGTTTTCTTTCTTGCTGTTTCCTTTTATTATGCCCTTAATAAATCTGCTGCACCCACACCTTTGATCTAGTGAGGACACTGCTCCTCATAGGTTTGGAGGTGTGGCAGGCAGATCCTGCCAATGGAATAGTTAACCTAAGTGCAGCATAATCATGTGAGTAATATAGAAATGGAACCATGTTCACTGGAGAATCAGAAAAATAATGAAATTTAAAATTTTTCCAGACTTTAGACAGTATCAACTTTTAAAATTTCACATCTCCATGATGAGATCACCAAGGATACTCACTTGTATCAACACTTATTGAATCACTAGAAAGAGAAAAAGGTAAGGACATACTTAAGAATTCAAAGGAAGATCACAACCAGTGAGATTTGGGCCTACTATACAAAAATTTTCTTTGAGGAGTGACTAAGGCAATTTTTTTTTTTTTAGCTCTAAGAACTGGCTGAGTCACTGTGCTCACTAGAAGTCAGGCAACTCCAAGTTGAAACAACTGACAGCACTCATGAGTCCTAGGAAAGGATCAAGGCCTTCTCTTGGACAGTTTGAGCCTAAATAGACCAACCTTAAGAAACTGCCCTTGTCCATACCCCCTTTGAGCCTTAAATCCTAAATTTCTTCAAAAATACACCTGAGTACTCGCACCTAAACCTATGTATCTGATTTAACCTTACCCTCACTCTGAGAATTCAGAAGGTAAAGGAACAAGAGTTGAAGATGGACTAGCTATGGTCAACATTAGGTGAAGAAAGAAGAAGTACCTCAAAGTCTGGCAGTATGGTAACTGAGAAAATGGTGGCATTTCAGAAAAGCAAAAACAAAATAAAAAAAAGAAGAAAAATGCATCAAAAAGAAACAAAAATAATAATGAAGAGGAGTAAGAGAGGAGTCAAGAGGGAACTTTCATTGAAAAAATCAAAATCAAGAAGAGAAACTGATCACTTCAAATCTGAAAACCTCAAAGAAGATGAAAGGAGCTGAATCAAAGAAGGTGAAGTCATGAATCACCTCCTTCACCTACTGATTTCTCAATTTTGAACCCCTTTTCAACCTTTCATTCTTTTTAACCCCACTCCATAAGCCACATTACAGCCCAGTTAAAGCCCTTGTGATCCAAAGTTGAGTGAGCTGTCATGTGGAGACAGAGAGTTGTTCAATCTATGGTGAGGATCTGTCAATGATGCCAGAACTTCAGAGCTATGCCTATGCTCATGCTTACAGACCCATTTGGGGGATGTAACTGCTCTTGAGCTTGTGAGAAAATGAAACCCTCAACAGTTCTTTATGAGAGTATGCCCTGGAGAGTTTTGGGTCTGATATTGAATGCATTAAGCATGATCTACAACTTAATTTTTGATCCAGTGATGAGCTCAATGTTGACACACATGTGTAGTGTCTTTGGTGTAAACTGATTGGAAATGCTGTGCTTTCATGAGAAGCTTATACTGTTTAAATTTCTGTGTAGCCAATGTGTTTGAATTTCTTATATTATTAATGATTCAAAGGTGAACTAACTTTGTTCCTTGACTGCTCATCTGATAAATGGCACTTTTGTTAACTGCTTCATTGAGAAGTTTGTGGGTGTCTTCACTGAAAACCCTCAGGAGACTTCACTCCTCCACTAGAGATCACCTAGGGGTTTAAAAGGCTTGGTACATATGCTAAATGTATCCATGCTCCCTACGAAAGTGGCATTTAAATTCTATAGTTGATTTAGTGTAGCTTTGCTAAGGGACTAGCAAAGATTAGGTTTGGGGGTGTGTTAAGACCTGAAAAGTACCACTTTTCACCCCTTAACTTAGCCTTCGAATAGACCCTTAGCCATCTAATAAATGCTTGTTAAGTGTTTTTTGTAGGTAATAAACAGCAGGGCAATAAGGCCATGAATCCTGCTAAGGAGCCTGTTTTAGTACCAGAAGTCCCTCAGAAGAATGAACCATAAATCCAGACCATAGAAGAGCCTCGCGCAACTGACAAAGCTTCAGAGGATTCAGAAAAATACACTTCGTGCAGTCCTTGCGAAGTCCCAAGAATTCACAAACAAGTTCTCGCGCAGTAGAGTGACAGAAGAGCTTCAGAAGCCTTGAGTCGCGCAGCTCTCGCGAAGTTTAGAAGTTAAAGGTCACGCAGCTCCCGCGTAGTTCAAGAAGACCCCTCTCACCCTTGTGCGGTTCGCTCAGAACAGCTGAGGAGAGAGAGCTTCAGAATCCTGCCTCGCGCAGTAGCCGCGGGATGCAAATATCAAGAGAACCTGCCGCGCAGTTCAGAAAAGCCTCAACGCCTCGCAAGGATCCTCGCGAAGTTCCATTAAGAAGTGAACTTCTCGCATTGTTCAGAAAGAAAGCAGTCTCGCGAAAGCTAGAATTAGCCTCGCAAAGTGAAACGGAATGCTCGCACAGTTCCTGCGCTATTCATAAGTATCAATCCAACTGCGTGAAGCCCAATCCAATGAGAGCTTAACTGTCTACCTCGCGACTGCTCAAAGCATCAAGAAGCTGAAACTACGCGACGTCTGAAGCTTTAATGTTAAACTCAACCACGCGAAGACTAGAGCTACCACGCGACAAGTCTGGGAATCGACTGCAACCTGGCAAAGCTCTGAACTCCAACTTCCATCATTCTGCAAAGGACTTTCTAGGGATTTTCAAGGATTAGAGCACGCACTCCAATGCTCAAATCTCCATGCACGCGCCCCGAGGCATCTAGGGATCATTATTCGGCCATGTGGCATCGTTAAAATTAGGGTTTCCTAACCCTAATGCGCCGCCACACCACTTCTATATAAACCTAAGCCTGGTTTAGGTTTAGGGGAATCAAGAGGGAGATTTGGAGTTAGAATTTAGAAGAGGAACTCCTATCTCAGATTTTGTAATTTTTCTTTTCTGTTCTTGTTCTTCCTATAACTGTAAGTAGTTTTCTTTTTCTTCTTTTTCTTCTCTCCATGGCTCAGCACTTGCTGGCCATGCCTTTGTATGTCTATTGAGGTTAGATTAATGGAGTTTTTGTAATAGGATTTGTACTCTTATGGGATTTGTGTATTTGTGAGCTATTCTGTGCAAGGCTGCTGCCTTGTGATCTACCATTGCTTTGGCTGTGTTTCAAAGCAATGGAGGACTAATTCTAAGGATCCACTCAGATCCAAGTGACCTGTGTGTCTGGGCTATCACGGTCCTATATAGCCTTAGCCTCACCACAGGACCCACTAGATCTGAAATTCTCATGGGAGCCT
This sequence comes from Chloranthus sessilifolius, assembly GCA_021018995.1. NCBI lineage: Eukaryota > Viridiplantae > Streptophyta > Magnoliopsida > Chloranthales > Chloranthaceae > Chloranthus > Chloranthus sessilifolius. The sequence goes on from CM037593.1 coordinate 93,676,522, forward strand.
GAGCTGGTAGCCTTGTGACCATGGTGGTAGCAGCAATTAACTTGTTTTGTCTTGGGCTCCGTGAGGAGGATAGCCTCTGGGATAGTCTGTGACCATTTAAGTGGACAGGCTATAGCCTTAGGGTGAATCCAATCCGCCGATCCAAGATGGATCCTTCTTCCCCGAGCCTGAGCTGTTAAGCCTGGTAGGAGATTGTGCAGAGGCAGACTCCCCATATATTTGTATAGACCCGCCATCAGATGTTAGATCTGATCTGGTTATGGAGATTGTAGACTTGTGACTGGACCATTGTAGCCCCACTCAAGCAATGGACAGCTAGATCTAAGGTGGTACTCAATCTCTTCCTGGTTCTATGTGTCTAGGCTATCATGGTCCTATACAGCCTTAGCCCCACACATAGGGCTTTAGAGGTTGAGGTTCCCTATGGATTCCCTGAGCTTGTAGCCTGGATGAAGTAGTGCCTACAATGATTAATTTGTTTTGACCCATCTCTGGACTGTGGTTCCCCTATGGGATAATCTGTGACCATTTAAGTGGACAGGATATAACCTTAAGGGATTGGATCATGGCACATGGATGAGTTGAATTCTTCCTCCTCTTTGGTGATAATGTAGCCATTGGACAAGATTTCCATAACATCAGATCTGAATCTGAGTTACAAAACTCCTCTGATCTAAACTCAATAACCTACTTCTCACCCTTTTATATTTATTTTCCACAACCCATCCATCTTCTCAACCCTTTCTGTAGTTAACTCATTAGGCTATCTTAGAATACTTAGAATAAGTGACCTTAAACTCCCCTCCTTTTAGGATTGCCGATCCAAGTCGATCCGAGGATTACTAGAGATGGTTCCTTTGGAGTCAGAGATCACCTTTTGGGACAAACTCTTACTTATCAAAACTTGCTACAAATGGACCCTGTATCTTGCAGGTCTAGGATTTCTTAGTTGTGCTGATTCCATCCCCTGTTTTACTCTTTCTTTGATTTTAAATTATTTTTACCACCAACAAATAAAACAAGCACACTAAGAGATACCAACAGCTGGCGATCTAGAGAACAATTCTTCCAGCCATATCAAATTTGGGTTCTTCGTAAAATATGGATGTATGAATTTTCATATATCAACAAAGCTGATCCTTTGGCACAATCTAATGCTGAGTCAATTTCTCCCAAATCCTACTGGATTCATTCTTTAATGCACTTTTCTCAGTAAGCCAGAGAAATCGTCAAAGACCATTATTTCTTCAAAATTATTGATGGTCGACGAATTTTCATCACGGATTTCCCTATAGAATATATGACAACTCCTTAGCAGGAAGTCGAAGCAGAGAAATTTCTCTAACAATTAATCAGCAGAAATAATCTCCATCTGCCTGCCAATTTAGAAATTGAAGCTTCTATCCAAGAAGAAGAGCTGTTACATGATGTACCTGATTCAGATAGTTCACTATCAAGAGACTCAATATTTTATTAGAATCTTGACAATCGCATGGAACCATGAGGTCCAGCCATTACAGCCAAAACAGCTGAAATTGATAATTACCAAAAGGAAAAATCAGCCAAAACAACTATTTGTTCATATTCACAATCATCAAGAATCATAATGGAGCCCACCATTCGGATTATTGTCGGCCAATACAGCCTGCAATAGTCCTAGCTCAATAGCATTGCCAGTTGTCGATGAAACAAGCCATTAAGTCATCCTCCAAATAATGAAGCACTGACGCATGCCATGACATCAGAACAAAATTATTAAGGGACAAAGTGACTGCATCCAATCCACATAGCACACGTGTCCCACTCAGCGGCGGATTTCAACCCGTTACAAGTTTGCATTTATCTATAAAAGGGTTAGCTTGGGGATTGTCCAAGACACCTAGCAATTATCAGAATTCCTTTCTCTGCTCTCTTGTTCTTTCTTTTTAAGTTTATATCGGTGTGTATCGGGAAGGCAAGCCATATCGGTAAGCATTCCTTTATATTAGTTTATGTTTGTAATAGTAGTTATATAGTGTGTACATAGTTTTAAGATTCCTTATGTTTTGAATTTTTAATTGTAAGTTTATTTTATTAGGGATTAATATATGATATAAGAGTTTTCTTCCCGTGTGCTTCTTCCTCTTCCGATATTCACATGCAAAGATCAGAGCACAAGGTTTAGATTCAGGGTGTAAAGTTCATATTCAAAGTGAAGATTCACAGTTCATATTTATAGTTCGTATTCCAATTTGGATTCAAAGTTCGTTCGAAGCTCAAGTTCAAAGTTATTGTTCAAAGTTCAGTTGATTTGATAATTCGAAGATTCATATGTAATTCACTATCCAAAGATTTCAATATTCGATGCGGTTAAACTAACAAAATTACTATTTCAGTTCTCATGATCATATTTCAGTTCAAATCTATTATTAAGATCTATGAATCCAAGTCATATTCAAATTTGATGTTCACATGCAAAGTTCAAGGATTCCAAAACATCTAATAATTCAAACTGTCTGATAGTTAACATACAAATTCATTTTACAAAGACTTCAAATATTCAAATGTAATCAACTTAAACAAGTTCTAAATCGAATTCCAATGATTTCAAATTCATTCAATCATGTCATCAAAATCTATAGATCAAAGTCAAAATGTAACCTAAATACTGAATTATCCCCTTACTCGAAGTTTAGCTTCAGCAGATTCATATGATTCGATATTTCCAAGGAGTTAATGCAATTTAATATCTCCAAGATTCCAATACGTTCACAATTTCTAAATCAATTTCTAAGGATCACATTCAATTCGATTAAATCAAAGTAACTATGAATCAGAATCAAACATGCAAGTTTGCATTGAAGTTCCCCTACATATTCTCAGAGTTTTTATTCAGATGCATAAAATTCCAGTTCTAGTTTCAAAGAATTCAAACACTAGTTTATATACGGTCAAACTTATCATTTTTCATTCAATCAAAGAACTAGGAATCAAAGTCAAATATGTAAGTTTATGTTGAAATTCCCCTACCTAAATTTTAAAGTCATGCAGAAACGGAAGCAAAATCAAGGTCCAATCAACGGTTTTCAACTCACAATCTACATCACACATACGATGATGCATTAAGAATTAACTCTAATTACTAATAACCTTGACATACTTAAGTGTTTTATCAAAATCGAGGCGAAAATGGACAAGTTCGTGTTAACTTAGAATTTGACCCAACTTCACGCTCAATTTTGACCTTTAAATATTTTGATTCATAAATTTTCTAATTCACAAAAGTTATAGATCTCGTTGTTCTCTTTCCAACACTATGAGAATCGCTTCAATCCGAGTTCAGAGTAAAAAATTTACAGCCAAAATACCGCGACTGCATCAGTTGCGCGCGCAAATTTGCATAGTCGCGCGAGCGAGCTCCCAGGTTGGGTGAGAGAGTTTCGTTCATAACTTTTTTGCCTTATTTCAGATGTTGCGCACACGAGTTCTAGTTCGGGCGTGCGACTGTATGCGATTTTGTGCATTTTGGGCTTTTTAAAAACCATTTTTACATCAAAATTTAATCTTTTTTATCCTAATATTTTACACACATCTAAGCAACCTATTTTAGTTTAATATATAAAAGAATTATGCTATTTACCTCTGTAAATCGGGCAAGCAACGCCCACGATGATCTTATCCAAGAATCGGCTCTCTACGCTTCGTATTTACCTGATTGTTTGAAACTCTTTGATTCCTTTGATCATAGCGAGCATAGATCAAACCTCCTCAACCTTCTCAATGTACCTAACAATCCTACAATCCTTCCAAGTGAAATGGATCGATCTAGAGCAAGATCCACGAGGTTTGGAGTTTCAACTCACCAAGAACAAAAGAGGGTTTGGGGAAATCTCTCAAACTCACGATCGTAGCCGCATCCAAGATCGGTGTTCTCTTGTGGTGGGTCTAAGAAGAAGAAGTTGATGGAGATTCATTCAATGAAGAAGAAGTAAGCCCTTCCCCCTTCTCTTCTCTTTCTTTTTCTTCCTCTCTTTCTCTTCTCTGAACTTTGGAAGACAAAAGCACGGGTGGGGCTTGCTTATAGCACGGGGGTGGTTTCGGTGTTAAACTTTAACACCGTAAAGGTGTATTCGTTCTTTTCCAAAAGAGTTAGAGGTTTGGTGTGAAACTAGCACACCCAAGGTGGTAATTGCTACATATCTAAAGGTCCTAATTAAGGCCCAAAGTCGGTCCACTTAGTCATATGGTCGACCCAATTAGTTGGCTCAAATGGTCGGCCCAATCAGTCAGCTCAAATGGTTGGCCTAATTAGTCGGCTCAAATGGTCGGTCCAATCAGTCAGCTCAAATGGTTGGCCCAATCAGTCTGCTCAAATGGTCGGCCCAATCACAAGCAAGTTTTAATCATTAATAACTTTTATTTTCCACAGAAAATTTGCCTCTAGGTTACACACGTGCATAGTGTATCATATGTATTGCCAAATACGTATACTTGGTTGGGTGCCACATGACAGGTTGGGTTATTGGGTTCGAGTTCGCGTGCAACCTACACAAACACACGTACACTCTTCACAAGGTAAGAGTTGGGATTTAATGTGCTTGGCGCGCAACTCTAATTATAACTAATGGAGTTTCAAGACCACGTTATATAGGTCAAATGTTTGACTTGGGTCAAATCAGTCAAAAGGTCGCATTCTCCTCAAAGGTCAACGATTCAATGTTTACGAAAATTTTGGGTTGTTACACCTAAATTATTGTAACTGGCCTCTTTTGAATCTATAAATAAGAGAGTCTATGCCCAAGAATAATCATCCAAGGAGTTCTCAGTCGTAGCTTGATCAGTCATATAATATACCATTTTATCACCCTTAACTTAGCGATGCTAGGACTTAGATTGCTACTAATAAGTTACTGATGTGCAGATATTAAGGAAAAATAGTAAAAGAGAACCAACGTGTTAATATTCGTCAAAATAAACTCATAAAATAATAAGAAAGACGATTGAATGAAAAAGACGAATCATCGCCTATTGAAAGAAGAAAAATTGTGTTTTACGATTTTGCGAAGCAATGCAAAGGAAGAAGTAGAAAATCGTAATTTATGATTCTTTAGAAAAGCCGTTCAAGAGTGAAGTACGAACAAAGAAGACGATTGTAATAAAGAATCGTTCTATTGGAAGCTGTGTTGAGAAGAGAAAAGACGATCAATCATAAAATAAAGAATCCTTCAGAGTAAAAGATAGAAAATCGTGATTTATGATTTTACAAAAGAACACCTTTCGAAGCTACTGATCATGTGAGATTTACACCGTCACGTATAAAATTAGAAGAATTCTTGACTTAGAAGTCTGACCAATCACGGATCTGAGAAGATTAACGAAGAAGACTTTTAAGGGACTCTACTGCTGAAATAAAAGAGAAAATCCAGAAGAACATCAACAGTGAAAGCAAGGAAAGATAGGATTAGAAGTAGAGTTACATTAGGATATTTTTATTTTAGTAATTCTTTTATTATAATTAGGAGATTTATAAACCGGCCCTTTATCATCCATAAATAAGAGGACTTGGTATAGGAATTAATCATCGAAGAAATTCTCAGCATTAATTGACGCCTGAGGTTGGATTTTCTTCCGATCATCAGAGTAGTTTAGTTTAGATATCTAAGGTTTTTTTATCACAATTGATGACTATGATTGAGAGTTGGAAGATTAGAGTAGATATCTGTAGTTTCTCAGAAGCAATTGACAACTGCAGCTGAGGGGTGAAAGATATAATTTTATTGCTTTCAAGTTTAGATTTATTTTATTATAATTTCATAGTTTATAAATATCTTCGAATTTTAATTTGAATTGACGACTCAGGTTGAGTTTGACAGATTAGTGTAACGGTATTTTAAATTTGTAAATATGTGATAGCTGAAGATTGTGATTGACGATCATAATCTGAAGGAGGATTTAGGGTTTACTTTCATGCAAATTAGTTTAGGAAACCATTCTTTTATTCATATTTCTCAAGTAGTTTAGGATCTTAAAAGATAAGTATAAGTTTTCAGATTTATTTCTCTCCCTGCCTTCTAGAATGAAAAATTAAATAGAGTTAAAAAACACAAAAACATAGTTTTTCTTTTTATATGCATCACACCCAATCTCGAAGTCTAGATTTCTTCGAGTGTGATCTAGAAATTGAAAGGACACTTTTGCATAATTTAGCAGCAAACCGAATTCCCACAAGAGAATCCTTGACCATGGCTGACGATCGTTCAATCCAAGCACATTTCAGCCTTGTTGCTCTGACTGTACCCTCCTGTATAGTTATACCAGAGGGTGCACTTGACAGAAGTATGAAATCAAGCTTAATACACTTCAAGTTGTACTTGCTTTTCATGAGCTTGATAGAGAGGATCCCTATCAATATTTAAGGAATTTTATAAAACTATGCACGATGTTACGACTGTCGGCAGCTAATGAGGAATCACTTAATTTAAGGTTGTTCCCTTTCTCTCTCAAGGATAGAGTGAAAGCATGGCTGACTTCACTGCATACCAAGAGTATAACAACTTGGGATGAACTGCAATCCAAATTCTTAAATGAATACTTCCCAATTGGTCGAACTAACCAAATTCGGCAAGTAATTCAAGATTTCAAGCAGCAGCCTAGAGAATTATTTCATGAAAGTTGGCAGCGCATGCAAGACCTACTGAGGAAGTGGCCTCATCATGATATGCCAAATTGGTCAATAGCGCAACGTTTCTATCAATGATTGACTGAGACTAACCAGTCTACAGTTGATGTCATAAGCGAAGGAGCCTTTATGGCTCAGAATGGCCAACAATCCTGAACCTTATTTGAGAAACTGGCCGATAACTCAAAGAAAAAATAGGCCTTGCTTTGATCTGATCCCGATATCACTCGTTACACCCTGCTCGCGAGGGGTGAACTTTACTATATCAGTAAGATAAAGTAAAGAAAGAGGATGATATGAGAGCGAAGGTTTTGATTCTTGAACAAAAATAGCAATACTATTGGCTGCCAAATCAAGCACTCCGAATAGGTCATTGGCAAATTGTTCTAATTGCCAGACTCAGGCTTATACCGAAAACCCAATTGTGCCATCATACCAGGAGGTTGTGAAAAATGAGCAAGTAATGGCTTTTCATAGGGGAGATTATGGAAACACGTATAACCCAGCGTGGAGGAACTACCCTGGATTTAACTATGGTTCCATAGGAGGTGCACAACTAGCACCATCGATTGCGCAACTTCGATTTCCCTAGACCCAAAATTTCCACCAATGACCTCAAATTCCTGCTGTGCAACCTCAGTTTGGATAATAGAGCAATGCACCTGATGCCACAGTTGTTCAAATCCTCTGAGATTTGCAGCAATAGTCGCATCAGCACTCGAAAGATTTACATCAACTTGCTCAATTCTCTCAAGTGCTCTATTCTCATACTTAGTCCATTATGAAGTTGGAAAGCCAAATAGGCTAGCTAGCTTCACAGGTGGCGAAAAGAGAGTGGCGAATTGCCCACGCAGCCAGTCAACAATCCTAGAGGACAAGTATTCTTGGGGGAAACATCGGCTCCCCAAAATCTAATTTAAAAATCTCATGGATCGTCTAGCTACCAACTCATCCGTAGCACCCATGGTAAAATATGTAGAATTATTTCTTTTTCTTTTTCATTTAGGTATTACACTACGACCCAAATCGTTGAAAAATGAAGGATCGTAACATAATCCTTATTGTATATTATAGTGACCAATCTTATGGATTTACGATTGATCGTCATGTCTATTCTATCAGTGAAAGTGTAGTGACTACAATTCAACTGATACGAGGGTTCGTACTTACCATTGTTGAGAGCTAGAGCCAACCGCCGACTCTAGGTTAAAACATGCGTGATGAACGGTTCAACAGGTCATCACTAAGATAGGGCCTACATATTCGAGAGAAGATACGTCGGCCCCATTATCGAACCCTCCATTTTTGTTATCGTTTTCCCTCTATTTTTCAAAAACCCATCGACTAAGACTCAACCATTTTTTTTCTTTAACTTTCATTATATCTTTTGTTTGATTTCGGAAACCTATTCAAGTTCTAAGCAATATACTAAAACTAGGGTTTGGTAATTTGTCAAGATCAAGGTAAAATCTTTAAAACAGATGAATCTCTGCAAATGTTTATGAAAGTTTACATGCAAGTTGTGATTTACTAAATATTATTCTCTACATCTTACAGACAAAGAAATTACAGTATGTCGGGAGAAACGGGTAAGTGGCAGAGGGAGGAAGAAGGAAACGGAGGTAACAATTTAGACAACTCTCCACTTACAAGCCATATTGCATGGTTTGCTGCCATCAAAGTTAAATCAAAAGCAACAAACCAACCTAAAAAGAAAGCTAGGTCCTCAGGGGTGGTTATTAAAAAAACTCAATCTGAAGGAATGGGAACTGAATCAATACTTGCCCTCTGATAGGACCTCTGATAGGACATTGGAACGACTCCCCAAATCAATGAAACATTATTTGGTGGGAGCCGAAGTCTCAATAGACGTTGATTTTTTGAAAAAAATTGAAATTAGTGGAGAAGCCATCAAATATTTTAATGATGCTGGGCTTCAATATTTCCTGGAACCGGGAGTCACACCAGTCTATCCTAGAGTGGTGAGGCTGTTTTATAAAAACTTGACTAACAACAGCAAGGGTTGGGTCCCATATCTCTACACTAGTATTAATGGGCTACAAATCCGGATTACAAAGGAGATGATCGCTAGGGTAATGCACGCACCTGTGCAAATATCTGAACTACCCTCTGACCATTCGGAAGCCCATATGTTAAGGATGCTACCCAATGATCTCTCGGAGTTTGTTCAAATGGCAACCCATCTACTAGGAAAATCCCCTCAGGATAGATCATTTTTCTTTTGCAAGGATTTGGAAGCATGGAGTTTATCCCTTCACTTCTTAGATATTTTAATTCATAAGACCATCCGCCCCACTGGTCACGACACACAAAGGCGAGCACTTTTTGTGAGGGCATTATACTTGATGGCTAATCGCTACTAGTTTGATGTCCCTTCTTACCTTTTAAAAGTTATAAATACCGTAAGGGAGAAATTGAATAGAGAAAAGTACGAAACAAATAAATTAAGTTTGCCTTTTGGAGGCTTAATTACCAATTTATTAATGAATGTGGGATATGAATTTGACCCCAAAGAAAAGGCTCTTCCTAGAACAGAGGATAGCCTCACTACCAAGCCTTATAGGAGAACTCTAAGTGCTGGAAAAAAATACAAAATCTCTATTTCAGCACGCACAGAGAGTGTCCCATCTATGCTCAGGAGCCGAGAAGAGTTCACTAAGGAGCAGCCAGCAGAGATTATAGCCACAGAATAAGCAGTTACGAAAACGGGAGTGAGTACTTCTACTCAACCCTAAGAAAGAGTAGAGGTTGGCTCTCTAATACATGAGAGAGTAGCTGAGTTAGAACTCCCAGTTGCAGACGAAGCTAGTCTATATGACTCAACTCTGGACTCACCAATAGGGCCTGCTATGCCCCCTTCAACTGAGGCAGACACACTGCCAATTGTTACAGAAGCAGAGCCTGTGTACCCAATGATCGAAGCAGCAGAAGAAATTCCTTAAATAGTGGCCCAGCAGATTACTGAAATGGCTACTTCTAGCCATGTTCTTGTACCGATAGAGCCTATTGCTCAACCTATAATTTCAACCGTCATAGAGCAGACCCTCATAGTTCGAGCAGCAGAAGCAAGGCCAAGCTCTGAATTACCAAGAGGGGGTTTCACAGAGTCCCTTACTCTGCCATCTTTCTTGGCGATAGGTTCTATGTTTGTGACCCATTTGGGGTAGAGGACGACTTGTATTAACTTGGCTTTATGTAGCTTGTCAACTTCCTCCTTGACTTATAATGTTGTCTGCGGGTGCATTCTTCAGAGCTTCTAGTTGACAGGCTTTACATCGAGTTCTAGGACCAAGCAATGTTCCACTAGACTCGGGTCCAAGCCAGGCATATATTCATAGGACCATGCGAAGGAGCAGAGGTGATCTTGGAGGACTTGGATAATTTGTTGTCGCTCCTTGGGGCTGAGTTTTACACTGATTAGTAGCTTCTTAGGCGTCTCCTCGGCGTCAAAATCGATTTCTTCGATAGGTTCTGCGGTAGCTTGAGTTTGCTCATCGAAGCGCTTGATGACTCGTTGGAAGTCCTGTGTCTCCTCAGCGGCTGGTGCTCCTTCTTCAACGTCTGTGAGCTCATACACTACAAAATGGCTACACTGGGGGGTTAGATTTGCAGGAGGTAACCCTTCATCAGTACAATTTATGACCGCGACATCTCTAGTGAGGTGTAAGTCGAGGCTATTCATCCTCCTTTCAAAGTCGTGGAGTATCTCGTTAGGTATGATTACAGGCTTTTCACTTCGTCGGGATGCTCTGTGGCTTTGTGAGGAAGAGGCGGTAGGGTCATTGTGAACGAAGTCGAGGCAGGGTTCTTCAATGTTGAGGGTAGGACAATGACCATGCGTGATCATGTCGGTTATTCCCTCCTTGATTCCTTTGGCATGACCGCTACTCATAGCCTTGGGAAAAAAGTCCCCTTATTAGTTGCTGTCTCGGATGAAGGGCTCCCTCTCTTTTCTATGGTCTTCTAATTTTTTGAGATTTTTTATTTTTAAATTTTTATGGATTTTAGGATTTTCTATTTTTTTGATTTTTGATAAGAGATCTGGTACATGGTCGGTTTCCTAGAGGGGAATCGACGGGATTGCTTCCTCTAATGGAGGAAGCTGGAGGGTTGCTGAAGTCGTTCGTGTGAGTCTTCGGATGACGTAGACCCATTTGAAATTTGGCTTTTTTTTTAGTGTCCTTGTCCGGGGTGATCCTCCTGATGAGTGAGGATGGCGACAGTTCAGCCGATGTGCTTTCTTCTTCTAAGCTCTTATCTTTGAAATCGGATAAGAAGATATTCTTCCTGCTGAGGTTGCTCAAAACATTCTTCTGGACCGATGAGTTCTCGGCTTTGTACCTCATAGTATGCTCTGATGAGTATACATGCCCGACAGCGTGGCTGATACGGGTGAGAGATACAGGGATCTCCCCAAGGGCATTCCCATCCTTGGTCCTCGAAAATGAGGTTACCATTGTCAGAGTCGTCTTCTTCATTTGACTACCCCTGGAAGCCTTGGGCTAACTATTCCGCTAATTCAAGTGCCGAAAGGTTTATCCAATAGTCTTTGTCATCACTCGGCGGTGGCTGCCATTCTTATTCCAGTGAGTTCCAAAATATCTGAAGTTGTGGCATGTCTAGAAATTGAGGAGCGTTGAGCTCCAGCTCTTCTTGGAATTCTATAAGGCCGATGTGAGATTCTTCTGTGCTAAAGGTGTGCCAGATTTTATCCATGACAACCTTTTGACATCGTAGCATCATAGTGCAGCACCGGCCACAGTAAGGTAGTTTCGAGTAAGGGCATTGACGTGGCACCACCAATTATCGATCACGTACTGATAATCAAAGTCATCGTCGAGATTTAAAGTCTTTTCTCGAGAATGATTGTCCTCTCCAAACCATTCTAGGCGATCAACTCTCAGGAGGTCTTCCAGTTCTATGTCAGTCAAACTGTTCCAATAGTCTTCTTCCTCACTTGACATTGAAAGCTAGTCCTCTGCTTCGAGTTCACAAGGCTAGGATGATTTTGGTTCTTCCTCGTTTCCTAAGGCGGCGATGTGGAAATCTTCCTCGTCGGTTGACTCCCAGTCTTAAATGTGCAGCTCAGATTCTGGTGATTTTCTTCTCTCAATAGTGCAGGGTTCCTCAACCTTGAACAGCGGTCTGACACCCTCAAGCGGCTTGTCAATGTTGTCGTCATCTTGGTTCAAGCTTGTTAGGTCTGTAAAGGCTTTTGCGATCTACTCAATTTCTGTCGCCTGTGGTTTGGTGAGGGATGTTTCCTTTCTTCTTGGCACGTCAGCCTTTTCGGTGGTTCCGTAGACAAAATGGTCATAGAGTGACCATTTTGGCGAGGTCGGCTTGCTTGCTGTCTGACTGGTAGCCCAATCCTGTGTGCTTATGAACTTTCTTTGGAATGATCAGCCCTATTTGTCCTTGTCTATTCTTGCCGAGTCCTATATGCGGGATGTATCCGAGCTGATACATCAAGTCCCACCCCTTGGTTGCGATTGGATTTATATCATACAATCGGGTGAGGTCAAGTCCCACTATCATCTTTGTTAATCTTGACGGGTAGGGCAGGAGCGAGTTAGGCTGAGTGACATCTGCTATTGCCATATCGTCAGGCGGTCATACCTTTCTGATGTGGCCAGTGGATAGGACGGAGTCATGAGTTGTTGGAATAATTGCCGCGTAATCAATCTCTGCTTCTTTGAGAGGCACATCGGCATATATCCTGACAATAGAGTCTTCATGCGGGAACTTGACGCATTGATGATATGTAGATGCTATAACTTTCTTAGACTTCAACCATTTCCTTCCTAGGATTAGTTTGTAGGTACTAGACAAGTTGGAGAGATGGAATGTGACATATTTAGTGACCGGTCTAAGGCAGACTTGCAACTTGATGTTCCTTTAACAAAATGTCAGGAACCGTCATATGCGATGAGGGACAAAGATGACGGCCTTATGTCTTGCTCGGTATATTCCAATGCCTTGAGCGTGGTTATGGGACATATATTAAGCCCCACTCCTGTGTCGACCAACGCATGCGATACTAAGAAGCCTCTAATCATAACCGTCAAGTATATTGGGGCAGAGTTTCCGCGCAGTGACTCCTTAGGCATATCAACCTTAGTGAAAGTAAGGTTGATATTCCTATCTTGATACTCCATAACCGAAGCGATCTCGTGTAGCTCGTCCAAGGTGGTATGTTTGTTTCCATGTGTCTCATCCAGCATCTCTATCAACAGTCGGTAGTGTTCCGGTGATTTCTTAATGAGCTCAAGGATCGATATTTACGCTGGTATTTTCTCGAGGTGCTTCAAAAGGTCATATTCATATCTTGTTTGTAGATTTGGCTCTTTTCTGGGGCGGTGAGCATTGCTAACATTTGGTTGAGGCGGTGGCACGGTTGGAACGAGGCAGGAGGCGGAGGGTGGGGGTAGGTTCACTACTCATTCCCTCGCTATCCTTTCTAACGGCTGAGCGTCATTGATATATTTTTCTGGGTGAATGTAGTGGTGGGTAGTGGGTTACAGATTTGAGAATCGGGCACATTGGTCATTGATATTAGGGTGTTGACGAACCCACTGTAGTGCTTGTCGTGAATCAGGTGAAATTTGAAGAGGGGATATGCAGCGGAGCTATGCCGTTCCACGATGGGAGGTACACTATCTTCCTCTTCTAGAAAGGTGGAGATCAGGGCTTCTTCCTTGTTGGATCCTTCGCTCGGCTGACTTGTCTTGGCAGTGGTGTTCCATTGTGGCCTCATGTTGCCACTTTGAAGTCTTCTGGGCGACGCTATCCACCCACGCCATGATTTACTTTGTAGTTTGAAGGAAATTGTCTTCGTTTTCATGCTCAGAGTCATATAGGGGGAGTGGCAATGGAGTCATCTCGACACTTGGGGGTGTAGTGGGACTCGCAGGCTGAAACCTTGATCTTCAAGTTCTGAAGGCTTGAACTCGAACCTGAGTAAAGGTGGGATGGGATGGAGAGTTCAGAGGAACAATCAGGGTGATCAGGGACAATGGGTGTGGGTGACTGGTCGGGGGCCTCGAGGGATCACCTGAATGAGTCGAAGCATCTGGGGAACCAACACGGGTGATGAGAGTAGAGGGATGAAAAGAGAGTCGGCTCGGAGGGTCTAGCGTAGTGATGTAGGTGATGGGTCCTTGGTTATGATTGGGCATGGGATTATTGATAATCCCTAAGTTGGGAGATGACTGATTGTTGTTCTAGTTAGAGTTTCGAAGGGATCCCCAGTCGATCTAGTTTTGACCGTTCAGGTCATAAATCATGTCTCGTAGCACCCAACAGTCTTCTAAATTGTGTTCTATATATCGATGAAAAGTGCAGAAATTGCTATGATCAAGATTGGCGGGTCAAGGTCGTGGCTGCTCTAGTGGGAATCGGATGAGGTTTTGATGATTAAGAAGGTGGAATATATTAGGGATGGTGTTAGGCAGTGGAGAATAGTGGTCGCGTTTGGGTTGATAGGGGCTTTTGACTTGTTGGTTGAAGTTATGAAGCAGGGGTACATTATTATAGCCCAAGGGGTTGACCAATCGAATTCGAGCAACATTCTGGTTTTGAGCATTCTGGTTAGGGTATTGATTTCAGTTTTGGTACTAGTTCTGATTCTGATTGGGATATCGCTGCTGATTCTGATTTTGGTAATGAATCTGATCGAAATTCCTTGGCTAGTAGTTTCCATTGTCGGGGCTTTGACACTGATTAGCGATGGTATTGACATGCTCAGAGCTGGAGGCTTTCTTATTGTTCTTTTGCTTTGAATCACTAGAAGTAGCGGTCTTCGAGGTTACGATTGAAAAGGCGAGGTCTCCTCCCTTTATATGTCGCTGGATGCGGCTAGCGCTTGAGTGAAGAGTAGCGAAGTCTAAGCAATCGCTTGTGATGAGAGCGCTTCGGAAAGGCTCTTTGACATTATTTATAATAATGTCGATCGCATCCTTTTCCTTCATCTGGCTCCCGGTGCGGGCTTCCAACTTCCTCCAATGTGCTATGAAATCCACAAAGTTTTCCTCGGATTCTTGCTTGGTCATCATCAAATCACTGAGACTAACTGTTTCTTGTATCAGATACTTATACTGGTCTAGGAATTATCCTACCGGATCATCGATCATGTTGATTTTGTGAAGTGGGAGTCCGGCGAACCAGTCGAGAGCTTCCCCTTCTCGCGATCTCTGGAAATAATGTATCAGGAGCCCTTGATTGTCACAGATGGGTCGACAGTCATTACAGAAAAGCGCCAAATGGTGGTTCTTGTTCCCCGTACCGTTATATTTATTAAACTTGGGCGGCATGAACCTTGCAAGTAAGGTGAATTTCAGGTCTTGACAGAACTTATCAAACCCAAATGAGCAACCAGAGCGCTCTCTCTTAGCCATGTATTTGTCGAGCATCCTGGGAAAATCCTCTACTCTTACAGTGGCATCTTTTTTGGTAGTCTGGGGGTGAGTTCGGTCTTGGCGATCGTTGTTGAAGAGGGCACGGGTGGCCCGACCTAATGGCAACACGTAGGCTGAGATTGTGTTTGCTGTAGTTAGTGACCCCTCTTGCCTTAATCGTTCTTGTTCTTGTCTATCTTGCCACTCCTTGATGGTCTCGTATGCGGCTGCCAGGCCTCGGAGTAATTCTTCAGCGTCATCGCCTCCCTTCTGTAACTTCTGGACGTTGAGTTCCACAAGTTGTCAGGCGGTGAAATTCTACTCGGTACTGTCGTCTTTTCCACTGTGGTTATTGCTAGTGCTTGGAGGGGTAAAGGGGTTTTCCTGATATCCGGTCATGTTAATCTCGGGGTTGTATTGAGCGGACTCGTTAGATAGATCCTCACCATATATAGGGTTACAATGGTAGTTCCGCAACGGAGGATCATTACGATCAATGAGACTTATTCTTCGTATTCCCGCCATCTCGAGCCTCTGATGGATGCTCATGCACTTTAGAAAATCCTCGATAGTAGAGTGGGTGTAGGAAAGGAATAGGGCGCGAAAGAGAACCGGTTCGTAAAGATAATTTAACTAAACAGAGGCAACTTTGGCAACAAGAAGTCCCATCTTGATCGCCAGTCTGTTCGTATGCACTTTTTCTGAGTTCCTTTCGGTCCCTGGAAGGGGTAGCTCAATTTGATATATGTGGACTCTGGCGGAAGGCGATGAATGGTAAATTAAAATATAGAAATAAAAGGGCAAATTCTAAGAGGAAAATTCATGGTTCATTGCAATCGCTAGCTACAGATTTTTATCGACGCTGTAAAATGTTACTGATCACGCCTTTCGAGGTGTGGGTTCAACTTCTTTACTGAATCATCGGTCTGCCGACGTCAGCAGCACTGGGTCACCTAAAAGTTTAGTTTATATAGTTTTCCTATCCTACTCTAAGTCTAATTGCTTTAGTTTTTCTAGTCTTAGCGAGAGTCTAATTAATCTAATCTTTTAGTTATTCTAGAAGACTAGTCTCTTGATCCTACTAGGAGTTTTAATTGATCTAAAAGTGCTAATCTTACTAAGAGTCTGAGTAACTTAAGAGTCCTAATCTTATTAGAAGTCTAATTGGTATTAGTCTCCTAATTCTACTAGGAATTAAATTATCTTAAGTTTCCTACTTCTATTAAAAGTCCAATCAATTTAGATATCCTAATTCTATTAGAACTCTAATTAACTTAGGTTTCTTGATTCTATTAAAAGTCTAATTATTTTAAATATCTTATTTTTACTAGAAGCCTAATTAACTCAAATATCCTGGTTCTATTAGGAGTCTAATTAACTTAAATATCCTAAGTCTATTAGAAGTCTAATTAACTTAGATATCCTAAGTATATTAGAAGCCTAATTATTTCAAATATCCTACTTTTACTAGATATCTAATTATGCTAAGTGTGCTATTTCTATTATAAGTTTAGTTATTTTAAATATCCTATTTTCACTAGAAGTCTAAAAAAGGGGGTATTTGGCCCGCTATGCTAAGGAGGATCGGCCATGTTCTCGAGTACCCTCCGTAAGCTCCCTTGGGCAAATCGGTTGGCTAAGGGCCATTTTAAAAGTGGTATAAATTGAGAAACTGATTTTGAATTGAAAAGCTAAGATTTTAAAGATTGAAATTAAGAAATTTTGAAGATTATGATTAGAATAGAAAGGATTATGAATTAGAAGAGATTAAAAATTTAGAAAATAAAGGCTACGATGTAGAATAATTAAAGACTAAGATCTGGTTCTAAAGATTAAGACCCAGAATCATAAATTTAAAGACTAAAATTAAGAATTGGTTCTAGGAATTAAGACTTAGAATCAGAGATAAGAAAACTAAGAATTTGAATTTAAAAATTAAGAGTTGAAATCGAAGATCTTGAAATTAAGAGATTAAGAACTAGAAAAAATAGAACTAGAAATTAGGAAGAGAACTAGAACTAAAATCTAGAATGAAAATTTAAGGATTAAGAACTAAGAACTGGTTCTAGAAGCTAAGAACCAGAGATCAAAAACTAAACTTTAAGAACTAAAATCAAAACCTAAGATCTAAGACTAGAAATTAAGGACTGAAATTAAAATCTAAGATCTAAGAAATTAAGAACTAAAAGCTAGAACTTAGAACTAGAACCTAGAACTAGAAATAGAAAAGTAATTAAGAACTAGAACTAAGGAATTACCTGAAGCTAGGCGCCGAGGAGAAAGTCTCGAAATCCCTAAGCTCAGAAGAAAAGAACTCGAAAACTCGATTGCTTGATGATGTTGATGTGTGGGATAGGGGGGTCTATTTATAGATATTTGGGTAATTGCGCGCCCTGTGGGAGGTGCGTAATTAGTCGATCAAATCAGATTATGCGCCCTGTCTGGTGCACTTAATCAGATTATGCGCCCTATTCCAGGAGCATAATCACTTTGAATTGGTGACCGACTTAGTGGGTGACCGGTTGACTGGCTCAGCCGGGTGTCCGAGTTCTAATCTAATTAGAACTAATTACACGCCCTGGTCAGAGCATGCAATTCGATTAAGTGGCAGATAAGGTGCGCTTAATGAAGCAGTTCAGGCGGTCTAGGAACTAGAGGTTGGGCTCACTTGGGAACCTATTGCGCACGGGTAATGGGACGTGCAATAGGGTCTCAAGGCAGTTTTTAGAAGGTTAAGGATCGGTCCAAGTGGGGTGATGGGCGTGCAATCCGATTGTCTTGATAAGCGGTAAGCTGAATAAACTCTAAGAAAGCCCACAAGGAGACCAATTGTGCACTGGCTATGGGGCGCATAATCAAATTGTGTGCACTTGTATGGGCGCGTAATTCGAGGCTTTCCCTGAGCTAAGTCGGGTTCGAATCACAAGGCTATTGTTTCAGCTTGAGCTTCGACTATATACTATTGTTTCAGTATATAGTCCTCGTACTAGGGTTTTAAGACTCTCTCAAAGAAGATGAGTCATCTCAGAAAAAGATGGGCAAGGTCAAAGGCTGACCGAACAGGTTTGTGTACTCCGGGAGGGTAAAATTAAGGTGTCTACAATTAGGTAGGCTACAACTAGCACCAGACAGGATAGATCGATCACTTATTTACATTAAGTATTATTTTTTATTTACTTAAGATATTTAATGTAAATAAGACAATACCCCATTTAGATCCAATAAAAAAAATTATGTTTGCGATTTGATCAAAATTGTAACTTTCAAATGCCAACCTTTTTTCGAACCGTTAAAGCTCATAAATATTCTTACATCAAAATACTGCTACAACACAAAAGCCCGATAAAAAATCTCACATCTTGGCTTTAAAATGGGGTTCATCATTGTCAGGTTTTGAGCTGCCCTTTTACCTTGGAGTGATAGGTTTGGGACACTAAATATGATAGCTAGGACGCTCCATATAATCTCGAAAAATGAGGTTTCTATAGTATTCCCTTCTAGTGTTTACAAAGTAAACACGCGTTCAAGAAAGTAGGTATCTAACTATTTTCCCCATGCTAGAGTGTAACAACCTGAAAAATTCAAACAAGAAACCAGACTATTTCGGTATGCGTGCCCGGCATGAAAAACGAGACCGATTTGAAAATTCATAATTAATATTAGTTGACGTAAAGTAGCACCATGGTTAGATAAGTTCACACGTGTATTTTCACTTAAGCCTGAGTTGTGTAAGGTGTAAACGTAGCACGTTGCGCCGTAGCGACTATGTGCGCGCTTAACACTGGAGTACAAATAAGGGCCTAAACTGAAATATCAAAGATATTTCAGTTTGGGTGGCTTATAAGGGAAGGGAGAGACCTGGAGAGGTGTTTTCTCTTCTTCTTCCTCTTTCGGATCGATTTGCCGAAACCCCAAAAAGGGCCCAACAAAAGGTGAGTTTGTATGTTTGAGTTGGGCTAAGGAGAGCCATATATATGTATTTGTGTGTGTATTAATGGTTGCAAGAAACCATGAATGAAAATGGGTTGAAAATAGGGAAGTAGATGACCTCCATTAATGACAGGAGTTCTGTCATTATTGATCGATCAATGACTGGTGGTGATCGATCAATAAAGGCATTGATCGATCAATCTGTATAGGACAAATAAGGGAATAGGAACCTTGAAGATTCTGCAAGTTCAATGCTCGAAGGGCATTGATCGATCAATTTGGGGATTGATCGATCAATCCTGGGTATTGATCGATCAACAAGAGAGTGATCGATCAATGACTGGTGGTGATCGATCAATGAAGGCATTGATCGATCACTGGTGTGTATTGATCGATCAATGGAGGCATTGATCGATCACTCTGTATAAATTTTAAATGTGAACAGAAGGTGAGAAAATTCAGATTTTAGGCTATTGATCGATCAATGAGGGCATTGATCGATCAACAAGAGGCATTGATCGATCAACCAAGCTGGTGATCGATCAATTTTGGCTGTGCCAAAGTGTGAAGAAAAGGGATTATTGATCGATCAATAGAGGTGTTGATCGATAAATGAGGAGTGGTGATCGATCAATAGAGGCTATTGATCGATCAATTTACTATGTTGCTTGTTAAAGAGAAGAGAGTGTTGATCGATTAATGAGGCCATTGATCGATCAACAAGAGGGATTGATCGATCAATAAGAGTGGTGATCGATCAAACACCCTTGTTTTCTGCATGTATTAGTTTTGTGAATAAAACCTCTCTGGACATTGTGCCAATTTATGTTCTGACATCCCTGACACTTAGAATACTATGTATAGAGTTAAGGATCAGACCATGACTTTCTAAAAGGCTTTGGATTCGCTTAGAAGAGGTCTGACCTAAGGTAGGGGAATCTATTCGAAATTGCATTTATTTTTTATCTCATGGTTCCAAGCTTTTGTAATTGACTGCATAGTCCGATTTTACAATCCAGTCATGTCTAGCATATGCGTGTTAACTCTGATAACTCTGATATCTGTCATCTGATTCCTGTTCAATAAGATTTATCTGCATGTGATTTATGGTTTAATACTCTGACGAATCCCACCGACTCGGCGGTATATCCGTTTCTGGCACACTCGTGCATCTGCTTGGAAATCCTCGGCACAATGGCACTCCATAGTTGAGACATTGCTGCATTTCCTGAAATTGTTCATGTGAACGACGATGGTCGGGATTACCCATCAAACCAAATCTGGCTACCACGTGCTATACTCATGGGAGTTACTTAAGTTTATTATTCTAAGTCATTATACACTGTTCGCATCACATTTTGGTCAATTCCGATAAATTCTGCCTGCTTTGATAATTTCCGCATATTGACACATCTGTTTGCATCTGTTCAGTTCTGTTCATATCTTCAGCAACCATGTTTTACAATTAAGATGCAACTTTAATTGATATTCTTCTACTGAGCTATGATGTAGCTCACCCTGTTTCTAATCATTTATAAGTTCTGAGGCTGTAGCTCCCGGCACCGAGAGCGACCTTGATTACCAGCCTGACCCAGAGGCTGAGGCTAAGGACGAGGAGACGGACATCCAGGCAGACGAGTTCTACCCGTAGCCTGGGTATTTGAGTATGATGTTTTTGCATGTTTGATATCTGGATTATTGTGTGCCTGGTGGCCACTTTTTGTATATATTTTCAGTAGACTGTACTTATTGTATTATTTATACATTCTACTCATAACCACTATCAGGAACTATTGTTTGGGTGATGGATGTCCATCACCAATGGTTCTTCTTGGTTCATTTTTGAGAATGTGTATTCTTTTGATATATATAGAGATACATGTTTTATTTATTGCATTCATTTATTTTAAATGTCTTGTGTTGGACCGTATACCGCTTGGTTTTCATTGCATTTGACGGATACACTTCATGATTTGTCCTGGGGATCATCCAGAGTATGATCCAGATGGCACGGCTTTTCGAGCGCAGAAATTCGGGCTGTCACAAGAGAGTTTCTAGCATAGGCAACCTTTCAACTTGAATAATAAAACTAGAAATGTTCTTTGTTGAGGTGTTGATGTTGATCTTAGGTTCCTTGTCCCGAAGCACAATAGAGATTGATAAGTCGAGGTGATTGTCGTCACACGTTTGGAGACCGATTGTAGCAATCAAAGGCTTTTCTACTACTATGGTATTGTTGCGACCGTATGAGGGGATTATAACACTGTCAAAGTAGAGGTGGTGCAAGCCAAGGGTGAGAAGTGATTCAGGATTAATCTGTCATGAGTTATGAAAATAAAATGATTAGAAGGTATCGAAAGTGTTCAAGTGGCATGAGCATCAAACACATCATTACTCACACTAGCGACGCATAACAATTCCGCTCAAAGACATTTAAAATTTTATGTATAGTGGAATGTCCACATCCTTTCTATTAGCTAGGAGGGAATAAAAAATCTCACAAACAAATAATCAAGGATCGAATCAAGACCGAGACACAGGCCTAGCCATAGGAGGGGAGAGAGAGGGAGATAGGGAAAAGAGAAGAGGGAAAATGCATGTAATTTTGAAACTTTGGGTTAACTTAAATATCAATTTTGTGAAATCTGAAAACAGGGCTCTTAAAGCACTAACCAATGAACTTGTCTGGGCGAGATATGTTGACCATGTCTTCATTTAGAGCATTAGAAAAAGTTTAGTGTCTCCAATACACCAACCAACTATCCACAAATACTAATGATTATCGTTTATGAGTGAACATACAAAATCATATGGATAGAAGCTCGGGTTTAGAAAACATTTGAAAGATAAAAAATAGTGAAGATTGATAAGAAAATTAGGATGGGGCAAAGAATATACCATGTGACGTAGTCATGAATTTTGAGAATTCTTGGGGCTTTTGTACACATCCCATTTTTGGCGCACAAGATTCGAGGAACAAAGAGTGAAAAACGAGCAGGGGGCTGCATGCACAAACAATTTGGGCATTAAAAATTAGTGTGAAAGGATGACTATCTGATTGTGCGAAAGGATGTGGGGAGACGTGGTGAATCTATAAACTTTGAAGCTTCAAAAGTGTTAGTGCAAGTCTAGGACCGAGAACATTAGATAAATCTATCACCATTCAAACGAATTCGTGAGAACCTACACAAAGATTCAGACAAATCTGTAAAGTCTGGATAGGTTCATTGAGATTAGAGGGAATTTAAATAAATACATAGAGGTTTACATAGTATTCAAACTACTTTGCGGGAGGAAACAACCATTAGACACACTTTGAGTCAGAAAAGGGTTGGAAGGAATTTTTCCAAAGATGTTGCCCAGAAAATTTATTGATAAATGTGTCTGCAACAATTCGTAATAAATCAAAACTTTTTGGACAACTTAGCACAATAATCACTTCTAGCTTTGTTAAATTCTCGTTAACAAATTTCGGGTGGATTCATAGTGCTTAGAGTGAATCTATTGATACTCGAATGGATTCACAAAGATCAAAATGAAGATACAAGCGAATTTACAGGGTCTTAAGAGATTCACGGAGATTAGGATGATTCCAATTCAATCTAGGTAAAGTTGTTATGATTTTCCTAAATTCACGATGAGCTTGGCAATGGGGCTTCAAAAGGTTTAGGGAATTTATGGGGATCTTAGTAGCTTCATGAGGATTGGGATGGAATCACGAAACTTCATCTAAGCTTAGCAAATCCAGGGTATCTTATGAAATTAATTCTCGAGGATCAGGATGAGTCTAAGAAGATCTCATATAGATTCATAAGGATTTAGATAAATTGAGAGAAATTTATATGGATCTAAGTAGGTCCATAGAGATCATAGTGAATTCACATAGATATGGGTGGATTTATGAGGAGCTATATGCATTCATGAAGATTTAGAAGAGTTCAGATGAATTCTAAAAAATCTAGCAAATTCAAAGAGATCTCAGTAAATTCATAAATATTGGAGGTGAATTAACGGAGATACTATGCAAGTTTCACAAGTATTTGACAAATTTAATAAAATTTGATCATGAAAATGTGATGAGAGGGATGGAATGATTGATAAAAAAGCGAGAAAAGCCAAGTTCTCTCTTTACTTTTTGCACTTGTATTGGCCACTTGGATTCTTGCATTTATCTTCTTTATGATGTGATTATCATCAATCTCATTGGGATTTGACAGAATGACTTGACATGGTTCTCGGAGTCCCTTCCTAATTAGGTTTTAATTTTCTTTTCAGATGCGGGTGCCAAGACTACATGATTTTTTTTAGGACTAACTCCTTCACTTTGAATTTAAACTTGAGGACTCTCTTATTGTAAGCCTTAGCTATCATGCATTGAGACACTTGGGCAATTATCAGATGCCCCCGAGCAGTTCTCATCAAGCTGTTCCTATTGGGATAGAAGAGTAACTCTTCTCTCATCTATGGATAGTTTATCATCCCATTGTACACACAGTGAGAGGACTTGAATTTCGTATGGTAGTACGACTTACATTTCATAAATAAGTAGATAAAGAATTTAGCTAGTAATCATCAAATAGAGGTTTGATAAGCCCATAGTGCCCCATGCAACTAATTAGGCAAATCATTACCTTAATAATTCTCCACTATTTGTTTTAATCTTCTAATTAGAGTCTTATTTGAAGCTTCAGCCCATCTGTCTCTTCAGGTTAGAACGGTGAAGAGTGTCGGAGATCAATCTCATATTTTTTACACAACTTCTTTGTTTTCTCAATAATGAATCACGAACCATTATTAGTAACGATCATCTTGAGGACTCTGAATCTTGTGATGATATTTTGATGATAAACTTCACCATGTTGAATGAAGTGATGTTCACAGAAGAATCATCCACCACCATTTTCATATAATATTCTGTTGTTGTGAAGATAAAGGCATGTTTACGAGTGTTGTTCTATCATATCCTTGTGATCGCCAACTATTTGAGCCGACTTTGGGCCTTTGGTAGGTGAGCTAAGACTTAACTTGTGTGTATTAGGTTCATACCGAAGCAAAACAATTTGGATAAGACTAACACATTTGCTTGGTTTGTGTGCTTTGCATCGAGTCGAAACCAAGCCCATAAATACAAGGCTTCTCACGCAAGCCTCATTCCTCCCTGCATTTTTGCACGAGAAAGCAAGAGAAGAGAAAGAGAGAAAGAAGAAGAATTTGAGGGAGGAGAAGCAGATTTCCGCCATCGTCGTCGATCATCCGTTAGATTTTCTTCTTCTCCGCATCATTAATTGCAAGTGGGTGTCCATCGTAGAGAAGATTGCAAGTTGTGAGCGTGTGGAAGCTCCGTTCCTATGAAACCCCTTTTTGGTTATCTTGAAACCTCGACGTTCGTTGATCTCACGAAATACTTGCTTGTGCGAATCGTTAGAAGTGTTGTATGCGTAGGAAAGGTTCAATCATCGTACCATTGGCGATCACAAGGAAGTGGGTTTCAAACCATTACACGTGCAATAAGCGAAAGAACCAATAATTCCAATCTCCGCACATTGTACGTGTCGATCTCGTGAGATTGTAAAGTAAGATTTAATTTAAATTGGTTTGAATTAGTTTGGTTATGATTTATGGGTGTGATTAGGATGCTTGAACATGAGTTTTGGGAGAAAATAGACCAAGGAAGAAGAAGCCCGAAGGGTTTTTGAAGCTGTCAAAACCGATCGATCGATTTAGAAATCAATCAATCGGATTGTATAGAACAAAAGTGTAAAAATTATGGAGAAAATTGGTCGTTCAAATTTCTGTGCCTTGGAAAAATCGATCGTTCGATTTTGACAGAAGTGCTAACACAACTTCGTTAATTTGGTCATAACTTTTTACTTTAAACTCCGATTGACGTGATTCTCATGGCATTGGAAAGAAGACAACAAGATCTATAACTTTTATGAATCAAATGTTTTGAGGGTCAAAATTGAGTAAGAAGTTGGGTCAAGTTCTAAGTTAGCACGAACTTGCCCATTTTCGCCTCGGTTTTGAGAATTAAATATGTGACAGCCCGAATTTCGAAACCCCAAAATCCGTGCCATCAGCACGGCCTTCAAGGCAGTGCCCCGGGTTCCTTACGAAACATTGGTATATACAAGCCAAAACTGTAATTGAGGCACACGTAGCTACTCTAAATAAAATCTCAAAAATAATTAAGGTATTGCAAGGCAATCCTTGTCCCATGCCAAATCATGGACATAAGAACTTACCCAAACCATTAGTGATAACAGTTCATCCTAGACGTCTTGTCAAGAAACGGTATTTAAAACATTCGAAATAAAGAGGCTTGATATACCAAGCCATACATAAAACTCTCCACTCACTCTCAAAGTATGCAGCGGGTTTCCTAGAAGAATTCCTCAGGAGGAGGTTCGACTCTTACGTGACACGAAAAAAGCCCTTGGATCGACTTCTTAGAAGTCTTTCTTGCCGCTAGTCACGGACCTGCGGCGTATAGTCTAAGGGGGTGAGCTACATCCTAGCTCGTAGGAAAACAAAAGAACATATAGATCAACCTTCACATATATGTGAATTTAAGCATGGAATTATAAGGTAATCGCTTATGGACAACAATTTGAATAACAGGAAAATACCCAATGATTTTGGTCGTTACTTAGCATGGTTTCGTTTAATCTCCTTATTTGTTTAGTTGTGAAATTTGGCCTAATCACTTAAATCTTAACTTAAGTAATCCTCGAGCAATATAGCATCGAGCCCCGATGGAATACCCGCCATCGTCGTCTAACTAGACAGTTGTTATATGTATTCCACAGAATCTTCTGCCTTTCTCATAGGTGGCGGGGTCTATTCTCAATCTACATCCCTGGAATGTGTTATAAATGTACGGATTGGCCGTGCAGTCACGGGTATCTGCCGAGTCGATCGTGGGTATCCCGCCACGTCGGTGGGGTATTCTAATCAACCTTAAATGATAAAAATATCAATGTGCTTTACATATAGTTATTCACCGTGATTGTGCTAATTATATTACATTAGGCCTTATCACATTACCTTCGTTTCTCTGTTAGTTTTCATCCGCATCCTTGGGATGCCCCATACTGCTGTTGCACCCTTCTTTGATGGAACTACATGATTTTTCGTCCCCTGGGGACTTCAAGATTTTCACGTTGTAACACACACACACACCCTTATCATAAGGGTTCATGAAATATATATATGACTATTTAAAATGATTATACTACGCATATGAGTTCACGGGATAATGCACATGTTTCAAGAATATTCCCTACCTCGACGAAACTCAAGGCACGCCTGCTCGTAGAGGGTTATAATGCAACAAACCTACATTTCAAAAATAGGTTTAGAACAATCTAAAGTCATTGGGGTGTATGACCCCCACGTTTCTTATATAAAAAAAAAAAAAAACCAAGATCTGAGTGGTCACCAGACCTCGCTCGCGCGGCCACTTATCCTCGCTCAAGCGGTCACTTGACCTCTCTCGAGCGGTCTCTTGACCTCGCTCGAGCGGTTAAATCGAGCTTTCGAATTATTATTGTGGACCCTCGCTCGAGCGAGCTTTCCTTTAGTTTTGGGACCGCCGAGCGAGCCCAGAGTTTTATTTTTTTCTATTCATCCTCGCTGGAGCGAGCCTTTTAGACCGCTCGAGCGAGGAACGATGATTTTGTTCCTCGATCGGATCGAGAACATGCTTCCTTCTTTCTTGTTACCTTAATCTCATAAAAAGAAATATTCAGCCAACATTCTTCCTACTATTTAAAACATTCCTAGGCATCTATCATGTCTTTAACGTACCTCTGACGATGATTCACGCGCAAGTTCGGTTCACGACTCGAAATTTTACTAGGCCAATAGGCCTCTAAGGTTCTTTCTTCCAGTCTCTTCCTCTAATCTCCTTTGCTGACTTGAGTCCCAACGAACCCTAGTTCTCTACTAGGCTCTTCTCTTCTTTCTCTCTATATTCTCCTTCTCTCTCTATTTAGGTTAGAATAGAATTACATAAGGGTTCCTCTCTCTCTCTTTCACTTTTATATCTATAAGTTAGGGATATGCTAGTGTGTTTCCCACATACACACTTAGTGTCTTTGGTTCGTTTTGGTCTCCTTGTGAAACACATGTACCTATGTGTAAAGCATGCCGTGCACTCATCTCAAAAATCTGGGGTTGTGACAAAATATGTCTAAGTTATTAGTAATTAGAGACAATCCTTAATGCATCATCGTATGTGTGATATAGATTGAGAGTTGAAAACAGTTGATTGGACCTTAGTTTTTCTTCCACTCCCGCGCGACTTCGGAATTGAGGTAGGGGAAACTCAATGTAAAATTACACTTTGTGAATTTGATTCATAGTTTCTTTAATGTAACCAAATTGAATGTGACTATTAGGAATCAAGTCAGAACTTTGTTAAATACGATTGCCTTCGAATAATTGACACTTTGAATTGTTGATCCGCATTGAGTCTTTTGAAATATCGAATCTTTTGAAATTGAGCTTCAGGCATGGGAACTTCCATGCAAACTTACATGTTTGACTCCGATTTGTAGCTACTTTGAGTTAATTAAATTGAATGTGATCCTTAGAAATTGATTTTGAAGTTGTGAACATATTAGAATCTTTGAGATATTAAATTGCATTGACTCTTTGAAAATATTGAATCATATGAATCCATTGAATCTGAACTTGAAATTTGAACCTTTGGATTGTTGATTGAAATTGAATTTGAACTATAAAATCCTTGTGGGAAGTATTTGACACACAAATATATTTTTAACTTGAATTCATAGATGTTTTGATATGATCGAATGAAATGTAATAAGTTTGAATTGAATTTGAACTAGTATTTGAAATTGAAACTTAGGATCTTTGAGATTTGAAGGTTTGAACTATGAGTTTGAATTTAGAACTTCGATCCTGAAATTTAACATTTAGCTTTGAACATGATCTTCGCACTCAAAATTTTAAATCTAAACTTCGTACTCTGAATCCTTCGAACTCGGTATATAAACATTGAATTTTGAACACGAACTTTGGACTCTAATTCCGAAACCTGAACTTGAATCTAAATTTTGAACCCTTGAATCTAATTTTAAACTTGTACGATTGTACGCCCTTGGACTGCTTTGGCGTGATTTATGTACACTCCTAGATATTTGTACACCCTCATATCTATGTACGCCCTTGGGCCGCTCTGGCAGGATTTACGTACACCTTTGGACACCCTCGTATCTATGTACGCCTTGGATCACTCTAGCGGGATTTATGTACACATTTGGATACCCTCATATTTATGTATGACATTGGACCGTTCTGGCAGGATTTACGTACACCTTTGGACACGTTCGTATTTATGTATGACCTTGGACCGCTCTAGCGGGATTTACGTACACTTCAAAATATCTTCGTATACCCTTAGACCGCTTTGGCGTGTTATCTGTACGCCCTTGGACCGCTCTGACGGGAATTACGTACATCTTTGAAACGTGAATTTTGAATCCGAACTCTGAACTTTGGCACCTTGACCACTTGATTGCAAATTCGATTTTGTTTGCAAATTTGTTCTAAATTTCGAACTCTGAACTTTGGCACCTTGACTGCTTTGATTGCAAATTTGATATTGTTTGCAAATTTGTTCTTGAATCCAAACTTTGAATCCTTTGAACTCCGAACTGTGGATAATCTTGATCAGTAATTGACGCCTTAGACAATCGCTTTTGTTTACGATGACAATGCCTTTGAAATCAGTTTCTATTCGAATATGAAAATGTCTTCAGTTTTAATATGAAAATGTTTTGATTATTGTCATTGAATATATGATTCGTTGTGATAAAATGTGAAATTATATTGAGCTTTCCTCTGCTGAGCTTAGACTGTTAACTTACCCCAATTATACGTCACAGGTGCAGATCTGGATAGGCTTGAATAGGATCCTGCAAATCATTGATTTTGGACTTGACACCTTTTGGACTTGGTCCAGTGGCTTTTGGACTTTAGACTTGGTATATTCACGAAACTAGAATTAGAATTTGTATTGTATATATATTTTGTACGCCACTGTTTAGGTGATGGTCGACCATCATCGATGGTTTTAAATTTGTTAGGCTACTGTTCAGTATAGAAAAGAAATTTTTAGTTGTCATTTATGATATGATATTTGCTTTTATTTCCGCACTGTATGAATGTACAAAGTATTCTGTATTTAGATCGTGATCTGTACGACCCAACAGTCCAGTTTTCTCGAGTATCCGTATCTAAAAAAAAAAAAATGTCGGGAAAATCGGGCTATCACACTCGTTGTTCATTTGGAGACAATATAAGCTTTAGACAAGAAAAAAAAAATATGATTAGATCTTATTGTTTGGTTTCCTGAATGAGTTTGAGTTCTTAATCTATGATGTTTGAGTGTCTTAATGGGTTTATGAAAAGAAGTAGAGAAAGGCAATATCTTAATCTTCTCTTGGTTCTCTATGTTTCATAGATTGCAAAAATATGTATTGCATATCAGATTGCTTTTAGATGCCCAGAAACTGTTTCATAGTTTTCCAAAATGAACCATTTATACTTGCAAGTACATGTTAAAAGCATTGGTCGATCAGGGTCGATACGATTTGATGTTGAAATTGTATTCTCAAATGTCATCTATGTTTAAACTACCGCCCAATCCCATAACTTGCAGTTTGGTTGTAAAGACCTTTCTGCTTCTGCACTTGATCAAGTTTGAGTTTGGCTTCATTAAATGGCATTTCACAAACAATTGGCTTATAGCTTTTCCATATGCTTACATATAGTTTTTATATATCACAGGCTGTCAGTTCTATATGCATCCCTACGGGTTTTACATGTCTCTGTTGTTAGTGAGTACTTTTATTTTTCATCAGGTAATTGCCTCAATTTTATGCTGGAATATAATTTTCCTTATTTTCTTTTGAAAACATCAATGAATTTACATCTTCGCCAATCAAAAAAGAGGAAGAAGATGATTTCATTATTGTTCAAACTTAACAGAATCTTCTAATTCGTCACTTTTAAGGGAGGAGCATTGATTCTTTCAACACGGCATCTTGATCATGATAGCAATTTCATCAAACAATAGATTATGTCCACAACTAAAATTGCATGTGATGATGAGGCTAGGGAATGAGACTGATGTATGAGAAGGCATTTTAGGTTTCGACTTGTTATGAACGGTTATTTTTACCATTTTTTTTATAAATACTTGTGCAAATGATTATAGAAATGAGTAACCTGAACTGCTGGTATCCTTGTTCTTGGAGTAGTCCAACCATCTCTGCTATTGTTCTAATTTGTTTTTATATTGACCACCCACCTTGTAATGGGCTCATCACATCACATCTACAAATTTTTTAGAGGATTTTGTGTTTCAAAACTACTCCTTCACATGTTGGATCCATACATAATCGATTCTAGATCCCCAATCTTAAATGAGCACTCTAGACAAATTGAGCAACGATTGGTGTATGGATGATGATGGTTTATTTCACCTTTGTTATATATTTCTTTCTTCTCTCCATCAATTCCAAATTCATTATAAGATACATTTTTTTTATCTTTTTCCAGTAACTTCTCATGTTAGACTTAGAGATGAACTTGTTACCTGGGCTGCATATGGATTTGGCCAGCCTGGCATGTTTTGGGCTAGGGTTTGGACAACAAGTACAGAGCTGATAGGCTGGGAGCTTGGGATTGGTTCAACATTTGAGGCTCATTTTTTAAGTGGGCATGTGCACACTAGATTTGGCTACAAAATGAATATGGCCTGAAAGACAACTCGACTAATAATCTTATTAGGTTAGTTCCATGCCTAAATGTATTTGACCGGGTTTGGTGACTAGAAGACCATTCATAAGCTGGATAATCCTATGAGTTGGTGGGGAAAGTCAATTTGAAAGCAAAAATGGAGAAAGGGAAATTTTGAGAGGACTAAATCTTGCAAATAAGTTGGTGATTGACGTGGACATGCAAATGATGCTATTGTGTTCAGGTCCAATGCCTTAAAATCTCTATTTTTGAAGAAATATCTTTGAGTTTAACAAAGCAAGATGTCCAAGTGGTAGTCCCGTCAATAGGCATTCATTAGTGGGATTGCATAAACACCAAGTTCATCAAAAAATTGAAACCATTAAATCATCTACATGCATCTTAATAATCCATTTGGAGGCTTCTGATTAGACAACAAAATCATCCGAATGGATAATTTTTGGGCTCAATCCCCTTTATGCAATATTTTCCATTTCACCATCTCAAATTAATGGCCCATTTGGAAGCGTTTGATTGGACAACAAAGCTTATGCAACAGGGTAATTTTTGTGCTTAATCCTATTATGCGATGCCTGCCACTTTTCCATCTCAAATTGATAAAGTGTATCACGGATGATATTGATGATTTGGGCACCACTCACCTAATAAAACTCTTTGGAAAAGGAAACTGATTCTAAGAACTTAGTGGCCCTTAAAACCATCCTTTGACTGTTTTGTCCAAAACATGGCCATGTGAAAGGGACAAGAATTGAATATGCTTGATCTCAATCGGGAAAAAAGGTGAAAAGAAATCCAAGCATATCCGTACAGAGGATGATGCACTCATGAGACCCTGCCATTTTTAAGTACTATTTAATCACCCAATTCATGAATGTGATGAAAACAGGTCGTAGCTAAAACCATTTTCGATTAGCAACAAGGAGAAATGTGGAGTCATCAAGAGTTGTTAAACAAAATTAAATTAATCCTATGAAAAGCTCTGCCAGATTTTTGGTAATGCTATAACCAACTAAGAATAAGTTTGTCACATAAAAAAATAAAATAACCTGTTGTGTGTCCATCTATTAGGAATCTGTACTTCCCATTAAGCTTAAAAAACTTTGATGATAGTCCTCACATGGTATATTTTATAATTTTCTCCATCAGGAAGGGATAATAAGCTGTGAGCTCTTCGCGATGAAAAGAGAGTACACCCCTAAACTTATTTTTTACAAGGAAATTTTTGTCAGTATGCTGATTGTACTTTATGTCACGCTACTCAGTGAATGACAACATATAATTACAGCCCACTACACCAATGGTCATGGTCTAAATCTCTTTTTTTGTAAAAGATCGACACAAAACACAATTCTTATGATAACGATCAAATCTTGCGCGATTCTTTTTCATTTTAGATCTTTAGATCATGCCCTTCAAATCGCACAACTTAGATAATGTTTTCACATGATCTCCCCCTAGTATCAAGTATTTTCTTTAAATCATCTACACGGGGCAACTTTGACTACATTGCATCATATGACAAAGAAACAGGGCCTTAACTTGTGGAAACAAATGGGGGAATCGTGGGCCTATTGTTTTGGCCTTCAAATGGGTTTTGAGAGTTTCAGATTTCAAGGACCTCACGATGATTAAAAACTTTGTGATTTCAAGTCCTAAAAGATTGGAGTTCTTCATTTGGAGGAGCTGTCGAGAACTCCATTTCCCACGCTTGCGAAATTTGCTATAAAAGAGCTTTCATTATTTTTACCGACTTTGGATAGAAAATACAAGACATTTTATTATTTTTATACCTGCTACACATGATCTTCATCTCAGCCCATTGAAATCGGAGCCATAATTTTTCTGTGAAAGAATGTTTCACTAAAAATTCTGGGTAGTTTTGTCATTGTTTTAACAAGAAGAAAATCGGATCAGGAGGCAGTATTTCCACGAGAAATTATGGGCAGGATAAGTAGTCATTATCGTTTCTATCACACTGTGTTTTCACACAGAATTATAGAGGTAATGACAAGTCTTTACCTTCACTAACTCAGCTACCTAGTTGTCAATTTTTTTCTCCTTTGGTTTTCATCTATTCCAGCTATTGTGGGTTGTGGTTCACATTAGACAAGGAACAGGAGGGCCCAAGAAACTTGACATGGAAGGCAAAACTCAAATCATATACATTCCTATATGCTCTACATATTTTCTAATATAATTACGTTGGATATTCTATTATATTAAAGAATTTATAAATGTGAATTCAGGCTAGGCTTAACATCTAATGGTGCCATACATAGTGTTTTTTTGAAGTTCACTTATGTTAAATCGGTACAAGTAAAAAGTCTTGTTTGTAAAATGGCCCAATCTGTAACTTAAAGTTGGCCTCAGAGTTATCACTGAATTTATACATGCTCCACTACCTGTACTTCAGCTTCTTCTCATTTAAATAAAAAGGACGAAAAGTTTGTAAATAAGATATCTATGTTAATAGGTGACTACGAATTTCTAGTTTCCTCTTGCATTTTGGTTGCTGACAACTTTTCATGTGTTGTAGGCTATTGAGATTTTGACAGGTTCCTATGTTCTAGTTCAAGTTACTATGATTGTCCATTTGTATTTTGTTATGGAGTTGCATTAAATGTTGCCTTGTAATTTCTACATGTCCTTTTTTCCCTTCGTTACACATTATTGTACTAGTAAATGAACAACAATGAGTGGGTCTCTAAAATTTTTCTTGTAAATTGCTAGGGAAGCACAATTGCTGCCATGGGTTCATTCAAGGGTCTAAAACAGGTCCGAAAGATTGTGGAAGATTGAATACAAAATATACAGCAACCCATATATACCATATCAAGGTTTCCATCTATTCATTGAAATCTTGTTCACGCCTTTACTCATAAATCATGATGAGTCATCGTCCTATTTTTTGTTCATTACCATAAGCAGACCCTTATGATGAAACGAGAGCTTGCCAAGAATCCAGCACTTGCAACTGAGAGTTGGGATAGGCTTCTTCCAAAGTTTAAAAAGTATAGCATTCAATCATTTGTGTAGTATATACACATTCTTTTAAGTTGCTTGCTTTATTATTTTCTTAACCATATGAGTTCTGTTTTCAGGAAAAATATTAAGCAAAAGAAAGTTAAAGCTAAGGAGAAGAAACCATATACACCCTTCCCTCCTAAACAGCTTAGCAAGGTAAGAGCAAATTAGACACCTTATTACTTGTGTGCATTCCAACTACAGGGACAATGCTTCAAGCTTTTTATCTCACATGGTTCTTTATTAAAATAATCCTCTCTTTCTGATACTGTTCTTTGATAAGCTGATCACTTGTCATGGCTGATGTACTTATGCTTCATATTAATAAAAAAATAGTCATTAAAATAAAAATATATATATAGAATGCCATATAAATTTTTAAAATAAAAAACATATAGAGTATAAAATAGTCATTAAAATAAAAAAACATATAGCCATGCCATATACTACATATTAATAAAAAATTAAAGGGAAAATAAATTATTAAAATTTATACCGATTTGGCTAATAACTCATCCACTCATCAAGTTCTAGTGCAGAAGTTCATCTACTATGCAGCCGAAGTCTTCAACATCATCATATTCTTCTCCCATCTATTTGGGTTTGGCAAAGATGACAAATTTATGTTGCAGCAAGATTAACCTTCGTTGCATGGATAGAATCCTAGAGGTTTTTTTCCTCATGCAGTGCCCATATGTAAATTGAGTAACTTGGCTTGATTTATGTGTGCATAGCTTAAAAGCCCAGGGTTTCCCATTTTTGAACAATTGATATTAAGAGTTTTAATCAACCCACACGGGCCTTTTGTGACCAAGAGTTTAGAAATGACAGTTTTAGATCTTGGAACATGCATAATAGCTTTTGGTACAAGGATGGCTGATTCAGAAGTTGAGCATAGATTTCAGAAAATTTTCAGAATCTGATTTTCTAATTTTGTAATCCTTGGTTTGAAATTTGCATGTTGGCTTTCTATTTCTATTTCTTTCTAGCTAAACGTCAACTAGGGGCTCTGGCCAGCAATGAAGCTAAAGCTTCACATTGGTCCACTCACAACTTTTAGCATAGAATGTTCGCAAACAACCACCAAACAGTTTGTGTACATGATTAGTGCAATCATGTTATTGCTTCCATCTGCCCATGGTGAACTTTGTAATATGATCAAGTATTTCAATTGACAAATGCCAAACAATTTTTATTGCTTTACAGTGAAGAAAATTGTGTACAATAGTTTTTTTGGAAGTTTTTGAAGATGCATCTTGATGCTAGGTTGATTCCAACAGTTTTCATCCAAATATATTTCGACTTTTTAATAATCTCAAAAGGGAGATGAGTTTTGGCTTGAGACCATCGAATTTCATGAAGAGCCTGCATTTGTCATCTTCTTTTTCCTCCCGCCCAAGGGACATTGGTATTGAATTGTTTCTCCTCCTTTAGCGTTGGATTTGGCATAGTTCTTGGGGGATTATCCCGCCTTTTGTAGCTGAATTGTTTCTCCGCCTTTTGTAGTTGAATTGTTGGTGATAACTTTGTGTATGATCAAGTATTTCATCATATTTCTGAAACTTATGTACTAGCCTTAGGTATTTGACTGCTGAAAATAGAGCATCAGTTAACTTGTCTGTCTAGTTCTCTCATCTGGTTGCTAGGTCAAATTGTGTTCGCAAAGTGTAGTATTGCTACAATAGGGGTCAAATTATAGACAAGTGTGAGCAACATCTAACTTGTTAGTACAGGTGGAGTGTAACAAACATTATTAGCTTTCATGTGCTGTTATGCCACTCTATCAGCGAACTAGTTAAGAAATTGTTCAAGTTAATTTAGACAATTGAGTTATTATGAGGTGGTACCTGGGCATTGATGTAGTGTTCCGGTCTTTACCTGAAGATGTCATTACCTTCCATTAAAATATATATATAGTTTGGTTACTTCGCAGTATGTAACCCTGCTCATTTTGCTGACCGTTATATTTGTTTGATACTTCTACTTGTATAGTTTCCCTCTATAATAAAGATGGAGACTTGGGTTGTCTTTAAGACTATATATATATATATATATATATATATGCTCCCATTGTTGTATCTCTCATATAATTTAGTTTTTACGTGTACGTCAGTATGTATATATATATATATATATATATATATATATATATATATGCTCCCTTGTTGTATCTCTCATATAATTTAGTTTTTACGTGTACGTCAGTATGTATGCTCTAACTGATGTTAAAAAATTCCCTGATGTAAAAAAAAAAGCTCTCCAATCAACTGTCTGGTGGGATCCTGAGCATCGAGTCCTAATCCTATTTCATCAAAAGCCAGATGAGTCTATGATCAACTTGGTTGGGCACTGGTTAGAATGTTTCTTCTTTTTTCGCTTTCCCGTTTGTAGTTATTTTCTAAAGCATCGGGAGGAATGCTAAGACATTTTACATCTCAAGATTTGCAAGATCATATTCCTCATCAAGCTAAGCAAGAAATGAAAATCGCACATGCGGAGACAACATCTGAGTTTGCTGGTCTTTCTTCATCAAAACGATCTGGGGACTTAAGGGAAGTAGATATGAATGTGACACCTACAATGCAGAACAAAAGGCTTCGTTCAAGGATGGAGGAGGCATTGATAAAAATAGGTATCCCAAATATTATACATTTTTATATGTGGAGGAGATTGTGGTTGGCTTGCATATATATGATAGATATACTGGATTCCATATCATGTGATAACAGGAAGTGGGCGTTTGAATCCCTATCAGCTGCTAAAATCTAATGTGGGACATTTTAGCGCCTCAGATGAGTTGGTCGGCGATGGAGTGTGTGATATGTACTAAATATTTGAGTTTAACACCTAGTTATTTCACATTATTATTATGGATGAGAAATTGTGGAGAATCTTTACTGCTGATGAAAATGTGAAATAATCCATTTATCACATAATATGGGGCGCTAAAACTTTTATTGTTTCTCGAAAACAAATATAGAAAATGTTTCTGTTCATGCTATTTTAATACGCCCAATATGTTTTTTATTGTCTTTTGAACATTGAATTCTAGTTTTATTTTCTTCTATGAAAGAAAGCAAAGCTTTGGCTAGATTTTTTTTTTTTGATCGGTAAGATGTCATATTTTCATTGAAGCAAAAAAAATACAACGAGGATCCCAACAACTCCAGCCATCTTTTACAAAGAAAAATACCTATCTCCACCATGACTCCGGGACAAATTTGATAGATCAATATCTCATACTTGCAACACGTATGTAATAGTTTCAAAACCTAAAATCTAAAATCTGATGGCAGCTCTTATACATACAAGATAATTGGTTGAAAGATGCTTTTGGAAAACTAAAATCTTATACATACAAGATAGCAAGGTTCGATGGAAGGCCGTCCACTTACCATTGAATCAGCCCATGGCCGAAACAAGTCTGAGGGCCCCAAAAAAATTCCCTAGTCTGAAGGAATAGATAGCCTTGCCTATGATTATTGTCACTTAGGGGCAGCACCATTAGTCAAATCTAATCATTTTTTGGGTCCAAACTGCCCTTAAACGAGGTATTTAGTTCGCTAAAATCTAATGGCAGCTCTAATGCGCTAAAAAATAAAAAATAAGATCGTCAAACCAATGTATTAGAATAACAAACCACCACAATCACCAATACTGCCATTACCATCCTCACTCTTCCACGCTATCACCATCTCAACAACATCAGCACGATCATCCTTGCCTGCTTCAGTCTCTTCAGCTTCACCTAAATGAATTACTCAAATCAATAGTCATTCACCCCATCACCCAATAGAATAACAAATCAATGAACAATATGCAAAAAATGCACAACATTATTAACTTAGAATATGGAGAAGATAACAGCAGGAACAATCTAAACATATGAAGCAAGATAATTTCAGGGGTTATGAACAAAAATTATCTTCTGAAGCTCCCCAAAAATTAGCCTTTTAAAGATTAAAAACTCAGTAACTTCATCAATAAATAACATACCCATCCAAAATGTGCACCCATTCAAAGTGTTGTGGAGGAGAGCCTATTGTTGAGGCGGCAGCGGTGGAGGGGGCTACAGAAAGAAAATTAATGTTTGTTAGCATGACAAATTATAGAAAACTACAAGAGAAAAAATTGTATAGAAGTTTTAAAGTAATGTTTACCATTGTTCCGATCAATCGAGTGATCAACCACTTCATTGCTTCAAGCTCTTCTCTCAAGGTGCTCACTTCTTCTTTCAATTGGCGGACCTCCCGCCCCCCTTTCCTAGACGACGACGGTTCGAAAATGCTTGCTAGGGTCACTACCCCCCCAAAGCCCCGGACGCCACCACGTCTGTCTGATCCCAATACCTGAGATAATACATCATCTCGTCCAGTGGACTCTTGTGAGCCCTCCACAAGTCGTTCATCTTTCTTTTGCTGAAATTTTTTTATATAAATTAAATATTTAATTATTATTTTTAAAAAATCTTATAAATTAAAAAATCATCTTACCATTATCTCTGCTGTCGCGTCGTTCACCGGTTTGTCATCTTTTTTTGTGTGATTCAACTTCCAGTTCCGCATCCTTGAGGGTGATTTCCCCTCTACCTGCTTTAACTATAAAAAATGACAAGTTTAATGTGTAAATTATAAAAGGTAGAAGTTTATTAACAAATTATAATTTATATTTACATGTTAATACCTTGTAAAATTTATTTATGTGAGTAATGTTTCCGGTTGTACTTGGTACGGCTAGCTTTGCGCGATTTATTTTATTACACTCACTAATTACCTATATCATACAAAATTATAATATGTTATATTAATAAAAAAAAAAAATTTAATAAGCAATGAGTTAGAAATTTATCTTAAACTCCTCACACTCCCAATAACGGACAATCGACTTCCCCTGGTCGTTATCCACATTATCGGGGCAATGGGCAAATCGTTCTCCCGTAGTTGTGTAGGGGTCGAAGTGCTTTTTTTTAATATGATATCGATTAGCCTTCCATCTCTGAAGCAAGGTATAGTGCAGCCATCGATAAATGTCATCATAGGAAGGCATGTCCAAAACTTCCTACATTTAATCAACAAAATTGATTATCAATCAATATGAATATGAAATAGAAAATAAAGAATTTAATTATTTAATATAACTATATCATTTGTTACCATCAACTCCTCATAAGCACTCTTGAAACTCTCCTCAAGAATATCTGTAAAGTTTGGAACATTCACAGGAAATCTAATGCAATCCTTCGCTATTTGCTCAATCATTGAGGGCATCTTACTTTGATCGTCCCCTACGACATGCCCCTTATACAATAGCACAAGAATTTTCTCTCCTTCTTTTATTTTATTTTTAAAACCAAGTACTGCTTTCCCTCGCCCTTTCTTAACGTTAGGGGGTGGGGGTAGGGGTGGATCTACGTCGGCCATCTAACATAAATAAAAATGTCAAATAATCATTAAATCTCAACATGTTCAAAATATAAGCAAAATGACGTAAAAAATTATTAAAAACTGAATCTCAAACCTTATTTTATACATGTCTTATATTAGTGAATGAGATACAGACATAACCTTTGGTTTTTACACCTAAAGTTGTTGTTCTTCGAGCTCAAAGCCACATTTCAGCGCTTGACAACTAAAGCCTTTTACAATTTTACCATTATACCAAATAATGACCCCTTCTTATTTGAAAAAGGGTATTATTTTACACACAAAAGGGCCAATATTTGGTGCAATGGTAAAAGGCTTGAGCGATCAATATTTCCATGGTCGTCGTTGTTTCACCTCTGTTGTGTTTGGCTAGTGTTGGTGTCCTGTGGGTTTGTTCCTAAGTATCTCACCAGATGCGGTTGTATTTCCTTCCTTTAATGAAATTTTCCTTATTATTGATTTGAAAAAAAAAACCTGTTATCTTCAACAAATTAAACAGTCTTCAAGTTTTCAGTGAATGAATGATGAGGTCTGGAAGCGTATCTCACTTTCAGAAAATGAAGAAATCAAAAGAACAAGATGCTTTACCGATAATAAATATAAAAAAAGAAAAAAATTTGAACAAGGAAAAATTTACAAGATGCTTTATAGCTTGTTGATTAACTCCTTATCCAAATTAGCCCACTGTTAACCATATTGCAATTTTATTGTCGCGGGAATTCAATCCCATCTTAGACAGTAAAAATAAAAGGAACAAAAAGAAAATGTGATCTAGATAAAGGGACAGTGGGCTCGAGAGACTCAGAGAGCCTTCCTATTGTGGAGGATATAAAAGGAGAAGGAAGTTCGTCCATGCCATGCAGTCAAACAGTGTTAAAATTATAGAATAAAGAAGAAAATAAGAATTACGAATATAACCTTGAGCGATTATAATTGGTTTAGATAACTGGCGTGCCGACGTTAACACTCTCCCAAATTAGAATGTGAACAATCAATTCTTTCATGTAGAGCCGATCATGACTCTAATATAAAAACTCACGAATTTTTTATGGTGGTAGTTATAAAAAAACTCACGAATTTTTATGGTGATAGTTATCAATTCACCATTACAGCAGCTCAAGCTCTCAATTATAAAGTTTCCATTCTTGGTTATTATAAGAATAAAGCAACAATAATTATAAGAATAAAGCAACAACAAAAGTATCAAGTAGTATGAAGTCAAGGTTTACCTAATTTACTCACATTCATATCAAAACTCATAGAAATACCAACTAGAATCAAATAGGCAAAAGGATTGAAAACTCCATCTATATAGAATTGAAGTCATTACATATCAATCTAAAATCAATTTTCATCTTCTTCGTCATCAATGAATCTATCGGAAGGACGTTTTCGGGTACAAGGGGCTTGGAAAGGTGCATCTACAATTGCTTCAACCACATCTTCCCTTACGATATTGAAAGTACTATCATCTTCTCGGGTACCAATTTGAACTTGGCTACCATATGGCTCACTGTCAAGTAGTATATTGTCACCTCCGCTCATATCAAAAGTGTCCCTGGGCTTGTTCTTGACGACAACATGCCAGCCTGGCTCGGTTGGATCTTCGACGTAGAAAACTTGCTTTACTTGAGATGCCAACACATAGGGTTCGTCTTTCTGAGATGCAAATAAATGTGTAAAGTTCACAAGCGTGAACCCTAATTGGTTTGTTTTAATACCTTTGCGTTGTCCAACATCAACCCAGTCACACTTGAATAGCACTAGTTTCAGCCCTTGGTGATAAGTCAACTCAATTATGTCCACGAGACGTCCGTAATATGTGATCTCCCCTGAAACTGAATTTTTGTCCTTTGCGCTTGAATAGCTTGGAGTGCTTGCAATGACCATCACACCACTATTTTGTGTTGTAGCCTTCCTCTCCTTATTAGTTGTTTGAAATTTATAACCATTGATAGTGTATCCAGTGAATCTTCTTGCATGAGTGTATGGAAAATCAGCGATTAAATCGAGTCTCACCGACAACGTACTATTGGCCTCAATCATTGATTTAATCTATTAGATGCAGATAAAAAAGTTAGTGCCTCTTTTAAGTGTATAAAAATAATTATCTCCTCACACTTACATGTGATTTAAACCAATCGCTAAACTGCTCTTTATGTATATTTTGTTTCTCGTAATCAGTTTTACGCTTACGATACTTCAGGTTAATATATGATTTATGTTGCCTGCATTAAATGGATATGAGGTGAGTATAATGGATTGAATTCAAATGGTCCGACAATATAAAGAGGTTGGGAGTTATTACTTCACATATCGAGCGACGCTATCATCATTGAACAATACATAGTTATGCATTTGTTTACGTTCGATATTGGTGAGAATGAATTGTTCGGCACCTCCAATTGCAGTGTCCTCAGCATACCTGACGAGCCTATTCAATCGTGTTTCAATATTTTGTAAGTACCTTGAGCAAAATGTGAGACACTCATCAGTAAGGTATCCTTCTGCAATGGAACCTTCGGGATAGGCTTTATTGCGTACATATGACTTAAGTGTGTACAAGTATCTGCATACATAGAAATGAATGTACTTCCATTAAGGGAAATCAAATATAATTTATAAAAGTAAAGATAATTGTAGAGATTGTATAGATAATACCTTTCGATGGGATACATCCAGCAATAATGGACAGGTCCACCAAGCATTGCCTCTGATGTAAGTGTATGGGTAAATGGACCATAATATCAAAAAATGAAGGTGGAAAAATCCGCTCTAGGTTGCACAAAATCAATGGTATGCACTCATGTAGACATTTGAAGTCCTCAACTCGACATGTTTTAGAGCATAACTCACGAAAGAACGTGCTTAGTTCTATTAGAGCAGAACTGACATTTTTTGGCACGGTCTTCCGAATAGCAAGAGGTAGAAATTGTTGCATAATAACGTGTGAGTCGTGACTTTTGAGCCCGGATATTTTTCGATCTTTGACGTTAACACACCTTGAAATGTTAGAGGCATAACCATCAAGAATCTTCATGCTCTTCAGGATTAGGCAGAACATCTCCTTCTCACTTTTATCCATAGAGTAACATGCAGATGGAAATACACTTTACTGTTATTTGCATGTTCTTTTGGGTGGAGCTCATGTCTTATGTTCATTGTCATCAAGTCAAGACGTGCTTTCAAACCATCCTTTGACTTTCCTT
The DNA here is from genome assembly GCA_021018995.1 of Chloranthus sessilifolius. Classification (NCBI taxonomy): domain Eukaryota; kingdom Viridiplantae; phylum Streptophyta; class Magnoliopsida; order Chloranthales; family Chloranthaceae; genus Chloranthus; species Chloranthus sessilifolius. Next base: position 93,718,976 of record CM037593.1, read on the forward strand.
CCAGGTCCAGTAGTGTACCAACCACATTGTCGCATATATTTTTCTCGATATGCATAACATCCAAATTGTGTTTTAGTAAATTTTCTGACCAATATGGTAGCTCGAAGAATATACTCAACTTCTACCAGTTATTTGGCATTGTTGGCATAGGAGGTGCATTTTTTATTTTATTTTTCTTCATCTTCTTTGGTTTCTTCACAGAATAGTCAGTTTTGGGGATCTTGCCAAAGGTATGTTGATAACTTCTTAAATTCTCCAAATTTTGCTTCCCAGTTAGTAAGGTTGGAGCTTCTCTTTCTTCAATATTTCCATCGAACCACCGTTTATTCTTTCGAAATCTATGATCTAAAGGTAAAAATCGGCGATGACCCATATAACAAAGCTTCCCACAATTTGGCAATCGTTCACTGCATGTATTCTCATGGCAATAAGGACACGCTTTATATCCTTTAGTGCTCCAACCCGAAAGCATAGTATATCCCGAAAAGTCGCTAATTGTCCAAAGCAAGCCTGCTCGCAATTTGAAAACCTCCCTCTTTGATGAATCGTATGTTTCCAACCCTTCTTCCCATAATTCCTTTAGCTCATCTATTAGAGGCCTCGGTATACATCGATGTCATTTCCAGGACTTGTCAGACCCGATATAAGCAATGAGAGGATCATGTTCGGCTTCTTCAAGCACAACCAAGGGGGCAGATTATATGGGATAAGTACAACAGGCCATGTGTTGTGCGCAATACTCATTGTTTGGAATGGGTTGAAACCGTCACTTGCTAAACCCAATCTTATATTGCGATTTTCCTCTGCAAATGTTGGGTTGATCTTGTCAAAGTGTTTCCATGCTGGAGAATCTGCAGGATGTCTTAACTCTCCATCTTTAGTGCGTTTCTCGTCATGCAGTCTCATGTCAGCTATAGTTTTTGATGACAAATACAAACGTTGTAATCGTTGTTTTAAAGGAAAGTGACGAAGAATCTTTACAGGAGTCTTCTTGTTATCCTCAATCTCATGATTTTTCCATCGCGATGTCCCACAGATGTCACATTTTTCTTTTTTCTTAGACTCCTTCCAGTATAACATACAATCATAAGGACATGCGTTGATTTTATTGTAATCTAGTCCCAAGCCTGAAATAATCTTTTTGCTTTGTGAGAAGTTCTCCGGCAACATCGACTCTTTAGGCAAAACCTCCCTTAGTAAGTCAAGCAACAACGTAAAAGAGTTGTTGCTCCATCCACTAAGGGCTTTGATATGCCAAAGTTTCACAATGAAAGACAACGTCGTATGTGTGTTACATCCAGGATACAAGGGAATCCCCAAATCATGTGCATATTTGTAGAATTCAGAAGCACTAGCATTGGGTACATCACTTTGTTCCTGCTCCAAACCATCTGCGTCTTCATTTGGGTCCGGAAATCCAAAAGCATCTTGCACCATCCCCTTGATGTCATCAACCAAAACATTCTCGTTGTCATCTGCTCTAATATCTACCACAGTTTCATGTCTAGGTAGTGGCCCTCTCTTCTCTCCGTGATAAGTCCATACAACATAACTTTTCATCATCCCGTTTATTACCAAATGCTCCTTCAATAAGTCGGGTTCTAAGTAAACACAATTACAGCATCTTGTACAAGGACACTTGAGCCTCCCATTGCAAGTAATTCCATGGGCTAAACCGTGATCGACAAATGCAGCCAACCCTTCGTCATACTCTCTAGAATATCTCGACTTTTTTACCCAACTCTTTTCCATCATATAAAAGTTTCAAACCCCTAAAAGTATAAGGAATGTATAGTTTAATATTTTTTAAAATAATAAAGGTCTATATTTCTTGTACCATATTCATTAATTTTGCCCATTCGGGAGTATCAAGTCATTTAATTGTTCACATAATATGAGTTCAGAGTTTCTCTAAAAATTTAGACAGCATCTCCACGTAGTTCTTCAAATACGCGGACTTTTCATACTATTTTATACTTTTCATTATCCACAATGGACAATGAAAAATACAAAATAATATATGAAAGTACGTATCCGAAGAACAAAGGAGAAATATGTCGAAATCATTTGAGAAAACTCTAAAAATCATATTAGTGAACAACTAATGTACATGAAATTCCCAAACTATCTATCTTCAGATAGATAATCCGAAAGGTTATATGTCAATAATTCGACATATAACTTTTCAGACGGGCACTTATTTTGTATGATGATATTCATATGTATTCAACTGTATATTGACCATTAATCTATAACAAAAGTTATAGATTAATCAGCTGAATAATGAAAAGACGTGTGGACCACTTTACCGCTCATAATGTATGGATCACCCATCAAATAGAAGCTCAAAAATAAATGAGATGTGAAAAAGCATCCACAACATAAACGTATAATCACAAAGTTGTTTCAACAATCCGCGTGTCAATGTGTAACTAAGGATTGCCAAGCTGAATTGGGTACTTGTCTCCTCCATCAGGATTAGAGTTAAGCATTCAGCCAATCCAATGGTGGAAACCATTCATGCATATGAATTTCTATAATAAACACGTAGTAACTAAACAGAAAGTTTTCATTGAGAAAAGTTACGACTACGGCAAAAATTTCCACAGAAAAAACAAAATTTGGCCATGCCATTCTCCCTATGAACATGCTGTAGTAAGATTCAATATAATTAGTTAAGTATATCCAAATCGGCCCATATCCAATTGCTCAATTAGTAGAAACCATATATATTAGTGGCCAGAATTTAAGGAGAAAATAACAATAATAATAATGTCATAAAAAAACATGTTTTAAACCAAGAAATCTTTTCCAAAACAGGGATTGCAGATTATTTTTGTAGGAATAATAAGAAAATGGCTCCAAAATATGTTTTAAACGACATCATTTATGAATTTCAACATACTTTGGGTTACTTGGCAAATGAAATGTTATTTGCATCACCGAACCAATAAATCATGAGGTCAAGAACACTCTTATAAGAAAACAACATCAAAGGCTCAACAACTTCTGAAGAAACTCATTTAGGCAACTGCCAAAACTGAGTCATTACTTACCGGCAACTACCTATTCATATATTGACTCTAGGCGAAAAGAAGACAAGAGACAAAAATAGTGAATAGGAAAAGCACGGATGTTGCATTCAATGCTACATAACTGTGGGGAGTATAGCAGCAACTTCTTGCCAAAGTAATAAACTCCTTCCCAGAAAAGAATCTAGAGAATCTTTAGCAGTTGATATAAATGGTGGTCTTATGCTTTCACAAAGAAGAAACATTATAAAAAGGAGAAGAAACGTAGTAGAATAAAGGAAAACTGAACTCTATAATTCAAAACTAGAAAATAATAATATACTAATAAACAAATCAATTAGTCGCTCACATCACCTCATATGGCCTTAATGGTAGTTTAAAATTAAGGCAAAAGATCCCTACTTCAGTTAGAAACCCAACCTATATTTAAATATCAATAAACTCCTATTTACCAAAAAACACTCTAATCTTCTAATTTTATAGCGGTTCGCAACTCCACATGGGCCTAGACACCTAACTGATCGACCTCCTATGTGCCTGGCATGTAGGTACTCAGTCACTAGGTCAAATGTAAGCATCAATAAATATATTTATAATTTTTTTTCAAATGCACACTTCTATAAATAACTAGAATATATCAATTTACTACCAAGCATCCACAACATAAACGTATAATCAAACAAAGATTAATGACTATAAAGTAACAACGAAGAAAAAATCACAAAGTATGTTTCATAGCCATAAAGAGCATGCTTACTAATTTTCTTAAAGTATAACCACCTATAATTAACTAATATGCATCAATTAACCACCAAACTTCTCCAACATAGATTATGAAATTAGAATTAGTAAGCACACAGTAACAACCAAGATTGCATCACACGATAAATCTCAATCATCATCAACATCTGCACAGATAGATGAGTGGAGTAACAAGAACGAATAAAATTATGAACGATTACAAGACATTTGAGAGTGGTACCTATGGAGGAGAAATCTCAATCATCATTTTTTTTTTTTAACATATGTAACTATTTTTCATTGTATTTTAATCCTATTTATAGTACATTTCGCACGTTTTTCCTACGTAAATAGACTAAATACAGGTAATTTGTCCTAATCGAAACATCTGAACTACTCAAACAGAGCATCCACATATGATGCTCTAATTTTTGCATTTACAAATGCTTAGAAATGGAAAAAAAAAATGTAAATAAAAACCAAAACATATCAGTAAATTTTTACACGAAAAAATCAGATCAATGAGTATTTTGCCATGTAAAAAAGTTCTACTAATTCCAAACAAATTGCAAACAAATTCAAAATTGAAATTCAAAACAGATCAATAAATTCGAAATGCAGCTTGAATGAAAATAGAAATTGAACCACACCTTAGATCTGAACTTTGTCTTACTCACACCTTAGATCTGAACTTTGTCTACTCAAATTTAAACAATTAGATGAACAATCCCTATCAAATCTGATTCAAACTGTTGGCCTGAGATCCCTACCAAATCAGACGAATGATCTAATTAGATTGACCAAAACTTAAGCCAAAGTAAAAGGGAAATTACCTAGAAAGTAAAAAAAATCTCGAATTCGACCTTCCACGCTATGGATTTTTGGCTCCAAATCTCGATTTTGATCTTCCAACCCTATCCAAATGCCAAACTTGGATCTCCAAACCTCTGATTCCTCTCAAACCTTAGTTCTCTGTGTTAAACCTCACGATAAAAATCAAACAGATTTCAGAGAGCTTGTTTGGATTATAGGGGAAGGAAGTTAGATCTACAGACCTGGATTCGTCTCAAACCCTAGCTCTCTGCTTCAAACTATTAAGAGATCTCTACGTCGGAGCTCAAACGAAGGCTCCAAGGTATCGACAGATTGAAAATGAAGTTGGGCTAAGATGATGAATCTGATTTCAAATTTAAGAGAGCGGGAGATTGGAGAAAGAGATTAGACAGAAAAATTGGGAGATCGATTAGAGATTCACCATTTCAAAGAGATTAGACAGAAAAATTGGGAGAACGAAGGGGAAAGGTTTCGTTCGGGTTTTCCTCTCGGAGATCAGAGCGATTCACCTCGCGACGAGTTGCAGAAATAAAATTGTTAGCTTTGCCTATTTATAAGAGAGGCTGAGTTAAGTTATTTGCAGCCGCGAAAAAATATAACGACTTAACTATAAAGACTAAACTGCTTGGTCTTAAACTGGTGCTGAGTTAAGTTTCGCAGTTAAATGGGCTGAGTTAAGTTTCACAGTTATCTTGGTAAATATGCGAAGTCGGAGCCGGCTCTCAGACTTTTTGAGACCGTTTTTCAAGTAGTCTCTTAAGGTTCACCTGCCAATTGATGAAGTGAACCTTACGGAGAACAACTCTATATGTTATTTTATCTAAAGAGACGGTTACAGCCGTCCCTAATAAAAGGATTCGAGACGGCCTTTGAAATGATCGTCTCTAATAAATGGTTATTGGAGACGGCTTTGAAAAGCCGTCTCCAATACTGGTCTTTAAAAGTCCTTTTTTTTGTAGTGGGAGCTCAGAGAGAAAGAAAAAAATAAAATAGGAAAAAGAGGCCAAATGTAATATCCCTGATATTCTTGGCTTATTTTTCGTTTACCTCCGTAAGCGTGTCCGAAAATTTTTACGGGTTATTGTTGGACTTTTGGTTAGCTATGTGTTTGATGAGAATGATGGTAAAAGGGTATTGTCAAAGGATGTGTACAAGTCATGTAAATGATGACTTACACAATAAGGTTGGTGTTTGTGTTAGCACCGAAAATTTGTCAAGATAAATGGATAAGTTGTAAATAAAAATATCTATATTTTATTAGGATTTGTTTTGTATTATAAGAGAGAGAATTGCAAGAGAAGTTACACTTCTCTCTCTCTTGTTTGAATTAAAGTTGCAACCTTGTGCCTTGCCTATTGATCTTTAGATCTTGTGAGCTTGAGAGTTCCTCTCCCCATCCCTACCGTTGATAAGCTCCGTATTGAAATTCGGATCTGTTTGGGTTATTCAAAGAGAAGGATAGGGGAGTGGATATCGAGAAAAAGGGGATCTGTCCTGTGCACTAAGGAGAGGTTTGAGTGGCCACCTCATTAGAATGATGAACTGATTTGAAGATCTAAACCATTGAGCTTGGAGATTGGTTCCGGTACGTGAATCGGTGCAACGGAATCAACGGATTAAGCGACAAGAGGTAGGTCTTTGAAACCTCCTTGTGTTAATTTAATTTATGTTTTGTTTAGATTTGAATAAGTAAGGTTAATTATAAATCAGATGGTTGTGGTTGAATATGAGAGAAAGAATCAAGACATGAAAAGTTGACAGCCACAGAACCAGAGAAATTCGAGGGTCGATTTTCAAATCGAGGGTCAAAATTGGAATTCGACCATCGATTTGAAAATCGACAGTCGAAATCTGTATTTTTAGTGCCTGAAGTAATTTTTGGAAATCGAGGGTCGATTTCCAATTCGAGGGTCAAATTTGGAAACCGACCATCGAATTGAAAATCGAGGGTCGATTTTCAGGTTTTTTTTACTGATGAGTTTTTTTTTAAATTCGAGGGTCGAAATTGAATTCGACCATCGAATTTTGAATTCGACCCACGAATTTGAATTCGAGGGTCGAATTCTGTCCTGTTTCTGGCATTTGAAATTTTTGTTGGATTTTTTCTTAGCAAGCTTTTGGTTTGATTTTTTGTTCTATATTAACACTGAAAGTGTTAATATATGTAGGTTTTGACTATTAGGAGTCCTTGGTGAGGACTACTTGTGCTTGTTTTAGAACCTTCTTTGTTGAGGTAGGGGAACCCTGTATTTAATTTGCATTGAATTATAAGTATACCCATTTTGACTGTTTCATTTAAGAAGCATAAAATTTGGAACTCTGTTGCACACAGCATGAATAAAACTCTGAATATATGACACAAATCGGAAAGACTGAAAACTTTGTTATGACTAAGAACTTCGTAATTTGAACTTTAGAACCTCAGTTAATCTTTGAATCAGAACTTTGAAAAATCAGTATTATGTTATGAATAATAAGCCTTGATATATGTTAGCATTTGCACTCGATTTGGGGTTCATACGGACGATGCCCTAAATTCTACCAACCGTATTGACGGTATTACTTGGTGCAAGTTTTCCTCATAGCGTAAGGGCTTGTTGCACTTTAGAAATGGGTTCATGAACAACGATGGTCAGTAGGGTTTCCCATCGGTCACGTAGTCCGCTCTCATGCTATAGGAAATTTGGGAGATAAAATTAAGTTATAAATTTAAGACAGGAAGCTTGCTAATTCCGCAGATTTCAAGCACATTGGACTCATGTTATCAGTTTTGACTCAGGATTAGAACTGGAATTTTAGTTTGCAAAGCATCATTTGAAAATCATATTTGATCCGACTTCTGTCTTTCGAAAACCTTTACTTATAATAAAATGCAAATAGATCTGTTTTCTCAATTGGGCTTCGATGTTAGCTCACCCTCGACTATACGTCACAGGTGATGAGACTGACCTTGGGTCAGAGGATCTGGAAGACTCCGATTACATTCCCGAGGAGGATTTGGACATACCAGCTGAGGAGTTTTTCCCTTGATCCTAGATCCCTTATTTTTGGTATTTTTGTCAGAATATTGTTTTGAATATTGGGCCCTAGGCCATTATTTTGGTTATTTGGATATCACTCGAGGAACCATTATTGTGAACCACTATTTTAGGTGTTGGATTGGCCATCACCGGTGGTTCTTCTTGGTTCCTCATAGTGACATAATATGTTGTTAAAAGCTTTTGTTTGGATTAATATGTACTTTGCCTCTGTCTTTAAATCTTTGTTATATGTTGTCGGCTTCTGTTTGTTACGGCTTATTGAGAAATCAATAAGTTGATGAACCGGCCTTTCCTATACCTTAGGGATTGGAAAAGTCGGGTCGTCACAGTTGATATCAGAGCAAGGCTCTAGGTTCAGAGTGTTAGGACTAAGGGTTAGATTGTTTTAACAATCATTACTGATCAATTGTTATTGTTTTTCAACAATGATGGTCAAGATGCCTCCACAGTTTAGGCGAGAGGCCGAGGTATAGAGGGACCTCGTACAGCTCGCATCGAAGAGATAGATGAGGGCGTAGGCACCTCATATGACAGAGGGCGAGCTGCATCTTACCCTAATGCAGATCCTTTGGGAGTTGCTAGGCAAGACGGGGGAAATGTTGACCAGGTGTTGGCAGCCTTGGCCACCAGCATGGCTCAACAGACTGCTGCCATAGACCGACAGACAGAGATGCATGCAGCCAGACATCAGCTAGGAGGATTCGCAGAGTTTAAGAGGATGAGACCTCCTATATTTTCAGGGCAGACGGATCCTATGGAAGCCGAGGCATGGCTGGATGAGATCGAGAAAATATTTGAAGTGTTGCAGTGTACCGATGTCGAGAAACTACGCTGGGCATCTTTCAAACTTTTAGGCGAGGTCAGCCCGTGGTGGAAGTCTATTTCCCGGATGAGAGAGCAGGACTATCCCAATACTCCATGGACTTGGGGCAGAGTTCGTGGAGACGTTCAACAATCAGTACTTCCCGAAGATCGTACGTAATCAGTGGGAAGTCCAATTTATTGAGTTGAAGCAGAATGAGATACTCTCCTTGTTTTGTCTTGTATATATTTGCTCTATGGGTTTGACATGCTATGTGGGTTTTACTTTCGTTAAACATTCCCTATTGGGCTGCCTTTCTTATGTTGTGGCTCTGTTTAGTCTTCTTTTGCACTGCCTATGTGGGTGGATTTTGTTCTGTGGGCATGTACTTTACGTATGTGGATTTTGTTTGCTCTATGGGTTTTACTATCGATGTGGGTTTGCTATCTATGTGGATTTTGTTCTTTATGCTGCTATGGTGTGTTTTTATTATCTTTATTGCTTCCATGAGTCACTATGCATCGGTCGGCACGTGACACTTGGGGTGTAGGCATCCATGTACGGATGCAATCCACTATGGCCCTTCTGGTGCCACATGCAGTACATCCACGTTACTACGGATTCCATCCCTTGACTTGCGTGCCCTGCGGGATCGAAACACGGTGACCCATATTTTCATTCTCTTTCTTGTATGGTGTGTGTTGCATTCAATTTTCGCGGACGAAAATTCCTAAGTAGGGGTGAATGTAATATCCCTGATATTTTTGGCTTATTTTTCGTTTACCTTGGTAAGCGTGTCCAAAATTTTTTACTGGTTTTTGTTGGACTTTTGGTTAGCTATGTGTTTGATGAGAATGATGGTAAAAGGGTATTGTCAAAAGATGTGTACAAGTCATGTAAATGATGACTTACACAATAAGGTTGGTGTTTGTGTTAGCACCGGAAATTTGTCAAGATAAATGGATAAGTTGTAAATAGAAATATCTAGATTTTATTAGGATTTGTTTTGTATTATAAGAGAGAGAATTGCAAGAGAAGTTATACTTCTCTCTCTCTCGTTTGAATTAAAGTTGCAACCTTGTGCCTTGCCTATTGATCTTTAGATCTTGTGAGCTTGAGAGTTCCTCTCCCCATCCCTACCATTGATAAGCTCCGTATTGAAATTCATATCTGTTTGGGTTATTGGAAGAGAAGGATAGGGGAGTGGATATTAAGAAAAAGGGGATCTGTCCTGTGCACTAAGGAGAGGTTTGAGTGGCCACCTCATTAGAATGATGAACTGATTTGAAGATCTAAACCATTGAGCTTGGAGATTGGTTCCGGTACGTGAATCGGTGTAACGGAATCAAGCGGACAAGAGGTAGGTCTTTGAAACCTCCTTGTGTTAATTTAATTTATGTTTTGTTTAGATTTGAATAAGTAAGGTTAATTATAAATCAGATGGTTGTGGTTGAATAGGAGAGAAAGAATCAAGACATGAAAAGTTGACAGCCACAGAACCAGAGAAATTCGAGGGTCGATTTTCAAATCGAGGGTCGAAATTGGAATTCGACCATCATTTGAAAATCGACAGTCGAAATCTGTATTTTTAGTGCCTGAAGTAATTTTTGGAAATCGAGGGTCGAATTTGGAAATCGACCATCAAATTAAAAATCGAGGATCGATTTTCAGGTTTTTTATGACTGATGAGTTTTTTTTAAAATTCGAGGGTCGAAATTGAATTCGACCATCGAATTTTGAATTCGACCCACGAATTTGAATTCGAGGGTCGAATTCTGTCCTGTTTCTGGCATTTGAAATTTTTGTTGGATTTTTTCTCAGCAAACTTTTGGTTTGATTTTTGGTTCTATATTAACACTGAGAGTGTTAATATATGTAGGTTTTGACTATTAGGAGTCCTTGGTGAGGACTGCTTGTGCTTGTTTTAGAACCTTCTTTGTTGAGGTAGGGGAACCCTGTATTTAATTTGCATTGAATTATAAGTATACCTGTTTTGACTGTTTCATTTAAGAGGCATAAAATTTGGAACTCTGTTGCACACAGCATAAATAAAACTCTGAATATATGACACAAATCGGAAAGACTGGAAACTTTGTTATGACTAAGAACTTCGTAATTTGAACTTTAGAACCTCAGTTAATCTTTGAATCAGAACTTTGAAAAATCAGTATTATGTTATGAATAATAAGCCTTGATATATGTTAGCATTTGCATTCGATTTGGGGTTCATACGAACGATGCCCTAGATTTTACCAACCGTGTTGACGGTATTACTTTGGCGCAAGTTTCCCTCAGAGCGTAGGGGCTTGTTGCACTTTAGAAATGGGTTCATGAACGACGATGGTCAGTAGGGTTTCCCATCGGTCACGTAGTCTGCTCTCATGCTATAGGAAATTTGGGAGATAAAATTAAGTTATAAATTTAAGATAAGAAGCATGCTAATTCCGCAGAATTCAAGCACATTGGACTCATGTTATCAGTTTTGACTCAGGATTAGAACTGGAATTTTAGTTTCCAAAGCATCATTTGAAAATCGTATTTGATCTGACTTGTGTCTTTCGAAAACCTTTACTTATAATAAAATGCAAATAGACCTGTTTTCTCTATTGGGCTTCGATGTTAGCTCACCCTTGACTATACGTCACAGGTGCTGAGACTGACCTTCGGTCAGAGGATCTGGAAGACTCTGATTATATTCCCGAGGAGGATTTGGACATACCAGTTGAGGAGTTTTTCCCTTGATCCTAGATCCCTTATTTTTGATATTTTTGTCAGAATGTTGTTTTGAATATTGGGCCCTAGGCCATTATTTTGGTTCTTTTGATATCACTCGAGGAACCATTATTATGAACCACTATTTTAGGTGTTGGATTGGCCATCACCGGTGGTTCTTCTTGGTTCCTCATAGTGGCATATTTTGTTGTTAAAAGCTTTTGTTTGGATTAATATGTACTTTGCCTCTGTCTTTAAATCTTTGTTATATGTTGTCGGCTTCTGTTTGTTACGGCTTATCGAGAAATCAATAAGTTGATGAACCGGCCTTTCCTATACCTTAGGGATTGGAAAAGTCGGGTCATCACAGTTGGTATCAGAGTAAGGCTCTAGGTTCAGAGTCTTAGGACTAAGGGTTAGATTGTTTTAACAATCATTACTGATCTATTGTTAATTTTTTTCAATAATGACAGATCAGCATGCCTCCACGGTTTAGAGGCAGAGGCCGACGTTTAGAGGGACCTCGTACAGCTCGCATCGAAGAGATAGATGAGGGCGTAGGCACCTCATATGGCAGAGGGCGAGCTGTATCTGGCCCTAATGCAAATCCTTTGGGAGCTGCTAGGCAAGACGGGGGAAATGTTGACCAGGTGTTGGTTGCCTTGGCCACTAACATGGCTCAACAGACTGCTGCCATAGACCGACAGACAGAAATGTTGGCAGCCAGACATCAGCTAGGAGGATTCGCAGAGTTTAGGAGGATGAGACCTCCTACATTTTCAGGGCAGACGGATCCTATGGAAGCCAAGGCATGGCTGGATGAGATCGAGAAAATATTTGAAGTGTTGTAGTGTACCAATGTCGAGAAAGTACGTTGGGCATCCTTTAAACTTTTGGGCGAGGCCAGCCGGTGGTGGAAGTCTGTTTCCCGGATGAGAGAGCAGGACTATCCCAATACTCCATGGACTTGGGCAAAGTTCGTGGAGACGTTCAACAATCAGTACTTCCCGAAGATCGTACGTAATCAGTGGGAAGTTCAATTTATTGAGTTGAAGCAGAATGAGATACTCTCCTTGTTTTGTCTTGTATATATTTGCTCTATGGGTTTGACATGCTATGTGGGTTTTACTTTCGTTACACATTCCCTATTGGGCTGCCTTTCTTATGTTGTGGCTCTGTTTAGTCTTCTTTTGCACTGCCTATGTGGGTGGATTTTGTTCTGTGGGCATGTACTTTACGTATGTGGATTTTGTTTGCTCTATGGGTTTTACTATTGATGTGGGTTTGCTATCTATGTGGATTTTGTTCTTTATGCTGCTATGGTGTGTTTTTATTATCTTTATTGCTTCCATGAGTCACTGTGCATCGGTCTCCCGGCACGTGACACTTGGGGTGTAGGCATCCATGTATGGATGCAATCCACTATGGCCCTTCTGGTGCCACATGCAGTACATCCACGTTACTACGGATTCCATCCCTTAACTTGCGTACCCTACGGGATCGGAACACGGTGACCCATGTTTTCATTCTCTTTCTTGTATGGTGTGTGTTGCATTCAATTTTCGCAGACGAAAATTCCTAAGGAGGGGTGAATGTAATATCCCTAATACTTTTGGCTTATTTTTCGTTTACCTCGATAAGCGTGTCCAGAAATTTTTATTAGTTTTTGTTGAACTTTTGGTTAGCTATGTGATTGATGAGAATGATGGTAAAAGGGTATTATCAAAGGATGTGTACAAGTCATGTAAATGATGACTTACACAATAAGGTTGGTGTTTGTTTTAGCACCGGAAATTTGTCAAGATAAATGGATAAGTTGTAAATAGAAATATCTAGATTTTATTAGGATTTGTTTTGTATTATAAGAGAGAGAATTGCAAGAGAAGTTACACATCTCTCTCTCGTTTGAATTAAAGTTGCAACCTTGTGCCTTGCCTATTGATCTTTAGATATTGTGAGCTTGAGAGTTCCTCTCCCCATCCCTACCGTTGATAAGCTCCGTATTGAAATTCGGATCTGTTTGGGTTATTGGAAGAGAAGGATAGGGGAGTGGATATTGAGAAAAAGGGGATCTGTCCTGTGCACTAAGGAGAGGTTTGAGTGGCCACCTCATTAGAATGATGAACTGATTTGAAGATCTAAACCATTGAGCTTGGAGATTGGTTCCGATACGTGAATTGGAGCAACAGAATCAACAGATTAAGCGACAAGAGGTAGGTCTTTGAAACCTCCTTGTGTTAATTTAATTTATTTTTTGTTTAGATTTGAATAAGTAAGGTTAATTATAAATCAGATGGCTGTGGTTGAATATGAGAGAAAGAATCAAGACATGAAAAGTTGACAGCCACAGAACAAGAGAAATTCGAGGGTCGATTTTCAAATAGAGGGTCGAAATTGGAATTCGACCATCGATTTTAAAATCGACAGTCGAAATTTGTATTTTTAGTGCCTGAAGTAATTTTTGGAAATCGAGGGTCGATTTCCAATTCGAGGGTCGAATTTGGAAATCGACCAACGAATTGAAAATCGAGGATCGATTTTCAAGTTTTTTATGACTGATGAGTTTTTTTTTTAAATTCGAGGGTCGAAATTGAATTCGACCATCGAATTTTGAATTCGACCCACGAATTTGAATTCGAGGGTCGAATTCTGTCCTATTTCTGGCATTTGAAATTTTTGTTGGATTTTTTCTCAGCAAGCTTTTGATTTGATTTTTGTTTCTATATTAACACTGAGAGTGTTAATATATGTAGGTTTTGACTATTAGGAGTCCTTGGTGAGGACTGGTTGTGCTTGTTTCAAAACCTTTTTTGTTGAGGTAGGGGAACCCTGTATTTAATTTGCATTGAATTATAAGTATACCTATTTTGACTGTTTCATTTAAGAAGCATAAAATTTGGAACTCTGTTGCACACAGTATGAATAAAACTCCGAATATATGACACAAACCGGAAAGACTGGAAACTTTGTTACGACTAAGAACTTCGTAATTTGAACCTTAGAACCCCAGTTAATCTTTGAATCAGAACTTTGAAAATCAGTATTATATTATGAATAATAAGCCTTGATATATGTTAGCATTTGCATTCGATTTGGGGTTCATACGGACGATGCCCTAGATTCTACCAACCGTGTTGACGGTATTACTTTGGCGCAAGTTTCCCACATAGCATAGGGGCTTGTTGCACTTTAGAAATGGGTTCATGAACGACGATGGTCAGTAGGGTTTCCCATCGGTCACGTAGTCCACTCTCATGCTATAGGAAATTTGGGAGATAAAATTAAACTATATATTTAAGACAAGAAGCATGCTAATTCCGCAGATTTCAAGCACATTGGACTCATGTTATCAGTTTTGACTCAGGATTAGAACTGGAATTTTAGTTTGCAAAGCATCATTTGAAAATCATATTTGATTCGACTTCTGTCTTTCGAAAATATTTACTTATAATAAAATACAAATAGATCTGTTTTCTCTATTGGGCTTCGATGTTAGCTCACCCTCAACTATACGTCACAGGTGCTGAGACTGACCTTGGGTCAGAGGATCTAGAGGACTTCGATTACATTCCCGAGGAGGATTTGGACATACCAGTTGAGGAGTTTTTCCCTTGATCCTTGATCACTTATTTTTGGTATTTTTGTCAGAATATTGTTTTGAATATTGGGCCCTATGCCATTATTTTGGTTCTTTTGATATCACTCGAGGAACCATTATTGTGAACCACTATTTTAGGTGTTGGATTGGCCATCACCGGTGGTTCTTCTTGGTTCCTCATAGTGACATATTTTGTTTTTAAAAGCTTTTGTTTGGATTAATATGTACTTTGCCTTTGTCTTTAAATCTTTGTTATATGTTGTCGGCTTCTGTTTGTTACGGCTTATTGAGAAATCAATAAGTTGATGAACCGGCCTTTCCTATACCTTAGGGTTTGGAAAAGTCGGGTCGTCAAGCTTGGTAGTTGAGTCTTAGGACTAAGGGTTAGATTATTTTAACAATCATTACTGATCTATTGTTATTTTTTTTTAACAATGACAGATCAGCATGCCTCCACGGTTTAGAGGCAGAGGTCGAGGTATATTGGGACCTCGTACAGCTCGCATCGAAGAGATAGATAAGAGTGTAGGCACCTCATATGGCAAAGGGCGAGCTGCATCTGGCCCTAATGCAGATCCTTTGGGAGCTGCTAGGCAAGACGGGGGAAATGTTGACCAGGTGTTGGCAGCCTTGGCCACCAACATGGCTCAATAGATCACGCAGACCGACAGAGATGTAGAGTGCGGTTGAGACCTCCTACATTTTCAGGGCAGACGGATCCTATGGAAACCGAGGCATGGCTGGATGAGATCGAGAAAATATTTGAAGTGTTGCAGTGTACCGATGTCGAGAAAGTGCGCTGGGCATCTTTCAAACTTTTGGGCGAGGCCAGCCCGTGGTGGAAGTCTGTTTCCCGGATGAGAGAGCAGGACTATCCCAATACTCCATGGACTTGGACAGAGTTCGTGGAGATGTTCAACGATCAGTACTTCCCGAAGATCGTACATAATCAGTGGGAAGTTCAATTTATTGAGTTGAAGCAGAATGAGATACTCTCCTTGTTTTGTCTTGTATATATTTGCTCTATGGGTTTGACATGCTATGTGGGTTTTACTTTCGTTACCCATTCCCTATTGGGCTGCCTTTCTTATGTTGTGGATCTGTTTAGTCTTCTTTTGCGCTGCCTATGTGGGTGGATTTTGTTCTGTGGGCATGTACTTTACGTATGTGGATTTTGTTTGCTCTATGGGTTTTACTATCGATGTGGGTTTGCTATCTATGTGGATTTTGTTCTTTATGCTGCTATGGTTTGTTTTTGTTATCTTTATTGCTTCCATGAGTCACTGTGCATCGGTCTCCCAGCACGTGACACTTGGGGTGTAGGCATCCATGTACGGATGCAATTCACTATGGCCCTTCTGGTGCCACATGCAGTACATCCACGTTACTACGGATTCCATCCCTTGACTTGCGTGCCCTGCGGGATCAGAACACGGTGACCCATATTTTCATTCTCTTTCTTGTATGGTGTGTGTTGCATTCAATTTTTGAGGATGAAAATTCCTAAGGAGGGGTGAATGATGCACTAAGGAGAGGTTTGAGTGGCCACCTCATTAGAATGATGAACTGATTTGAAGATCTAAACCATTGAGCTTGGAGATTGGTTCCGGTACGTGAATCGGTGCAACGGAATCAACGGATAAAGTGACAAGAGGTAGGTCTTTGAAACCTCCTTGTGTTAATTTAATTTATGTTTTGTTTAGATTTGAATAAGTAAGGTTAATTATAAATCAGATGGTTGTGGTTGAATATGAGAGAAAGAATCAAGACATGAAAAGTTGACAGCCACAGAAACAGAGAAATTCGAGGGTCGATTTTCAAATCGAGGGTCGAAATTGGAATTCAACCATCGATTTGAAAATCGACAGTCGAAATCTGTATTTTTAGTGCCTGAAGTGATTTTTGGAAATCGAGGGTCGATTTCCAATTCGAGGGTCGAATTTGGAAATCGACCATCAAATTGAAAATCAAGGATCGATTTTCAGGTTTTTTGTGACTGATGAGTTTTTTTTTAAATTCGAGGGTCGAAATTGAATTCGACCCACGAATTTGAATTCGATGGTCGAATTCTGTCCTGTTTTTGGCAATTGAAATTTTTGTTGGATTTTTTCTCAGCAAGCTTTTGGTTTGATTTTTGGTTCTATATTAACACTGAGAGTGTTAATATATGTAGGTTTTGACAATTAGGAGTCCTTGGTGAGGACTGCTTGTGCTTGTTTTAGAACCTTCTTTGTTGAGGTAGGGGAAGCCTGTATTTAATTTGCATTGAATTATAAGTATACCTGTTTTGACTGTTTCATTTAAGAGGCATAAAATTTGGAACTCTGTTGCACACAGCATGAATAAAACTCTGAATATATGACACAAACCGGAAAGACTGGAAACTTTGTTATGACTAAGAACTTCGTAATTTGAACTTTAGAACCTCAGTTAATCTTTGAATCAGAACTTTGAAAAATCAGTATTATGTTATGAATAATAAGCCTTGATATATGTTAGCATTTGCATTCGATTTGGGGTTCTTACGGACGATGCCCTAGATTCTACCAACCGTGTTGACGGTATTACTTTGGCGCAAGTTTCCCTCATAGCGTAGGGGGTTGTTGCACTTTAGAAATGGGTTCATGAACGACAATGGTCAATAGGGTTTCCCATCGGTCACGTAGTCCGCTCTCATGCTAAAGAAAATTTGGGAGATAAAATTAAGTTATAAATTTAAGACAAGAAGCATGCTAATTCTGCAGATTTCAAGCACATTGGACTCATGTTATTAGTTTTGACTCAGGATTAGAACTGGAATTTTAGTTTGCAAAGCGTCATTTGAAAATCATATTTGATCTGACTTCTGTCTTTCGAAAACCTTTACTTATAATAAAATGCAAATAGATATGTTTTCTCTATTAGGCTTCGATGTTAGCTCACCCTCGACTATACATCACAGGTGCTAAGACTGACCTTGGGTCAAAGGATCTGGAGGACTCCGATTACATTCCCGAGGAGGATTTGGACATACCAGCTGAGGAGTTTTTCCCTTGATCCTAGATCCCTTATTTTTGGTATTTTTGTCAGAATATTGTTTTGAATATTGGGCCCTAGGCCATTATTTTGGTTCTTTTGATATCACTCGAGGAACCATTATTGTAAACCACTATTTTAGGTGTTGGAGTGGCCATCACCGGTGGTTCTTCTTGGTTCCTCATAGTGACATATTTTGTTGTGAAAAGCTTTTGTTTGGATTAATATGTACGTTGCCTCTGTCTTTAAATCTTTGTTATATGTTGCTGGCTTCTGTTTGTTTCGGCTTATTGAGAAATCAATAAGTTGATGAACCGGTCTTTCCTATACCTTAGGAATTGGAAAAGTCGGGTCGCCACACAAAAGAGGCGAGATAAGATCCCAAGGATCTTAGGCATTTACAACATTACAATCCCTCGGCATGGATCTCTTGGACATCTCCTCCACTGATTTTCCTCCACAATTTGATTTCTCTTTCCGCTTCCTCATCTAGCAAACAAGAAGACTTGTATTGGCTCTAAATAATCCTAGCATTTCTTTCCCTCCAAATGGTTGTGAAGATTGCTACCGGCAGCATACTCCAATCCGTCTGATATTTATGGTAGGAAGCAAATTCAGATAGAATATGGCTACATGATTCAGGCAAGCGGCCCACTAGGTTCCTGACTGCAATCATGAAGTTCCAAATGGACGAGGCAAAAGGGCAGTGGATTAGAATGTGGTCAGCAGACTCTGCTTCCAGGTAGCATAAAGAGCATCTATTTGAAATGGTGAGACCCCTACGGCTTAGATTATCGAGAGTTTTTATTCGGTTTCGCGCTACAGCCCAAGAAAATGAAAGGTAGGAGGGGGGACTTTAATCCTCCACAAACTTGTCCAAGAGAAACCGATGAGGAGTCTTCTCCAAAGCCAAGAGAAAGCTGATTTTACTATGAAATTTACACCAGCATTGCCAATCCATGCTCTAACATCATCACGATTAGACTCATGGGGCTGTATAATAAATCATCCTGCAATTGCCGCATGCTAGATAGCTCAGCCTCCCTTAGATCACGTCTGAAATTTAGGTCCCAGGCAAGTAATCCCCATTCATTTCTTCTACAAACTGCTACTGATAGGCCTTTGTTTCTACTCAATATATAAATCAGGAAATCTGATTTTGAATGGCAGCCCGCCTAGCCATCGATCTTCCCAGAACTTGACCTTTTTACCATTGCCAATTTTGAATAATACTCCTCTATTGAAATCCGTTAGCACTAGCATTAAACCTTTCCACCACCCTGACGCCTTGTATAAAATACTAGGCTTGATTTCCCAGCCTTCTCTTGCTATATTATATTTAGCCATAATTGCGGTTGACCATGGCGACTCCGGCTCTTCACCAGTCCTCCACAACCATTTACATAGGAGGGCCTTATTCACCTGATTTATCCTATGGATGCCGAGACCACCATCCGCCTTTGGTAAGCACACTGAGCCCCAGCAGACCATACTTAATTTTCTTCTCTCCTCCCCACCACTCCACAGAAATTTCTTCATCGCACTTTCTATTCTATTGACAACGCTGCTTGGGCAGTGGAACAAGGATAGGTAATATACAAGGATATTAGCTAGCACACTTCTAATTAGAGTAGCCCTCCCAGCCATAGATAGAAGTTTTCCTTTCCAGACGGATAATCTAAACTCCACCTTCTCAACTACTGGGTCCCAAAGAGACTTGCCTGACTTTCCTAAACATAGCGGCAACCCCAAGTATGTTGTAGGGAAGTTCCCCATAGCACAACCAAAGTATCCAGCCAGTTCCTCCCGCCGTGTGTGATCCACACCTACTCCCCATCACCTTAGACTTCACAAGATTTACTTTTAGCCTCGTGCAAGCCTCGAAACATTTGAGGATCCATTTCAAGGAAAGTAAGTGTTCTTTGGAAGCATCACAAAACACCACAGTGTCATCAGCAAACTGAAGGAGATTTACTGTAGGCGTGTTTCGAGTTATATTAAAGCCTGAAATTTCTCCCAAATCGACCCCTCTCTCTACCAGCTTGCAAAGGCATTCCCCCACTAGGTTGAATAGGGAGGGAGATAGATGGTCCCCTTGCTGGATGCCCCTTAACCCTTCAAAGAAGTCGTTAGGAGAACCGTTTATCATGACCAATAACATAGGACTAGAAATGTAGGCTCTTATCCAGCCCCTCCACCTTTCTCCAAAGGCCATTTTTTGAAGGATAAAAAAAGATCTACGTAAGTCCAATTTAAGCTATCGAACGCCTTTTTCATATCCAGTTTTACCACAATCCCCGACCTCTTTTGAAGCTGCCGGGAATGAATGGCTTCATACGCAAGAGCTACACCATCCATAATTAGCCTTCCCTTGATAAAGGCAGTTTGGGATGGGCTGATGATCTCACTGATGACCGACTTGAGACGATTCGCTAGAATCTTAGTGAAGATCTTATAGAGGGATCCAACTAGACTGATTGGCCTATAGTATTCAATCCTCTTAGCTCCTTCCACCTTTTGAATCAAAACAATAAACGTGGCTTTAATTCCTTTGCTCAACCAAGGTTTTGTATAAAATTCTGATACCACTTTTAGCAAGTCATCCTTCAAGGTCTCCTAGAATACCTGGTAAAATTTCAAAGGATATCCATCAGGTCTAGGAGCCCTTTCATCATCCCCATAAAAAATTATAGCCTTCAAATCTTCTAATGTGAATGGTTCTTCAATTCTACACATGGATTCTTTCGAAATGGTGTGAAAAAGAAGCCCCTCTGGTAATGGTCTGGTCGCGGCTTCCTCGGTGAATCTATTTGTATAATGGTCCACAAAGGCCTTTTTAATCTCAGCTTTCTCAGATATGCAGGCCCCTTCCTTGATTACCGTGATCACCCTATTGCGTCTTTGACGATAATTTGCCAACACATGGAAGAAGTTTCTATTGCCATCTCCCTCTTTGACCCACCTTTCTCTAGATCGCAGCCGCCAGAAAGATTCCTCTTTGCACACCTTATTAAGAGTCTCCTTGAGAGACCTTCGATCAGCTGACTCCGCTCCTGTTAGAGATCCTTGAATCTCCTCTTTACGATTGAGAAAATCGATTTTGCTTCGCAAGTCAGATTTTACTTTCACTACCTCCCCGTACTCTTATTTGTTCCATATCTTGAGGAATTGCTTTAATTTACCCAGTTTTTCAGAGAAACCATGAATCGTCGACCCATTGCAATTCCATTCTCTCTATTTGGATGCAACTAATGATTGAAGCGCATCTACCTATAGCCAAGCTAGTTCAAAATGAAATGGAGTAGGCCCCAACCCTTCGGATTGAGCGCACAGGGATATTGGGATGTGATCGGATACTGAGCTGATGTGTCCTACACATCCAATATCCGGACAGATGTCCTCCCAATCAGTAGACATAAGGAATCTATCAATTATGGACATTACTGGCAGATCTTGACCATTTGACCATGTAAAGCGAGGTCCTGACATTGGGACATCGATTAAAGTTATTCGCGCAAGGAAATTTGTGAAGCCTCTCATACTAGCTGTGATCCTCGAAGCCCTAGTTTTTTCTTCTATCCTTCTGATGACATTGAAGTCGCCCCCTACAATCCATGGCACATCCCAAAGATGATGGATAGCCAATAGCTCTTCCCAGAAACCATTTCTCAGCCGGTAGTCATTTGGCCCATAAACCGCTGTGATGGCCCACTGATTGAGAGAGTTCGAGTCAGAGAATTTGATAGAGATTGATCTGGCCCCCACTTTTGTATGGATACATGTCTGAAATCTTGAATCCCATGCTAAGATAATGCCGCCTTTAGTCCCTACGACATTGAGAGACTCCCATTTCCACCACCAACCTCTGAGAATCTTCTTAACCCTGGCTGCATCACAAACATTCCATTTTGTTTCCTAGAGTGTGACTACCTTAGGACGCAAGGAGGCCACCGTCTCCCTTACTATATGACATTTGTTAGAGTCTCCTAAACCCCTAACATTCCAAGACACAATTTTAAAGTTCATAAAAACACTAGAGAGACACTACGATAGAAACTACTGCCTGGTACTTCTCCCTGCTCAAATGGACCTCGCCCCACAGCTGATATTTTTGTCGCCATGGTCTAGACTTGACGAAGACGAACCTCTGCCCTCTTTTAGGTTGATCTGATGCGGCCATTGCTCCTTATCGATAAATAAATTTCTAAGGTCATCCGGCCGACCCAAAAAAGAAATGCCATATTTTTCTCAGATCATGTTTACGTCCGACTCCAGTAGGACATTGAGGTCATTTTGGGAGGAAACTGGAAAGTTTCTAGATGGATATGGGCTAGCCTCCAGTGGAGAAGTAGAGTCCATGTTGTCCGGATTGGATCTGCGGTCTTCCCCCACAAGACTAGAACATGAGTCCGGCACACCTGCGATACCTAGAGCTGTTGATGAGGCTCCCGAAGCTTTGTCCTCCATCACGTGGCTAGGCTTGTGCCTGAAGGGATCAGCAGAGGATTCTGCAGGCCCACCAGTCACATGGTGATGGCCAGAGAACGGTTCAAGTGAGTGGTCCACTGACTCGAAACGCAACCCGACCCACAAAAACTGTCCCCCTAGATCAGATTTTGATTTCCCTCTTCTAGAAATTTTGGAAGAACACATGTGCCTATTGGTGTACGCTTTTTCTAGGTTTCTTTCGGTCCCTATTGAATCAATGGCTCCAATTCTGTCCAAGTGGACTCTAGCGATGCGGCGTTTGGAATAGTGGAGGTAAAATAAAAGGGGGGGGGGGGGTTCTAGGAAGGTTTCTCATTTAATTGCGATCGTCAGCTGCAGATATTTATCAACGCTGCAACACATCAATGATCATGCTTTAGAGCAGGTGTGGGTTACTTCTTTACTGAATCTTCCGCCTGTGAACGTCAGCAGCTATGGCTCTTCCTTATGGTTTAGGTAGTTCAATCTTCTTTTTATTTCCCGGTATTGTTGTAGTTCTAATAAGTTTAGATTTCCCAATTCTATTGTGAGTTTGGTTGTATGGGTTTATTATAGCTGATTTAATCTAGTATTCTAATTCCATCAGGTGTCTAATTAATTTAGTATCCTAATACTATTAGAAGTCCGATTGATATCAATCTCCTAATTGTGCTAGGAATGCAGACATATATTAATTCTTAATGAAACTCTAATTAAATCAAGCATGTTGATTGTACTAGAATTCTAAGTAAAGCAAGTATACTAATTGTATCGCAATTCTAGTTGAAATAGAGAACTACTTTTGCTAAAACTCTAATTTAAGCAATGAATTAATTTTATTAAAAATCGCATTAAAGGAAACAAGCTAATTTTATTAAAATTCTGATTTAAGCAATAAATTAACTACATTTGCAATCTAATTAAAACAATGGATCAATCATATTAAAATTTTATTTAAACTAAAGGAATTAGTTTGACTAGGATTATGATCAGAGCAATAAATTAATTATACTAAGATTCTACTTAAAATAAAAGAAGGGAATTAACTATATCGGGATCTAATTGAAACAAAGGAACTAATTTTATTAGAATTTTAATCAAAGCAATTATTCTAAGGATCTAATCAAAGTATAGCATGCAAATTAATTATACCAAAATCTAAGAAAATTATGGGTTCGATTTTCTAATTCTAATTAAAGCGACATGATAATTCTAAAAGAAAGGGGGGTTGGGGCCTGCTATGCTCAAGAGGATTGACCTCGTTCCCGAGTACCCTCCGTAAGCTCCCTTGGGCAAATCGAGTGGTTAAGATTAAAGTAAGTTGAATTTTGGATTGTAAAATGGTATTTTTTTGGATTTTCAGAGTCGTTTTCGGGATTATGATTGTGGATTAAATTAAGAAACTATAATTATGGAAACTGAAATTAATGTTTAGGATTTTAGAAATATTAAATTAAAGAATTCAAACTAAACTGTAAAATTTTAGGACTGAATTAGGGTCTGAAATCAGAAAATCAGACCGTATGATTAAGAACTAGTTTTAGAACCTAAGAACTAGAACCATAAATTAATGATAGGACTGAAAATTAAAATTTTAGAACAGAATTAAAGCCTAGGCGCAGTAAATTAGACCGTCAGATTAAGGACTGGTCCTGAATTCGAAGAATTAGAACCAGATATAAGAGATTACGGTCTAAAAAGGGGTGCTACGGTCTAAGACTAAAATCTCATATTGATGATTAAAAGGAAATCCTAAATCTAAAGGATAAAAATTATGGTCGAAAACTAAAAATTAAATTCTTACCTAAGGTCGGGGCTGCGGAGAAGAATCTCGAAGGTTTGAAGCTTGAATCTCGAAATTATGGCTATGTTTCTATGTGTTCATTCTCGGAGTTCTCTGATTTTGAAAATCCCCGAAGCTTCTCTCTCGAAAATTGTCAGCCTCCTGCGTGTTTGAAATAAAAAAAACTTTTATAGGTTTCTCTTCAATTACGCGCCCTATTTTAGGCGTTTAACTGAATTACGCCCCAGTCTCCCGGTGCTTAATCGCTTTGAGTTGGTCACCGACTCAGTGAGCAACCGACTGACTTGCTCAACGAGTTTCCTAATCCTAACAGCGTTAGAACTAATTACGCGCCTAGTGTGGAGTGCACAATCCAATTAAACATCTAATTTGAAGCACTTGATCGAGGAAGCTTAGGGGTCAAGGAGGGTAAGACTTGGTCCGGCGTAGGCCAATTGCACGCCATTGGTCGGCCGCTCAATCCGATTGCACGTGTCATGTGAAGGTCATGATCATGTCTTGGAGTGGTCTGGGAAAGGGGAGTCTGGTCTGGAGGGGATTGATTGCACGTTTGTGGTTCTGCGTGCAATTGAATTGCGTGCGTGGGTTTAGGCACTTAATTCGGGGTTGTCCAGGTTCGAGTCGGGTCTGAAATGCCAGACTATTGTTTCAGCCTGCATTCCAACTATATACTATTATTTCAGTATATAGTCTCCCTACGCTGGGACTTGAGCCACAGAGCTATTATTTCAGCCTGTGTTCAGCCATGTACTATTGTTTCAGTGCATGGTCCCAATATGAGGGCAAAGGGGTCTGAAATGTAAGTCTATTATTTCAGTCTGTATTTCAACTATATACTATTATTTCAGTATATAGTCTCCCTACGTCGGGGCCTGAGCCACAGAGATATTATTTCAACCTGTGTTTAGCCATGTACTATTGTTTCAGTGCATGGTTCCCAATTTAGAGTCATAGGGCTTGAGCCACAAAGCTATTATTTTAGCCTGTGTCTAGCCATATACTATTGTTTCTGTATATGGTCCCACATTAGGTTAGAGGAGTCAAAGGTTGACTGAATAGATTTGTATATTCTGAGAGGGGAAAATGGGGGTGTCTATAGATGCCTCTCTTCGACGCACTCTTGCGAAGTAAGAAAGCGTCGAAGAAGTAGACACCCCTCATTCGAGGTGTCTTCTCATTTATCTTGGAAAATCACAAATGTGAACTGAGGGATGCTAACATGATATGCTTGGCTTTCTTATCTATCAGCGCAAGCTAAGATGGAGCATTCGGGGGCCCAGTGGTAGCTGTCGAAAGACGTGTTCAATGCCATGGATGCCCAGGGGTGATCCTGTCGCGTATCACGACCCACTGTCATAGACAGTCAATGGGACAGTCAATGGGAGAAGTTAGTGTATCATATTTCATGGGTGCATCCCTGGCTTAGGGTGGGGTGCGCCTCCTGCCGTCGTTTCAGTGACTCATAGGGCTTCCCTCAGCTCAGACTGGTGTCGCCACCTCTCCCAGGACCGGAATGATTCGCGTGGCGCAACCTACTGCGAGTGGCAGTCAAACGGAAAGGAAAATCACCATATCCTACTCTGTGGGGTGTAACGGGCATCCCGCCGCATGTCGCGACCTGCTGTAAGGGGCAGTCAAATAGAGGGATATGATGCAGTCTAGGTATCGGGGGGC
Organism: Chloranthus sessilifolius; assembly: GCA_021018995.1. Taxonomy (NCBI): domain Eukaryota; kingdom Viridiplantae; phylum Streptophyta; class Magnoliopsida; order Chloranthales; family Chloranthaceae; genus Chloranthus; species Chloranthus sessilifolius. Next base: position 93,744,696 of record CM037593.1, read on the forward strand.
GTCATACAAATGTCCATAAATAGGTGCAGGGACCGATAAGAAAATACAATGCAATATAATGTCGAAGGCTTTTACAAATCATGTCAGATTGAGCGCGTCATTTCTCACACCAATGCGTGTCAGGCATTCCTTTTTCAATAGGTGTTTATAAGTTCTTAGATTAAACATACTCAGTGTTGGGTTTTCCAGGGGAATGGCAGGTTTGAGCTGGTAATTTGGCTGGTGGTCTTGTGAGGTGTGCTCAATTGAATTTTACGCAGTAGCGCATACGCTTGATTCATCTGGAGTCAACCTCTAAGTTAGGAATTCTAATCCTAATGCATCTGAACAAACGACTCTGTACAGTGGTGTATGCGCTTGATCCAATTCTGTGTAGTGGGATATGCGCTTGATTACGAGTCCGAGCAGTCTTAGGAGTTAAAGGTCAGGTTTAAGTGCAATTCATTGTACGCGGGTAATGGGGCGCTTAATCGAGTTTTATGATATTTAAAGAAAGGTGAGTTGGATCTATTTATCTTGTTTCTTTGTTCTTCTTTTCTTCTTTTTCTTTTTTTTACTTCTTTTGAAGTAGGGAGATTTTGAAATTTTAGGATTTTTAACTTAAGATCAATTCAGTGGTAAAACAATAGAAAATGTGGCTTCCGAGACGTCGCTGAGCAGATCCACCTGTACGGGACTTGTGGACCCGACCGTTGATGTAGTTGTCAAGAAGACACTTGGCATGCCGGATACTCTGTCTAACCTTCTCGGAGAATACTAATGATTGTCTCTTATGAGAGGACTGTAATAATTCGCGAGTCGAGAGAGATGGGTTTTGAAACATTTTGACTTAATCATAGCTAACTATATTTATATGCAATATTGAGTAATTGAAAAGTGGGTAGTACTTACCTGAGGGTGATACTTACCTGAATTACGTGTAGCTCATGTAGTTTGTGATGGGACCGATGGGTGGTCGGGGTGATGCTGCAATGAGACTTGGCATTGGTCGGATGCGAGGGTGAGTCCTGGTGGGACGTGGGGCTCAATTCAGGAGAGAGAGAGAGAGAGAGCTCTTTGCTTTAGCGATGGGACATGATCAAGCTTTCCCCCTTTTTCGTCATACAGTGTGGCAAGTGTTGTCTGAGTTTTTCGGGTAGTCATGTTTGCGATAGGATGTTGGCTGAGTGTAGCTTTTGGTGTCGTGCCCGCATTCCCGAGAGATTTGCTTTCGGCTTCTTGTGATGGGCCATGAGGGCATGGCTAATTTATTATGATGGGACTGGATATTGAGGTGATATCGCGTGTACATCTCGTCGCAATGGGGTACGAGTGACGGGGTTATGTGATCGGATAGGGGTAAGTGGAAAATGACTCTGATCGTGAGGAGTGGAGTAGTGTGATGGTTGCTTTTACTGTGTCGCGATAGGGGGGTGTTATTAGTGCTGGTGATATGTGTGTCCTATCGCGATGGGACAAGGGGTGCTGTCAATGCTTCCTTCTCATGTGAGGGTACGCGATAGGACAGGGGGTGAATTTTTGGCTGCGATGTGACAAAAGGGTGTGAGGGTGTAGATTTGGTATAAAGTCAGGTATTGCGCGCTTATTTTAGGTCGCTCAATACAATTGCGTGCCTATGTTCAGGCATGCGATCTCAAGCTTGAGGGGATGTTTACGAGTATGTTATACTGTGTGTGATCGTATTACGCGCTATTATAGCGGCGTGTGATCAGAGCGTCGCCAGGTTAGTGTATGGGTGACCTTTTGTATTGCGCGGCAGCAGTGTGTCATTTAATGTGATTGCACAATTTTTAGGTTATGTGTGATCGGAGCGTCGCGTCGTTGGTGCAGGTGATGGTTTCATTGAGCGCTTGGGTGATGGCTCGTGTTTTGGATTGTGCGCAGTGTGTCTAGCGCGTGATTGAATTAAGCACACGTTTATGGGCATGTGATTAAGTTCGTACTCTATATAAGCGAGGGAGACTTCATTTATTTTTCATTCTCTGATTTAGTCTCGAGTTTTAACCTTTTTTAGATATTTTATGTTCTAAAATTCGTGTTTTAGTGATATTGGGCGATCTAACTGTCCGATTGGGATGTCATTTCTTCCTATGTTCATTATTTTGTGTGATCTTCGTCCTGAGGTGACGCTTGAGGACAACATTATTCTAGGAATGGGCGGTATTGGGAATGAGGGTGTTATTTTTTACATCGGTCCTTTTTAGGAAGCAGTGAAGGCAGCGTTGAGGAGGCGGCGACGGCGGCGGTGAAGATGGTGGAAGAGAAGGAGTTACAAGTGGAGGGATGTGTTCTCCAACCTATCCTTCCTAAAGCCTCCGATTGGATGCTCCGGGCAGAATATGCTCCTCTCTTCGTCTCAGTTTTGAACTCAGTCTTCGTTTTGGGTTGTAGGTTAAAGTTTTAGTTTTTTATTTTTGGTTGTAAGTTCAGGAGGTATGCCTCCGGTGGCACTTGTAAAATTTTTAAATTATGAATAAAGATGTATATTTTTTTTGTTGGGCTCGCTTATTCATTTAAACTTATTAATGGATTGGTTCGATTTGTTTGACTTATTTTAGGATTTAATTTAGCTTGGGATTAGTTTGTTTAGCGGGTTTACTTGGTTCGGATGGGTTTGGTTGGGGCATTTTTCTTGGTCCTTCACAAGTCAGGATCTCAATATTAGAGAGTTTTTTTTTTCTTTTGAATTTAAAGTTTAAGGTATTTTGTTTAAGTCTTTTGTTTGACTTGAGATGACACTAGTTAAAAAGGGGATGCGTTTTCAAAAGTTCTAGATGGGTGTTGAGTGTTTATATCTTATTGGCTTGTTTTTTTTGCTTTGGACTTGTGCTTCCTTGAAGGAGTGAGTGTTGCATGATCATTGGTTCACCTAGGTTCCAAGACTTACGTTTTGCCCATCAGCTATATTATTAATCACGACTACATTGATCAAGCCAGCTCCAGTGTTGATCCTTTGAGCTTTCATTGATGTTGATTTGTTCAGGTACTTACTATGAATCAAAGAGAATATTGTAAAAAGGGAAATAAAATTTAAGAAGTTGCTTTAAGAACAGGAGGGATTTTCTAGGGATAAGTAAAAACCATAGAATTTGAAGCTTTACGATGCCGTATCCAACAGGAGAGGAAAGCAGGATTTTCTAAATCGATAAAAGAAAATATTTTAATTGAAGGAAAGAAAATACAGACCTTGAGCCGCACCAAGAGACTAAAGCACAGAAAGGAAAACAGCCCAAAACAGATAAAGCCTAACAGAACCCTATGTATGGCTAAAGGAAAGAAGCTGAAAGCGAGTAGCAATTCCGGGATATCGTGAGCGAACGAAGAAAGATCGATTAGCAGGTACTCCCAAATACCAATCAAGCTACAAACCCCATTAGTCATCCCATTCTCATCAAGCACAACCCATTACAAATTCACAGCCTTGTAACCATAGGGACAGCCCTCCTTATTTTACGAAAGATCCAAACCATTCTGCTCTAGCCAAATGGCCCACAACATAGCAAATAGGGAAGTCCAAAACGCTCCTTTGATAACATCAACTACATTCCCATCTCATGCTGCAATTAACTGACCACAATCTTTTGGAAAACACAGCTAATGCCAAAAAATTTGATCACCCGACCCCATAACTCTTGTAGCCACCCAACGTACATAAAGTGGTGATTGGCGGACTCCTCTCTCCTAAACAAAGCATATAAATATTCGTCATCCTCTCCTTTTAAGCAATTGATACGATCAAAATTCAACCTAAGTGAGGGTCCACGTAAAGAATCGCACACTAGGGAGCACAAGCACGGGCCTTCCATATGAATCCACGTGTGTGCAACAAAGACCTGCTCTCACGAACGCAATAAAAGGACTTGACGATAAAAATCCCTATGCTTCCATCTTCCAAATCCGGTATTTTCCTCATTATTCTGACAAATCAACCCAATCAATTCTAGGATTTCAGCCAATAACACTGTTTCATCATCCCTTAAGTTCTGGTGCATACGAAAGTCCTAGACAATCGAGTTCCCGACAGGACTTTACATGTCCGCAACGTATACTCCCTATTGGTAGTAATCTCAAAAATAGGTCTAAATCTGTTACATAAGGCTATCTCACCAACTAAACATCATCCCAAAAATATATTCTCCCAAACCCCTCTAAATATGATGGATTGATCAAATTCTTTCTTGATAAGAGCAAACCCCCTTCTACCAAGTGGCCTCTTCCCTTCAACGCAAATATTCCACCCATTGCTAGAGCTCCCATACTTGCTAATAACACTTGGATCCACAAGTTCTCACCTCCCAAGCCCACGCTCCATAATCACTTACCCAATAAAGTCTTGTTCATATAGCCCACCGCTTCACTCTCCTCTCTCGAGAAAACGACAAAACTCCCACTTGCGGATTATTTCTCATCCCCACCTCCTTCCCAAAGAGAGAAGTAAAATTGCCATTTCATAGTTGACAGTATGGCTAGGGAGAAGGGTTTGTTGAAGGAGGCAACCGCACCATTTCATTATTATAGAATCGCTTGGTAATGTTAGTGTGTGTCCATGTAATAGATAGTTTGGTGTGTACTTATGACTGGGTGTTTAGTAGGTAATATTAAAAGTGATGTATATTATAATGAAAAAGGGTGTAGAGTATCATCTCTTACAGACCCTAATTTTCACATCTCTCACTCCATCTTCTCCCTCTCCTTTCTCTTCTTCTATCTAACCCTAATCTAAATGATATACATTCAATTCAACTTGATATCTGAGCAAGGTCTGACCCTCTTGTTGCGATGCCATCCTTCCTTTACGATGATGTCGTGTTGCCATCTTGACATCGACATCAAATCATTGTCCTCAAAATATAGAAAAAATTTCTGGTTTTGATTGGTGTTTTATGGTGATCAACTCTCTTCTTCTCCAACTTGATTTGAAATCTCCTTGTTACACTTTGAGGGATTTATGATAAACAAAGTGCTCATGATTTTCTGCGGAGGAGCTTCATGTGATTTGATCAACCATCAAGGCTTGATGTGTTTGGATCGGAATGGTGTTGGGAACTCATTCCAAGCGAGAAATTGAGGTATAGTATGATCTAAGGGCCTTGTGTTGATTTTTTTTTAAATCTCGTTTCTAGGTCAAAACACATTTTCCAAGGATTCGACCATTGTGTCGGTGCTTGATGTTATAAGTTGGATGGATATGCATCGAATCGAGTAAGTTCTGGTTGAACCTTGCTTTGTTTAATTGTGATGAATCAAGTGAGTTATGTTGCATTTTGTCCACGGATGCTCCTCGTTTGCACAAGAGTTAAAAGCTATATATTAAAGGGTCTTTGATCGCAACATATATGGTTGTTTATAATTGCTTAATTGATCGTTGATGATTGTGTGTGGCTTGGGGCTTTCAAATTAGCAGTGTAGTTGTTGTGGTGAAGATTGTGACGGTGTGTGCACCGGTGTTGTTACAAATTTGTACATATTGTTGATTACGAGGTTTGTATAAACCATTCAAGATGTTCTGCGATCCTAAGTGGTTCTTATGCTATTGTGTGCGGTATTCCCTTATCATCCGTGGTTAAAATATTGATTCGTTGATGCACCGTTCCATGGTAATGGGAGATTCAAAGGTTAAAGTGTGTGGTGTTAATGCTGAAAATCATTGGCATGATGACACGGTGCTTGATGCAACCGCCTTGAAGAAAGACTGCTCCTTCTCATACCTATTTGGTTGAGGCGGTATTGTTGCATCTTCTCATGTTTCCATTTCTTCTCGGTTCCATGGATCATTGATTCCTGACATCTAATCATGTTTCCGGTATGTCCTTTTCAATTCTATATCTTGAGCCAAATTCAATTAACGTTTGTATCATGGTATCAAAACTTGGTTGATATGTCTCGTGTCGATCGATACATACCGGTATTTGCACATACACCCACATTTTTGTTCTTTTTGGTTTAGTGTGTCCAACACCTAGTCTAAATCACTTTTTATTTGCCAAAGATATGTGAACCAAGTTTTAAAACTAGGTCACAGTGCATATTTCACATTTGCACTACTCATATCAAAAGCTTTTACATTTTACACTATCTCCTCCCAAAACTTTCTAGATTTAGGCAATTGTTGAAGCGGATCGGGCGCGGATGGATCACACTTAAGGTAATTGAGCACTCAGGACACTGTTGGTAGCGACGAGATCACAGGAAACACCTCAATTTGCAGATTTCAAGAAGATCGCACTAATTTTTGGGAAATTTGATTTTAAGGTAAAATATGTGATTAAACCATGTCAAATCATTTTTCTTTCTATAAATCAACAAGAAAATGCATGATCTACTAATCATGCATCTTCATGGTTAAAAAAAGCTGCTTTTTTTATTAAAAAATAATAATAATTTCTTTATATTTTTTATGTTTAATGATAGTGCACTATCGTGCACCATCTTTCCCACATTCCTACTCAATGACCATGTTTCTCCTCTATTCCCTGAACTGCTCCTATGTCCACAGTTACCTCTTCAGCAGCCTATTGATACCCCACCACCCAACCAGCCTCCTTTGCAGCATAGGACGCAGTATCACACTTATGTCCGCAAAGATTTGCATGGGACCTCGTCCATCAAGTCTCCACCTTAGTTAGCTGTGCAGGTAGCTCTAGTTGAGAACTCTACTTCTATATCTTCTTGACGAGGGACAACAACCCCAAAATGAATATGAGCTGATAATTGCCGAAATTAAACTAATTAATTAAGTAATAAAACCCAAATTAAAGCGATACCTTAGGGTTTCGTGGATTTCTGCTTAAGTGGCCATGCTTGGTTCACTTAGGGTCCAATCCGGTGCATGAGATCCATTAAGATTTACGGAAGGTGCGATCCTAGAGATAGAACTCTAGCATCCTCTAGATAGGGGTGTTCGATTGTGGCTAAAACGTGGAATCACTAGATCCTCGCTAGGACTTTTGAATTGAATCGATCAATGGAGCAAATCGGACAATCTCGTGCCCAACAACTGTCACGGATCGATGGGTTAAGATCGGAGCCGATCCACAAGGATGAGCATCAAGGTTGGTCTAGATCTAGGGTTTTGGGATTTTGAACAATTAAATAAAAGGGGAAAATAGATGCAAGAAATTAGAAGGAAATAAGAAAAGAGATAAAGAAAATATCAAGGATAACATGGGCATCACACCCTTGGCCTCACACCAAACCCACATGGGGAAGAAGACTCACTCTCCATTAAAGCTCATCTCAAGCTCTCAATGCATGGCATGTTCATTAAAATCAACCAATGCCAAATTTGGCTTACATAAGGACACTATATACTAGGTTCAAAAAGAAACTAACCCTAAAATAGCAAAATACTAAATTGTCCCCAAATGAAACATTACATTAAACCCAAAAGGCAAGAAAAGAAAAAAGGACAAAAAGGACAATTGTCGTTACTTGACTCGCTCGAGCGGGGTTGGTTCTTGCTCAAGCGAGAATCTTAAAGCGGTGGTCACTCGAGCAACAAATGGCCGAAATCGCTCAAGCAACAAATGGCCGCAAGTTTTCGTTTCTGGATCCTCTTTAACCTCGCTTGAGCAATAGGTAGGGTCGCTCGAGCGACTCTAGGCAGTTAGGTGTCCTCTTGTCGCTCTCCAGGCTCCCCTCCTGGATGATGTTGATGCCCTCTAGTTCCTTCTTTGCTTCTTTTTGCATCGATACACACGATGCGGCCCAAACCTAGGTCTACGGTGTTGGCATCCCCGCCACTTCTCCTTTGGATTCTCCTCCTACATTTATTCCTAGTCCCACAGATACCCCTGATCTTGATGTTCCTATCGCCCTTCGGAAGGGTGTCAGCTCGTGTGTTACACCATTCTTATTGCTCAGTATGTATCTTACTAGATTGTGTCATCCTCTTATCGGGCCCTTTTATCTGAGGTTGATACTGTCACTATACCTCACACTATTCATATTGCTCTTTCTCTTCCTGGCTGGAAAGGTATGATGGTGGATGAGTTGAATGCCCTTGAAAACAATCACGCATGGGGTATGGTATTGCTTCCTCCTACAAAGAAGATTGTGGGGTGCAAAGGGGTCTTCGCTGTAAAACATATTCTAGGTGGCGGCGTCTCTCGATATAAGGCATGCCTAGTAGCTCGTTGATTTACTCAGACATATGGCATTGATTATGATGCTACATTTGCTCTTATCGCTACGCTTATGTTAGTACATGTTCTTATCTCCATTGCGGCCAATCTGAATCGGCCCCTTGATGGGGACAACGGATCAAGGGCATCATCTAGTGTGAACCTAAGGCGCTTCGTATAAGGTGAGTTGGTCACTTCAAGGAAGATCCGCAAGAGAAAAGCAAAGGAAAGAAAGAAAAGTCGTCATATGATGGACTTCTGTGCCCGAGGCATGGACTTATATGAAATAAAGCAATTATGGAAACTAAGGCAAGGACTTCCGTGCGACTTTCGTACGACTTCCGTGCCCAAGGACGGACTTCCGTGCGACTACCATGCCTAATGACGGACCTTCATGGTCAAAATTCGAAGAGTGAATCTTTGTTTTATCGTGTGTTTGGTGCGAAGCCGACGTACATCCTTGTTGTGAAGCCTCAGAATCCTTAGTATAAAACCTTGGAACCCTATCTTTCTATTTTGTCTTCTTAATTATTGTCAGGTAATTAGTTCCTTGTTTCCTTTGATAAAATCAAAAACTCAAAATCCCTAATTAGTTGTTGGAATTTTATACACACATTATTAAATGATATATTCTGATTTTCCCCTTTGATTGAATTAACCCTTCAGGCCTTTAACTCCTAGAGGAGTCGAGAAACGATACCGCCACTGTTATTTGGTGCTCTAAACTAGAACGAAACTCGAGTTCCCTCATCAGGGCCGTTTTTCTAGATCGAAAAATTTTAATGCATTTGAGCGCTAAAATTGAGTTAGCCTAATTGTTTTAATTAAATTTATTAAATATGTTTTAGCGTTTATCCTGCATCACCCCTTTATCAGTTGGATGTAAAAAAAGGCATTTTTGAATGTGACCTCACATAAGAAATTTACATAAATCCTCCACCAAGCTTCTTCAGTGGGAGACTAGGAAAGTGTGTAGACTAAGAAAACTCCTATATGGTTTGAAGCAGTCTCCTCGAGCTTGGTTTCTGCATTTTAGTGGAATAATCATTGGCATGGGATTTCAGAGATGCCACTTTGAGCATATTGGTTCTATCATTCTGAAATTATAGGCCACACGATCTTATTGGTGTATGTTGATGATATTGTGATTATGATAAATGATTCCTCTTTTATATCCCACATAAAAGAGGAACTAGGAAAAAATTTCGAAGCTAAGGACTTAGACAACATGAAATATTTTCTTCGCTTGGAAGTAGCCAGATCACAGAAAGGGATATTTCTTTCACAAAGGAATTATGCTCTTACTCTTGATTTATTGAGTGATATAGGTATGCTTGGATGCAAGCCCTCCTCGATGGATTCCAAATTCACTCATAAGAGTGAGGGGGAGTTACTATCTGGTTCCTACGAGTATCAGCGACTGGTGGGTGGCTGATTTTCTCTCACTCTCATTCAACCAGGCATTAAGTTTACTACGCCCTTGTTAGCCAGATTATGCACGCTCATCGTGCTCCTCATTTAGCAACAACTCATTGCATTCACAGATTCATTAAAGCTAGTCCTAGTCGGAAAATTATTTATCACCCCATGGTCACCTTCATATATCCAAATATATTGATGTTGACTAGGCTAGCTCCATTACAAATAGTCTTTCTACGTCTGGATAATGTACTTTTCTTAGAGGAAACCTTGTTTTGTGGAAGAGTAAAAAGTAACAGGTTGTCTCCAAATCCAGTGCTAAGTCTTGAGGCTGAGTATGGAGTGATTGCTAAAGGCACATTTGAGATTATGTGTCTTATCTCAGACTGATTTCCAATTAGTGTCCCTATGCCTATTGCCTATACATTGTGACAAAGAAGGTGCAAAAGATTGCTTCACTATGTGCTACATGAGCGTCTGAGCATATTGAGGTTGATATCCATTTTGTTAGAGAAGGTTTGGGACCACAATGTGGAGCTTATAGATGGATCCTCTTACTAACTGTTGGTCGATATCTTTACTAAGGAAGTTGGGACTCTACTTCATCGAGACATCACTGTCAAGTTGGGCATGCATGACACATATGCTCCAGCTTGGGGGGGAGTGTTGGAATGTAGGTTAGTTCATATTATATGGGTGTAGTGTCTGAATATATATTTGTGCGTATGTAGTATTCTTCACCTAACTCTTAACATTAATGCTCGATGGCATCTTATATATATATTATTTAACCTTTTAATGCCTCTTACCATCATGGGTCAAATACCGCCAATACGCGCCGGTATCAATGGCCGGTTGTACACGATACGTCTTGTTGTACTACAGCTGTAGTCCTTTTTTTCAATGTATCAGCGATATCGGTACGCATCGGAACGGTTTTGAGGAAGGACGATAAGTATCGGAAAAACGAGATTTTGACCCATGTCTTACCATCACACCCTAATACCACTAACCATAACCATCAACCTTTAACCCTAAAACTGCTTCTCATAAACACGGTAACAAAATTAGATCAAGCGATCTTGATATGTATCGGCGCGATACATGTATTGGGGTGGCATCGATATCGATATGGTGATACTTTCTCGGTATCAGCCGTTATTGACCGATACGATATTTTTTATTTTCTTGTTTTCTTTATTAAAAAAAAAATTGAGTATTGGTATCGGCAATTTTCTATTGGTATCGGTCCAACATTAGAATGATACTTGATACCGATACTGATTTTGATACCTTGCTCATAAATGTCATGAAAGCACTACATATTATCACAAAACATATCGACAAGATCAAGGCAAATATTGACAGTAAATTGGGTAAATTTGACTTACATGCCATCCAAGATTCTTAATTCTTTCAATTTTATTGCATTTTTATTTTTCATTAATATGGGAAAAACGAGGCCTAAGGTAATACTCTAATTTAAAAGCGAGCACAAATCTCTTAGCCACAGGATTTTGAAAATTAATGGATTTTGACGTATCTCAAGATTGAATAAATAAATTGTTCGACAATGATATTTGTGAAATCCACTTCTCAGGAGATCCTACGCCTAGTAAGTATGTAGTGCAGTCTATTTTTATATTAGAGTACGACTCTAAGGAGGCGGGCTGTGGGTATGATGATGACGATGAGTGCAACTCTAAGGAGAATCACAAGTTTAGTATGAAGTTTATGCCTCACTACATCGCATGTCAAGTGTGTTTTGGGTGTGTGAGGTTGGTTGGGATAGGGGGATTTTGTAATCTCTCTCTCTCTCTCCATGTGCATCGCACATGCTAACTCCACTGGTATCTACATAAATACACATACATTATGTTGGAGAAAAAGATTATTATTGATTTTTTAATTCATTCATTATTATTTGTTTGTCATAATTTTTTAAGAGCCTTTCTACCTAAAGGATTTACCTCATAACATATCCTATTCCTATGATAAATCTTAAGTTGGTTAAATAGAAAGAATATAAAAATAGCATCCAAACACACACCAATTCAACCAAGATATAATCATACTAAAACATAGTAAGTTAAAAAACTACCAATCTATGAAATCAATTACAGTACTACTAACCCATATTCAATTGTCTACTTGATTTCAAACACCCCCGAACAAACCATTCGATCTCCTCCCTTGATCTCCCATTCTGAATTATCGACGACCTCATTGAAAATAAAGTGAGTTCTGGAACCTTCTCCACACTTGCTAGGCGTGGGGCCCGCCCAGTCCATGGTCGTGCGATCGAGGATGGACCGAAAGGCAAATATGGTGGCTCACGAAGACGCAACGGCTTTGCTGTTGGAGTTTCTGTATAACTGTATTGGAATTCAAATGGTGCATTAGGGATTTTATATGAAACCCCATCAGACACAACCGATAAAGGGTGTAAAACATCGGGGTTGGGGTTTCTGCAGTGTTCAAAGCCCTCTCCAACTGATAGACCCTTTTCCACGTCTTCAGTAACCTCAGAAAACCTAGAAATGGAACCTTGAGAATAAAGACAGTTAGAGTTAGTCGGGTTAGGGTTTTTATCATAGATTGAGTATTTCGGATCTGAAACTGCAGATAACTCGTTTCTCGCATCTTCTGAAACCGTAGAAACTATAAAATTAGGCTTAGAGCTTCTAGAATTAGGGTTAAGGTTATTTTTTTCTCCAAAAATCGAAAAACTTCGATATAAAACCCTATCATGTCGAGCAGACACCCCATTTCCAGCATCTTTATAAACACTAGAACTGCGAAGACATGGAATATTAGGGTTGGGGTTTCTAGGGTTCTTGGAGTACTTGGATGATTTCCCGGCGATCGAGGGCGAGAGGAGAAGAAGGCGTACCAACCGATTTGAAATCGTAGCCAGAATTTTTCTCATCGTAATCGATATTGACGGGCTGCGAATCATCGTAAGCGATTCGGGAAGCTGATTCGAAACGGCGATGGAGACGAATTTCGTCTTCTATCTCCTTCTGGGCTCGTTTGGGGCGCTGAAATTTCTCGGCATTGGCATTGTTCCAACGGGAGAATCGGATTTCGGTGGTGGGGCGGCTAGATGGTGGTGGATTTGGCGCGAAAATGGAGATCGGTGGAGGCGTTTGGATGGCCATTTATTTTGTCAGCTGGAGACCCAAGGTTGGTTCATGGGTTCGATTTATTACCTCTTTTTTGGGGTGGCAGATGGGTCGGATCGGGTCACTCGCAATGGTTCAGGTTTTAGTTCAGATCTCTGACTCGTTTAATCGGGTTGGGTAGAAAATCCCAACGCGTTTATTGACCAGGTTACGGTTGGGCGGCGTTCTACTTGAGGTTTCCCTGTTTGAATCTAGGATGCCTTGGCATGTGGCCCTGTACAATAGAGAAGTGAAGATAGTGAAATAACTAAAGAGTATAACTAGGAAACTCTCTTATAAACAACTGTTAGTAAGGCAAAATTAGGAAAAATGGATTGGGAAGAAAAAGTTTAAGCTCTATTTACTAAAAATATTTGCTTCGGCACATCGGGATGCTCCAGTGATCAGGTGCATCGAAATCCAAGAAAATCAAATATTAGATCCCTCAAGAATCCATCAAAATATCGAATATTAGAGTCCTCAAAATCTGTGTAACCCTGATTTTGCAAATGTTTTCAAAATAATTTAATACCATAAAACTTTTTTTTTTTTTTTTTCGCATCCTAGTTTGCTAAAGTACCCTAATAACCTACCAAATCTGAACAGCCAACTGTTTATAACTAACGAACTTGTAAGCAGAGTGAGCGACGGTTTGATAGATTAGTAGTACTGATCTTAGGCCCCTCGCGGCCCCCTCACTTGAATAAGAAATAAGATTAGATCCTTTCTAAATTTTAGTTGCCGCAGTAGCAGCACTGAAGGCCCCGCAGCCAGGGTTTTCCACCTTTAAAAAAAGGGTTGACAGTGAATCGGGTCGAGCCGGGCAAAAGTTTTTGCTACCAATGATGAAATGAAATGTGCCTAACCCGTCCCGATGGTGCACTCAACCTGAGACAGTCTGGAAACCCAACCCCATGAAAACACCCTATTTTCCATGTTCTTTTATATATAAATTATCGGGTCTTGTCGACCGGACATGTCCTCTTAGTTAATCTGACCTAGCCTAGCCCGAAGACTGGTTAGATGTCTCATGCCGGACCTGATCACTCGACACGACGGCACATGGTTATATGCCTAACCTATAAAATATCTGGTCAATTAGTGTATCGGGTCGACCCGACCCATTGACAGCCCTAGTTAAAATAGTATTTCTCAAGATCTTGTTGCACCTATCAGACGGTCAGACATTGATTCCACATGGAACATATCCCCAAAAATTGGTCTACCGAACAACATTGAAATTAGACATAAACCGACCCAAAAGCCAAAAAACCGAAACCCATTCCCAATCTATTTGATTTCCATTTTAGGTGGCCGAAAACGTTGGATAGGTTTAGCAAACTTATCCAAGATAATAATTAACAAAAAAATAGAAAATAAAATCAAATAAAATAAAATAAAACATATATGAAGACTTAATTGAACCGAAACGATTTTTTGGTTTTGGTTTCGAGTTTTCAAATTTTGATTGAATCGAAATTGGAACAATTTGTTTTGAGACGGCTTCGGTTCAGTCTGAACCAAACCGAAACCCAAATTTTCTGTTACAATTCGATTAGGTTTACCAACTCTACACCTGTGACAGCCCGGATCTCGGCACCCCGAAACCCATGCCATCAGCACGATCCTCCAGACCGTGCCCCAAAGCTTAGCACGGAACATTGGTATAACAAACATAATTAAATAAATAAAGCAATTAATCTCATTAAAGTGGAAGAAGTTAATATGCCAAACTGGCATATTCAAAAGACAGTTCTACCTTCATGTCACTGCATGAATAGAGAACCGACCCGAACCATCGGTGATAATCGAATCACCCCAGATGGTTCGTCAAAAGAATAATCTATTTTTAATTACATTGTTTCAAAATAAAGGCTTGATATACCAAGCCGCACTAAACTGCTCTCAAAACTGACTCTCTCTATCAAAGTGCTCAGCAGAGTCACCTAGAAGAAGTCCTCTGGTGGAGGCTCCAACTCGTCTCCTAGCGCGAAATCCGAATCACGGATCGCCGCTCAAGCCTTAGCTGCTGCTATCAAAGGACCTGCGACGTATAGTCTAAAAGGGTGAGCTACATCCTAGCTCAATAGGGAACAAGCACAATGAACATATAAGTTAAAACTCACATATATTACATAATATTCAGAGCATGATGAATCTATGCATTTGCTAGAAAACCAATTAAAAACAGATGTCTTATACTCAATTCACTGGTAAGTTGCATGTATCACTTTACTGTTGATTTAATCATGAATGACACTGAACAGGCCTAAAGCAAAACTTAAATCTTCAACTTAAGTAATCCCCGAGCAATGTAGCATCGAGTCCCGATGAGATACCCTTCATCGTCATCTAATTAGACAGTTGTAAAAACATGTATTCCCTGGGAATACGACCCAAGCCTCTTTCTCACTAGGCGGCGAGGATAAATATTATACAACATCCCTGGGATGTCCTTACGGTCACGGATAAACCTCCGTTACGGATTCGCCGCCGTACCGGTCACGGATATCCTGTCGCGTCAGTCGTGGGTATCCCACCACGTCGGTGGGGTATCCTTCAAACCTCAAATAACAAAAATATCATATGCATTACATATAGTTGTTCACCGTGTAAGTGTGCTATCTTATATCAGTTAGGCCTCAACAGTAATTATTCAATCCTATGTATACATCCCTGGGATGTATACACACCCGCATCACACCTGATGCCTTTATTACTTTCTCATCCCCTGGGATGTCTCAATTTCATTTGATTACTTGTTCTTAGTTACTTGCATCACACAGATGCCCTTATCACATTTGGGTGTCACACACGCACCCATTTTCATAAAGCTTTTCACATTTAAAACAGCTTCAATTAGATAATTATATCACTACATACATGCTCTTGAAATTAAAGTGCATGTTCAAGGTGTTCCCTACCTCAATTCTCTGAATTTCCTAGCATCAAGGTCCCACGCGGCTCCTTATGCTAATGATCTCACGTACCACCTATAGTACAACATAACACATGTAACTTATCACTAAAGATATAATAAAGAAGGTCCAAGACCCTCCCTGAATCTCAAAGTCAAACTAAGAAGTCAAGCAAAACTGTCAAAGTCGATTAATTGAAATGCAATTCGATTAATCGATTTCCAAAATCGATTAATCGAAACCCAAATCAATTAATCGATTCTCAAAATCGATTAATCGAGATTCAAATTCGATTAATCGATCCCAAATCGATTAATCAAGTTTACAACATAAGGCAGTCGATTCTTAAATCGAGTAGTCGAGGTCTCAAAATCGATTAATCGATCCCAAATCGATTAATCGAAATCCGAAATCGATTAATCGAAATCCCAATTCGATTAGTCGATTTCCCCAGGTTTCATTTCTCCAGTGGCTGGAGCTTTCTAATCGATTAGTCGATTTCCAAATCGACTAATCGAATTCCAAATCGACTAATCGAATTCCAAATCGATTAATCAAAATCGGGATTCCATGACTTTTTAACTTCTCAAACCAAATCGATTAATCGAACTCCAATTTCGATTAATCGATTTGGTCAGATTCAGCCCCCTCTTGGGCTGATCTTTCAAATCTTTGTCAACCTATTTTTCTTTCTTTTTCTAAGCCTTTATCCTATGCTTTTAAGCATTCTTAATCACACTTAAACTTCTACAATCCATGCATTTAATTCCCATAAAATTTACCTCAATCAAGCCTCAATTTGATTGGATCTTAAAGTTGGAATGGCTAGGGTTCCAGCTTTTGCTCCAAAGGATCTTCTACATTGAATTCGACTTTAATACTCGAATCCATCTCCCTTGGCTTGCATTTACTCCTTGCTTAACAACCCTCTTTACTTCTCTCCTTCTCTCTCTCTTCTTAACTCTTTTAACAACCAAACAAGAGTAAGTTAGGGTTCTTTAACCCTTTTATACTTGTTTTCTACATGTTAAGCACATACACCTAGGTAGGTGTATGTGACTCTAGATCTTCCCTACACTTCACATACTTGTTTAAATTTCTTATCACATCCGTTCATCACTCCTCGAGTCGACTAATGGACACCTATTTAATCAAACCTATGACCAGTTGGACACGGATCCCGAGGTCACCGTTTAACACGATTTTTCGGGTTATTACAACACCCCTGGCTTAGATAGTGTTCCACATAACACCTGTCCAAAATATAGTCTTTTTTCTCAAAATTATGTGCAACGACAAAAGCATGGTGCAAAAGTAATCGCTCCCTAGAGAGTACTTTAGTTACAACCAGAAATTCTTTGTTCTCAACTTTGGTTTTAATCGTTGATTACATTGAACCCGATCTCATGATCATGAACCTGTCAGATGGTAAGATTTTGATTACATGCTACATACATCCAAAAAGTGATATAAGAACCACATTCAACGTACACCCATAATCGTATTAGCTTTTTTGAATGTGTGTATTGCGAGGTTGGGTTGGATGCCTTAGCTCGACGTGACCCAATTTTTACTCAATCAAATCTAAATGTAGGGGTGGATTACTCATGCCTGATCTAACCCGATAGGTCAACTTTAGTTGCCTTACCCAGTGAAAAGCTCGGGTCAACGAAACGAGTGCACGCATTGGGTGAGTGAATATTTGTGTGGGAAGACGGCTAGACGCATTCAATCAAATACCGGATCGGATATCAAGATACCTGACAATTTGAAAGCCCTATTCTAAAGATTGTCGGGAACCCTTATCCTTGTCCAATTCAGAGCGGTGAAAAGCTTTTAATGTGAACGATTGTATCCAAAAATATTAAAAAATGTTTGACCTTTGCATTTTAAAGAAGTTTGGCTGCTTTGAACCAAAATCTAAAAATGTATGATTGGACTTGGGATCCATTACGTGGAGGACTGGATGAAAAATATTTATAATATGATTCAAAGCAATTAATCAATTTTTTTTTTTTATTAGAATTCTCTTTCAGTTTAGTGGCTGCAAATAGAGCCACCCTATTAAATAGATCTTATAAACTTTTATCATGGCAATCACATTAATAGTTGAAAGAAATTTATTTATTACAACTCTTAACGATTCAATACAATTTTGGAATAGTAAGCTGGAGTTAGTTTTGCAAGAGTGATTGAAATCCACTTTGAGCAATCGGGCGGAAGAGCATTAGCCTGTCCATCCGTCCATAGTCACCTAAGTCACTAAAGTTTTAAAAAGATTGTGAATAATTTCTTAGTTTAAGGTGATCACAAATTATTCGCCAATTTTTCAAAAAGTTATGTGCTTTAAAAAAATTTTATAATCCATAAATAATTCACGAATTTTTCAATAGATCATGAATTTTAATTTCTTTTTAAAATATTTATACCTTTTAATCTCACTTTTTTTTTTCTTTCTGATATTTTATCCTAATATTTCACCAACCTTCCCAATTTTAGGGTCTCCAAATAGAGTCACCCTATAAAAAAGATCTTATAAACTTTTATCACGGGGATCACATTAATAATGAAAAACATTCATTTATTACACCTCTTAAAGATTGAAGACAATTTTGGAATAGCAAGCCGGAGCTAGTTTTGCAAGAGTGATTGAAATCCGTGTTGAGCAATCGAGCAGGCAGAGGATAAGCACTAGGCTGCCCTTCTGTCCATAGTCCCCAAATTCGTTGAATTTTTAAAAATTTGTGAATAATTTCCTATTTTAAGGTGATCACAAATTATTCGCTAATTTTTCAAAAAGTTACGTGTTTTTAAAATTTTTGATAATCCGTGAATAATTCACGAATTTTTCAATAGATCATGAATTTTAAATTCTTTTTTAAAAAAATTTATAATTTTTAATCTTACTTTTTTTTCTAATATTTTATCCTGATAATTCACCCACCTTCCCAAATTTTAGTGGGTACAAATAGAGCCACCCTATAAAAAAGATCGTATAAACTTTTATCATGGAGATCACATTAATAGTGAAAGACATTTATTACACCTCTTAAAGATTCCAGACAATTTTGGTGTAATAAGTCGGAGCTAGTTTTGCAAGAGTGATTGAAATCAGCTTTGAGCGATCGAGTGGGCAGAGGATAAGCACTAGCCTACCCTTCCGTCCATAGTCCCCAAATTCACTAATTTTTTTAAAATTTGTGAATAATTTCCTATTTTAAGGTGATCACAAATTATTTGCCAATTTTTCAAAAAGTTGTGTTTTTAAAATTTTTGATAATCTGTGAATAATTCACGAATTTTTCAATAGATCATGAATTTTAAATTCTTTTAAATTTTTTTTTATAATTTATAATTTTACTTTTTTTTTTTTCTGATATTTCACCCACCTTCCCAAATTTTAATGGCTGCAAATAGAGCCACCCTGTAAAAAAGATCTTATAAACTTTTATTATGGCGATCACATTAAGAGTCTGTTTGGCAATTTTTTGAAAAACATAGGAAAAGATTTTGTAAATCTAATGGATTCCAGCTCTTTGAGAATTCATAGGAATTCATTATTTTTCGGTGTTTGCATTGTGTAATTGGCACATAGAAAATAGAAAATGACCATTATCGATAGTATATCTCATTCACCTAATAAATTTAATTTTCTATTATGAAGAAAATTTTGTGAGAGAAAGAAAAATTATAAAAGAGAAAAAGTGAGTTTAAGAAAGAGAAATTTGAGGAGAAAGAAATTAAAAGAAATATGTAGAGAGAGAAACTTTAGGAGAGAGAGACTCGGAGAAAGAGGCATCTAAAAAGAAGAATAATAATAGAGAGCTAAGAAAGAGAGAAATTTAATTTTTATTTATTTATTACTATTTTTAATTTTTTTTCTTTTTATAAAATTTTTAAAATTTTAGATTTTTTATATTTAATTTAATTTTAATTATTTTTTTACTTTATTTTAAAAATAAATAAATAAAAATTATATAAAAAATAAAATCACTCTGTCTCTCTCTCTCTCTTGCTTTCTTTTGATAAAATAAATAAATAAATAATAAAATAAAAAAATAAAAAAATTATTTTATTTATATTATTTTATTATTATTATTTATATATTATTATTATTATTTATTTTATTATTTATTAATTTTATTTTATATATTTTAAAAAAATTTAATTTAATATTTATTATTTATTTATTTTATTAAAATTTTTTATTTTTTATTTTTGTATTTTTATTTTATTTTTAAAATTTTTAAAAATTTAAAAATTTTATATTTATATTTATATTTTATATTTTAATTTATTTTATTAAAAAAAAATTATTTTATTTTTTTAATTTTAATTTCTGTATTTTTATTTAAAATTTTTAATTTAATTTATTTTTTAATATATATATATATATATTTTTTTTTTTAATTTATTTTTTATTTTTTATTTTATCTATAAATTTTTTTATTTTTTTATTTTATTTTTTATTTTTTATTTTTTATTTTTGTAATTTTTATTATTATTATTTTATTTTAAAATTTATTATTATTATTATTATTTTTTTTAAAGTCTTATTTTATTTGTTATTTTTATTCTTTTTTTTTATTTCATCTTTATTTTTTTTCTTTTAAAAAAAAAATTAAATTTTTATTATTTTAGTTTAATTTTTGTAATTTTTTCAATAGTTGATTTTGTTTCAATTTATTCATTAAAAAACAGAGTGAGAGATAGAGGACAGAGAAAGAGAGAAATTGATAAAGTTTTCCGATGAAATCCTTCTATTTTAGAGGGATTTGTCGGTTTCTAATGGAAAAGAAAATTTTAAATTTTCTTATGATTTCCAGTGACACAACTTTGTTGCCAAACATAAGAAAGTATCACATTTCCTTTCTTTTCCCATGATTTCTTTTCCTTTCCCTCTATCCAAAGAGGCCCTAATAGTGAAAGACATTCATTTATTACACCTCTTAAAGACAATTTTGGAGTAGTAAGCCGGAGATAGTTTTGCAAGAGTGATTGAAATCTGCTTTTAACCACCAAGCGAGCAGCGGATGAGCACTATTCTACCTATTTGTCCATAGTCACCAAATTCACTAAATTTAAAAAAAAAAATTGTGAATAATTTCCTATTTTAAGGTGATCACAAATTATTTGCCAATTTTTCAAAAAGTCATGTGTTTTTAAAATTTGCGATAATCGGTGAATAATTCACCAAATTTTTCAATAGATCATGAATTTTAATTTCTTTTTTTTTTTTTTTTTAATTATAATAACTTGGTGACTATGCCTACGTCTCATTGCCAAACACAAGGTAAAATCATGAATCAAACTATCAGCCAAAATATCAAATTATCGACTAATATGTATCGGTTTTGGTCCTCCCCGAAATGATAACATCATATCATCGGGGGTAATTAATATATGAAATGTGATATTTTCAACCGAAAATATCATATTTTTTTTAAGACCTGACCTGCTGTTTTTTTTAGAGTTTTTTTTATAAAAATAAGAACAAATTTGAAAGATCGAAAACTTCAAAATTTCAGTTTTTGCAACCACTGAAACCGATATTGTGATCCTTGGGTTAAAAACCTTTACAACACAGTTAATGGTTGAAATTGGTAAGGTTTCATAGTTCTCTGATATTTAAGGGTGCAAAATAAGTGAAAGTAAACTTTTGACCTTTTCGATGTGATGATTGAATCTCTTAGTGTCAGGCATAGGCACCTGATCTAATTCATTCACATTGCGAAATGGGGTCGTTGGGCCTAGGCACCTGAAATAGTTCGCCCACATTGCGAAAGCAGGTCAATCACATCGCCCGTTGATATTAGAGAAAAGGGAAAGTTATCGAATCAACCCTGTCAGATATACCTTTTCCGCCAGAGACCCTATATTTTCACCTTTCACCTAACCGACCGGCTCCAAGCCAAGTCGTCACCCGCCTTAATGAAATGCCGAAATTACCCCCAAGGTAATAAATAGTCGTCAAAACTTAAAGTCATTAGGGTTTTACCTTTTTCCTTTTACTTTTCGTTCAAAGTCGGTGGAAGGAGTCGTTTCAAAATCGGTGACGCTCGATTGTTCAATCTTCAAGCTACCAAATCTGCAAGTTAGAAACAAAATTAGCTTCTATTGCTATAGAATTTTATCTTCTTCTTTTGATGGTCTATAATTTGAATTAAATTTTTTTATTTCACTATAATAACGAAGCGATAATGATTGTTTAAACAAGCGATATCGATTGTATAGGAAATCAATATCGAATGCACAGATAATCAATATCACTTGAATTAATTTTTTTTATTTCACTATAACAACAGAGCGATAACGACTATATAGACAATCGATATCGCTTGTTTAAACAATCGTGATCGATATTATCTACAGTTGATATCGATTTTCAATGTAGTCGATATCAATTTTCTATATAGTCTGATTATAATATACAGTTCATTTAAGCAATTTGTTCATTCAATTTTGTTACAGTTCATTTTAACAAGCCTTCAAGATGGTCGTACAGTGGGCTGTTACCAAATGTTCCCCTATTAGCATTTTGAAGCTCTACGATGAGACTAGTTCGGAGCAAAAGGAGTTGCTGAGAGCATCAGTTTTTGGTGGAATATTCTAAGTGCCAAAGGCTGTGGGTTTTGTTGGAGATATCGTCGATGTGATATTGAGTTTTTGGGTTGAAAAGAACTACTTTCAAATCGGGAAGAGAGATGTTTATCTTCGAAAGATTGACATTGCCTTAATACTGGGCCTTGCTGTGGTTGAACCCCAACAGTGTACCCCTTCTGTTAAACTATCGGAAAATGAAATAATCCGCTACAAATATTTTCGTGGATTGCCTACCGAGAAAATTATTCGGTCTCATATAGAAAATGGAATGAGGCTAGCGCAAAGTGACAAGGACTTCGTTAAGTTAGCTCTTCTATTTGTGTTGTGTGCATTTCTTTTTCTCGGGTCCCACCATCAACTGTCAGAAGAGCACGTTGAACTCGTCGATACAGTTGAAAACTTCACACAAATACCGTGGGGTCTCTACATGTTCCATAACTTGCTGGAGTATATAGAGAAGGGCGCGACGAATAGAAAGACTACCGACAAGGATAAAACCCTTAAGCCGTATAATGTTTATGGCTGTATTTGTATTATTCAATGGTGGGCTTATTAGATATTGCCAGAAATCTCACCTGAAAGAACACCCCTGACGAACTCATTCCTACGATTGTTGAAATGGGTGGAAAAGGCTCAAATGAGGATGAAAGGCTACTCTCTTTGGAGGATGCTGAACAGCAAGGTACCAATGGAAATTGTATAGGGATATCGACTTCTTTAACAATCGATATCGACTTCTTTCACAGTCGACATCGATTGTGAAAGAAGTCAATATTGATTGTTAAAGAAGTCGATATTGACTGTGAGAGAAGTCGATATCGACTGTTAAAGAAGTCGATAGTTGTTGATATCTTGCACTATTATTCCAGTTTTGATTTAGTATTTTGATATTTTTGGTGTTTCCCATTTTTTTATAAAAGGTTTATGCTCCCCTCGAACCGATTTCCTTCGAGTTGGAGATACCCGTCGTAAGAGAATATATGCGGGATAGAAAGGTTGTTGGGGGGAAGAGGAAAGAGGTTGATGAATATGTCAAGAAGGCCGTGGAAGTGGATTTGCAGCCGAAGAAGAAAAGAAATTACCTTTCGATTGAGATATTGACGAGGGAGAATTTGAAGGAGGCCAATCGATGAAAGACGAAGACTCGTCCTCAAAAAAGGGCCTCACCCAATTAGAGCGGCCGAGAACAAGGGAGGCTACGAAGGCGAGCTGCAGTGTACCAATCTCCTCTTATGAAGTGTTGTTGAGGAGGATTGACGATATGGCGCTCGACAACTTGAAACTCACTCAGAGAGTGAGTCATTTGGAGCAGAGAGTGAACCATTTGGAGGGAGAGAAAGCGCTCCTCCAGACACGATGCAGCTCCTTGGATGATTGGCTCACTTCAAGGGATGTGGAGCTGCAGACGATTAATCATGCCACCAAATTGATTAGAAAGGATTAAGGGACTCTAAAAGAACTCCTTAAATGATTTTGGAGGTGATACCTAAGATATGTGTTGTAAGGTAGTTTGTATAAGTGAATATAGTTACAAATTATAACTTTCTAATAAAGTTTATTTCGATGTTCAAGATGGTGTTATTTCAGAAATGATATTGAAGGTGCCTAACACGGCCTTCGATATCCCATCTAAGGGATCAACCGATAAGGGACCAGTTGATGAGGAGGTGGCAACTGCTGACAACCAACCCGAGTCACAAGTAGAAAAGGGTCCTGTTAGTGATGAGCAATCCTCTTCCCAACCCTTGCAACCCTCTTCCCATCCCGAGCAAGCAATTGATGCTCGCTTGAAGCCTAGGAATAAAACAAAACAAATTGTTGTGAAAGCTAGGACCGGATGAAAGGGTCAGTAGAAGAAAACACTTGGAAAGGAGACAATCGTTGAGGCGAGGTTGGCCATTTCTACGGTTGAGCTGACAGGTGAGTAGAGGCACATGAATTCTCTCTAGAACAGGCTTGTTGCGGATGACAATTAAGTTTTCTCATGATAGTTAGTTAGTAGTTAATTTCGTTGTAAATTTCAGCGTTGGTCGTTATTTATGCAGCACCTACGTAAGCACAGTTGGTGATTTTACGCTCTAGGTGCAGTCTTTGAGATGTTTGAAAGGCACTGAATTCTTAGACAATACTGTAAATAACTAAATTTGCTCATACCGGTTGTCTAACGAGTCAGTGTCGACTGTCTAGAGAGTCGATAATGATTGTTTATAAAGTCGATAATGATTGTCTAGCGGGTCGGTGTTGACTGTCTAGAGAGTTGATAGCGATTGCCTATAAAGTCGATAACGATTGTTTAACGGATCGGTGTTGACTGTCTAGAGAGTCGATAACGATTATCTATAAAGTCAATAACGATTGTGATACCGGTCGATAACGATTATCAAACGAGTCGATAATGATTGTATAAAGAGTCGATAACTATATTTTTTTCTTTCAGATAATTGGAGCCCACCTAAGACTCCTGAAAGTCATCGATGAGACTGTTTATCCTGATCTAAAGGATAAATGCTTCCTTATTGGCCCCACCATTTTGACCTATATGGGCTTAGACCTTAATGATTTCAATAAATTTATTATTTTTGAAAAACTCAATGAGGAAATGTTGGGGATACAAATCGAGCGGTGGTGGTCTGCCCATAAGGATGAAGCGAACCAAGGCAAGAAGGTGCTACAGAACTTTTTTTTCAATTGGTTGCTAGATCTGTGGGCTCACCAATATACCACGGTACGTTATGATCGCTACCAACAATGTTTAAAATTTTTAAATTGTATCCTAACATTATATTATTCTTTTAAGATATTTGTCCCAATTTATTATCACAATCCATTACATTGGGCACTTGCGATCGTGAAGGTTGTCAAACGATCGGTAATAATCGTCGACCCTATTTTTGAGAAGCCCTCTAAGGATAAATATCCAAAGCAATTGAATGTCCTGGTAAGAATATATAATACGAGTTTCCAAACTTACAAGTTTTCACTATTTGCTTATCTTATCTGACATTACACTTTTTTGAAACAGACCCATTACCTTCCTGCACTTTTGCATTTATACGGAGACTCCACTACATTGAGCACTGAGATCTATCCTTGGTCAAGTTCTAACTGTCGAATCAAATCCCTTTCCCGACTGAGTAATGGGTGAGACTGTGGGGTATTTGTGTTAAAGTATGTGGAGTACTTCATGAAGGAAAAGACATTTGACTTCACGCAAAAAAAAAAGAGTCAGATCATGGTAGAAATTGGTCATGCTCTTGCTACATTCACTCATGATGGAGGAGAGGAAGAAAGCGATGAAGAACTTACTAAAGATGCACTACCATCGTAGTTTTTTTCAGATGTAAATTAAATTGTCATGTATATTTAAATTTGTCAATAAATTGGTAATCTCAAGTATGTACAAATTTTTATGTGAATATATTCGAAAGCCAAAAATTTATAATCTCAAGTATATATAAATATATATGTGGCTATTGCATATTAGACTAATTTGGGCATGTGAATGATTGTATAGACAGTCAGAATCAACTACAAAAACAGTCGTAGTTGACAGTTACAACAGTCATTATCGATTATATAAATAGTGGCCAACGACTGCATAGAGGATCGTTATCAATTGTATAAATAGTCGTTGATGATTGTATAGAGGATCGTTATCGATTGTATAAACAATCGTTGACGACTGTATAGAGGATCGATATCAACTCTATAAACAGTCGTTGACGACTGTATAGAGGATCGTTATCGATTGTATAAACAATCGTTGACTGTATAGAGGATCGATATTGACTCTATAAACAGTCGCGACCGACTATTTATGAAATCGATATCGACGGTTTTCACAGTCATTGGTGACTGTTAATGAAATCAATATCGACAGTGTTCAAAGTCATTGGCGACTATTTATGCAATCGATAACGACTGTATATATAATCGACAACGACTATTTATGCAATTGTTAATGACTGTTTATACAGTTGTTCATCGCTATTCTTTAATCGGTCGCAGGCCTATTGCTGAAAGTTATGAGAAAATGTACTTTTCGGCATTGTTAATATTGGATTCAAAATTTATAAAAATTACTAATCGTATTTATTCATTCCTATTTTCTGAAAAAAATATACATTCGAAAATTATAATTCATCGTATATATTACATTCTGAGAAAATGTACATTCAAATGTTTTCATTCCTATTAAGAATCGAATTTGCGGCCAAACTTTACCTCATAACGTTCCTTATACGACCTAACCGACTTGTTGTACTGTTTCTAGATGTGATCTATCTCCATCCACCGTGCGTGAATTAAAATCCTATCATCCATTGGTAGATGACTTGTGTCAAATCTATACGAAGGTGCCCTATTTCTGGAGGATGATTCTGTATCAAAGGTTTCTTCTTCATTCTTGAAATTAAAAATAGTTACGAAGGCGATTATATAATAATGAAAAATTTTCTTATAATAAAAGTGGTACTAGTGGTAGTGAAATTATTTTGACAATTTCCCCCGTCCACTAGTTTAAAAGTTTTAATGCGTAAACATCGTCATGCCCCCGCCGGAGGTACAAGCTCACAATTATCGTTTTGACTGCATTTTAGGACGCGACGTACCTTCACAATGGAAAAGACAAACTAATCTCTGTCAATAAGCAATCTATAAAAAAAATCTCATTTATTAATAGACAGGATTAGAGAACGATTTACTAGATAAAGGAGGCACGTACTATATCAACTGATCGGTCTCACTGCCGTGCAACTCTTGCGATTGTAATCATACTCACTGCACCTACCATACTGTAGGGCCCTAACTTCACCCTTAGACTGAATCCTTCTCTTTCTCGGACGTCCGGCTTGCTTACGTGAATTATAGGGCGATCTCACTTTCATATTTTCCGACAACTGGTCAACTTGGATTTTCCATTAGCTTTTATCGAGTGTGGAAACCCATTATTCGTCGTATGTTTGTCTAAAGCAAGCGGTGAAAAATCACTTCTCACAAAAGTTATAGTAATCGTAATTTCTCTGATTGATGGTCGCAATCGCATGTGAGCAAGGCAAACCATAAATGAGCCAACGACGACAAGTACATGTCTTATATTTCATGTCGATGTGATGAATGAAATTCTTAGAATTCACTTGGAACTGATCGCGCCTGTATGGTTGCGCTCTCTTTCTACCAGCCCATTGGAGCACCTTCTTCATATGCTCGTTTACGTTTGGACAGAGGACGGTGCTCCAATTCTCAGAATTCTATCAGCACTTTTGAAACTAATCTGTAACTTTCTCTCTAGTAGTTCTGATTAAATCAATAATTGGTTTCTCCTGAGCTACCTTTAGTACGCTATTCAAGCTTTCAGCATTATTCGTAGTGAGGGAATCGTACTGCCTTTCCTTGAAATATGCGTGTGCCCAATGCTTCGAGTCTATTTTTGAAATATAGTGGAACACCCGAGGATCAACATCTTTCTTGATTTTGTTTATAAAATAATCAAATTTGTCTATTGAAAATACACGCGTAGCGCACCACCAAAGATCCAACACACCGTTCTTGGGATACTTGTTTGCCAAATTTTGTGTCATATGTCGCATGTAGTAGCCCTGGTGTGCGTTAGGGAAGATTTGTTTCACCGCCTTTATTAAACCCTTTGATATGTCTATGATAATAATAAAATTTTCGTTAAACTGACTGATCACGAATGCACCTACCCGTTCAAGAAACTACATCCACGTATCCTCTTCTTCTAACTCGACAACGGCGAATGCTAATGGTAATATATGGCCATTATCATATTGCATCGAGACGATAAGTAGGATCCCTTCGAAACATCCCTATAGGTGTGTATCATCTACAAGCAATATGCAACGAAGTGTAGTGCGATAACTTTTGATGCACGAGCCAAAATCTCAAAAAAATCTTTAGAACTTACCATCAAGCGTAAGTTAAAAATATGTTCGTACATTAGGATCTACCCTCTCCATCTCCTTTACGTAGGCTGGTAGATTGGTAAACTGCCCGTGCCAACTTCTTCTAATATCATTCAGGGCGAGTTCTTTCCCCCTCCAAGCCTTAGAATATTTGATTTATACGTTAAAAGATTTTGTAATGTCAAACTTTATCAATGCAGGTGTGCATTCGAATCCTTCCATAAGTTTGTCCCATTTATAGTTGGCTACAAAAGAGCCTATTGCATTATGGTGATCGTGCGCTCCGATCTTAGCGGCCCCGCATGTGTGAGTACTATTGAACGTCTTGATTTTGAAAGAGTCGAGCCCAGTCAATTTAGACACATGTATTTGTCATGAAAAATCCGCGTATCACTCGATAACTAGTGGTTTTCAAGAGCTGAATTTAGAAGTTTTTCTCTACCATGTGTTCTTTTAAAGCTCTTTAGAATATTTGCTTGTCTTTGAAGATCTCTCTAAATTTAAACGTCTAATTCCGGTATTCGATTTTTACCACTTGATCGGAAGAGTCGCCCGATGTCTCTAACCTTTCGTAATCTCCATCTACTAAAGGATTATCAATGCCTCTCACGAAAATTCTCGGATCCTCTTTTATAAATCCATCCGATTTGCTATCATAGTTTTGGGCATTTTCTTTTAAGTTATCTTCATTAGGGGGTCGAGAATGACTACGCCCTTCACCATATCCTTCACCAGTGGGGTTTTGACTAGGCCCTTCACCGAAGGGGTTCTAACGTGGTTGACTAGACCCTTCATTGAAGGGGTACTCATGTGTTTAACTAAGCCCTTCACCGTAGTGATGCTCACCAAATGATTGAGCTCCTCCGGTAATCCCCATCGATTGAATGGTAGAACATAATTCGCGAGCCAACAAAGTTGTAAATCCTTCGGGGAAGATATAACTGAAATTATCTTCATCCCCCACTCTTAGAGACGTGTAGTATAACTCTTGACTATATTGTTGTGACCTATGGATATACTTTAGTGGGTCATCATATGATTCAACTAGAGCATCGTTTAAATCAATAGTCGCTTTCCTGACTGACATGTTCATCATAAAATTACCGTTATCGCCTAACTAGACAGTATCATATATAGGTCCATCCTCCTCAAACTTTATGGCTAAAAGGAATGATTACTCACAAAATCAGTCCCACTAAGAGGTACTTGTTCAACTTTGAATCGGAAGGATGATAGTTTTTTAATGATGAATACCTTTAAGACATCCACCCCGAATTTATAAAATGAAAATAGGGTGGCCAAATCATTCGAGTCCAAATCGTCGGCAATCACAGGGTCACTATCTTCATAGAGAACTTTATGAAAACTGTTTCATCTGTCCTTACAAAACTAACAACGGATATTCTCCTTACGAATTGTTCATAAGAAATAACCGTCGAAATGGTAATAACCCTCCGCCGGTCACCTTCATACGAGCCATCATCTCTTACAAAAAGACCATCATAGTGATAGAAGAGGAATGCTCACCTCCGACATCGCCTGTTTAAGAGAAGAGGAGACCATCATAGGATAGATGACACAATAAATATACCGATTGTCTAAACGGTCGATACCGATTGTATAAATAGTCGATACTGACTATATAAATAGTTGAAACTGATTCCATAAAAGGTTGATAACCATTATATATATAGTTTATACAATCGTTATCGACTATATAAATGGTCGACACCGATTCCATAAAAGGTCGATAATGATTATATATATAGTCGTTATCAACTGTTTATACAATCGTTATCAACTGTATAAATGGTCGATTCTGATTGTGTAAATAGTTGATAACGACTATATATATAATCGCTATTGACCTTTTATAGAATCAGTGTCGACCATATATAATATCGACAATTTTTTTAAAAATAATTTACTAAGAAAATATACATCTTTTTTATGTTGTACTAGTAAGAGACCCAACGAAACTGAAAATGGGGTTTACACTGAAAAATCTGAACATACCTCGCGTTGCAGGGTGGTCTTTTCCAAATGAAAAAATGAGGAGTCTTTTTTTCCCAATGGCAAAATGCAGAGTTTTCTTCTCCCAGGCCTCTGTTGTCTTCTTCCAAATAATAAACTGCAGGATCGAACTGAGGAAGAAGATATAGTCACCGACAAAACCCTAACTTTTTACTAACTGTTGTAGATTAAAATGAGGAAGAAGGGGATGCTTTTCAGGGTTAAAGAAAGTCATAGAAGGGGTAACTTTGACTTTTTACTCTTCATAGGGTCAGCTTGGCTTGGAGCTAGTCGGTTAGGTGAAAGGTGAAAATATAAGGTCTCTGGCAGAAAAGGTGTATCTGACAGGGTCAATCCGGTAAATTTCCCTAAAGAAAAGGCCGCATATCAATACGGGCCAACACAGATAAATCACACTGCGAAAGCTGTCAAATCTTGAAGCATATAAAGATTTAGGGCCTCTAAATCCCTGAATGTAGTCATTTTGACCACATTGGTGATATTTTCCTGTACCGCAATAAAACTACTTAAGGAGGTTAATAATTGATGGTCCGGCCAACAAAAACTACCCACAATTTTTATTTCTTGTTTCCCTAAAACCTTAAAAGTATAATCATATTTTGTAAAAATTACCCTTTATAAATTTTATAGCAGGGAAGTACACTATTGTCAGTGGCGTAGCCACGCACAATGGGGTGGGGGCTCAAGCCCCCATATAATATTTAAAAAAGAATTTACATGGTATAAATAGATATTACTTTCTTATGTGCAACTCTTGCAAACCCCCAAATCTACGATTATCAAGCCCCCATTTATGATTATTAAGCCCCCAAATCTATTATACATTTAGTTTTAGTGTAATAAACAATACAGTATAAGTTCCTTTAAAATTTAATTTACATCTTTCACTCAATCACTCCACCACACGTCACAACCAAATCCGAGCAAATCTCTCTCTCACACACATCTTACCAAATCACTCTCTCTCATCTTAACCATATCTCTCTCTCTCTCTACCGGTCAATCACTGCACTGAAGGCAAGTCACAACTCACAAACAAATCTCTCTCTCATCTTGGCAAATATCTCTCTACCAGTCAATCACTCTCTCTCTCTTACCGACCTCTTTAGCTCTTCTTATCTTACGAAATCTCTCTCTCTCTCTCTTACCAAATCCCTCTTCAGCTCTTCTCCTCTCTCTCTCTCTCTAACTTTTATGGGGACTTGTTGATTGGTTTTCTATTGCAGACTGAGGAGTGTTTGGCAGGGGCGTAGCCTAAATTTTCTTCTTGTGGGGGCTATCCATGGTTGTTAACATATTTTAGTAGTTGATATACCATAATTCTTTGATCAATAACAACATTAAAGTAGATTAAATAGCAACAAATATAAGAAATTGAATAAGCTTCAACAAAAAATGGCAACTGATATTTGATTCTTAATTTCTCAAAAAAAAAAGTGACTTCACAATATCAAATGGAAATTTCTGTTACAATTGTCCTCGATGATCTTTCATGTTCTAAAAGTGATGCATGATTATCTCATTGTTGATGTTATTAAAAATATATTTTTCAATAGATGTGACGAAACAATCATTCAACTACTCATCTCCCACTCGATTACTAATAAGTAAATCAACATATAAATAAATTAGAAAATATAAAGGAATCAAAGATAAATTTATTTATAATCGTAGATTTATAGAACCCTAATTGCAAATTTGAATTTTTATTTGAAAAGATGCATACCTCTGCGAGAGAGAATTATTGGAGTTTAGCGAAGAATCTCAGAGATAAGGGAGAGGTTGCCGATAAATGGTCATCGAATATGTTCGATGTCGCTGACTCCCCGATTTCTGATTGCGAAATGTGCTTGAAATTATTACTTAACATTAACCCTTTAAATAAAAAATAATAAACTTAATCATCAGTAATAAATATATAAATAAATAAACTTAATGCAGTTAAATAAGTACATGAATTTAATTACTAAAATGAAAATCCAAAAAACCAAAAAGCAAACTAGAAGCAAAAAATGAATAAACCCAACCACATTTCTGTTGAAACATGAAAAATCCATAAGGAACAAATCAACACTAATCCCAACAATCAAATCCATAGAACCCTTGAAATTACTTAAAAATAAGAATAAACATTGAACATAGAAACAATGATCACATTAATAATGAAAAATTTAAAAACAGATTCAAAGTCATTAAAAAAAAAAAGAGTAACCACACCCAAAAAAACCAAAAATGAAAAAGAAAAAACAAAATTACATAAAACCAAGCCCCTTTAAAACCATCAAAAAACATAAATCTCCCAAAAACCTGGAACCCCTATCAAATAACCAATCAAACTTCCAAAAAGTAAAAATAATAAATAAATCCCCTATCAAAGACCTAATGAAAAAAACACAAAAACCCACCTTCCTTATCGAATCAACAACATCTTCTCTTCTACCCACCAACCCTAAGCCCCCATTCTGCAACTTCTTCACATAATCCCCACCAACCAGATGCTGGCATTCCCTCTCAACCAACAACCCCAAACACTCCTCAGTCTGCAATGGAAAACCAATCAGCAAGTCCTCACATAAGTTAGAGAGACAGAGGAGAAGAGCTAAAGAGGGATTCGGTAAGAGAGAGAGAGACATTTCGTAAGATGAGAAGAGCTAAAGAGGCCGATAAGAGAGAGAAAGAGAGAGAGTGATTGATTGGTAGAGAGGGATATTTGGTAATATGAGAGAGAGATTTGTTTGTGAGTTGTGACTTACCTTCAGTGGAGTGATTGATCGGTAGAGAGAGAGAGAGAGATTTGCTCGGATTTGGTAGTGATGTGTGGTGGAGTGATTGAGTGAAAGATGTAAATTAAATATTAAAGGAACTTATATTGTGTTGTTTATTACACTAAAACTACGGAATACGAAAATCATGTAAGTCATGTGCAGAAATCATATCGAAAACATTTAAAGCATAACATTCAAAGCATTTCAAGATTTCATATATACATTACTGGAAAATATAAGGCATTTAAATAATTGCATCAGTGGCACGAATTCAAGAAAGCATATAATCAGGCAAAAGTAATCTTTCCTACCTTAAAGTCGGAACTTTACGGACAAAATTGCATGAATCAAAGCTAAATTCTCTTCAAAGGTGCCTCGTATTTATCCTAGATCACATAACATACATATAATAAGTGTTAGGGAATTGTACGTGGCATAAAACAAAACTTTTAAACCTCAAAAGGACAAAACCAAGGCTCACAAAAAAGGGCTCCTCATGGCGAAATGATGCCAAGGCGAGCCCGTAAAGCTCACCGCCTTGGCCCTTTCCTCCCAGTTTGAAAATCCTAATATTCTAAACTACAGCTAGCCTAAACATGGAATTTTAACATAATTTTAATAGTAGGGAATTCAAATCATGACTTTCTACCCTAATTACATATGCATGCAACATCCGAAACATCGGAATCAGAGGAGTTCAACTACCATGCCTCTCACACGTCCGATTTCTCAAAATTTCTTTGCATGAAATTTCAGAATCAACTGGATCACTCCTAATTTATGAAACCGTGGTTTACAAGGTAGAGTTAAGACACTCACCTTTGCGAGTTCTTCGCATGCGAAGTCTTCGATCTTCGGTGTGGGAACTTCTCGTTGTCTATGTGTTCCACGTCTAATTTCTCGATCGTAGGAGTTCGAGATTCGAAAGTTCGTTACGACAATCGGAACAACAGTGATCCTTCATTGCGTTGGTCGGGTTCTGTTACACAGATTGAGGAGTTCAAATGGTTTGGGGGTTCTTCAATAGAGGAATTTAAGAGGAAAATATAGAGGTTCTCTCACTTTAACTCTCTCATGCGATTTCCATGCAGCTTATGTGTGAGAGTTGGGTCTTATAGCATAGGGTGCTGACTTGGTCTATAACCCGTACAACTAACTCGGTGTACAAGCCTAACTAAGATGAAAATAAAAATAAAATAGAAAGACCAATTAAGGTATAATGTCTTTGGGGTGTTTAGATACCTAGACCTCTTGGTTACACACCAGGGTATTGACCAGTGGGATGCTCTCCAAGAGCCTGTGTACTTGTTACACAATTAAATATATAGGTCCTATTCCCAAGGTACCCAGTTCTCATTAATGACTTGGTCCATCTTGATTATCTGATGCAATTGGTTTCCGGTCTCGAGCACTAATACATACTCAGAGAATCGAGTTCGAAATCTCTAGGGTGTTACATCCTCCCCCCTTAAAGGAAATTTTTACCCTCGAAAATTGTCGACGATATTGGGGGTGGAAGATGTGTCATTGGATAGTATCCTACCGATGATCTACATCATGCAGTTAACATCTATCGCAAAAGTTTCACAACGAGAGTGTGTGCGATTAGAGATTGATACCAATGTCAGGTGGCATGTCTACTACATGTCATTTGTGACGGCAATGTTGATGAACCAACTATCAATGTCTGCAGATGATGTCGTTTTAAACAAAAATAAGAATTTTAACTGATGGGCTCGCATTAGTGGACACTAATTCGAATGGCAACTATCATGATTAGTATAACTAAATGGTGTCATGCACTGTAACACCCGACCAATTCTAGCTTGTAACCACACTGGTTCGACTAACATGCGTGTGATGGACTTGACATGTCGGTTCAAATAATTGAACTGGACCCTTCGGAACCAAGACAATAGATAAATAGACTTTGGATGTGAGGCCCAATGGATATCACCAATGCTTAGACTCCTTATGTGAGACCTATTAGTTGAAATCGGGGTCTTAGGCCCATTAATCAACTGCCCAACCAAATGTGAACCAATGATAACGCGACTCGAATCAGACCTGTGGTCAAGACTTGAGATGTTAGGACCCCTTTTATCTAACCAAACTCATGGGCTGGACCCTCTAGAAAGCGAACCTAGGGCTTATAAGAGGCCAGATCTATGGCCTTTAGTTAAACTAGTACACCAAGATGGGTGTATAAACTCCACATGAGAGCCAACCCAACTCATTTAAAGCCCATGCACACAAAGTATATGCATGGGGATTTAGTTTCGTGTAAGAGCAATGAAAAGAACTCCTTCTTCCTCTCCTCGTCTCCACTTCGAGAAACCTCCAAGCCGTTTGATCTCGACAACTCTAGCAGATCAAACCAACCGTAGATACAGAAGGATTAGTTCTGCAACAACAAAACCTCCATTCGAGAACTCTTGGATGGGGATTGAAGCGATCAAACACATTCTCACGGAAGTTTTCACTCGAAAACTCGGAAGCTTTACATGCAATGGATCCCCAATGGTAATTCATCTCACCCAGTCTCATAGAATCTAAACTCTTAAAGTTAGGATTGTTTTCCCGCAAAACTGATGCTCCATGCATGGAAATTGAGGAAAATGGACATGCATGGGACCTTATAGCTAAAATTGGGAGGTCCGATGCCTCGATCTATGTGCGTGCCTTATCACACGAGGGTCTGAGGACTACAACTGTATGAAACAGACCTACTTGGGTCGCTTTATAGCTTCAAGTGCTTCGAAACTCTGAAAATTAGGCATACGAGGAACTTAGTACTAAATTGCCGATTTTTGAAGCCTCAAAGCATGGCTCGTATAATGCAAATGGGATAGGAGTCTCTTATGAGCAAGAAAGTATACCCTATGTCTTTTTTCTGGTCCAAGTAGGAGAAGATTTCGCATCAAAATGGGCTTCGGACCCCATGAGGATAGACACAAGAATTGGCAAGTTGAGACTACTCACCGCGGCAACATGGAACCTCACTGCGGCGAGAAATCACCTGAAGCCCTCACCGCGACAAGAATGCAAGGCAAATTCTTCTCTGGAAAAACTCACTGTGGCGAGATCCTTGCTTCATGTGGCACCTGATCAATTGGTCACGGCGAGATGTTCTGTTTTGGGATAGTTTGGGGGTTTGTGATCTAGTGTGTTGTATGATGCTGTGACTTATGACTAGCTTAGTTAATTAATACATGAAGACATGTGTATGTGTATTCTAGGCTATGTATGAGGGACATTTGAGAAGAGTTCAGCCTCGATTCGTGTGCATTTGCTTACAAGATCTGACACTTAAGGTAGGAAAAATACCTTCCCGAATTTATGTTTCTCGAAATCATGTTCAAGATGTAGTTATCACATACATTATGTTTATGAGATTTTGCATATATATGTACTTTGAAATTCTTCAATGCGAACGTGTGATTTCTCTTTTACGCATACACCTTACATGATTGTTGTATGTGTATCGTGAATTTGCATTGTACTCGACTTATTGTGCTCTCGTCCTTGAACTTGCTCAAGCTATGTGTATCTGGCCCGTGTTATGTGATGTAATTCATGTAAACATGTGTAATGAGGAGTGGAGCCTCCACGAGAGGGGTGGAGTCCCCGAGGTTACAGCCCTGTGTTCTAATATGGACTACTCAGTTCCCTAATACGGGATGCCTTGCCATGTGACTTGTTTTGAGTACGTTAGTTGTAAGGGGAGTGGAGTCTCCAAGAGAGGGAAAGAGTCCCTGGGGTTACGACCTTGTGTCCTAATACGGATTGCTCTGTTCCCTACTACGGGATACTTACTCTAATGTCATATGATATGATGTGTATCGATTCATGATATGTGACCTGTCCTGTTTATAATTCCGTCATTGTTATATGTGTTTTATGACTTGCTTAGTTTACGTGCTTCGATTTGTGCTCGATTTCGGTCTCGCTATGCATTGTTTTAGCCTGTTTATCCATTATCATGATTTGACTCGTTTGAGGCTTGTATACATGTTTTGACTTTGCATTCGATATACTTTGTTACAATATAAATTTTAATTGCTTTTATTTATGCATCAAGAACATGAACTAGAATGATAAGGTGTGATTTAGTATTGTATTTTCCTTATTGAGCTTAGATGAAAGCTCACCCCTCGACTATACGTCACAGCTGCAGGAGCTGAGTTGGAGCGTGATCGAGAGCAAGAAGAGGATCTGAACTACAATCCTACAGAAGAGGAAGACTTGCCTGAGGAGCTCTTCCCTTAGTGCTGGGGTGCACTTGGATATTTTTGGGATTTTGGGCAAATGGTATATGAACAAGTTTTGTAGTTAAATACGAAGTATATTTGATCCACTGTTTATATGGAGGTCGGCCTTCATTGGTGGATGTTTACTTTGTGCATATGATAGTTAGCTTCATGGTTTATGTTGCCATTCTATTATTGATGTATGCTCTATATTTATTTCCGTTTTGTGCACTTTGTTTCCACTCTTGTAAGCTTACCATTTGGGAGATAGCCTGACCCTTCCTATTGCTTAATTGTGAGGAAGGATCGAGTTGTTTGGTTGTGATGCTTATGTTCGATACCATAGCATCACTATATTTCAGATCTTCCACATGATCCGATGGCGGGTTTTTGGGTAAGGAAAACCCTGGCTGTCACATGCACAATCCTAAATTTCAATCATAATGAATTAATCCTGCACGAGTGATCATATATCCAAAAAATTATTGTTCACCACATTAATTCTTTTATAATTCTAGGCATCTCAACACTATAACCAATTCTATATGCTAACCAAATATAGAACATGCAGTTTATCATACTATTTAATCCTTCAAAAATCAGCTATAAATTGAAAATTTCAGCTACTATGGAAATTAATTACCAATGACTGGATCCATCAGTGATCCGTATGCTCACCAGGTTGCTCCGTTGGCTGTTTCTCACGACATCTAGCTTTAGAATTTGATGGACTAGCACCCGAGCCGGCTGCATTCCTAGTGTACTCCAATGTGTACATCCTCGTGTGGGATACGTATGGAGTGTAGGTGGTAGGGTATGCCTTCTCCATTAGTCGCGTTAGGATTTCATCTTGGAAGTTGAGTCACTGGTGTTTCAAATGATTGTCTTAGCGTAGTGTTGCCGGTTGGGAAAAATTCTGTTGTTGCAGCACTTCCATCTGTCGACTGAATTCGGACAACGTGAAAATGTCACCATGCTAAGCAGGTGGCTGTTGGGGCTGAATTGGCATCTGGGGTGCGGCTCTGGGTGTGGCTTTTTCAGGGTTTTCTTGTTGGGCATCCCCTACCGGTTGCCAAAAGCTTCGGTTTTGGATGCTGAGTTGGCACCGTTTGTAGGCCAGACTCCATTTATTCTTTGTATACTTCCGAACGTTATCAGTCCTTCTCTCTTCCTCCACCGACACCTCATATGGTTCATCATTTTTATCATCTTCATGGCCCTCGAGAAGTCAAGATATAATACGGGCGTAGGGAATGGATAGCAAGGGTGTGGGGTTGGTACTCAACATTTGCTCGCTAGCATAGACGATACCTTCCCAAACAACATGTGGTTCATTGAGCCACCGGTTCTCATGCACGACAAACAAGGCTTGAAGGAGGGTATCTTGCCTTTCTTGTTCATGTTGGAGGGGGTAGAGATTGCTTCTAAATGTCACATCTAAGAACCACATGTCAATCAGAAGTTGAGTCCTTGTTATAAATTGGCCGGAAGCTTGAAGACCACCCGTCAACCTAGAGGTGATGTTATGGAATTTCACATCTTTGGGGCGAGGTGGTTGTAGACCCTGGCTATTATCATACTCCACACGACAGCCCACGACGTCGACAATGTCATAAAGATTGATGTGCAGGGTTCGTCCATCAATCTCGGTGGTTAAGTTTCCCTCGGTCTTTCCCGTTTTAAGGTTTTGGAAGAAGAGTTAAACTGGGTGGGGGTAAAAGTGCGGATGGACGGGCTGGAGTAATGTTTCTAATCCGGCTCTTCTCAGATAGTTCAAGGACCAGACGACCGTGTCATCATTTGTAAAGATATCCCGGTCAAATGACCACTCTAGATCAAAGGCTTTTATGCCCCACCAATTTATGTGTTGTTCTTGGATTGGTGGTGGATTAGAACTTGATGGGGCTTTGCCCTTCGCTTGGAAGACATGGAGATACGATTGAAATCAAAA
This sequence comes from Chloranthus sessilifolius, assembly GCA_021018995.1. NCBI lineage: Eukaryota > Viridiplantae > Streptophyta > Magnoliopsida > Chloranthales > Chloranthaceae > Chloranthus > Chloranthus sessilifolius. The sequence goes on from CM037593.1 coordinate 93,783,847, forward strand.
CGGGGAAGGGTTCAAGGGTTTTACCTCAATGCGAAGTTCAAATCGGTGGAAAATCGAGTTGATTGAGTTGCATGTGATCCGATCCTTGACACTTTAGCGGATTTAGCGGGGGAAATTGTGCTTTTCAAATGGGAAATGAGTTTGTTCTTCGCAGGAGAGGAAACGAGAGAGGGCTCCACGATTTGAAATCACGCAAATGATAGATTTGGGGGTTTATCGGCCCCCTTTTTAATTTCATCAGTCACTGCAGCGACCTCAAGTTCTTGTCACAAACCCAGAAGCTCTCGCCGTGGCGAGCTTCAATCTCGCTACGGCGAGGTATACATAATTGAGGGTTCTGTATTCTATTGTGTGTTGCTTTGGCTGCACTCCATATCGGATTTCTAACTTTGTATAGCATGGTATGGGCTCTCTAATTTTGTAGATACTATCAACTAAGTACATCGACATCACACAGGCACCGATGACCTTTGAGTGTCACCCACTTTCTCTACAATGTGGTCACTAATTACACACACACAAAATATAATCTATCAGCAGTATATCGGTACCCTAGAAAGTGACTAACCTTTGTCAAACAGGCGCGGGTATTGATCGCAGATTGCGATTTCACGTTCCCACATCGCGTCGGTGGTAGAGTGATTACGCCATTGGACTTGGACAAGTGGAATACATTTTGTCCTCAATATTTGCTCCTTGCGATCCAATATTTTCATCGGTTCTTCGGTCAGTGTTAAGTCCTCTTGGACATCTATCAGCTGGAAATTCAAGATGTGCGTCGGGTCTCGTACATATTTTCGCAACATCGACACGTGGAAAACGTCATGCACACTGGGACAGTGCGCCACGCCCCTCGCACCCCTCCCTGCCCTCGCGTGATCCATGATAGCGGCGCCGATACGGGCAGGAGGCGCTTGACGCACTGCTTCTATCCATATTCGTGTTCATATTCATATATTTCTATTTTAACTTCTTACATCATTTCTCTTTTCATGTAGGTTGCCACATTTTTTTTTTCTAAATATTCCGAGAAATACTTAAAGTGTGGAAGCAATTTATTTTCATTCATAAAAGTTGTCGCGGTAACTTTAATTAAACACTATTGGTTTAACTTCCCATTTTTCTTAACCTGATCGGGCATGTTCGTGTTTACGACCGGATCATAACAATTCAAATAAGTACAGAAACATGAATAAAGTCATTTCAAGAGATTTTTCCAAAAGTAAAACTTTAAAAGAGTCGATGTTTATACAAGCCAAATTGCAACGACAATTCAATTATTTTTCAAAAGTAAGGGACTCTAAACAAAAACCAAAACAAAACGGAAAGATCTTATCAAAACCAAGTGTAGGTGTTGGTATCTCTATAGACAAAATGAGCTTTAAACTTTTAGCATAGTTGTCACTCCTAGATCCTTCCCTGTCCTGCTCCTCTAATTCTGGCTAGGTGGCTGCTGACTGGCCTTTGAAAATTTTAGGTCATGAAATGACCGTAAGTGATGAAGCTCAATAAAATCCTAGTTAGCGTTGTAATAGGTTTTTAATACAAGTAGTATAAAAATATCCCACAGGTGCACATGCAAGTGGGGTTTCCAGCAATTGTGAATAAAACCACGCATGTTTAAGCAAATCAAGAATTCTAAGTACGATTATCATAAGAAAATTCTAATTAATATGGCAGTAATCATTCACGGGAACAATAGCAGTTCATGGCATGAAATTTATAACTAAGCAGGAAATAAAGAGATTCTAAGCTAAGCATAAAGTTATATTCTACAGATTACTTGTAATAATATTAAGTAGAGAAAGACTTATAACTATGTTATCATCAAACATAAGTTACGATTTTCATTATGATTCATCCAAATGATCAAGGGGATTTTAGATTATTTTAGGGATTAGTTGATTATCATTATGTTTATTATATATGAGTTAATTATTAGTATCTTTTAATTAATTCGGTGTTGATACCAAACACCGATCATGGTCCTGTCTATATTATGTATGCTAATGTTTGCGTAAACAAAGGTCGACACTCTCCACCGTTTAGTCAATCAAGACAAAGATGAATAACTCTGTTAGTCTAACTAGATTCAATCCTCAGCTGACCTTTCAATAACCCTTTTATATACGAGGCACTCATATGAGCCTATTCATGAGAACAATGATCAGCTATGTGAGGTTCTGTACATGTCTGTATGGTATTGTCTTTCCACTTTCAAATTTGCAGTTTTCGTTGCATTATTCATCTTTTTGTATTCAAAATTCTGTATTCTTTACATATTTCACGATTTTATCTTTCATGCACTATATTCAAATTATGTATTTTTACACCCCAATTTTAAGGTTCTGTATTATGTATCATAATTTCTGAGGTTCTGTATTCTGTATGCTCATTTCCGAGGCTATATATTCTGTATCCTCATTTCTGAGGTTCTGTATTCTGTATTTCTGTATTCAGTACATATTTTCAAACTCTATTTTTCATATAATGTATTCCATATTGGGTGTTCTATACATATTCAAGAATCTATCTGCCATTTTTCTCAAAAATAAAAATAAAATTATCTATCATATGTTGTATTTTATACAAGATTCTATCTTTAAATCCTTTACATTTCAAGTATTTCCTCTAACATTCATGTTCATGCATGTCACTATCAATCAATCATTTTCACTTCGTGCATTTCAGTTTTCTATTTCAATCATGTCCAAGCATATCACTATCTATCAATCATTTCATTTCAAACATTTCAGTGTTCTATTGCAATCATGTCCAAACATATCACTATCTATCAATCATTTCATTTCAACCATTTCAGTATTCTATCATGTCAAACATGTCACTATCTATTGATCATTTGATTATCAAGCATTTCAGTATTCTATTTCAATCATACATTCAAATCAACTATTCATAAAAAAACCCAGTATATGTATCCTATATTCAAACTCAACAAGTTCATGTTCTATCATGTCCATGCAGAAGTCAGGTCAGAGTTTCAAATCATATGACTTGATTCTAAGGGAGGATCTCGTCGGCTTACACTTATATCAAGTGCTACCTCGGTTTAAAGTCCTATAGGAACTTATGTTTATCATTGTCAATAAAAAAATAAAACTCGATTGTCTCTAACATTATTTGAGGCATCAAGGTGCCCATTTTCTAGAAATCCTATCTATTCAAGTCAACTAATTGACTGCTCCAAGATGGGTCAATTATCTTACTTATCCTATGGCTTTGGGTATGGGTCTTGGGTCTAATAGGTTATTGGTCAAATGAGTCCAATGATTTATGGGTCCAAAGGGTCCAATGAGTTATGAGTCCAATGGGTTCAATGGGCTTATGGTGCGAAGCATCCAATGAGTTATGGGTCTAAAAGGTCCAATGAGTTATGGGTCCAATGGGTCCAATGGGTTATGGATCCAGTGAGTCCAATGGTTTATGGATCCTATGGGCCATTTCTTAGGTGATTCGAGTCATTACTAGATCTAAAACTAGGTATACGGGCCTTTCCAAGGTCCGGACCAATTGCGTTCATTCATTATGGGCCTTTATCAAAAAAATTTGAGCTGGGCTCATATCTTAGAAAACCAATTTAGAATTGGAGAGCCATGGGCCGGGTCTTTAAACAAGGCTCTTACTCACTTTGTCAATCATATTTACTAAGGGTTTAGGATTCAGGCCTTATTGGGTCATCAAAAGTTGGGTCTTTGACTAGGTTGATCAAACTCACATGGGTCTCATCACAAGTTGGATTCATGGGGACTATGTGATCGGAATTTTTCCGAATAGCCATGGGGTCTCGGGTCAAGGTCCAAGTGCTAGACCTTTATCCTTTAAATTTGTAGATTTTTCTTCACTAGGGTGGCAAATAGCCTACAGTAAATTACACGTAATTTTCGACTCTGAGCGAACTTTTGAGTGCTTCCAAAACTGAGAGAAAGAGAATTGATCATCGCATCTTTCCCAGGTGGTGGTACTCAAAAATATGATCAGGACTGATCATGGTATACAGATTACTAATACCTGTTCTGTCTTATCAGGTTGTTGGGCCAGTTTTATTGGGCCTCAGTGTCGGGTTCGTAACCCCTAGTGCCGATGGGAAAATTGAGCACTCAGCAGCTCTTTGGAAAGATCCACAAGTTATCTAACTTTTTCCTTTATATTTTGAGAGTCAAAGGTCAATATATCAGGATGTAAACAGGTCCATCCGATCGAAGGTCGGGACTGTTTTATGGCTGGGTGCCATTTTTCACAATTCTGCATTACAACTTTGCCGATTTTCTCGCTGGCAATCCTAATTGAATCATTGCGTGAAAATTTACCCAAGCCTTAAAGATAGGCCAGGCTCTGTACATAATATTTCCCAGATTTTTTTGATAAGTTTTTAAGCACGGAAATCACAGCTTTTCACAGCTCTGTTTTCAGGTGCAACATGGCAGCTTCGTTGCCTGGTGCTCTGAGTGCCGTAACTTTCAAACCGTACAGAATTCGGGTCTGAAAATTTAACTGGGTATGGGGAACCCTTTAATTTATTTAACAGAATGTTTTGGGAATTTTTGAGGTTTTATTTATATTTAATTTATTCACTGTTCTGAGAACAGATTGCTGTGGGCTGCAAAGTCGATAGACTTGGGCCTTCGATGGGGTCCACCTAGTGGTCCATCCAATGCCACACTTTTCGGGCCTCGGTCCGGGATATTCCTAAGTTAATCTTAGGTTCATCAGGACCTCTTTTGGTTTCCATTTATCTATTTAAGCAGCATTAATCGCTTGCTGGTACTTTCCTAGTAGTCGGTATTCAATTTATTCAAAGAGGTGGGATTGGGCTTAAAGAACCATCCGATCGACCTAAAATTTCGGGCACATTTTCCTTTTCTCAAAACTCATTTTTATTTTTAAAAACCTTTTTTACAAAATTAATTTTCTTATAATCCTTATTTGATCAAATTTCAAATTCTATTCACTAAATTTGATAGCCTATATATCACATTTAATCCTATTCATGCATCTTTTCCTATCCATGCATCTAACACCATTCAAATCTTACGATCAACTATCAGAAGTCTATCATATCATTCTACCAATGACTAATCCATTTATGAAAGAAATTAAATCCACAATTCAACTAGAAAATCAAGTCAAGCATTTAACTATACTTTTCATGCAAATCAAGCTATCTATCAAGTCTATCAATCGTGACCATCTGATTGGGAACTTATCATCTCATGATTGGGCTAAAATTTTCTGAGATATAACTTATAATCTTAGCGTATTCCAGCCCCCAAAACATGTCACAAACTTACTTCAAAACTATAAGTAATCATTGCAAACATTTTAAATGCCAATTCACATTCAAGCTATCTATAAATTAAGTCAATCAAGACCACTCATTCTATCCTGATCAAACCAGATTAAAAATGACAAATTTCTAGGATTTTGGATGAACCATTCATCAAAGACAACATGCAATCTCAGGTTCATATATCTATTAAAATTTCCATGTAAAGAAACAAACCTATACTATACTATACTATTCAAGAGAGCTACAATGCATCTATAACTATAAGTTGACCTAGAAATACGTGAACATTAGGATGAATTCCAGAGATAAAAAATTAACATTTATGACCTAAAATACCTATATTTATCATTCATAAAGATTATTTAGTCTAAATTGCATGGTATGATCAAAGAAAGTAAAAAATACCAATTTCCTACACATTAGTGTATAGTGGTCAAAGTTGACCACATCATGACCATTGGATGGACTTGCTTGATCATGTAGATTACATGCATGGAATTTTAGGCCACAGGTCAATCATGCATTTATAATTTTTCACTAATATTCAAAGAAAATCACATTTAAATCCTCTATTTTTCAAAAAAACTCAAGTTTTGACAACTAGGTCCATCTCTTGACATATTTGAGCAAATGTGAACCATTGGGTGGCCTTGCATGATCACATAGATCACAAGCATGGAATCCCAGGTTACTGTTCCATCTTTTATTAAAAACCTTCAAAGTCTTTAACTAAAAACTCTTTTTATTTCATAAAACTCTAAGGAAATCCATGAAAAATATAAGTATTTCCAAGTTTTGGACTGTTCGGTCAATCTAGACCATTGGATGGCCTTGCATGATCATATAGATCACATGCATGAAATCCAAAATCTCAGGTCAATATATTGTTCCAGATATTTCAAAATTCTTATATTCAAATCCTATTTTTATTTTAAAAATTTCAAGAAAATCCAAGCTAAATACAAGAGTGGTTTGGTTTGACCTCAAGAGTCAATCTAGACCATTGGATGGCATTGCATGGTCACATAGATCACATGCATGGCATCCCACATCACAATTCTAGGGTCCTATCCCAGATCAAGCATAAAACTTAAGACAAAAATACATTTTAAACCATAAAATTTCAAGAAAATTCAATAATTTTATATGCTAGAGTAGTCTTGGCCGATATGGCCATTCAAGACCATTGGATGGCCTTGCTTGATCACATAGATCACATGCATGGCCTCCAATGTTCTGGTCTCATATATTTATATGATCATCCTAGAATGTCAGCCATAAAATCAAGAAAAACTATAGAGAACCATGACAAAAATTCATACAAACAAGGCTAAAAATCTAGACAAACACTAAAATAAAACTTTACCTTGCTTGGGGTCTCTCTCCTTACTATTTTGCTCCAACCTTTGTGGCCGAAAGAGCTGGGATTAGGCCCAGAATAAGGTATATTAAACTAGAGAGAGAATGGAAGAGGTTGGTGGTGATGGATCAAAGTTTTGATGCTTGGGATGAGAGGGCAAATTTTTGAGAACCTAGAGCTCTAATGGAGATTTCATGGAAGATGGAGAGGAGAAGATGAAGATGGAAGATGGAAATTGGAGAGCCCCCTATGAATTTATAATTTTGCAAGGGCTTGGGGAGACAAGGGCTGCAATGAGGTGCCACATGGCACACCAATTCTTCCCGAAGCTAACTTCCCTCCTTCCCTAGGTACACTCTCTATCCTCCAAGATTCCATGCACCCAAAGAGTAGACCCCTTTTGACTTTATCCACACCACACACTCTTGTCTTGACTTATCTTTTGTGGGTCTCCAAGCACTTAAAGTTTGTGAGTATCTAAAGTCTCCCAAATCATGTGGTGCATGCAATCAATTGCATCTTGCACCCTAGATTTCCTCAATGTAAAATACATGGTGTAAGATGAGTCAAATCTTAGTCAAACCAATCAAGGGCTAGGATTTGCTAGAGATTTGAAAAATCAAAATTTCTAATTATAAAAATTGGGTGTTTTATTTACTAATGCCCTTGGTATTTAATTGAAATTACAAGAAATGCCACTCTCCTATCCAAACCACAAATATACATTTCTATGTATTAGCACTTCTCAAAGCTTCTATTTTATGGGTCAATGTTTGACTCGACACATCTAAAAATCTCATGATAAATTTTAAAATTTGATCCGTTGCCGATGATCCTCTCATCACCACCCTGGCTCTGGCCCAATTCAGGTGAAACATCAGGTCAAAGTTTGTCAAGAAATAATCCAGGCTAATTTTTAGGGCGTAAGATGTGGTGTGTGTGTCACTAAATTTCTAACACACCCATACAATTAAATAGGGTGCCCTATGGGTGCTACTAGTAATAGAAAAATTTTCATTAATCTAAGGAGGGTGCCTCATGAATTTTGCTAGACCTGGCCTCAGACAGTCACTATACAATTAGGTCATACCATTGTTTAGTCAACAATTTGACCAACACTGGGATCGAGGGACAGGTGTTAGAAAAAGAGGGGTGGATTATTTATCCCTAATTTGAGCACTGGATATGCGAGCTACTGATCCTTTAACCTCTGTGACCTATCTTTGTTGGTTCCTTGAAACATTTGAAACGAAAGGCATAAAATTGGAGGAGGGAATGCGAACCGGGGTCACGCTGTTTCACGGAGGGAGATACTGCGTGTAGTCCTCCTCCTCTAGAAAGGTAGAAATTAGAGTCTCCACCTTACTCAGTTCTTTGGTCTCTTGGTTCATACCAACACATGGTTTAGTTCTCGTTGTTATCGCAACTTCTTTATCAAAAGTAGGCTTGGATGAGCCACCGACCTGGGGCATAATTTGGGCAATGGGCTCTTCGATTTCGGGTTTAGAATTGGATAGGGGGAGTGGTTGTGGAGTTGGTTCATGGTTTAGGGGAGTTGAGGTTCCTAGTGGATGTCTATGAAGGTTGGGTATCCTAGCTCTAAAGGATTGGATGGGTCTTTGGGAGAATGTTGGGTATGGTGGTGGGCTCGGTGGTTTGAATCGAGTGATTAGGGTGGATGGATGTGGCCGGATGGTTGGTAGTCTTTGGGTTTCGGTCTGGTTGATTGGAGGGTTTGAAGGGTCGATTTGGGTGTTCAGGGTAGATGGATGAGTTGGGAGTCGGCTAAGGTTACAGTGGTGATATGGGAGACATGAGATTGGTTTTGGTTAGCGTGGCTGGGCATAGGGTTGTTAATGATACCAAGGTTTGGTGGAGGTTGCTTGTTGTTCGGATTATCAGTTCGGTTGGTTTCCCAGTTGATCTAGTTTCAGTCATTCATGTCATAAATTACGTCCTTTAAGACCCAACAATCTTCCAAGTTATGTCTTGCGAATTGGTGGAATGCACAAAACTTTCTATAATCTAAGTGTGTTGGCCAGGGGCGTGGTCTCTTTGGCGGGAACCTAATCAGATTCTTGTTGTTAAGGGTGCGAAAGATGTTGGCTAGGGTGTCAAGTAGTGGCGGGTAGTGCTCTCTTTTTGGTTGGTAGCCGGTCTTGGGTGATTGGTTAAGGTTCTGTGGTGGTGACACATTGTTGTAGTATTGGAGATTGGTTGTTTGGTTATGGGTAGCGTTTTAATTTTGGTTCTGATTCTGGTATTGGTTGGGATAATTGTTTCGGTTGAGATACTGGTTATGGTTTGGTATTGGTTTTGATCGGGGTTCGAGTTTGGTTTTAGTTTTGGCATTGGGACTGGTTTGGGTATTGAGTTTGATTTGTGTATTGGGCTTGTCCCCCTTGATTCTGGTATCTCGGTTGGAAATTTCCACTTCCGAAATTTTTCCCTTGGTTGGTAACTGCATTGACTTGTTCTGAGCCCATGGTTTTCTTTTTTGTTCTTTGCCTTGGAGTCGTTAGAGGAGGCTCCCTCAGATGCCAACATTGAGAAGGAGAAGCCTCTATTCTTAATGTGCCTTTGTATACGTGAAAGCACACAGATGAAGAGTAGAGAAGTCCGGGCTATCGCGTAGAATGAGGGCACTCCGCAGAGGCTCTTGGGCATTATCGATGATGATATTGATTGCGTCCATTTCTTTCATCTGGCTCCCCGTTCGAGTCGTGAACCTTCTCCAACGACCGACAAAGACTGTAAAGTCTTCCTCGGCTTCCTGTTTCATGGTCATCAAGTAAATGAGACTAACCGTTTCTTGAATCAAGCGTTTGTAGTGATCTAGAAATTGACTAGTTAGATCATCGAACATGTCGATCTTATGGAGTGGTAAACTGGCGAACGAACCAAGAGTTTCTCCCTCCACTGATCTTTGGAAATAGTAGATAAGGAGCCCTTTATTGTCGCATATGGGTCGACAATCGTTACAAAATAGTGTCAGATGGTGATTTGGCTTTCTTGTACCATTATATCTATTGAACTTCGGAGGCTTGAAGCTTGCGGGTATGGTAAACTCAAGATCCCAGCAAAATTTATCAAATGCGACTGAGAATCCGTGGCGTTCTCTCTTAGCCATGAAGTCATCTAGAACCGAGTAAGGTCCTCCACATTTATACTGGTCCAACCTCGGTTGTTATTACTGAAGAAAGTTCGGGTAACCCACTCATGTGGTGACACCAAGGGTGTTATGGTGCACGGAGGCGTTGGGGACCTCTCTTCCTGTCGACGCCTTTTATTCTGACATTTTTCATCATTCGTATTTTGTTGATCAGTGACTGTAGACACCCTGTTTTCGCCCCCTCGGGGTATACAAAAAATGTTCTGTCAACCATTGACCTTGCCCATAATTTCTGGAAAGCCCTCTCCAAAAGTCCATGAAACTCATACCTTCGGAATTGTGCACAGAAATTTCGGCGCCTAATCGATTGTATGCTTGACCACATGTGCATAATCACTCGGATGTCCCACCAGGACTCCTCTCAATGACTGACTCCCCCAAATTATACGCTAGATTCCTAGTGCATAATTCAATTATGCGCCAGATTCCTAGTGCATAATCAGTTCAATTTGAACTGGGCTTCTCTTCTTTCACCTTCTCGATTTTCTCGATTATGCACTTTGATAATGGCACATAATTGTTGAAAATCCTACTCGGACTCTAACTTGGAATCCATCCGGTCACTTGATTGAGGCGACCGGTTTGTCGCCCTAATTATGCGCTAGGACCATAGCGCATAACTCAATATACGCTAGGTGGTATGCGTATATTTCGGATTGTACACTTAATGAAATGCATATAATTCAGAATTATACGCCAACCAAATGGCACATAATCGACTGAATACTATAAATAGGGCTCTTGCCCTCCCATTCTAAACGTCAATTTCTTTGTTTATTCCTTTTGAAAAACTTGAGGTTCGCCTTGAGGTTTAAAAAAAAAAGGAGTAGAGCTGTACTCTAAGTTTTTGGTTCTTAGAAATGCAGATTCTTCTCTAGAAACCTTAAGGGTAATCGAGCATGGTAGGGCTAACCTAGTTGTTCCGATTCTCGAAGTAGTACGGAAGGGAGAAAATCTTAGCCTTAGATCCAATCCCTAGGAAACCCCTGCCAAAATTCTCAGCCTAGTTCCAATTAAGTCTCTAACCTTTCTCAATATTTAAAAAACTACCATCGCCTCATTGATTTGCCTAAGGGAGCTAACGGAGGGTACCTGGGAACAGGGCCGATCCTACTGAGCATAACAGGACACAACCCCCTTTCTTAGATAGACCCAAACTAGAGAACCTTAGGCAACCAATAGCTGCTAAAGTCAGTAGGCCGACGTTTAGTATAGGAATCCAACCCACAAATCCCACATCCTATCCAAGCGATCAATGATTTTAGAGTGTCAATAAATCTGTAGATGGCGATCACAATAGGTATATTTAGATTCGGTAGCAACTAACGATTTTCCTACAGGTGCGTCTAAAATACCTTTCTCATATTGCATTATTTACCACCCACCCTTCCAAACAGAGTCCACAGTGACTGATTTGGGCCACTTATTCCAGGACCTGAGAGGGACCTAAAAAAGCACGTACCAACAGGTTGGCAATCATGGTGGGACTCCTTTTGCTAGGGTTACCCCAATATAGTTAGTTTAATTTTTTTTGTTTTATGCTTTTTTACCACTTTTCACACACACTCACGCATCTAGACATTCTAGCAACCATTCTATACTACCCACTTATGTTGTGTAATGGTTAGTGTGATCATCTCTTCGAGGATTCGATCCGGGGATCTTCCTACACTACGGACCTTCCAGCAGGCATTGATTAAGTGCGGATTGTACCCACCTTCCTAACTCGAAGTAGAATGCTTGCATACATGGTGAGAAACCTAGGAACCTGAAGTGTAAGTGACTTCTATCTCCCTAGTTCCAGAACCCTTGAGAGTTTTTGAGAGCGCATGAATATTTTCCAAAAGCTTGAAATGTCAGGAATCTATAAATTAAATTTTACTAATAATAATGACCCACCATTATGGGGCTACCATGATAATCCTACATATGATAGTGGAGCGTCTCATGACTTGGTCCAAAATCATCCCGAGATTAACATGGAAAACGAAGACGTACCCCTCACTCCTCCGAGCACCAGTAATAATAATAACAAAAGAGACAACGACATCGAACAAAACTACATCATCGAACAAATCGTGGACCTCAATCTCAACACATTGAGTAAAGGAGGAAAGGAAGCCGATGGTTTACTTCGACGTTTGGCCGCTTTATACAAAGTTGCCCGACCGATGAAACGAGGATGATCAAGGACAACAATATGAGGAGCAACCATCGTTCCCTCCAAGCATTGTTTTCGCTCATATATCACCACATGAGCGGGCTATTCGCACCTTCTTCAATAATAACAACCAAGGTCGGACTTGCCCTCAAACTATAAAAAAGGATACCACTGTAAATATAGTGGATCTTACTCAGGTTCCAGAAGATTGTATGGCTAAGAGAGAACTGTGACGGGGGAATAGCTCTCTAGCTCCCTTCCCCTATATAAGGGTAAAACAGTCATTCAGCTAGAATGGCAGGAGAACCTCAAACCTATTGGCTTGACATACCACAATGCCTCATGCATCGCTAGCCCACCTTGGCTACGTCGCGTCCGTGACGCTCCGTGTCGTACCCTCATCCGTCCGTGTCGCGTCCTCGCAGCGCCACCACGTCGCAAGGCCAACATGGCCCCATGTCGCGTGCTCTCCTGGCACCACATGTCGTGCCACGCACCATCTTTGCAAGCTCAGTCTTGGCCCGTCATCGCTAAGCGCAGCACACTTGCTAGGTCAGCCTCGATAACAATAAATCGTCGCGAGGGCGTCCTTCGACGTGCTTTCAACCAGCAGCATGCTTAGCTACCGCGTGCAGCCAACCAACCCATCATCGCCCTCTGATACCACCCGCCTAGAGGACGGGAACTCCTCCCAACATGGTTGCCTTTATTTCATGGCCTACCATTCGGCTCATCGTGCCCCTTATGACACGCCAATCTACACCGCTACGCTAACTTGGCCTGCTCAAGCTTCACCATGCCTTTGCACTAGTACCTCGCTTCTTTCAGACCAAGCCTGACCTTGTGCCTCAGCGCTCAGCGTGCCCAAGAGTCCCACCGACTTGCCTTCGTGTGGGTTCGTCTAGCACACATTCATCTTTAGCCCACATCTTGTCGTGCTCATCAATGAGTCCCACCTCTTGGACGGTGTTCTCAGAGGTTGCCCGGCGTATGCTGACAGCGTAGTCGAGCCATACATCAACCTCACGGGTTCCACAGCATCATTGCTTTGACGTCCTAGGCCCACCTTTTCAGGCCTAGGAGACACTTGCGCCCCCTCTGGCAACGCAAGGCCCCATGTGCGGGGGAATAGCTCTCTATCTCCCTTCCCCTATATAAGGGTAAAACAGTCATTCAGCCAGAATGGCAGGAGAACCTCAAACCTATTGGTTTGACATACCGCAACGCCTCATGCATCGCTAGCCCACCTTGGCTATGTCGCGTCCGTGTCGCGACCGTGACGCTCCGCGTCGTACCCTCATGCGTCCGTGTCGCGTCCTCGCAGCGCGACCATGTCGCAAGGCCAACATGGCCCCATGTCGTGTGCCCTCCTGGCACCACATGTCGTGCCACACGCACCATGCTGCAAGCTTGAGTCTTAGCCCCATCACAGAACGCTCCAGATTCTTGTTTGGGTTTGATAAATTTTGTCGGGATCTCGAGTTTAGCATTCTAACAAGATTTAAGCCTCTAAATTTTAGCAGATACAATGACACAGAAAACCCAAATCACCATCTGACATTATTTTGCAACGATTGTCGACCCATACACAACCATCAAGGGCTCCTCATCCACTATCTTCAAAGTTCACTGGAAGGAGAGGCTCTTGATTAGTTCGCTAGTCTACCACTCCACAAGATCGACACATTTGACGATCTAACCAGTCAGTTTTTGGACCAACTCAAGCATTTGATTCAAGAAATAATTAGTCTCAATGACTTGATGACCACTAAACAAGAGACAGAGGAAGACTTTACAGTATTTGTTGGTCGTTGGAGAAGGCTCACAGCTCGAACGGGAAGCCAGATGAAAGACAAAGACGCAATCGACATCATCATCGATAAGGTCCAAGAGCCTCTTCGAAGCGCCCTCATCATAAGCGATCACCTAGACTTTACTACTCTTCACCTGCGTGCTTCACGTATACAACGTTACATTAAGAATGAAGATCTCTCCTTCTCAATGATAGCTTATGAGGGAGCCTCCTTTAACGACTCTAAAACAAAGAACAAGAAGAAAGTCACTGGCTTCGAACAAGTCAATGCAGTTACCAATCAAGGTCAGAATTTCAGAAGTGGAAAGGACAAGCCCAATACACAAATCAGACTCAATACCCGAATCAGACACTGTAACACCTATCCCTAGATTTTTGTGTTGGTCAAATTGTTGACTGGACACTGGTGTGACCTGACTACGTCAAGTGATTGCCTGAGGCCAGGTCTACCAAAATTGGGAAGGCACTCACCTTAAATTAATAGATATTTGACTATTGGTAGTGGCACCCATCTTAGATCAATGAGAATTTAACTATTGGTAGTGACACCCACCTTTAAGAAATAAAAATTCGATTATTTTTAGTGGCACTCATAGGGCACCCCATTTAATGAAGTGGGTGTGTTAGAAAATGGGTAAAACACACACCACATCTCATACCCCAAAATTAGCTCGGATTATTGCATCGACAAACTTTGACCCGAGGTTTGACCTGAATTGGACCTGAACCTTGGTGGTGATGAGAGGATCATAGCCAACATATCAGATTTTATAATTTATCACAAGATTTATAGATGTGTCGGATCAAAGATTGGCCCATAAAATGGAGGTTTGGAGATGTGTTAACACATAGAGTCATGTGTTAGTGCTTTTCACAAAGGAGTGGCATTTCTTATAAATTTATTAAAAGCCTAAGGGCAAATTAAATAAATATTCCTAATTTTTGTAATTTGAAATTAGGATATTTCAAATCTCTAGTTAATCCCTACCCTTGATCTATTTGACTTAAAATTTACCCATCTTACACCACCCATTTTACATTAGGGAAATCTAGGGTGTAAGATGCAACATGTGGCATGTACCATAAGATCTTGGAGAAAAGGAACATTCACAAATCTTAAAGACATAGGAACCGCAAAAGACAAGTCAACTTGGAGTGTGTTCAAATGGTAAAAAAGGGTCAAAATTTTGGGCGCATGGAATCTTTGTGGAGAGAGAAAGAGTGTTGGGAAGAGAGGAGTCTAGCTTTGGGAAGATTTGGGATACCATGTGGCATCTCATTGAAGCTCATGTCTCCCCATCCCCTTGCTAAAATCGGTCCCACAGGGAACCCTTCATTTCAAACCATCTCCATCTTCTTCCTCAATCCACACCTCCATTAAACCTCCCTTAGAACCCTAGTTTGTAGAAAAATTTCCTTCATCAAGCCAACTCTTGAATCCTAGAGCTAACACCACCACTCTACTCCCCACACCTCCTACTCTCACATATATCATTTTGGGCTCTATCTCACCCCTTTCAAACACACAATTTTAGGCAAACCAGCAAGGAGGAGGAGCTTAGCTAAGGTAAGGTTTTAGCCTAGCTTTTGTCTAGGTTCCTAGTCTTCTTGTGTTGAGTTTTTCCATAGTTTTATGTCTTTTCTTGGTTCTGGATGGCTGAAATTCTGGGATGACAATGTTCCTACATGACAACAGCATATAAAATCCCATGGTTGTGATCTATAGGGTAGAGCCATCCAATGGTCCATGATGGCCATGGAGGCCTAGACCACTAGCTAGATCATAGCATTTTTATGATTTTTCTTATAGTTTTTATGGTTAAAAATGGAGTTTATTTTAAGGATCTCTAAAATTCTGGAATGGTGTATAGACCTGAGCATGGGGTGACCATGCATGTGATCTTTGCATCCATGCAAGGCCATTTAATAGTTTAGATTGACCCAAAGGGTATGCTATTTGACCTTTTTACTTGGATTTTTCTTGTATTTTGTAAAGAAAATTATATGATTTTGTATATATGTTTTACAAATTCTGGAATAGGGTTTGGAACTGTGTAAGGGATGACCATGCATGTGATCTCTGCATCCATGCAAGGCCATCCAATGGTCCCAATTGACCTAAATTGTCAAACTATGTCATTTTTGTGACTTAGCTTATAAATTGCATATTTTTGGTAAAATAAAATGAAAATTGATATGAGACTTTTAGACATTTTGTAATCTGACATAGACCTGAGCATGAAGATGCCATGCATGTGATCATGGTACACATGCAAGGCCATCTAATGGCTTAGATTGACCGAGAAGGTCAAATCTTGGAAAGTTAGTGTATTTTTGGATTTTCTTAATTATGCCATGTATTTTAAGACCAATGATCCTTATAGATGAATGATATAGGCACAGCAGGTCATGTTTGCGATTATTTTATCTCTGTGGTTCATCATTTTATTCACGGATTTCTAGGTCAAATAGTGGTCTATTTGCATCTTATTACTATGTGTAGTATAAAATTGATGACTGATGTTTTCTTGCATAGATTAACCATAGAAATTATGCTATGATACTTGATGCATTTTGTTGAGATATTTATGTTAGATCTCAGCTTTTTATGATCCGTGAATTGATTTAATCATGATTAATGTGTATAGCTCTAGATCGCTTAATATCTAGAATAGCTATATGTGATCTAGTATAGAATTTTACCTTATTTCTATAAGAATAGAATAGACTTTTAACATGATAAGTGGCTAGAACTTAGTGAGATTTATTTGGTCATTCTCAAAAAATATTAATTCATTCATTGATCTTGAAGAATGCACAATCGAATGGTTTCAATCGACCGTATTGAAACTTGCTTAATAGGTTAGGATCACTTGATAAATATGCCTAGAATTAGCTTGTTTTAATCATAGAATCCTGATCTCTTGATGAGTTATATAAGATTATAAATTCTAGAAAATTTTATGTTTGACCATTGACTTTGATCATGGGAATTTCGACGGAGTTAGATGCATGGATAGGACTAGATGTATGGTGATGTGGCTATTATCGTATTAAGCCTTCACCTATTGCAAGTGCACAATGGAAATTGCAGCATTAGTATAGGATCGTTCCCACGAGGAGGGTAAAATTTTGTATGTTTTGAAATCTTATATTTGTCTTTTAAGAATCTAATCTACTGGAGAAATAAGAATAAAAGAATGGGTATTTAAACTAATTGTAGAAAATAAAACTGAATCCTCCTCCTTCCAGATTATGGTCGTCAATCACTATCCTTCAGTTCTCGAATATTTACAAAATAAAGTACCGTTATACCGTATCTCAGTCCTCTAGAATTTGGGCGTCAATCAAAAACTAGAATTTCTTAACATAGATTTATACTAATCAATAATCTTTCTGAAATTTGGGCATCAATCAAACTCAAGAAAACTGAAGATGGAAAATTAAAACCATTACACTAATCTGTAAACTCTTAATTTTAGGCGTCAATTAAAACCAAGAATTCATAGATGTTTACAAAGCAGTAAAAGTGCATGAAAATAAATCTAAACTAGAAAGCAAAGTAGAATCATCCAAAGGGTCGATCTTTCAGCTTCTTCGGTCTTGGTTGTCAGGCAAGACTTCCAGAACTGTGGATGATTTTACTTAATAAAAACTAAACTACTCTAAACTAAGTTGATCGAAAGAAAACCCAACTTCAGTCATCAATTGATACTGAGACTTCCTTCGATAACCTTATTCCTATGCCGAGCCATCTTATTTATAGATCTTAAGGGGTCGATTTATATTGTTCAAATTCTAATTAAAGAAAACAACTAAAATAAGAGATTCTTAATATAACTCTAACTTTTAAGCCTAATCTTCCTTGCTTGGAATAGTAGATACGCGCAGGACTTTTCTCCTTTATTTCGGTAGTAGAGATCTTCAGGGTTCTTTTGCCAATCTTCTCAAATCCGTAAGTTGCCAAACTCCTAATTCAAGAGATCTTCTAATTCTTTACATGGCGGTGTGGTCTTCACGTTATCAACATCACGAGTTTTATTTTACACAATCGTGAATACTATTGTTTCTCTTTCGGTACTATTTCTGCTCTTTTTAACGTTCGTTACTTTACGTTATTTCCTCCAGTTGTAAGCTCTTTCAATAGGATCGATTCCTTTTCTTCTTCTATTTCGTTTGTTCAAGATTACGTTCATTCGTAAGCTCTCTCTTTCTTGGCTTACCGACTGGTCCTTGATAACAGCTTGCTTATATGTCATCTAATTAAGTCTTAACCTATTGTAAGTACACAATGAAAATTATATTACTAGCAAAGGATCATTCCCACAGAGAGAGGTTTATATATATTAATTTAATTTTTTTAAAAACTTATACTTATCTTTTAAGATCTTAAACTACTGGAGAAATATGAATAAAGAATTATTTCTTAATCTAAATTGTAGAAAATAAATCCTAATCTTCAAACTTCAGATTATAGTCGTCAATTACAATTTTCAGCTATCGGATGTTTACAAATTTAAAATACCATTATACTATATCTCACTCTTCTAGAATTTGGGCGTTAATAAAAAGCTAACTTCATTCAATATAGATTTATACTACTCAAGTGTGACAACTCGGATTTCTGCACCTAGAAAATCGTGCTATCGGATGGTAAAAAAGATAGATCTTGGAACACACCGAACACTTGGTACATCCACACACAAAGTGGAAATAAAGCATGCATTCTAACTAAGTAGATCAGTCATCATAAGGAAAATAAATCTCCATTTTTATATAATGATAAAACCATAATGTATAACAAAAGACGATTCTAATCCCATGCTAATCGCATGAACAAAAGAACAAAATCGAACCATCAGTGACAACCAAGAGTCACCCAAGGATGGTTCACAAAAGATATATTGTATCACATAATTACATCAATTCTATCTTAATATGGCTGGACGTACCATGCCTTACAAACTAAATCTCAAAAATAAGCGCAACACTGCCACCTAGAAAAACTCCTCAGGAGGGGGCTCGGTCTCCTCCTCAGGTATGTACTCAGAATCCTCCAAGTCTAGATCTTCGGTACTCGTATCAACTCCTGTACCTGTGACGTATAGTCGAGGGATGAGCTAACAATCTAAGCTTAATAGAGAAATGTAATAACATGCACAGCTTTCACATCACACATATCTTTCATGACATAATTCAAAGCATATTTTCCTTACTGAAACTCATAATTTAGAAACATTTAAATTGACAAAAACGAATCACTGATATATATTTCAAAGTCACACTT
This sequence comes from Chloranthus sessilifolius, assembly GCA_021018995.1. Lineage (NCBI taxonomy): Eukaryota > Viridiplantae > Streptophyta > Magnoliopsida > Chloranthales > Chloranthaceae > Chloranthus > Chloranthus sessilifolius. Next base: position 93,802,948 of record CM037593.1, read on the forward strand.
ATCATGATTTCGAAAGCTTGTTCTTATTTCATAAAGACTTAAAATCAATTACTTAAATATTCTCTCGAGCATATATATCATTGTGAGCCGCATAATTTACCAATGGGAAACCCTAACCATCGTCGTTCAATAAAAAATTTCACATATCACATATTTCACAAGCCCCCTCGATGGAGGTGACTTGCCGCATGAAATATTACCACAGAATGGCAATCAAAGAATGGATATCTTGCCATACAGGAGCACACTTATGGATATCCCGCCGTACTGGTCACGATTATACTGTCGTACAGGTCACAATTATACCGCGCGTCGGTAGGTGTAGCCACCCAAATTTGGCCCAAGGCCTGATCGAAACACATTTAGAGAGAGGCACATTTCTGAGCTTTTGATGACATTAATGGAACCCTTAAGAATCATCCTAGAACCCTTAGGAACCTTCTCGAATCCTTAAAAACCAATCTTGACCCTTAAAACTCGTTCCGAACCTGAACCTAACCTTTTCGAGCCATGGATGAGGAGTGGTGCACCGAGACTAGCTATGGCCTTCTACTATAATCAAATCTCATACCTTTGAAAAGTAGAAGTCGTCAGCTTTCCAACAATCAAAGAATCGCCCCAATCGGAGTTGTACGTCAAAAGATATGATGGTCCGAACCCGGAGGGCAAAAATATAATTTCAAATGCTCCCCTAGGGATTTAGCACAATTAATAGGTGCGCCAGTTATATTTTAGCCTGACACAACTATTAGTTATGCCAAGCTACTTTTCCCCAGATTTAAGCTTGGCGCAACTAATAGTTGCGCCAGCATTGAAGTGGACCCCACCTCGGGAAGCCAACTTCTAAGGCTACTGTGATACACTATTTCACTGTGCATATACCTGGCGTAACTAATAGTTGCGCCAGGCTCATGAATAGTGACCTCTGGTTTTACCCTGAATTTATGTCTGGGGTTTGACTTGTTGACGACCTGGGTCTTTGGGGTGTGTTTTGATAATTCTGTTGCACCCCTTTACACCCTATTTGCAACCCCTTAAGTGACTTAAGGCCCCACCCTATCATCCACCATTGGAGGACCTTTCCACATGTTTCAAGGCTCCAAAAATCCTGAGAAACCTTAGATGTGTGATTACCTAGTTGCTAACCCCAATTAGCACTTAAGTGGTTTCCTAACCCATCCATTACCTATATATAGAGCCCCCCTCCCCTTGGATTAAAGGTTGAGAATTTTTACCTAAGAAAGAAAGAGTTTAAAGTGAGAAGATCTTTCTTCCTTTGGTGCACCGTTGCTCATACAAATTCCAGAATTCCAAAACTTCCTTTGAGTGATATTTTCCACCTTAGATCCTCTAGTTTAGGTGTATGCTACCCATTTACCTTCTCTCTCTACCTCTTAGCTAGCAAGCCTTAGAGCTTAGAACTCCTATTTTCACTATACCAGCCTTTAAAAGCTCATCAAAGCAAGCCAACGCAAGGCTCTCCTACGGTGCTACAAGGGCCCGAGGGCTCTGACTCTCCCCTTTCTTCTCCTATCTCCTCTTTAGCTCTTCCCATCTTCCCATTTGTGCCATTACGCCACCGAATTTTTGGTAGGAACGGGAGAGCACAAATAGGATTTAAGGCCCATTTGGATAAGAGAAAGCTATTTTCTTTTCTTTTACTTTATTTTTGTTTTGGCCATTAGTAGGGATCGCATTAAGCAGAATAATCGGGTGCCTAACACCTTCTCGATCGATAACCGAAGCCCCTACCCAAGTGCCTTTGGTGTGGACCGGATTCAGAGTCATATTTTTAGCACTTCGGTGCTCATAAAAATGAGCTAGGTTTCCCAAGACACCAAAAGCTCCGGGTGGCGACTTTATGTTTTTGTTAGCGAGCGCATCACTACGACTGGATCGTCACAAATCCCATGGTTGTACAGATGACGACTCTACTGGGGCTTTTAGAGCTTCTCCTTGAAATTTGGCCATTTCTTTTTATTTTATAAACCATTTTTTCTATTTTTTTTACTGTTTTTTTATTTTTCTCACCCCTACTTTTTCGTCATTTACATGCCTTAGCCGATCGGCGAGCTTACTTGCGCATAGTCTTTAATTCCCTTTATATTTCCGTCATTTTAGGTGCCTTAGTCGATTGGCGGGCTTACTTGAATATTGTCTTTTAATTCCTTTAAATTTCTGCTATTTAAAGTGCCTTAGCTGATTGGCAGGCTTACTTGTACAAACATATTCCGACAGTGGACGCCGACCTTTAGTGGCGGCACGGGATCATCACCCCCGGTCTTTGAACTAAAGAAAACTTCCATAAAAAAGAATATTTTGAGAAAAAATTAAAATTGAACCAAGAATAGGGAGCTTAATTAACTTGTTTCACGGGATAGATTTTAAAAGGGTTGGGTTTAGGCACACATACAACCACCCGGGTCTTAGTATGGCGGCAGCCCCTAGTGGTGATGATCCAGAAAAGTCCCAACCCACCTAGTATCTGAGAAGGCACTTGCACCGGAGGTATATCAAGTGGGTTCCCATTCCAAAGCTTAAAACCCTTGGGGAGGGCGCTAGCGACTTATACCGGACTCAAACCTTTAGGATTCGGTGAGAGAATCGATCATATAAAGTCAAGCAGTTCTCGGAAGCCCAGCTTCCACAGAAATCCAAAATAGACCCATTTTCAGGCTGTCTTAAGTTCTGGAGCCTCATTTTTGCTTGGCGCAAGTATTCGTTGTGCCAGTACAAAAATCTGAGATTTATAACTAGCGCAACTAATAGTTGCGCCAGCTTTAAATCCACCCACTTTTAGCTTGGTGCAACTAATAGTTGCGCTAGTGTAAAAAAGGATTAGTTGCGCCAGTGTAAAAAAGGGGGCCCTGCTAACTTGGTGCATGTATTAATTGCGCCAAGCCTGCCTAGACATCAGCAGCCTGAAATATGAGGCTTTCTCACTTCCCGAGTCTCCCGATTAGTGTGTTTAGTACCTCTGATTAGGCCCTGTCATCTCCGACACCCAATACGCCCCGCTGGTCAAAAGAAGGCAACTTCTTTTTGGCTCATTCTGGGGGATCGAGTTGTTCACCTCGATTTCTGTGCCTTTAATAGATCAAAGGTCTTCCTTTGATTCTTTCAAAGTGCTTCAAAATCGTCGCCGCGGGTCTTAAATTAGGGTACGAAGGCCACCCGAGAAGGGAATTCTAAGGCCTAGAAACCTTTGTTTTCAAAAAAAAGTTTTCTCCAAAAAAATTAATTAATTAAAAATAAAAAATCCTAAAAATAGAATCTTTGTGGTGCCAGCACAACGACATCATCTTACCCTCCGTCATCCTGTAAGGGGAGAAGGAGGAGGGTTTTTAGGCCTTATCCAAGGCACCCTTACCCGACCTGTTCCCGTAGAATGACATGGGTAGTGGACCCGGCTTATGCCTATCCCGACTCATCCCCACAATATTCTCCCACCCATTCCCATTCGGGAGAAGTCTTTTCCACCATCCCCCTCACCCAATTGCCCTTTGCCGTTACTGGCCCATTTGGCGCCCCCATTTTCCCAACCGCTACCACCCAAAACATCCAAAGTCCAACCCCCAACTCCCCATCTTTTGTCCAAACCATATCCATGCCAAATCCAACATATTTTCCATCCACTTTCATGCCAAATCCTATACATTCTTCATCTACATCCATGCCCCATTCCCATCTTCCCCCTAAGCCCGATCCACCCACATTCACATATACCACTTCCGCCTTATCCAACCCCCCACAAATCCCCCCATCTATTCGGGTCATGCCCATTTTTATCAGGGCCATGCCAGATTTTTCTCACCCCTCCACACCATACCCCCCATCATCTCAAAACATACCCAATACATCCCCTCATCCCTCCAATCCACCCTATATTCCATCACTTACCCGGGTCATGCCCGATTTTATCGGGGCCATGCCCAATTCATCCTCCACATCCATCCCATCTATACCCCATCACCCCTTAAATCCACCATCTCCATCCGACCCTCCTTCCATGACCATGATGCAGGAGATGTTCTAAGCCTACTCCATGTGGAAGGCTTCCCAAAATGCCTTCTCTCCACCACACCCCACATCCATGGACCCATCCCATACCCTAGCCAATCTCCATGCCTCATTCCCCCATGACCTCTATCAACCCCCCATAATCCACACCATCCAAACCCCGATGCCCCAAGGCCTCTTGGCCAAACCTCCATTACCCACATGCCATGCCCCAAGGCCCCATGGCCTAAACCCTCATTACCCACATGCCCCAAAGCCCCATGGCCCAAACCCTCATTATCCACATGCCCTGTGGCCCAAACCCCCATTATCCACATGCCCCATGGCCCAAACCTCCATTCCCCACATGTCTCAAGGCCCCATGGCCCAAACCTCCATTCCCCACATGTCTCAAGGCCCCATAGCCCAAAACCCCATAACCCATACCCATCAAGGCCCAACGGGCCATACCCACTAAGGGCCCATGGCCTAGTCCCATCAAGGCCCAACGGGTCAGACCCTCCAAGGGTCCATGGTCCAGACCCACCAAAGGGCTTATGACCCAGACCCACCAAGGCCCTATGGCCTAGACCCATCAAGCCCCAATGGGCCAGGCCCACCAAGGGCCCATGGCCCAGACCCGCCAAGGGCCCATGGCTCAGACCTATAAAGGCCCAATGGGCCAGACCCACTAAGGGCCAATGGGCCAGACCAACCAAGGACCCATGGCCTAGACCCATCAAGACCCAATGGGCCAGACCAATCTAAGGCCCAAGGCCCACCAAGGGTTCATGGCTTAAACCTATCAAGGGCCCATGGCCCAAACCCATCAATGGCCCATGGCCCAAACCTATAATAACCAAGGCTTCATGGCCCAACCCTCCCAAGGCTTCATGGCCCAAACCCAAACCTAAAACCTTGGAACCTGCCCAATACCCCCACAATACCCTCAAAATTACACCCACCCCCAACCTTCACACCTAGGTCAAACACATGTCGTACCCCAAACCCAATTTTCTCATGGCCCCATATCCCAAGACCATCTCCAAACTTTCCCCCATACCCAATGGCCTCATCAAGCCCCACCCCTAAATCAAGCTACCACCCACCCCATCACCCCATAAACCCTCCGTTACGTTCAAGGGGCACACCCAACTCACATCCAGTCCAATCCCATTCAGTCCACACATCAGTATGAAAATCTCGTCCTCATTGCACCCTATGTAGACCAGTAGTATGAGGAGGACGAGATCAGAAATAGTGGGGCCTATGCCGGGGTAGCAACCAATGCCAATCCTCCACCTGTAATTACCCCACCCCTGGTAGCCCAAAGTGAGTCCAGACTAATAATTGAAAAGACAGCCCCCATGTCCAAGGAATCAAAATAGCTGAAAGAGCAGTTAGATAAAATCCAAAAGCAATTATAGAAGATGGTGGTGCTGAAATCCATGCCACAGACTTCACGGCTTTATGCCTATTTGTTGAAGTCCCCCTACCCCCAAAATTCAAAATGTCGGCATTCGACAAATACAACAACACAAGCAACCCGATTGCACACCTCAAGTCCTATTATGGGGACATGCGCAAATACGGGGGGGACGAGAGATTACTAATAAAAGTCTTTCAGAAGAGTTTGACGGGTCCGGCCCTGAGATGGATCACATCTCTGGAACCATCCATGATGAAGACATGGAAAGATCTAACCCACCTATTCCAAGAGCAATATGTCTACAACATAGACATTGAGTCCCGCAAGTCAGATCTAGTCCGATTGAAGCAGAAATCCAAGGAAACCTTCAACGACTATTTGGGGTGATGGAGAGCACTAGCAGCTCAACTCAGAAACAGGATACCTAATGATGAGCAGATAGAAATGATTTCAAAGAATACCCTGCAAGTGATCTCATATTTTCTTATATACCAGCAACAATCTAGTTTTGCTGACTTGATAAGAAATGCCAATTGCTGTGAGGACGCCATCAGGGAAGGACGGTTGAACAAGAATGCATTCGGGGGGCCCTGTGGGGTTAGGAGATTTATCGAAGAGAAGAATGATAGGAGGACAGGGGCAGAGGTATAAAATATTGCAAAAACTCGACCTAACAATAATAATGTAGCCCCGTTTCAATTCCATGCGATTGTGGTCAAGTCGGTCAGCGAATCAAGGGACGAGAATGGGCAGGGAAAGCAGATGACTCCTGAATAGAGGAGAGCTCACTATGATCGAGCGTTTACGCCCCTAAGGCAATCGCTAAGTATACTTTTGCCTTTATTAATAGAAAAGGGATTAGTTACTATCCGTCAACCGCAACCTCCTCCGCACCCGATCCCAAAGAACTATGACCCAAATAGCCACTGTAATTTTTATTAGGGCTCAGGTCACCCGACTGATCACTGCTTCCCATTGAAGCATGTGATTCAAGATTTGATTGATGCCGGGAAAATAATTCCACCAGCACCTTCTCAAGCAAACCAACACACAAACATCCATTAAGTGCCATTGCCCCCACATCCTACCGGAGGAGCAGGTCACAGACCCACCATCGGGATGATAGAGGAATATGAGGAGGAATTTGAGTTTGATCCGTTCGATTATATCAGTGATCGGGAGAGCTATGTAGCACCATTGCCGAGAAATGTTGAAGAAAGGAATATCGGGGTGATTGAACCCCTGAATTTGTCAGATTATTTCTCTAACCTGACTCCACAAATTGAACCCTTGGATCTCAGGGCATACTTTCCATCACCCACACCCATCAATTATGTGCACATAAATGCATATCAACCATACACCACCACCCCCATCAATTACCCAATGAACCAACAGGCCCCCAATCACCCCCCGCCAATAAACTACCAATGGACTACACCCACCCCATTACCCCAGTTCAACCACTCGCAAACTCCACCACCCTTGTCAATTTCCTAATGACCCATCAAACCCCCGATCTTTCGCCAGCACCTATTAGCTACTAATGGCCTACTTTTACCCCTTTTCCCCAGTACTACCACCCTCAAGCTTCATCACCCCCATTTGGCCCAATTTGGCCACTCAACTAGCTATCATAGAGGTAAATCAAGTGTTACCCACATCTCTTGAGCCCACAGTTCAAGTGTCTCCGGTATCGGCAACTATACCGTTTCAGTTATTGGGACCGACCTATGATCCTCACCAGGTCCCACTAAGTTATGAACAAATAGATGTCAACACTGGCAGCCATAGAGAAGAGGCAGTGGACTTTGTCACATGATATGGGAGGATATCGAAGCAGCCAGAAGCACCAGCAGCGGCACAAGCCCAACCAGAGGGGAAGAAGTCGGGTAGATAATTGTATGGGATCTATTGATGACATCCCTACTCCATTTTCAAGCATTAATGGGGGCATTAAAGAATGCACATGTGTCACTTCAAGTTAGCCCAGAAGAAGTCGGGTAGATAATTGGCCAAGTGATGGCTCCGAATGCTATTTCATTTTATGATGCTGACTTATCAGATGAAGGAGGCAGCCACTCGAAATCTTTGAATATAACCGTTGAGTCCGAAAACATGGTAATCCCCTTGGATCTAATCGATAATGGGTCCGCATTGAATATATGCCCATTAAGAATCACCACAAAGATCAGAGTAGATCCATGCATGTTGAGGCCCATAAGAACCAGTGCTAGAGGTTTTGACAATACCAAGAGAGAAATAATGGGAGAAGTTGATCTTGAATTGTTAATCGGGCCAATGACCTTTTTCATATTGTTTCAAGTAATGGACATTAAATCCTCATTTAATCTATTGTTGGGGTGCTCGTGGCTGCATGAAGTTGGAGCCATACCTTCTTCATTGTACCAAAAACTCAAATTTGCATCTGGGCATAAGATCATCACGATCATCGGTGAAGGGCATAGTGAGAAAGGGAAGGCCACCAATAGCGTGGAGAAGCCCAATATGCTAGATATACCACACACCGCTGAGGATGTTGACCTCCACAGTTTCGATTACGAAATATCGGCAATACTCCTGGAGCCCATTGAGGGCATCATTCCTAAAATTGGAGGCAGAATGGTAGTAGCAGTGGCTATACTCCAAAAGTGGGGCTATCAGAAAAGAAGGGGTCTGAGGCCCAGATTACAACAAAGGAAGGAGCCGTCACAGCTAAGGGCGGTCGGAAAGTTAGGTTTGGGCTAGGTTACAAGCCCACGAAAGAAGAGGCAAGAGAGGCTAAGGAGATAGCCCGTGCCACGGTAACTGCAAAAGCCAGGGGGATCCACATAGAAGAAAACCCTCGTCCTAGGCCTCACATCAGGAATTCATTCATAAGTGCCAGGGTCATGAGGATTGACCGGAATGGGGAAAACAGACTGAATTCGGGCCTGTTGTTTTGCTGTCAAAGATATTTGACCCCACTGTTTACCTGACACAACTAATACATGCGCCAAGCCAAAATTCTCCAGGTTTGCATTGGCGCATCTATTACATGCGCCCAACATAAATTTGGCCAAGTTTGACCTGGCGCAAGTAATTCATGCACCAAGTGAAATCTGTCCCCACTAAGCAGTGCAGCCCAAATCTGAGGCCTTCTTCACATCCTGGAGTCCCCCGCTTAGCGGTTTAGCACCTCTGATTAGGTCCCACACTATCCAACACATAATATGTCCCGCCAGTCAAAAGAAGGTAACTTCTTATCGACTAGCTCCGGGAGATCGAGTTATTCACGTTGATTTTCGTGCCTTCAATAGATCAAAGGCCCTGAAATCCTTCATCATAAAAATCCCTTTACAAAATATTTTTTTCAAAAAATAATATAAATAAAAAAAACCCCAAAAAAAATTATGGTGTCAGCACAACGGCTTCGCCTTATCCTCCGCCGTCCTGTAGGGGAAGAAGGAGAAAGCTTTACAGGCCCCATCCAAGGCACCCATACCCCACCCACCACTGAGCCATGTCATGGGTAGTGGACCTGGCATACACCGATCCCGACTCATCCCCACCACATTCCCATGCAGAAGAGATGTTTACCTCCATCTCTCACCCAAGCCCCATTTACCGTCACCGGACCCTTCGGTTTACCCGTTTTTCCATCCACCACCACTAAAACTACCCAAAATCCAACACCCCATCCCCCCTCATTTTCTCAAACCATGCCCATTTTCCCATCCATGGCCATTCCAAATCTACCCCATCCTCCACCCACGTCTACCCAAAATCCATCCACATCCACTCCACATACACCCTACTTCCCCACATCCACTCAAAGTACACCCATGCCCAACTCATCCACCATGCACAGTTTTCCCCCATTCACATCCAACATACCCCATTTTTCCTCCACCTCCACCATACCCAATTTCCCATACCCATCCACACAACATACATCCCATCCCCCCTTCTCCACCCGAGATTTACCCCATTCCCCTCCACATCTAACATAGCAAATTTCCTCATGTTCTCCCAAAATCCAACACCCCATGCCCCATCAATTTCCCAAACCATACCCCATTTTACCCAAGCCATGCCCAATTCACCACATATTTCCCCATCTACCCAGGTCATGCCCAATTTTACCCAGGTCATGCCCAATTTTTCTCATACACCCATCAAATCCATGCCCTATGTCCCCCCCTCATCAGATGGCCCATCCTCATCCACCCCCTCACCCCATCCCATGGTTATGATGGAGGACATGGTCAAGGCCTACACCATGTGGAAGGCCTCCCAAAACCACCCTCATCCACCTCGCACATCTCTAAACCCATCCCATACCCTCCAAAGTCTTCATGCCTCTCTCCCCCAAAACACCAATCAGTCCCCCATTATTCATACCACTCAAGATCTCCACCAAAACTAAATGGGTTAGACCCATCAAAGCCTAATGGGAAAGACCCACCAAGGCCATGGGCCAGACCCACAAAGGCCCAATGGGCCAGATTCATCAAGGCCCAATGGGCAAGTCCCATCAAGGCCCAATGGGCCATACCCATCAAGGCCCAATAGGCCAAACCCATCCAAGCCTAATGGGTCAGACCCACCTAGGCCCAATGGCCCAGATCCACTAGGGCCCAATGGCCCAAACCCAACCAAGCCCCATGGACCAAACTTCCCAAGGCCTTATGGCCCAAACCCCTCCAAATTCCCTACATTATACCCAAGCCCAACAAGACCCAAACTTGGGACCCTCACACGCATACCCTCCACAATTCCCTCAATACCTCCCTCACCTATAGTAACAAATTTCTCTGAAATTTTCTGAAATTTCTTCAAAATTTATCGAAATAGGGGTCGGGCGAAACTTTCAGTGAAATTTTGATGATTTCTCCGAAATCGCTGAAATTTCATTAATTTCGACAAAATTAACGAAATTTCACCGAAATTAATAATTTTTTCTAATTTTCTTCATTTTTGAAATAATAAATAAAATTTTTATGAAGTTTAAATATAATTTATATTTAATATTTTTGTACTCCCCCCGAAATTTTCCCGAAACTTTTCAAAATTTTCTCGAAATTTATCTGAAATGAATCAAAATGACCCCCTATCGAAATGTTGCCGAAAATGAAATTTGTCACTATACCGTCACCCACAAACCCCACACTCAGCCTAAGGTGGAAGCCAGACCCTTAACTTTCATCAACCCCAATTCACCCATCCCCATGAACCACAAAGCCATCTCCAAGCATTCCCTCAAACGCAATGGCCCCATCAAGGCTTAACCCAAAATCCAAATTCCACTCATCCTATAACTCCACAGCACCTCCCTCACATCCAATGGTCCCACCCGACACCTATCCAGCCCAATCAGCACCAAGATCTCACCCTCACTGTACCATATGTAGACTCACAGTACGAGAAAAACGAGATCAGGAATAGTGGGGCTTACCCAGGGGCATTGGTCAGCATCAATACTCCACCCATAATCACCAACCCCCCAGTAACACAAAGTGAATCAAGGCTGACCGTTGAAACAACAATCCCATTGTCTAAAGAGTCTGAGCAGTTGAAAGAACAACTGGACAAAATCCAGAAGCAGCTGTTGAAGATGGGTGGAGCCAAAATCCATGCCACAGACTTCTCGGACTTGTGCTTATTTGCGGAAGTCCCCTTGCCCCTAAAATATAAAATGCTGGTCTATGATAAATACAATGGCACGGGCAACCCTATCGCACGACTCAAGTCCTACTGTGGGGACATGTGACAATATGAGGGGGGCCGAGCGCCTGCTTATAAAGGTGTTTCAGAAAAGTCTGACGAGCTCGGCCCTGAGGTGGTTCACATCCCTAGAATCATCCATGAAAAAAACTTGAAAAGATTTGATGCATTTGTTTCAAGAGCAGTATGTCTACAACATAGACATTGAGCCCCATAAGTCAGATCTAACCCGAGCAAAACAGAACCCTAATGAAACCTTCAGCGATTACTTAAGGTGTTGGAGAGCATTGGCAGATCAGGTAAGAAATAGAATACCTGACGATGAGCAGATTGAGATGATCTTAAAAAATACCTTGCCAGTCATCTCAGACTTCCTCGTTTACCAAAAGCAGTCCAACTTTACTGATTTGATAAGGAATGCCAATCGTTGTGAGGACGCTATAAGAAAAGGGCATTTGAGCAAGAATGCTTCCAGTGGGGCCGACGGGGTCAGGAGATTCTCTAAGCAGAGGAACGATAAAATAACTAGGATGGATGTACAGAATGTCACGGATACCATGCTAAACACCAACATAATCCCACTTAAATGTAAAGCAGCGTAGCCTGCTCTAGTCAGTAGCGAGCCGATACAGAGAATAGAGAATGGGCAGGGGGCACAGATGACCACAGAACAGAGAAAGCCCACTTTGATCGAGTTTTCACACCTTTGGGGCAATCACAGAATCTTTTATTGCCCTTACTAATAGAAATGGGGTTGGTCACAATACTCCAACCACGACCTCCATCAAATCCCATCCCAAGGAACTATGACCCCAACACCCACTGTAATTTCCACCAAGGACCGGGCCACCCAACTGATCGCTACTTTCCTTTGAAGCACGCGATATAAGATCTGATTGAGGCTGATAAAATATCCCCCAGGCACTTCCCCAAGCCGCCCAGTATGCCAACATTCACCAATTACCGCTGCCCCCACACCCTCTCGGAGGGGCAGGTCCGAGACCCACTATCGATATGATCGAAGAGGATGATGAAGAATTAGAGTTTGATCTGTCTGATTACATCAGTGACCAGAAACATTTTGTAGCACCATTACAAAGAGATGGGAAAGATAGAAGCATCGGGGTAATTGAACCCTTAAATTTGGCAGATTACTTCCCCAACCCCGCACCGCAAATAGAACCCTTATATTAGGGCATATTTCCCAGCACCGACTCCCGTCAATTATGTCCAGATTAACTCCTATCAACCGTACGCAGCATCCCCCATCAATTACCTGATGACTGATTATATGTCCGCCATTCACCTCCATCACCCATCAGTTATCAATGGCCCACCCCTATCCTACTACCCCCGACACCCCCATCCGTAAACCTTGCTAGCCCCATTGGGTCCACTTTTTCCACCTGCCCATCTATCACCAAAATTAACTAGACTTAGCCCATCTTCCCCAAGCCACCAATACAAGCATTGGCAACCACTCCATTTCAGATCTCGGGACTAACCTACAATCCACATCAAGCCCCGCTTAGTTATGAGCAAACAGACACCAATGCCAGCAGCAATAGGGAAGTGGCAGTCGACTTTGTCACCCGGCCTGAGAAGATTTTCAAGCAGCCCGATGCACCAATGCTAGCACCAGCACCAGAGGGGAAGAAAGATACTGCAGTGAATCATTTTGAAAAAATAAGCCGAGAACATATACTGAAAACTCGGTTAAGAAGAATGTCAGCTCATATTATAGTTTAGGACCTGCTAATGACGTCCCCACTCCATTTTCAAGCTCTAATGGGGGTGTTGAAGAACGCACATGTATCTCTTCAAGTGATCCCAAATGAAATCGGGTAGATAATTGGACAAGTGATGGCTCCCAATGCCATCTCCTTTTCGGATGTGGATTTATCATAGGAGGGAAATAGCCATTCTAAATCCCTCAATATAACTGTAGAATCGGGAAACATGATAATTCTATTGGTATTAATTGATAATAGTTCTGCTCTGAATGTGTGCCCCCTGAGAACCGCCACCAAAATAGGGGTAGATCCTTGCATGTTGAGATCGATGAGAAGCACCGCCAGAGGTTTCGATAACACAAGAAGAGAGATAATGGGAGAAGTTGACCTTAGCTCGTGATCGGGCCAATGACCTTCTCTATACCCTTTCAAGGAATGGATATCAAGTCCTCTTTCAACCTGTTGTTAGGACGCCCTTGGTTGCATGAGGTTGGGGCAATACCATCGATGCTGCATCAGAAACTCAAGTTTGTGTCTGGGCAGAAGATTATCATCATCATAGGTGAAGGGCATGATGAGAACGAAAAAGCTACTCATAGCATTGAGGACCTTAAAGTTTTAGATGTGCCACACACAATCGAGGATATCGACCTCCACAACTTTGAATATGAGGTATCGGCGGTAGTCCCAGAGTCCCCTGAAAATATCACACCAAAAACTAGAGGTAAAATGGTGGCGGCCGTGGCTATGCTCCAGAAATGGGGCTACCAGAAAGGAAGGGGATTGGGACCCCAATTACAGGGCCGAAGAGAGCCGGTCAGGACCAAAGGTGGCCAACAAGTAAGATTTGGGTTAGGTTACAAGCCCACAGAAGAAGAAGTCAGAGAGTCTAAGGAGAAAGCTCGAACCATTGCAACAACAAGAGCATGAGGAATCCATGTGGAAGAGGAATCCCGCCCTAGGCCTCACATCAGGGAGATCTTCATAAGTGTCGGGATTGTGAAGATTGATCAGAATGGGACAACACAAGTAACCCCACACAAACCTACCACTCCCGACCACCCCACCAATTGCCAAATCATCCCTCCCAACCTGTAAGTAGACTTAGCCGCCCTCTCCCTGTTTGAGGAAGTTATACCTGCACAATCTCCCCTTGTGGTAAACCCCCACAGGATCCTGCTAACATTTGAGAACATAGTCTCAGTCGAACCCATGATCCATATGATGGAGGCTGACTTCAAAGATTCGTATCAGCCACCCCACTCCATCCAAATAGGTAAAGAAGCGGCACCATAGGTACACAATTGGGCGTCTGTGCCCCAAACTCCGGAAGCAGGGTGTGGCCTGAAATTTGGCACCCGTTTTCTTAAAAAAAAAAACCTATAAAAAGTGAGATAAGCCCTTGGCAGGTAATACCGTGTATATATAGGGACATGCTTTGCCAAAGCCCATCTTTGAAGAAAACAAAATCTTAAAAATATAGAACAAATACAAAATCCAAAAATATTGTCTTTCAAAATTTTAGATAAAGCCAAAGAAAATGATGCCTTAACCGAAAATCCCGTCCTACGTGAAATCGACCCCTTTTCTGTAGAAATACAGGAAAAGGTAGGAGCCAGGAGTCTGGACAAGGAAGTCCCTACTGAGGATCTCCCCAATGAACTCCTCAAGCGGTTTGCCCACTTTGAGCTTGGTCCTTCCCCGATCGTCGAAGAAATAGAAGATGTCAACCTAGGGACTGAGGAGATTCTTAGAATCACCAAGATTGTGACGTCACTGTCTCCCGAGGAAAGAAAAGGCATGATTGATTCCTTCGATCATATCAAGACGTCTTCGCATGGTCATACGAGGACATGCCTGGTTTGGACACCGATTTGGTTGAGCATGAGCTGCCACTCTACCCTGATATCAAGTCGGTCAAGCAGAAGTTGAGACGTCTCTGACCAGAATGGATACTGAAAGTAAATGACGAGGTCATTAAGCAATATGATGTAGGGTTCCTTATGGTCTCCAAATACTTGCAGTGGCTAGCCAACATTATCCCAGTGCCAAAGAAGGATGGAAAGGTCCACATGTGTATTGAGTTTAGAAACCTGAATAGGGTAAGCCCGAAAGATGACTTCTCACTGCCACACATCGACATCTTGGTCGAGCACATCGCTAAGCATGAAATGCTCTCATTCATGGACGGATTCTTCTGATACAATCGATCAAGATGGCGGTTTCATCAAGAGAAGACAACATTTATTACCCCGTGGGGAATCTTCTGTTACTGCGTCATGCCATTCGGATTAAAGAACACCGGGGTAACCTATCAGAGAGTCATGACTACATTGTTTCACGACATGATGCACCGAGAGATAGAGGTGTATGTCGATGACATGATCGCCAAGTCACCAAAGAGGAGTGACCACTTGATAAACCTCCAGAGGCTGTTTGAGAGGTTGAGAAAGTATAGGTTATGTTTGAATCCTCAGAAATGCGCATTCGACACCATGTTAGGAAAATTGCTGGGTTTCATCGTCAGCAGAAGAGGTATCGAGGTTGACCCGATCAAGGTAAAGGCCATCACAAAAATGCCACTGTCATCTATTGAAAAAGAGGTCAGAGGTTTCTGACATATTAGCCTGATTACAGCTTTCACTCCTATCTGCTCACCGATCTTCAAACTGCTAAGGAAAGATTCTCCTGTTAAATGGAACAACGACTGTCAGGAGGCTTTCAATAAAATCATGGGCTATCTTCTCAACGCTCCAGTATTAGTACCACTCGAGCCAGGGAGACCACTCTTAATGTGTCTCTCTACAATAGAAATTTTGATGGGATGTGTCCTAGGGCAACATGACGAGACAGGAAGAAGAGAGCAGGCCATCTACTACTTAAGCAAGAAATTTATTGACTATGAGATGCGCTATTTTCATATGGAGAAAGCATGTCTGGCTCTCATATGGGCTACACAGAGGCTCTGCCATTAATTACTATCTCAGGCCATTCTAGTCCTAGCCCGCATGGACCCATTAAAGTACATGCTCGAAAAGCTGGCTCTTACTAGGCGAACCGCATGTTGGCAACTTCTATTATCCGAGTTTGACATCATGTATGTCACAGAAGTTAATCAAGGGGCAGGCATTTGCTGATCATCTTGCCGATAATCTCTTACCCGACTATGAGCCTTTAAGGACCGAATTCCCAGATGAAGATATCTTATTTATGATAGAGGACGATACAATGGAAACAGAGGAATGCTGGGTGATGCATTTCGACGGAGAGGCAAATACCGAGGGCCAAGGAGTTGGCACTATCCTGATCTCGCCAAAGGGGTCACATGTAAGGGACTCCATCAAGCTAAACTTTGCCTGCACCAATAACATGGCTGAGTATGAAGCTTGTGCGGTAGGTCTGCAAGCGCCTTTGGACCTGAACATAACGCGTCTTAGAGTATTTGGTGACTCACAGTTGATCATAAGTCAGACGAATGGAGGTTGGAAGACGAAGGATGAGAAACTAATCCCATATCATGAACACCTCGAGGACCTGATACTGTGCTTCACGAATGTCACATTCTCGTATGTCCCACAGATAAGGAATCACTTTGCCTACGCATTGGCCACTTTGGCATCAATGGTAGAGATTCTATATGGTGTTGAGATGAAGTCGATCATGTTTGAAAAGAGGAACGAGCCGGCCTTCTGCCTTCAGATCGAGGAACCCCTAAGGCTAGATGATGAGCTACCTTGGTTCTTAGATATCAAGAATTTCCTTGAAACTTGGGCATTCCCTGAGGGGACATCCAAAGAGGATAGACGGACCATTCAACATTTAGTATCAAACTACGTCATTTGCGACGAGTGTCTCTACAGGTGGTCATATAACGACATCTTGCTCCGATGCCTAACTGAAGGTGAGGCGGTGAACATCATGAAGGAGATTCATGAGGGAGTGTGCGGGGCCCACATCAATGGGCATATGCTTGCCAAGAAGATCCTACTGCAAGGATACTTCTGGACCACTATGAAAATTGACTGCTGCAAGCACGTTCGAAAATGCTATAAATGCCAAGAGCACTCTAGTCTAATACATGCTCTAGCCATAGATCTACACAGTATGACCACTCCTTGGCCATTTGCTACTTGGGGCCTCAACATCGTCGGAAAGGTCAATCCGAAAGCATCAAATAGACATTAATTCATCCTGGTTTCTATTGAATACTTTACCAAATGAGCAGAAGCAGCTTCATATACGAATATCACAGCTGGTCACATCGAGAAATTCATCAAAAGCAATATTGTGTGCCGATTTGGTGTACCCAAGGATATCATAATGGACAATGGCACGAACTTCGCGAACAAGTGCATCAAGGCCTTCTGTGAGCAGTACAAGATCAAGCACCATCGCTCATCGACTTATTGACCGTAAACCAATGGAGCCGTGGAAGCAGCTAACAAAATAGTTATCCGCATCCTTGAGAAGATGGTCGTCACCTATTGAGACTGGAGCGAAATGTTGCCATTTGCATTATGGGCCTATAGAACATCGATCCGTACTGTTATATGGGCAACACCATTCTCCCTTGTGTATGGAACTGAGGCTGTCTTACTAGTAGAAGTTGAAGTACCCTCGCTTTGCATACTCCTTGAATCAGGCCTACTTGAGGCGGAAAGAGAGAGGTCCCGCTTTGAATAGTTGAACCTGCTAGATGAGAAAAGGCTCATGGCCTTGTGTCATACCCAAGTTTACTAAGGGCAAATTGCATGCGCTTACAACAAATGTGTTCGCGGTCGATATCTGAAGGTGGGAGACACTGTACTGAAGAAGATCTTCTTGTACCTCCATGCCGATTCGAGAGGGAAGTTTAAACCGAACTGGGAAGGACCTTACGTCATTCGAGAAGTATTCCCAGGATACGTACTCTGCCTCGCCACCATGGATGGAGATCACTTTTCTAAGCCCATCAATGCTAGGTACGTTCTACGGTTCTACTCCTAGTCTCCACGGTAAGGTAAGTATTGATCAAAGTGGATGTGTGACTGCTTAAAGATCCTTTAAAAAGAGGCCATCATTTCAAAGCCAAGTAGCCAAAAGAGCATCTCTAAATACTCATACCCTTTGCTACAACCATTGAGCCATTGGCCTTTTCTTTCATTACCCCGCCTCCCCAAAAAAAGAGAGTATATATACCACCAAAAAAGAAAAAAAGAAGAAGAAAGATTGTGTCAAAATCCAAAAAAAAGAAGAAAAGCAAAATCCCAAAAAGGGGATGCCTGGAAAAGAACAAAAAATATGTAGAAAAGATAGAAAAAGTGGGGCATGTATAGTTAAAATCTCCTAAGGAAGAAGTGTATTATGGTAGCTGGAACCTAATCAAGGAAACCATTTTAACCCAGAATACCTTCAAAATTCCTAACCTTACCCATGACCACATAACAACCCGAGAAAAAGCCCTCTTTAAGGTCTACGAGTAGTCACAATATTCACTGAGTCAACATGAGCCAAGCTATGAGACAAAAGAATCTCCATCCGGCCGGCTATGACGGAATCGATGCCCGTGTCGTGGCCTTTGATAAAAGAAATAAAAGAAAAATAAAATGAAAAAGAAAATGCAAGCTCAAAGCAAAATGGACGTGGTGAAAAATCGAAAGGGAACCATGGGTAAAAACAACGAGCTTGTGCGGACCAGGTGAAAACTCGAAAGGTGTCTCGGGTAAAAATGTAAACCCATGGACGTAGTGAAAACCCGAGAGGGTGCTGCGGATAAAAATAGGGAAATAACGAGCACGACGAAAACTCACCTTAGGGCGTTGTGAGTAAGAAAGTTAAAAGGAGGAGAGAATGAGGAGAAATGAAAAGGAAAGATAAAGATCACCAGTCAGATACGTTACAACCCTCTCCCATACTACCCAATTTCCCTTTGGCAGCTCATATTAGATCAAATCAAGTCCCGACCAAGAGTGTCTTCATGACTGCACCGTCAAACGTATGACCTAGGGTAAGGAAAAAGGGTCAATTAAATCCAAAGGGATGGATGTTCCGGCCCTGAAAACCCTAGACTTCCCCTCAGGACCGACCACGAATGGGTTTGACTATGCTCAAATTAGGACTCGTTGCTCTCACTTGCAATTAAGGCACCAAAGAAAATCTTACAAAAAGATAATAAATTTCCCTTTCCCATTCTTAGATCACCACTGTGCACGCCCCACTCTGGGATGATTGGGTCGATGACCGGAGAGGCCACTTTTGTAAAGATGATAAGTGTCCTTTTGTACACTGTCTAGCTCAAACAGGTTCAGTGAACAAAAGTCCATCAAATCAAATCAGAAAGAGAGGAAATTACACTTTGTTTGTAAGATAATAGATTTCCCTTTTCTCATATTGCCAACCTGTATACAGTTGACACCACATCCCAAAAAATAATGTGTGATGTCTGACTTCTTTCTTTCTTTCCTTCTTTTTTACAAAAATGCGAAAATAATAAAAACATAAAGAAAATATGTATACAAAAAATATGTATCTAATTAGGGGTTTCTTATGCCCCTTTCTATGGTTTTGATATGTGCAAAAAGGTATGTGCAGGATGGAGTCAACTACCCAACTCTTGCTTCAAGGCGCAGATCTCTGCACGTAAAGTATCCTCCTATGTGTCCCGCTCTGTCATCCAGTGGCCATGAAGACTTTTGTACCATTTCTGAGAGACATCGGTAGCACCAAGAGCATCGTTCAAAGACCTTTGTAGACAAAGGACCTCACACTCAACCGCGTTAGCCCTGACTTCTGCCGCCTCTGCCCTAACCTTTTGTTTCTCTGAATAATCGTGCAGGACGCGCTTCTCATCCACCAGCAGCTCAATGCGGGATCGAAACATCGACTCTTTCCCCGGCCAACGACCCACCACATCATCGCTCTCTGCCTAATCCAGGAAACCAACTGAAGACTTTTCAAATAAAAGCCAAGCCTCATACTTTGGGGAGGACAAAACCGAATTTCCCTGCTCGAGATCGCACATGAGTGTCGACTAACGCGTCTTCTAGAGAGCAGCTATCCTCTACATGTCCCCAGAGGACCCCTGAGAAAAGATCAAGTCACATAGAGGGGGTTTCGCCGCACAGGGCACCTGCTGAGAACAATCGAACTGGTGCAGCACCTGAAATGGGAAGTAGTAGGTGCTGCCAGTCAAGCCAAGGAGGGTGATGCCCTCTTGATCTCTAGAAGGAACCACCGGGAAAGTCTGATCTAACCATGGAAGCCTCCACACTAACTCGGCTTCGGCCAGCCAAAGCTTCAACTCCTGCATATCCCCCTGTAGAAGCATAGGCCATCTGCCTAGAAAGCTGCGGGTCACCTCACCACGAACCACATAAAAGCGAGGCATGAGTCCCAAAATAGCAAGGTGCTCCCCTAGCCAAACATAAACCAGAAGCGGGCATCCCCTAAGGCATGCCACCTTGCCCAAGGTAAAAGCGTCAGGGCAACGATAAAGCTCCCCCAGGATCAGATGCATGATAGAATGGTCTCCCTCCAATTCGGTCAAAACATCACAGAGTGCGAGTGAAAAACCTTCTCCCCCAGTGTAGAAGAGAACCTCAGAGATAAGACAGAGAGCAAAGACCTTCATGTTATAAACGTTCCTCACCAGCAATTTTTGTAGGCTCTCGTCACCGAAAAGTTATCTCAGGAATTTCATCGAACACCTGGTGGGCCCACCGATGAGACTTTTCTCATAATCGGCCTTTTTCAAGCCCAAAGTCACATGGACGACTTTAGCATAGCCCAATTTTGGCACCACTCTGGCAAGACCTCTGTGAAGCTTCAAGCCTGATAGATTGGAGAGCTACTCAAGCGTAGGAGTCAACTCACGATTCCCGAATTGGAAGACATGGGTGCCCACTTTCCAAAAAGAAGCCGCCGCATGAAGAAGGTCTCACAGTGGAGGAACTTCAAGAAAAGATGAGAGGCGGGTCAACCCAAGCCGATCCAAATCCATGAGCTCGCTCTCATTCAAGCTCTCCAATCATTTCTTTAGAAAACTGGCCCCCCGGCCCAAAGGGGGAAGTATAGCGGTCCCAGGCCCCACATGAGAGGCGGGGTTGGAAAGTGGGTCCATTGACGTACAAAGATGTTCCTGAGGATACAAATTCAGTGTAGGAAGATGGATCCGCCTGGGAGAAAGAAAGGAGAAAAAAATGACAGAAAAAAAACACAAGTCAAAGTCAAGAGAGAAAGAAAACAATGCACTCCTGGGCTTAAAAGGATCCACTGCCCCCAGGTTTGTCTTGGCGCATGTAATACATGTGCTAGGCCATCTATCCCCCACCCGAGAAAAATATTAAGGGGATTAGGGAGAGGGTTTGTCTCTGCTGTTCCCCTGGCCATCTTGCCTGCATTTACTACCTTCTATCTAAAAGAGCATACTAAATCATGTATGAAGGCAAAAATCTGTCCTTAGTCACATCTAACTTGTATAGGTCTTTGTGCAGGAAAAATCCACATGGGCAAAGAAGCAAGGGCCAAATGTTAATAGAGTATGTGGCCCCAGGGGCCTTTCTTGCTGAAAAGAATCAAGCCCATCCTGCAAGCAATTCGTCACACTACAACAAGCGAAAAAAGGAGAAAAAGTATGTAAGGAGCACTAACATTCATCTAGAAAAGCTAATCTAAAAATAACAAAAGTGTCATATCATCCATTACATATTTCCCAAAATCCAAAAAATAAAATATGTCCCAAAAAGTCTCAAAGTCTGAAAAACAAAAAAATAGAGCCTAATCCTTATTAGCACCCTTGGACTTCTTGTGCCTGCGCAAAGAACTCTGATATGTCCGGACATCACCCACCTGAGTCCATGCTTGAGCAAGTCGGCCGAGCAAAGAGCGCAACTCCTTCTCACGAGCACACTGCAGGCCACACCAAGGATTGTAAGTCAAGAGCAGTCGAAAGACAAGAAGAGCAAAAAAATAATCAGAATCAATCAGTCAATGAGGAACTTACTATTTCCAAGCTCTGGAGATTGTTGACGTTGCGGTAATATTCGCCTTGGTTGACCGCCGACTCATAATCCTGCAAGGAGAGAAGAGAATGAAGAGGGGCCAACTACATAAACCATAATGCAAGATTCAAACATGCAAGGAAGGGAAGGTTTACCCCTAGGATCAATTTCGGTGGGGGAATCCGGGCCACTTCAGTGGATATGCGGGTTCGCTCCTCTACGGCCGTGCATAAACCCGACAGAAAGGCATCATCCAAGCGCCTAAAGGCCCTTGGACCTCATCCATCGAACCACCAGAGGCACCCATACCAGAAGGGGTTGAGGGGTCCGCACCCATAGTCTCTGAAGGACCTACCCCCACCTCATCATCATCATCAGAATTGCCATTCCGTTAGAACTGTAAGAAAGAGCGAGACTCCAATTAGTCAGGATAAAAGGTGAACACTGAGCCAAATGGAAACTAGCCTGAAAAGAAAGAACTACCTGGGATTGCGGGTTGCCAAAGGCCAAAAAGTTGGCACCATGGACGAAACGCGGTAGGATGGACAGATAGGGCAAAGACTCATACCGCAGCTCGTAGTTCTCGGGCACGAGGAGGTCATTAACATGGACCCCTTGATGAAGAAAGCAATCAGAGAGCTCCTCAATCGTGCCCTCAGGAACCATAACATCCGCGGGAGGAGCCTGCGGCACGACGGAGTAGTCTCGATACTGGTGGACCACTCGCTCCCCCAGGTAATATGCCCTGGCCCAGGCCACATAGAAGAAAATAATGCAGCGGTCTATGAAAAGGCGAGACAGACCCATGACGGCTCGATCCCAAAAGGGAGAACCGACATAGGGGTCGAATATGACCTGCCCAAATAGAAAAGTGTCCCGTCAGCCAAGCTGGTATCATAGAAATGAATGCTGAGAAAGAAAAGAGGAAGAAATAGCCATACTTGCTTCGGGATCAGCAGATCAGACTGGGACCTCAGGCCCATCTCTAAGTGCTTCATGCCAACATCCCTACTACAGGTTCAGTTCCAATTGCTCATAAGCGGGTAGGTGGGTACGTCAGAGTGAAGGAGGGGATGCCTAGGTTGGAAATGCAGATATCCCCAAACCTAAAAAAGAGCAGTGTGCATATAAGATGTGTTAGAGGCAAGAAGTGACTAGCCAATAAATCAAGGAAAGTAAGAGAACCAGGGGTTACCTCTATTGCGGGCCAGAAGCCAACTATGGACCTCATGATCTTATTTGACATGATAGCTAGGCTATACATTAGACAGGTGTACCCACCCACCACTGGCATTTGAAAAAAGGGTCTTGCCCAGCAAGTAAAGGAGCAAGATGCAAGCCAACATCAGGGCACGCTCGGGGTCAATGAGGATATCCGTGGTAGGTTTACCCAAATCCACCATTTCATGCTCCCAAACTGATTAGACAATAATTTCATTTTGACCCTGGAGCTGTGAAAACTTGTGGAGGTGGGATAATTCCCGATTAACTGAATCACCTCCTCCCAACTGGGCACACGAAGGTTAGCCACCGGTAGCCCCCCTATCCGAATCCCCATAATCATCGACCAATCGATGGGGGTAAGAGCCATCTCTTCCATGGCCATGTGAAAAGTCATCATCTCAGGGCGGAACCGCTCAATCAAGACCCTCAGATAGGCTGAGTCGGCCTGCATAGCAGGGCACGAGAGGAAGTCACCAAAACCAGCCTGCTCAAGATGGAACCTCATGATCGGAGGGAGGTATAGATAGAAGCGCTGAAGGTCCAGCCACCCTCCTTGGAAGGTGATAGGAGGCAGGTCCTGCAAAATAAAAAGAAAAAAGAGGTATCAGATTCCGAGCACATTGCAAACTCGTACAAAGAACAACAACAAAGCTTTTACCTTGCCAACAATCCCATAATTGGAGATATGGGTATATTGAAGATGAAGGAGACCAGTACAGACGACCTCGCCTTGCATTTCAAACCAGGTGCCAGAGGAGCATTGCACCGCAAAAATTTGCTCGCCTCAAGAGCCATAGATCACTTCCGGCCCCTCTTCTTGCTCTCCCCCCTCTTCTTGCTCTTCTCCCTCCTCCTGCACATACTCCTCCTTGCTTGACATCCTGAGACGGATACAAGCAATAGAATCAGGTCATATCGGCAGCAAGATATCATTTGCTATGAACAAGCCAACAAGGAGGTAAGTAGGCATCCCCATCAATCCTAATCATCATCATCATCGCAATATATATATATATAACCACCCACCGTTTTCAGAGAAATCATCCACAAAAAAAAGGGGAGAAAAAAAGAGGTGGTTTTTAACAAAAATAATAATAACACAAACCACCCATCATTTAAAAAAAAGAAAAAAGAAATTAATCATCCACACTTTCAAAAAGGGGGAAGAGAGAAAAATAATAACAAATCCAAAATATATATATATACATTTCGCATACACAATAACATGCGAAAACAAAACAACAAAAAAATAAAATATACGTCTTCAAAAAAAAAAAACGAGATCATTCATAATGCATCTAGATCCAAAAAAAAAATGCCCTAATCATAAAAATAACTCAAGAAAAGCCAACAAAAAATATATAGGATATCATTTACATGGAATAGGGTCAAATCAATCATAGACAATCACACTTGTAAGGAATATCATTCACTTATCATCTAGAAAGCAAGAATCATAACCACATTGCAAAAGATTTTAAGAAACAACAAGTAAAAATGAGTTTAAAGTGAATACTTTCAAAAGAAATTAGATCCTTAGTCCGGCGTAGAGTGGGTATTTAATCGGCGCAAGCGAACACCGGCAATGAAGCATGCTTGGAATTGATCCAAAGAAACCCTAGGAGGAAGTCCCATTTTGGTTTGGAGAGGGAGGGAGAGAAAATTTTGAAAAAAAAATACCCTTTTGGCTCGGGCTAAGGGGTTTAAAACCCCTCCCCGGGTTTTGCCTGGTGCAACTAATACATGGCTAAGCATTTTTCCCCCCCATTTGGCCTGGCACAACTAATACATGCGCCAGACAATTTCTAGCTGTAGACACCCAAATTTGGCCCAAGGCCCGATCGAAACACATTTCGAGAGAGGTGTGCCTCCGAGCTTTTGATAGCATGTATGGAACCCATTCAAACCCATAGGAATCATCCAAAAACCCTTAGGAACCATCTCGAACCCTTAGGAATCAGCCATAGCCTTCCCAGACCTATTAGAACCCTTCTCGGGCACAATTCAAACCCCCGTGAATAGCAGTTAGAAAGAGAAGTGCCAAAACTTTTATAGATAGTTGTCCAACCTAAGACTTATACCATTGGAAAGTAGAGCTTCCCATTTTTCCAACAAACTAAGAATCGCCTAATTTAGAGTTGTACATAAAAAGTTATGGCGAAATAAAGATCATGAATTTGTGTAGGAAATTGTAAAATCAGACCCATAGAGCTAGTTTCGAACCCTCCTGAGCAGTGGTTAAAGAGAGTAATGCCAAAATTTATATAAACCTGTTATAAAGCTGAGTTATATATCATTGGAAAGAGAACTTCCCCAGCTTTCCAACAAGCCAAAAATTGCCTCAATCAGGGTTATACATTAAAAATTATGGCAAAATGAAGATCGCAGATTTATGCAGGAAATTGCAAAACCGGGCTGGGTCCCTGCGGGTCTTCAACTTTCAACAGTTTGAGCCTGGTTTTCCTTCAAAAAATGGCCAAAATTAACATTGGGAGTTTGACTTGTGGACCATGCCAAAGTCTGGGGTGTGTTTCTTTAGGACCCTAGTGACCCTATTAGCTTAGGCTATCTCCCTTTTGCCATTCAAGTCACCACCCTATCATCTACCATTAAACCAAAATCCCTCTTCTCCAAGCTCTAGAAAATCTCAAAAACCATAGATTGCCCATTACCTAATTGCTAACCCTAATTAGCTTCTAAGTAGCCTCCTAACTCACCCTTTTCCTATAAATAGAGCCCCCCTCCCCTTGGTTTAGGGGTTGAAAATTTTTGCCTAAGAGAGAAAGAGCTTAAAGTGAGAAGATCTTTCTCTCTTTGGTGCACCATTGCTCATACAAATTCCAGAATTCCAAAACCTCATTCCATGCCTTACCGTTCCTAAAAAGTCTCTAGGTTAGGTGTGTGCTATCCATTTGCCTCCCTTCTCTACCTCTTAGCTAATAAGTTTTAGTGGTTAGAACCCCTCTTTCCACCATTCAAGCCTTCAAAATCTTATCAAAAGCAAGCCACGCAAGGCTCTCCTACGGTGTTACAAGGGCCCGAGGGCTCCGGTTCTCCCCTTTCTTCTCCTATCTCTTTTTGGCTCTGCTCATCCACCCATTTGGGCTGTTATGCCGCTGAATTTTTGATAGGAACGGAGGGGCACAAATAGGATTCTAAGCCCTTTTGGACAAGAGGAAGACATTTTCTTTTCTTTTACTTTATTTTTATTTTGGCCATTAGTAGAGACCACGTTAAGCGGGTTGATCGGGTGCCTAACACCTTCCTGATCGATAACCGAAACCCCTACCCAAGAGCCTTTGGTGTGGACCAGATTCAAAGTCATATTTTTAGCACTTCGGTGCTCATAAAAATGATATAGGTATCCCGGGATACCAAAAGCTCTGGGTGGTGACTCTATATTTTTTGTTAGAGAGCGCATCGTCGCGACGAGATTGTCACAAATCCCATGGTTGCACAGATGGCGACTCTAATGGGGATTAGCTTGTAGAGCTTTCCCTTGAACTTGGCCTTTTTATTTTTGATTTTTACTAACCTTTTATTGCTATTTTTTATTTTATTTTTACTCACCCCTCCGATTAAGTCATTTTACTTACCCCTACTTTTACGTCATTTACGAGCCTTAGCCGATTGGTGGGCCTACATGCGTATTGTCTTTTAATTTTCTTTACTTTTTTATCATTTTAGTGCCTTAGCCAATTGGCGGGCCTACTTGAGCATTGTCTTTTAATTTCTTTAATTTTTCGTCATTTAAAGTACCTTAATCGTTTGGCGGGCTTACTTGTGCAAGCATATTCTAACAGTAGACGCCGGCCGTAGTGGCGGCACGGGTCATCACCCCCGGTCTTTGAACTAAAGAAAACTTCCATAAAAAAAAGAGGCTTTGAAAAAAATTAAAATTGAATCAAGAATAGGGAGCTTAATTAATTTATTTTCACGGGATAGATTTTTAAAGGGTTGGGTTTAGGCACACATACAACCACCCTAGTATGGCGGCAGCCCCTAGTGATGATGATCCAGAAAAGTCCATCCCACCTAGTATCTGAGAAGGCGCTTGCGCCGGAGGTATATCAGGTGGGTTACCATTTCCTATAAGCTTAATACTCGTTGGGGAGCGTGTTAGCGAGTTACACCGGACTCAAACCCTTTGGGTGCGGAAAGAAGAAAATCGATCATATAAAATCAGTCAGTTCCCGGAAGCCTAACTTCCACAAAAAAGCCAAAAAGAGACTCAATTCGGGCTGAAACTGCTGCTGTCAAGCATTTTGGAAACCCAGTTTTGCCTGGCGCAAGTATTAGCTGCGCCAATGTAAAAATCCCTAGAAATACGCTGGTGTAACTAATAGTTGCGGCAGACTTATTTAGGGAACTTTTGCTCTGGTGCATGTATTAGTTGCGCCAATGTTGTTCTGAGTGATCCAACCCGATTCTGTGGCCTTTTTCCACATCCTGAGTCCCCTGATTAATGTGTTTAGTACCTCTGTTTGGGCCCCGCCATCTCCGACACCCAATACGGCCCCGCCGGTCAAAAGAAGGTAACTTCTTTTTGACTCATTTTGGGGGATTGGGTTATTTACCTCGATTTTCGTGCCATCAATAGATCAAAGGTCTTCCTTTGATTTTTTCAAAGTACTTTAGAATCGTCGCTGCGGGTCTTAAATTAGGGTACGAAATCCACCCGAGAAGGAAATTCCAAGGCCTTGGAACCTTTGTTTTTATAAAATTTTTTCTAAAAAAGTTAAAAATAAAAACACCTAAAAAATAAAGTTCTTGTGGTGCCGACACAACGGCATCACCTTGCCCTCCATCATCCCGTAGGGGAAGAAGGAGGAAAATCTTTGGGCCTTATCCAAGGCACCCATACCCAACCCGCCAACTAACAATGTCATGGGTAGTGGACCGGGCTTATGCCGATCTCGACACATCCCCGCCACATTCTCCAACCCACTCCCATTTTGGAGAAGTCATTTCCACCATCCCCCTTACCCAATCACCCTTTACTGTTACCGGCCCGTTTGGTGCCCCCATTTTTCCAATCACTACCTCCCAAAACATCCAAAGTTCAACCCCCCCTTCTTCATCTTTTGTCCAAACCATGCCCATGCCAAATCCAACACACTTCCCATCCACATCCATACAAAACCCAACCCAATTTTCTCCATCCACATCCACGACCCATTTTCCATCTTCCCCATATAGGCCCGATCCACCCTCATTCACCTATGTCACCCCCCCCCCACCCCACCCCCCACCAATCCCCCCATCTACCCGGGTCATGCCCATTTTTATCGGGGTCATGCCTGATTTTTCTCAAACACTTACACCTCACCCTTCATCATCCCCATACATACACCAGACATCCCCATTTCCCACTACCACACATCGACATCTTGGTCGATAACACTGCTAAGCACGGGATACTTTCTTTTATGGACGGATTCTCTGAATACAATCAGATAAAGATGGCAGAGGCAGATCAAGAGAAGACTGCATTTATCACGCCTTGGGCACCTTTTGCTATCGAGTCATGCCATTTGGGCTGAAGAACGCCGGTGCAGCATACTAGAGAGCTATGACCGCACTGTTTCACGACATGATGCATTGAGAAATTGAAGTATATATCGATGATATGATAGCCAAGTCACCGGAGCGAGGCGATCACTTGGTAAACCTCCAAAAACTATTCGAGAGGCTGAGAAAGTATAGGTTATGTCTGAATCCACAGAAGTGCGCTTTTGGTGCCATGTCCAGAAAATTATTAGGATTCATCGTCAGTAGGAGAGGGATCAAGGTCGACCCAGTTAAAGTTAAAGCCTCACAGAAATGCTACCGCCGTCTACTAAGAAAGAAGTTAGAGGGTTCTTGGGCAGAATACAATATATCAGTTGGTTCATTACACAACTAACTCCAATCTGCATACCGATCTTCAAGCTACTAAGGAAGAACTCGCCGGTTGAATGGAACGATGATTGTCAGGCAGCATTTGATAAAATCAAAAACTACCTCCTTAATTTACTTGTTTTGGTACCACCCGAGCCACGAAGACCACTCTTGATGTATCTCTCCACGACAGAAGTTTCGATGGGATGTGTCTTAGGTCAGCATGAGGAGACGGGAAGAAGAGAGCAGGCCATTTACTATATGAGCAAGAAGTTTACTGATTATGAAACGCGCTATTCTCATTTGGAGAAAGCATGCCTGACTCTTGTATGGGCTACTCAGAGGCTCCGCCACTATTTGCTATCTCAAGCCGTTCTACTTTTGGCCTGAATGGACCCATTGAAATACTTGTTCAAGAAGCCGACTCTTACTGGACGGACTGCACGATGGAAGCTTTTGTTATCCGAGTTCAACATCACGTACATCACTCAAAAGTCAATTAAAGGGCAGGCACTCGCCGATCATCTTGCTGATAATCCTTTGCCAGATTACGAACCTTTGAGAACTAAGTTCCCCGATGAGGACATCGTTTTCATGACGGAAGATAGTACTGAAGAAGCAGAAGAATCATGGGTAATGCACTTTGACGGGGCAGCTAATGCAGAAGGTTAGGAAATTGGTGCCATTCTAATCTCACCAAAAGGATCCCATGTACCCGTCTCTATCAAGCTCAACTTTCCTTGCACTAACAACATGGCAAAATTTGAAGCTTGTGTCGTTGGTCTGCAGGCGGCTCTCGATCTGAACATAACTCACCTTCGAGTGTTTGGTGATTTACAGTTAATCATATGCCAGACGAATGGTGACTGAAAGAAGAAAGACGAGAAACTGATCCCCTATCATGAAAACCTCAAGGATCTGATAGCTTGCTTCCAAGACATGACATTCTCATATGTCCCCCGGATAAGAAAATATTTTGCCGACGCATTAGCCACTTTGGCGTCAATGATAAAAATCCCGTACGGTGCTGAGATGAAGCCGATCATGATCGAGTAGAGGAATGAGTCGGCCTTCTGCCTCTAGATTGAGGAACCTACAAAGCCTGATGATGAGCTACCTTGGTTCTCAGATATCAAGAATTTCCTTGAGAAACTAGCTTTCCCTGAGG
Source organism: Chloranthus sessilifolius (assembly GCA_021018995.1). Classification (NCBI taxonomy): domain Eukaryota; kingdom Viridiplantae; phylum Streptophyta; class Magnoliopsida; order Chloranthales; family Chloranthaceae; genus Chloranthus; species Chloranthus sessilifolius. The sequence continues at coordinate 93,833,065 of CM037593.1, forward strand.
GTACATCCAAGACAGACCGACGAACCATTCAACGCTTAGCAGCGGGCTATGTCATTTGTGGGGAATGCCTTTATAAGCGATCCTACAACAACATCTTGCTCAGGTGCCTTACAAAAAGTGAACTGATCAATATCATGAAGGAGATCCATGAGGGAGTATGCGGGGCCCACGTCAGCGGTCATATGCTTGCTAAGAAAATTCTGTCGCAGGGATACTTTTGGACCACTATGGAATCGGATTGCTACAAACATGTTCAGAAATGGTACAAGTGTCGAGAGCACTCCAGTCTGATACATGCTCTTGCCATCGATCTTCACTGCATGACCAATCCTTGGCCATTTGCTACCTGGGGCCTTGACATCGTCGGAATGATTAATCCGAAAGAATCAAATGGACATCGGTTCATCCTCGTCGCCATTGAATACTTCACCAAATGGGTAGAAGTGGCATCATATGCCAACATCACGACCAGTCACATCAAGAAGTTCCTCAAGAGTAATATTGTGTGCCGATTTGGAGTACCCAAAGATATCATCACAGACAATGACACAAACTTTGTAAATAAGCACATCCGAGCCTTCTGCGAGCAATACAAAATCAAGCACCATCGCTCGTCACCTTATCGACCTCAAACTAATAGAGCCATGGAAGCTGCGAATAAGACGGTCATCCACAACCTTGAGAAAATGGTCGTCACTTACTGAGATTGGAGTAAAATGTTGCCGTTTGCTTTGTGGGCCTACAGACCATCGATTCGTACCGCTACAGGGGCAACACCATTCTCCCTTGTGTATGGAACTGAGACCGTCCTACCGATTGAGGTTGAAGTACCCTCGCTCTAATCCTTATGGAATCAGGCTTACCCAAAGCAGAGAGAGAGATCCTGCTTCGAACAATTGAAATTATTGAACGAGAAGAGACTCCTAGCCTTGTGTCATACTCAAATTTACCAAGGGCGAATCGCACGCGCTTATAATAAACATGTCCGCGGTCGAGATCTGAAGGTAGGAGACATTGTACTGAAGAAGATCTTCCCATCCCTCCACGCTGATCCGAGCAAAAAGTTCAAGCCAAACTGGGAAGGTCCTTACGTCGTCCGAGAAGTGCTACCAGGATACGCCATTCGCCTCGCCACCATGGACGGAGATCATCTTCCTGAGCCCATCAATGCTGGATACGTCCGACGATTCTACTCTTAGTCGATCATGACAAGGTGAGTATTGGTGAAACAGATACGTGACTGCTTAAGAACCACCCAAAAGAGGCCATCATTCCTAACATAGTAGCCAGAAAGCATCCCTAAAAATGATGATATCCCTTGCTACCCCATTTGAGCCTGGGCCTTTCTTAAAAAAAAAAAAACCCCTCCCCCAAAAACAAATGTGTGTGTACATATATGAAAAAGAGGAAGTAAAGTTATCATCAAAATCCAAAAAAATCGAAAAAGTAAAACCTCAAAAAGAGATTGCCTGAAATGGAGCAAAAAGAAAAACAAAATGTAGAAGAATCAGCGGGCATGTATAGTAAAACCCCCAAGGAAGAAAGTATGTTGAGAAAACTGAGCCGCATCAAGGAAGCCCTTTTAGCCCAACATACCTTCAAATCCTAACCTAACCCATGGCCAAGCTACACTCTGAAGAAAGCCCTCTTTTAGGTTTAGAAGTAGTCATAATATCTATTAAGTCAACCCAAGCCGAGTTGTGAGATGACACCAGAACCCCATCCAGCCAGTTATGAAGGAATCGACATCTATGTCATGGCTGTTGAAAAAATAATGATGAAAGAAATAAAAAGAATAAAAAAATAAAATAAAAATACAAGCTCAAAGCAAGATGGACTTGGTGAAAACCTGAAAGGGCATTACGGGTAAAAACAGCGAGCTTGTGCGGACCAGGTGAAAACCCGAAAGGGCGCTTGGGGTAAGAGAGCTAAACCTATGGACGTGGTGAAAACCCGAAAGGGCGCCACGGGTAATAAAAGGAGATAAATAAAAAAAGAAAAGAAAAAAAAAATTGAAAAAGAAAGGTTTGGACTAATTGAGAAGATTGATGTTTGAGGAACCCTTTTATTACTCTTCCTGTACCCTCTTGTCCGACTGGGCCGCTCATGCTAGTTCGAATCGGGTCCCGATCAGAATTGTCTTTGTAAAACCGCACCGTCAAACGTATGACCCGAGGCAAGGAGAAAGGTTTGACTCAATCTAAAGGGATCAACGTTCCGGCCTTGGTAAAATCCGGAAACTCACTCAGGTCCAACTGCATGAAAGAGTTTGACTATGCTCAAAATGGGACCCGTTACTCCGTCTCACTGTCAAGGCATCAAAAAAAAAAGAAAAGAAGAGAAAGCCAAAAACAAAAAATCAAGAGAAATCTAAATATAAAAAAATGTGCATATATTTCTACTCATATTTGTAGCATCATATTTCAATCTCAAAAATGAAGAAAAATAACAAAAATATCTCTGAAAACAAAGATCCAAAAAAATATCTTAAAAATGAAAAAAATGTAGGTAGAAATATACTTTTCCTTCTGTTGTTTAGGATGTATTTTCTTTATATGTATAAATAAAAAAGGGACTGACCTTTTCTCGAGAATATGTAGGAACATCACAGGTCCAAAGGGTCGAAGCGGGCAACTTCTCAGCGATGGATGAATCAGATAAAGCATCTCACCACTGACGTCAGGTCTATTAAAAAAAAAAGAAAAAATCATTTTGAAAAAGAAAGAATAAATCTGTGCTTCCCCACAGAGCTATGCACATGCGTGTTCTGATGCGAGAAAATGTCAATATTTTATCAACAACACCATTGTGCTATAGTAACGTCTTAAGTCTAAGGCACACCTTGGATTCTGGATCCTACTTCAAGGAAGGAGCAACGGTGTCAGTCTCGGTCAAACAGTCAATGTTTCGATCAAGTCGACTCCACTGCTAAATCTTTGCGATGAGTGCTCTGTTTCAAATTCATGTGAACTCTAGCATCTTTAGCTTCAAATTCGTTGGAAAAGGTCAATCATTGGTAGCACTACAAAATCTAGGCCTTTTTGCTATACCCCTTTTTCCATAGCCCTCTTAAAGACGCCACTAAAAGCTGAAAATCCTGAAATCCTTTAAAAGCCTAAGGTCTCCTCTCACTCTCTAACTGGCTTGACCAGATATGTTTCTCTCTCTTCGAAATCCCAAAATCTCTTCGCGCCAGACATCTCTCTTGCGATTTCTCTCGCTGAAACCCTATTTCCATCTAAAATTTTTAAAACATCATCTTCATTTGCTCGAGAACGATAGATGGATCACTCGAATGGATGCATCAGTACCAAGAGATGATGTTGAAAATCGAATATTGGTTCAATAGAAGCTAAAATCCTTCTCTGAAAACTCAAATGATCGAACAAAAGTGAAGAAAAGTGTGGCTAGATTCTAAAATCACGCAAGGAAAGAGAGAAATAGGGTTTCTGTGGAATAGGTCGTTCTCATGAAGTCTATCCCCCAAACATCAAACAACTCAACTACCAAAATAGGCTGTAAAGGCATTGAGTTTCTCTTGGAAATGCTGCCCAATTTCTGACAGTTCTGGCAAGACTTACAGTGCTGCAGAGCATCTTTGAAAAGTGTAGGCCATTAAAATCCACACTGCAGAACCTTTGCAGCAGTTTTGTTTCCACTAAAATGACCTCCACAGGCCTGTTCATGACACATAGAAAGTATTCTATGAAACTCTTGGTCAAGGACACATCTTCTTATTATTTGGTCTGCACAACTCTTAAACAGATAAGGATCTTCCCAGATGAAATGTTTAACCTTTGAGAAGAAAAGATCTTTATCCATTTTATTCCAATGTTGAGGAATTCTCCCAGTAGCCAAAAAGTTGACTATGTTTGCAAACCAAGGAGTGTGTACACTAATAGCAAAAAGTTGCTCATCAGGGAAAGATTCATTGATAGGCAGCCTATCAATCTCAGCAGTTAAAATTCTGGACAGGTGATCAGCCACCACATTCTCCACCCCCTTTTTATCTTTGATCTGTAAATCAAATTCCTGTAATAGGAGAATCCACCTGATTAATCTTGGTTTGGTGTCCTTTTTAGACAGAAGGTATTTCAAGGCAGAGTGGTCAGTGAACACCACTATTTGTGAACCCAAGACATATGACCTAAATTTCTCTAAAGCAAAAACAATTGCCAGCAGCTCCTTCTCAGTTGTTGTGTAATTGAGCTATGCATCAATCATTGATCTACTGGCATAAGCTATGACATGAGACAGCTTTTCCTTTCTCTGTCCAAGGACAGCCCCCAAAGCATAATCTGATGCATCACACATCAGTTCAAAAGGTAGTGAATAATCTGGAGACTGCAATATTAGAGCTGAAATCAAATAGTTTTTTAAGAATTCAAATGCTTTCATGCATTCATTATTGAAAACAAAAGGGACAACTTGGCACAACAAATGACAAAGAGGCTTGGTTATTTTACTGAAGTCCTTAATGAACCTTCTGTAAAATCTAGCATGTCCTAGAAAACTTCTGATTTGTTTAACAGTTTTGGGAGGTGATAAATGCGCAATTAAATCAATTTTTACTCTGTCCACCTCAATGCCCTTGTGGGAAACAACATGGCCAAGGACAATGCCTTGGGTGACCATGAAATGGCTCTTTTCCCAGCTCAAACTAGATTGGTTTCTTCACATCTCTGTAACACCAATTTGAGATGATGTAAACACTGGGAAAAACTGTCTCCGTAGATTGAAAAATCATCCATAAAAATCTCCACAAATTGGTCAATCATATCAGAGAAAATGGAATACATGCATCTTTGAAAGGTAGCAGGGGCATTACAAAGACCAAATGGCATTCTCCTATAGGCAAAAGTGCCAAAAGGGCAAGTGAATGTGGTCTTTTCCTGATCTTGTGGGTACACAGGAATCTGGTTGTAACTAGAGTAACCATCAAGAAAATAGTAATAAGCTTTTCCTGCTAGCTTATCTAAAATCTAATCAATGAATGGGAGAGGGAAATGGTCTTTTCTGGTCATAGAATTTAATTTTCTGTAATCAATACAGACCCTCTACCCAGTTGTTTGTCTGGTTGACATAAGCTCACCAGAATCTGAGGTTACAACAGTGATCCCAGATTTCTTAGGTACCACCTGTGTAGGTGCCACCCAAGCTGAATCTGAAATGGGGTAAATGACCCCTGCATCCAACAATTTAACCTCTTTCATGACCACTTCTTGCATATGCGGGTTCAGCCTCCTTTGCATTTCCCTAGAAGGCTTTGCATCTTCTTCCAAATGGATTTTGTGCATGCAAACAGCTGGACTGATTCCTCCCAAATCAGCAATAGTCCAGCCAATTGCCCTTCTATGTTCTTTCAAAACAATCAACAGCTCTTCCTCTTGCTCCTTTGTGAGGGAGGAAGAAATAATTGCAGGCAATGATTTATGATCTCCTAAAAACACATATTTCAAATTTTCTGGCAGCTGCTTCAGTTCTAAATCAGGTGGTCTGAGAAAAGAAGGTAACAAAGGTACCTTAGCTGTTTGTGGAAGGGGAAGAGTAGCAGGTTTCCAAGAAGAGAAACTTGCTGATTGATTATGAGTTCCTTGCACAACATTTACTTCCTCATACTTTGAGATACAAACTGTTTCTTCCTCAGAATTTCCCCAAGCATCTTTAGCATCTGTGGTGAAATCTTCACACTCTGTAAGTCCTTCTACCGCCTCATCCAATAGATCAACATGAAAACATTCCTCGAGCTGAATTGAGGTCAGGTGGATTTGCATTATAAACATTTAATTTTACCTTCATGTTTCCAAAAGAGACTTCCATAATACCAGACCGCATTGAATGCAAGCATTTGGTCAGAGCTGTGAATGGTCTTCCCAAAATGACAGGATGGAAGTTTTGCTTTGGTAGGTTCCATGTCCAAAACTAGAAAATCAGCAGAAAAATTTATCTACTCCCACCAATACATCTTCAATCATCCCAATCATCCTGGCTTCTCTGCTCTAGTTGTAACACCACATGAGTGGGTTTTAATTCTCCCAAACCTAGTTTCTCATATACAGAATATGGAAGTAGGTTGACACTAGCACCCAGATCTAATAAAGCCTTTTCAATGGTATGTTCCCCAATAATGCAAGGGATTGTGGGGATTCCAGGATCTTGAAGTTTAGGAGGTGTGGCAATGGATAACACCTGATTAACTCTTTCCACAGCAAAGACCTTCTTGGATAACTGTATCCTAGACTGTCTTTTGTGAGTGCAAATATCTTTCAAAAATTTTGCATATGCTGGAATTTGTTTGATTGCCTCAAGCAAAGGTAGATTTATCTTGACTTGCTTGAAAGTCTCCATCATTTCATCTATTTTTGTGTTCCCTTTATCAAAAGGGGATACAGATTTCATTGCATGAGGAAATGGCAAATGAGGAACTAGTCCTTCATTTACAGCTTTGGAAGCATTTTCAGGATTTTTTTGAATTTTTTGTTTTTCATTTGTTTGATTTTTCTTAGGTATATCAGCACCTCCACTGCTATCATTATGCTGCTCTTGCTGCATATCTTTATCATTTTTCTCATTTTTTTCTTCTTCAGTACCCACTTTGTTATTTATAATTCTTTCACTCCTCAAAGTTGTGACAGTTTTTACTTCTTCATGTGAAATAGAAGCTTCTCCAACCATGAACTGTCCTTTGGGATTGTTCAAAGGGTGGCTGGGTAACTTTCCTTCCTCTCTTTTGGCCAAAGTATTTGAAAGATGTCCCAATGTTTCTTCAATCTTCTTTATGCTCTGGCTGTGAAAATTCACAGTCTGAGTTAAAGATCCTAAATTCTGGAGTGAATTTAGGACTTGATCTTCAAAAGAAGGGGACACGAAGGGGTTTGAATCAAAGTGATTCTTTGTCAAAGGTTGTTGTGAATGGGCTGCTGAAAATTTGGCTTGGCATAAAAATTCTGCTGATAAGGCTGTGCAGTTTTGAAAGGCATTTGGTTCTTTGGTTGCTGTTGTTGTTGTGATTGATAATTTCCTTGGCTCCACCTCAAATTGGGGTGCCCTCTCCATGGATATTCATTTGACTGCATCTGTCCAAATGATTGCGCAGCATGAGCTTGTTCCACCACTAAATCTGGGAACTGTGGTGCAGCAGGACATTGGTCAATTGAATGAGTAGGGGATTGGCATATCAGACATGCCTCCTCTACTCTTGCAACCATTGGATTTTTAAGTGAGTCCATCAATCTATCAAACTTTGTGGTTAAATTGTCCATCTTTCTTTCCAACTCATTCACTTCATAAATCTTTCCTTTGGTGGTTTGCTAATTGTTCAACCTAGCAGGATATTCAATATCTCTTGACAAAGATTCCTGTTGAGTTGAGTTTTCACCAATTACTTCAAATAAGTCCCAAACCTCCTCAACTATTTTTTGCAGGTAAGTGCCTCCACAGGAGGCATCCACCATATTTTTGCTTTTTTGATCAATTCCTTGATAGAAGCTTTGAACCAGCTGCCATCTGGGGATTTGATGATGAGGACATTGCCTTAAAAGTTCCTTAAATCTTTCCTATGCTTCATGGAAAGTTTCAGTTGAGTTTTGTGAGAAAGAAATGATACTTTGTCTCAATTTGCTTGTTTTAGACATTGGGAAGTATTTGGCTAAAAATTGACACTGCAAATCATTCCAAGAAGTGATACTATTTGGTGCTAACATAGATAACCATGCTCTAGCTTTGTCCTTTAATGAAAAAGGAAAGAGCCTAAGCTTGGTTGCTTCTGGACCAAGTCCAGCTATGTTGAATGTGGTGCAAAGAGTCAAGAATTCATCCACATGTTTGTATGGATCTTCCTTACTCAACCCATGGAAGGAAGGAAGCATTTGGATGGTCGATGATTTGATCTCATAATTTCCTTCAACAGTAGGAAATTGAATGCAAAAGGGAGAATTATAAGCACCAGGTGCGAAGTAATCCCTCAAAAGTCGAGGTTCTTCACCCATAGTAGCAGAATTCTGTGTTGTTTGTTTGGTTCGTAATAGCCTTTCAACTTCTAAATTAAGTGGGACAATCTCAGGGCTGAGAGTCCTTCTACCAAACATACAACTTAGAACAAAAATCTGATTATTCACAGCAAACCTTCAGAATTCCTTTTTAAGTAGTTTCCCTTCTTCAACAATTGGATATGAATAATTGCACAGGTAGAAACAATAGAACAGTTTAGTAGTGATATAAAAATAAAAGTGAAAACTTAGATCTACCTATTTTAGAACAAATTCCTCGGCAACGGCGCCAAAAACTTGTTGTTGCTTCTAAGTGTGCTTGATTTATTTGTGTTTTGAAAACAGGTTTGCAACTGCTAAGTTATAATGAATCTAGAATATTAAAAAGAGTAAAGAAATATCAGCACAAAGAGAAGTGAATTAGCCTGCAAGATCAGGGCCAATTGTAGCAAGTTTTAAATGTTAGTGAGTAAAAGATCGTCCACAGAGAATTTGTCTAAAATGCAAGATAAACCTCCAGATCTGAGCTACCAGATCTGGCCTCTTATCTTATCTAGAAAGCACATAAGATGGGAGGTTGAATTTGTCACATTAACTAAATGATAAAAGTAAAAGTTAAACTAAATGATCCAGATCCGAGTTGGGGGAATTTTGAGGTAAACTTATAAAAATGGAGAAGTAATATCTAACTTTGATTTGGTCCTTGAAATCTAATGAGAATGATATGACTCAACCGAGAGATGATCCAATCTTTATCTGCTACAAGCAGGATGTAAGAGAAATAAATCTAATTCAAGGATTAGATTTAAGCTTATGGCTATGGTCATCCACTTTAATGGCCACAAACCATCCAATAGTCTTTAATCCAAATCCTTAATTTAGAACAAGAAACATCACTACAAATGCCGAGAGATTAGGTTACAAATACTAATTCTCAGGATTAATGAATCAAGGAAATTGCATGAAAAGCAAGAAATCTAAAGGAGTCTAATGCAATAAGGAGATCGGAGGAACCCTTAACATGAGTCCAATGGAGAATGTATGGTTTACAAGAACCTTTTCAAATTCACCATACAAGCGGCTCTCAGATTTGTAGTCTTGCATACAACTCTCTTTTGAATTATAGAAGTATCTCACAGCTCTCAATTGCAAGTAAAAGTGAGGCTATTACAGGGATTTCAGACAAACTATCTGATTTGGAAATGGGGGAAAAGGAATGAAACTCAAAATCTGGATACCCAAATTGGGCAAATGGTTCGTCTATTTATAGTTTTCCCTAAGTCCAGCTCAGATGTGTATCAACCAATCAGAAGTGCTCAGATCTGTATCGACCAATGGTAGTCGAGCACAAGGATCCAGATCTGTTCTGGCCAATCAGAATTGCTCGATCTGGTTTAGCCAATCAGGTGACAAAAGCATCAATTCTGTTATGCATTTTGAAAGTCTGTTAGAGTTTCTAGAAGTTCCCGCCAAGTTATTTCATCTCTGGGTGCTCACATGGGGTGGAATATGCCTTTGCATCATGCTTAGAATCCTCTAGAATGTCCCTAGGTTTTTAAATGCATTGGGACGCGTGAAAAAGATTACTTAATTGCCCTTGCAAAAGCTGGGAATCTCCAGAATACCTTTTCGCATAGCTTAGGGGACTTTTCGCAAGGTGTTGTAACTCCTGAAGCTCTTTTCGCAATGTTCTGATTCTGTTCAAATTGAGTTTTCTTCTTTTCGAAAAGGTCAATTATCTCTTCGAAGAGTTCAGGTGCTCTTCGAAAGCTAAGCCTGGAGTTTTTTAGTTCTTTTCGCAGAGTTCAGGTTCTTTGCGAAAAGTACTCTGTAGTGCATTTTTCTGTTCGAATTACTCCATACTTCTTTTCTGGGTTGAGACCAGGTCTTTGCCTCTTCAGTTTAGACCTTTTAACAGCTAGTGAGGTTGTCCCTTCTCTTTCTTCCTTTGGATCGACATGGATTATCATCTTTTTGGCACTTTTAAGCTGCTTTTATGGTTAAGCCTGCCTTTATTGTTAGCTGAAACACAAGCACTTAGAACACTTATTTAGTTCTCTCAAAGGTCTATCAAGACTCAGGTTGAGGGGTGAAAAATGGTATTTTCCAGTTCTCAACAACGGACCAGGTGAAAACCCGAAAGGGCGCTTGGGGTAAGAGAGGTAATGGACGTGGTGAAAACCTGAAAGGGCCCCACGGGTAGAGAAGGAGAAAGAAAAGAAAAAGGAAAAGAAAAGAAGGTTTGGACTGATTGAGAAGATTAATGTTTGAGGACTGTTCCTGTACTCTCTTGTCCGACTAGGCCGCTCATGCTAGTTCGAATCGGGTCCCGACCAGATTTGTCTTTGTGAAACCCGCACTATCAAACGTATGACCCAAGGTAAGGAGAAAGGTTTAACTCAATCCAAAGGGATCAACATTCCGGCCTTGGTAAAATCCGGAAACTCACTCAGGTCCAACTCCAAAAGGGGGGGGGGATCGACCATGCTCAAAGATGGACCCAAGGTTTCTCAAAATCTCACCCAATGATTAAGGCACAAAAAAAAGAAGAAGAAAAAAAGAGAAGAAAAAAAGAGGAGATAATACATAAACCCAAAAAAATAGATCTGTATAGATGTATATAACTGCCTTTTGTGTCACTTGCACCACATCTCAAAAAAGTCGATGTGATGACTAGCGTGTTTTCCTTTTTACAAGTATAGAAAGAAGAAAATATATATATATATATATATATATATATATATATATGTATATGTATACCAAAAATGTGTGTATCTGTAAAGGGGTTTCCTACGCCCCTTTTTTCTGTGTATATGATCTGTGCAAAAAGTTCTGTGTGCAGGAAGGAGTCAACGGCCCAACTCGCGCTTCAAAGCGCTAATCTCGGCATAAAGATCATCCTCTCGGGCATTCCTCTCAGTCAGCCAACGACCATGCAGGCTTTTGAACCTCTTTCGAGAGGAGTCGGTGGCTCTAAAAGCAACGCCCAGTGATTCTTTCAAACGAAGAACGTCGCCCTCCGCTACGTCTGCTCTAACCCTCTCGCATGCCAAGAGTTCCTGCAGGACCCTCTTCTCATCCACCAATAGCTCGATACGGGTCCGAAGCACCGCTTCTTTCTTTGGCCAAGGGCCTCCAGTCTCAATGATCTTTGGCAAATTCGGGCCATCGACGGCAGCCCGCTCAGTCAACAGCCAGGCCTTATACTTAGGAGAAGTGCTAACTGAGTCCCCTTGCTCAAAATCACACATCAGGGTCGACTGTCGCATCTCCTAAAGAGCAGCAATCCAGTCTAGGTCCTCAGAGGATCCCCTAGAAAAGATCAAATCACATAAAGGGGGTCTGGCCTCACAAGGCACCTGTTGAGGACAGCCAAACTGACGCAACACCCGAAAGGGGAAGTAGAAGGTATTGCCAGTCAATCCTAGGAGGGTGAAACCCTCATGGTCTCTAGAATGAATCACTGGGAAGGTCTGATCCAACCAAGAAAGCCTCCATGTCAGCTCAGCATCGACCAACCAAAGTTTCAGAGCCGATGTATCACCCTGGGGGAGTAAGTGGCATTTACCCAAAAAACAGTGGGCCACTTCACCTCGAGCAACATAGAAGCGAGGCACAGGCCCCAAAATAGCAAAATGCTCACCCAGCCAGACCTGGAGCAACAAGGGGCATCCCCGAAGGCCCTCCACTTTACCCAAGGCAAAAGAATCAAGGCATCGATACAGCTCGGCAAGCACCAAATGCATCATGGACCGGCCCACCTCCAGCTCCATAAAAATATCACAAACTACCAATGAGAAGCTTTCTCCCCCGGTATAGAAGAGGATTTCAGAGATGAGACCAAGTGCTAGAGCCTTCACGTTAAAGACATTCCTAACTGACAATTTTCGGAGGCTTTCATCACCGAAAAGTTCTTTGAGGAATTTTAGAAAACACCTTGTGGGCCCCCCAATGAGACTTTTCTCATACTCGAATTTCTTCAAATCGAGAGTAAGGTGAACGGATCTGGAATACCCTGGTGTAGGCATGACTCTTGCAAGGTCTCTATGAAGATTCAGGCCAGAGAGATTGGATAGCTCCTCAAGGGTTGGGGTCAACTCCCGCTTCCCAAAACGGAATACATGAAGGTTCACATCCCAGCGCTATGCGACGGCATGAAGGAGCTCCCACCGAGGAGGGACCGCTAAGAAAGAAGGAAGGCGAGATAGCCCAAGGCGCCCCAAGTTGGCGAGCTCACTCTCGCTCAAACTCCCAAACCAAGCCACTAGGAACTTGGGCCCCAAGCCCGACAAAGAGGATACATTGGCTCCGGACCCTCCACGTAAGGGAGGGTGAGGAGGCTGATCCATGAACGTACAAGGATCTTTTGGGAAGATAAGAATCAATGTAGGAAGATGGACCTGCCTTGGAGAAACAACAGCTAAAAAAAAAAATGCCCGTCAAAGGAACCAAGTCAAACACAAAAGAAATAATTTCTGGGTCAATTCGGGCATATAAGGCCCCACTGCCCGCATGCCAAAGCTAGCGCAACTAATAGTTGTGCCAGCACATTGCTGCCCCTATTTTGGCCTGGCGCAACTAATAGTTGCGCCAGTGCATTTGAACCCCCATGTTGGCCTGGCGCAACTATTAGTTGCGCCAATGAAATTTCCTTGGCACTTTAGCCTGGCGCAACTAATAGTTGCGCCAGACTAAACCCCCCCCCCCCCCTCCAGCCATTTGAAGGCCGAACTGAAGGGGACTTCTGTCCTATTTTGTTGGTTTTTATATATGTCGGCATTTCCGACCATCAATGACTTGTGGATATTTTATTATGTGCAGGATTGATCCTACATTAAGGCATGCGACCCAAAAGGCCACTTTCTAAAAAGAGTATGAAGCAGGCACATCCTGCAGAGAAACAGATTTGATACCAAGCAAGCAGAGCATAAAAATCAAAGCAAGACCATTTCCCAAATAATTATAAAAATCATCAAATTTGTCTCTCAAAAGTGCCACACCAACCATTCCCCAAATTCTTTAAAAACAGATCCCAAAATAAAATTCAAAATGCGGAAGAAAACTAATGGCCTATTCCTTGCTCGCTCCCTTAGACTACTTGCGATGGCGAGAGGAGCTCTGATAGGTCCACATGTCCCCCACTCTAGACCATGCCTGCGAAATCCTGCTGAGCAGGGAACGCGACTCCTTAGCCCACGCACGCTGTAAGGCACGGTCAAGGACAAAATCAGTCAAGGGGCCAATAATAATGGAAAAAAAATGAGAGAGGAGTTGAGCAACCAGGAACTCACCGTCTCCACCTCCCGAAGCTCTGCCAGATGATGATGGTACTCCACATATTCCATAGCCGAGTTGAAGTCCTACGATACAGAATTCAATTGTTAGAACCCCCCCCCCCAAAAGCATGTACCGAAGGAAACCAAAATAAAGGAGAGGAGGCTCATCTAGAAACTCACCCCAGGGACCACCTCAAGAGGAGGAATGCGGGCCGCCTCAGCAGAGAGTCATGCCTGTCAGTTCACATCGGCACAGAGATCTGAGAGGAAGCCATCGTCCAGACACCGAAAGGTCCCATAAGCTATAGATGGACCCCCACCAGGGACACCCGCCTGAGAGGTACCCGACGGACCTGCACCTAATGAACCCTCGCCCGAGGGACCCGCACCAGAAGGACCAGCACCAGAGGGATCTACAGCACTCGGCCCACTTTCATCATCCGAACCATCTCCCGGAGCAAACTATGAACCAAACAAGAATCTATTCAGATAAGATTCAGGCCGAGTAAAAAGAAAAATAGAAATTAATCCAAGCAGAGAAGAGGTTACCTGACCAAGTGGGCCCCCGAACGCAAGGAAATTAGCACTAGGGACAAAGCGCGGCAGGATGAACCGGTAGGGGAGGCACTCGTACCAAGCATGATAATCCCCAGGCACATGGAGAGCGCGAATAGGGAACCCATTGTTGAAAAAGGCCGCTGTCAACTCCTCAATGCTGCCAGCAGGGTTCCAAACATTAGCCGGTGGATCCACGGGTATGGCATATTAGCCCTGGAACTGATGCACCACCCTCTCCCCCAAATAGTAGCATTTGGCCCACGCTCCATAAAAGAAGATGACGCAGCGGTTGTTGAAAAGGCGGGAGGCACCCACAGCTGCTCAGTCCCAGAAAGGGGATGTCAGGTACGGATCGGGGGGGATCTGCTCAAAATTAAAGGGGGACCAAATAAGCAACGTCTCAATCAAAAGAAATGCTCAAGCTAAAAGTAAACTAGGGTTGAAATTATCACCTGCTCAAGCGCCATCAAATCAAGCTGGGACCTTAGGCCCATCTCCAGGTGCTTTAGGCCCACATCGCGACATCAAGCCTGATGCCAGTTGCTGAGAAGGGGATAGGTGAGCACCTCCGTGAAAAGGAGTGGGTGCCCAGGGTGAAAGTGGTGGTATCCCCATAGCTGAAAAAGGGGCATGGCACGGGAGCAGGTCAGCAATATAAATGGATCAGTCAGAAAAGGAAAATGATGACTAAATGATAGCGATAGCGATAACAAGAGCGAAGGGGTGAAGAATTACCTCCAGAATGGCCCAAAATCCCACGGCAGACTTCGAATCCCCAGTCGTGACCCAAGATAAATTGTACATTAGCCAGGCATATCCGGCCCCTCCCCAGTCATGCCTGGGAACATCGCCCCAATTATCCATCACACTCAATAGGGCCAAGCTGACCCGTCCCCCACTGGCATTTGTAAAAAGAGTCTTGCCTAGCAGGAGTAGGAGGGTGATGCGAGCTAGAACGATCGCCCGCTCTGGCGCGATGTAAAGCACCCGATCTGACTGGCCCAAGTCCTCCAGCTCATCAGCAAAAAAGAGGGAGGTCAGCCAGGACATCTTGACCTCTGTGCCATGGGTTTGCCCACGAGGGGGATAGGTCCCGATCAACCATATGATGTCCTCCCGGCTCGGTACCGCCAAGGTGGATATCAGGACTCCGCCGATCCTAATGCCAGTAATCATAGCCCAATCAACGGGCGTCAGCGTCAACTTGGCATACGGCATGTGGAACGTCATGGTCTCGAGACGGAACCGCTCAATGAGGGCCTTCAAATAGGAGGCATCCGCCCTCATGGCAGGGCAGGACAAGAACTCCCCGAAGCCCACCTACTCCAACAAAACTTTCACCACGGGAGGGACATAAAGGTAGAACTCGTGGAAGTCAAGCCACCCCCCACGGAACACAATGTTGGGCAGCTCCTGCACCCAAAAAAAATATATACACATCAGAAAGCAGAGGGGATAAAAAAAACTGCTCAAAGGAAGGAAACTGAACCTATCTTTTACCTTGCCCGTTATTCCGAAATTGGAGATGTGAGTGTGCTACTGATGGAGGAGGCCGACTTGGGCAGCCTCACCCTACATCTCGAGCCATCGGCCCGCTCTCCACTCCACCCAGAGGAACTGCTCTCCTCGCAGACCATACACTATCTCGGGCCCCTCCTCGTGGCCCTCCTCGGGAACGTGTTCATCACCGCTCGACATGCTGGGGCAACAAAGCAATCACGTCAGAACAGATCAATGATAAAGGGCCATGGTATCATATGCTGCAAAAGGGGAGGTAAGTAGGCTCACCTTTCCCCTTTCTTTTCACATATTAAAAAAAAATGAATGGGAGATACACATGCAAAAAAAAACAACAACAACAAAAACAAAAAAAAAATCCTTTTTTAGGCTGAAAACACAAAACAAAAAAATCTTTTCTTCAGAAAAGGATAATAAATAAAATTTTCCCTTCGTATCTTTGAAAATAAAGCAAGTTAGAAGCAAATAAAATCGTTCTTTTATCACTCTAAACTCTTTCTTTCTGTTTAGAAAAGAAGGGGGGTCCTTCATTTTATGTTCCTAAAATCATAAAAACAAAAAAATCCTTTCTTTATGCCTCTAAAAACAAAAAAGTCTCTTTCCTTCTGTTTAGAAAACCCCAAAAAAAAAAACAAAAAGGTCCTCCATTTTTATGTTCCTAAAATCATAAAAACAAAAATCCTTTCTTTATGCCTTTAAAAAAAAAAATCTTCTTCTGCCATGTAAAAAAAAAAAGAGAGAAAAAGAAAAAGAGAGGAGGATATAAAAAAAAGTGGGGGGGGGGGGGGGGGAATCCTTTTCATGGACCACAAAATCAAGAAAAAAGAAGAAAGAAAGAATACTTCTGGCATACTATAAAAAAAAAGAGAGAGAAGGCAAACACCGAAAATCCTCCTTTTGTGCCCATAAAACCAAAAAAATATCCCTCTTTTACAAAAAAACTAAAACAAAAAATATTACATAGATCAATACTTTAGTTTTAAAAAAAAAAACCAAAAACAAAAAAAAAAATGAAAACAAACAAAACAAAAACATATATATTATGCATAAAAAAAAAACACATAAAACAACCAAAATAAGACACCATTCATGGAATATCATCACCACATCATAAATAGATAGGCTCACAAGAAAAATAACCCATTTACCATCTAGAAATGCAAGATCATGATCATATTTGCATAAAAAAAGCAAGAAAAATCAAGAAAAAAAGGGGTTCTAAATGATTACCTTATGATGAAGAAGGGGTCGTTGGTCTAGCGTAGGCCTGTGATCGATCCGCAAGCGAAAAAACGGCAAGAGGTATGCTAGAGGCAGCGTAAAGGAACCCTAAAGGGGGAGGGGGAACGGTTTTTTGGTTTCAAAGAGGAAGAAGAGGGGGGGAGAATTTGAAATGAGGCCCCACTGCCCGAGTTCGGGCTATTTATATACCCAGCCAAACCTAGCGCAACTAATAGTTGCGCCAGGCAAATGTTTGCCCTCCTTTGGCTTGGCGCAACTAATAGTTGCGCCAGCCTATTTCGGGCCCCTTAATGGCCTAGCGCAACTAATAGTTGCGCCAGGTACTCTGGCCGGGTCATAGGCCTGGTACGGGTCAAATGGGAAGACCGGTCCCCCCACCTCCTTTTGCTTGACTGTTAGGTCACTTCCGACCGATGCACGCGCTCCCAAGGCGACTTTTTGGTCATCCTTCAATTTGCCCAAGAAGTCGTGCTAAAATAAGGACAGGCCAAGGTCAACAAGCACCACGGTCCTACACAAAGGGAAAATCCAGAAAAATACAATCCCCACAAGAGAGCCGGAAATATTCACGAGAAAAATCCACGTAAAACTTAAAAAAAATCTGTATAAAACTCCAAAAAAATTCACATAAAAATCCAAAAATTCACATAAAATAATAACTCCAAAAAATTCACATAAAAATCCAAAAAATCACATAAAATAATAACTCCAAAACTTCAAGAAAAAAATTCGCATAAAAATCCAAAAATTCACATAAAATAATAACTCCAAAACTCCAAAAAAATTCACATAAAAATCCAAAATTTCACATAAAATAATAACTCCAAAACTCCAAAAAATTCACATAAAAATCCAAAATTTCACATAAAATAATAACTCCAAAATTCCAAAAAATTCACATAAGATAATAGCTTCAAAATTTAAAAAAATCCCATAAAATAACAGTTGAAAAATTCAAAATTATAGAAAAATCACAGCGCACAAGCATAAAGCGGTAAAACGCCAATATTTTATCAGCAATGCAGCTGTGCCACATCAAAGTCCTGAGTCGGAGGTTCGCCTCAGATCTCTGGATCCCGCCTTGAGGCAGGAGCAACGGTGTCGGTCTCGGTCCAACAATCAATGTTTCCATCGGGTCAACTCCACCGCTAAATCTTTGCGACAAGCGCTTGGACTCATATGGACTTAAGTTGCTTAAGCTTCAGATTCTCCATTGAAAAAGGGTCAATCGTTGGTTGAAACCAACTTGTCGAGAATGAGATTATGTGTCAATCAAACTATGTGCAACCATGCATTCAGCAGGGTTCATTTCCCTTTTTATGTTCTGCAGGCTTAAAACCTGTATGGGCAGCGGTATCCCTATAAAGTGTACGCCATGCGTCTGGGTATCCGTATGATGGTCGTTTGTCCTCGTAAATTGTACCCGGGCGGGTCCGGGTCGGGGCTTCCATCGCCTTTGTTGTTGCTTATTGCCCCTAATGGGTGCATGTTTATGCATAGTTAATTGATGCTTATGATCATTGTTGGCGGAAATCAGGATTGGATGTCCCTCTTGGGTTAGCACCCGATAACTGGTTGGATCTGTTTAGTGGTATTTGAAGCTGCACCCTCTAGGTCATGTGGATCTAAGGCGCATTTTGAAAAATGGCACGAACCCCTAAAAAGCGTTGTAACAACTTTTCACTTCGCTCAGGTGGTAATGCTAAATAAACTTTGGGATCGATGGGTTCGCCCAAAAATCTCAAACCCTACTTTCGGCAAGGGCACCCGCGAATAATCCAATAAGGTCACCAAATGCCTTGTTGGATTGGACGCAAACTGTGGAGCCTTGCGTGTGTTTACTTCGCACCTATCTTTGAAAGTGTGTCGATCACCCCTCTTACTCACGAAGCTGTCGCGTTCAGAATGAATTTTAAACATCAATCACCTTCAAATCATCTCAAGAAGCAAAAGTTTTTCCCAGCTATTGGGCTTTCACAACTCATTCCACCTCGGTTATGTCCAGTAATGTCGCTAAGCGCTTGGGAACCGATTACCTCGAGAAACGAATGATTAACCTGGTGCTCCAGGGCTTTCGTTTTCTCACCATGTTACTCACCTGATGTTTGAAGTTCATTCTGAATGCAGCGGACCCGTCAGTAATGCCTTGGGCCTCTTCAGATGTCTCTTTTCTTTAGCATACGATCATTAGTGATCGGATACCAGAGAGGGGCATCTATAGACACCCAAATTTGGCCCAAGGCCCAATCAAAACACCTTTCGAGAGAAGCGCATTTATGAGCTTTTGATAGTGTGTATGGAATCCTTAGGAATCACCCTAAAGCCTTATGAATCACCCTAGATCCCCCAGAAACTAACCCCGACCCTTAGACCCCTTTTCAAACCCTAACCTAACCTTCCCAGGCAAAGATGAGGAGGGGTGCACCAGAACTGGCTACGCCCCCTCTACAATAACCAAATCTTATACCATTAAATAGTAGAGGTTGTCTGCTTTCCAACAAGCAAAGAATCGCCCCAATCAGAGGTATATATCAGAAGATATGGCAATCCGAACTCGGAGGGCAGGAAGGTAATTTCAAGGTGGCCCCCCCTAGGATTTGGCGCAACTAATAGTTGCGCCAGGCATAAATTTTGCCTGGCCGCCAGGCCAATTCTCCCAGATTTTAAGCCTGGCGCAACTATTAGTTGCGCCAAGTTTAAAGGGTGGCCCCCACCCCGCGAGCTAACTTCCAACACTATTCCTCACTGTTTTACTGTGCTTTTGCCTGGTGTAATTATTAGTTGCGCCAGACATATGAACAGTAACATTAGGTTTTTACCCTGAATTTTGTGTTCGAGGTTTGACTTGTTGACCACCTCAACCATTGGGGTGTGTTTTGATAGTCCTGTTGCACCCATTCCTTACCTATTTGTAACCCTCTAAGTGGCTTAAAGCCTCACCCCATCATCCACCATTAGAACCACCTTCACACCTTTCCAAGCTCTCAAAATCCTAGGAAACCTTAGATTTGAGATTACCTAATTGCTAACTCTAATTTAGCATCTAAGTAGCCTCCTAACCTACCCTTTTCCTATAAATAGAGACCCCCCTCCCCTTGGTTTAGGGGTTGAGAAATTTGCTTAAGAGAGAAAGAGCTCAAAGTGAGAAGTTCTTCCTCCCTTTTATGCACTATTTTCATCCAAATTCCAGAATTCCAAAACCTCTTCCCAAGCTTGTTCTTACATCCAAAACCCATAGCCTAGGTGTGTGTGATCCCCTAGCTTCCCTTCCCTACCTCTTAGCTTTAAGTCTTAGGAGTTAGAACCCTATTTTCCACCATACAAGGCCTTCGAGAGCTCATCAAAGCAAGCCACGCAAGGCTACTCTACGATGCTACAGGGGCCCGAGGGCTCCGGCTCTCCCCTTTCTTCTCCTATTTCTTTCTAGCTCCCTCCATCCTCTCATTTGTGCCGTTACGCCGCCGATTTTTTGGTAGGAACGGAGGGACACAAATAGGATTCTAAGCCCTTTCGAGCAAGAGGAAGCTATTTTCCTTACTTCTACTTCATTTTATTGTTGGCCATTAGTAGAGACCGCGTTAAGCGGGTTGATCGGGTGCCTAACACCTTCCCGATCGATAACCGAAGCCCCTACCCAAGAGCCTTTGGTGTGGACCAGATTCAGAGTCATATTTTTAGCACTTAGGTGCTCATAAAAATGAACTAGGTATCCCGGGACATCGAAAGCTCCTGGTGGCGACTCTATATTTTTCATCGTTAGAGAGCGCTTCGTCGCGATGGGGATATCATCGATTCCCACAGTTGCACAAAGAGACTCCTTGTAAAACACAAACATTTGTGTATCAGTGTTATCCAATCATAACACCATACTTTTCACAAGTAATAGGTCAAACTTGGTGACACATGGGAGTAATCTACTAGGTTATCATAGATCGTGACAATCAGATCTAACAGCAGGATTGAACATAGAGGTGGTAGTCTCTTATCATCGTCGGCCAGAAGTAGCCTGGTCATGTAACTTGATCGGCGAGTCTTTGTCTATCAGAGTGGGCACCGCAGGCACTGGCGTGTGCTTCTCGGATGATGTATTGTCCTTCGGCAATCGTGACACATTACAACAGTGCTCCCTTGGTGAAGGCTTCTTTGTATAATGTTTCATCGAGTATACAGAATCGGGCACACCGGTTTCTTATAGTCTTTCGTTGGATCTTTGTGGCGTATGGGGGAACGTGTTGATGTTTCAAGAAATTCTAGATGTCAAAATACCATGGTTGTCCGTCGTCGGTTAGTGATTTCTCAAATCTGAACATGGCGGCTTCGGTTTCTATTTCAGCGTGATTTTCTAGAGTGATTATTTCTTTTGATTCCGTGTCAGTAGGGAGAATTGGTAGTTCCCTTGTAATGGTCCATGCTACTTTGTAGGCGGGTACTGTTAATCTTTCAATAAAGAAGGTCTTGGGATTTTGGCCGATAGGTATCTGGATGACAGAGGCTAGTGT
This sequence comes from Chloranthus sessilifolius, assembly GCA_021018995.1. Taxonomy (NCBI): domain Eukaryota; kingdom Viridiplantae; phylum Streptophyta; class Magnoliopsida; order Chloranthales; family Chloranthaceae; genus Chloranthus; species Chloranthus sessilifolius. The sequence goes on from CM037593.1 coordinate 93,854,146, forward strand.
GGCTAAGGAATCTGCTAACTCATTTTCTAATCTAGAGATGTGTGTGAAAGAGGTCTTTTTACATTTCTTCACCAAATATTGAGCGGTCTCTAGGTATCTCCTTTCCTTAGTTTTCCATTCTCCTATGACTTGCGTGATTACTAGTTTGGAATCGCCTATGGTCTTTATCTGTTTGGCACCTAATTATAACATTGTCTGCAATCTAGCTATAAAAGCTTCAAATTCTACAACATTATTGGTAACAAGGAAGTCTAGTTGGAAAGCCTTGGGTATCACCACTCCTTCCAGGCTTAGAAGGACTATCCCGATGCCCTTCCCTTTGTGATTTAGAGCACCTTCGAAATAGAGGGTCCATGAGGTTTTATCGGGCTCTTCATCATGAATTGTGAGTAAGTCTTCATTGGGGAAGTCCACGTGTATCGGTTCATCATTCGGGAGTGGAAGATCTGCAAGGTAATCTGCAATGGCTTGCCCCTTGATCAACTTCTGGGTAACGTAAGTGATATCGAACTCTTGTAATAGCATATGCCAGCAGGCGATCTTCCCTGATGTGACGAGCTTTTCGAATACGTACTGTATAGGATCCATTCGGGCTAGCACTAGTATCTTATGTGCTCTAAAATAATATCATAATTTAGTTGAAGCCCATACCAATATCAGGCATGTCTTCTCCATAGGGGTATACTTTCATTCGTATTCGACCATCGTTCTACTGAGGTAGTAAATGGCCTTCTCTCTCTTGCCATCTTCTTCATTTTGTCCTAAGATTACTCCCATTGCTTTATCATTTGTCGAAAGGTATAGGATTAGGGGTCTTCCGAGAATTGGTGGTGATAGTATTGGCAGGTTAAGGAGGTATTTTATAATATTATCAAAAGCTTGCTAGCATTGGTCATCCCATCTGTACTCGATCCCTCCTTTACGTAATTTGTAGAAAGATTCGCATCTATATGAATGTTGAGAGATAAATCTCCTGATGAACTGCAATCTTCCTATCAAACCTCGTAATTCCTTGATATTGCTGAGATGTGACATCTCTAAAATGGGTCACTTTCACAGGGTTGACTTCAATCCCTCGGTTGCTAACTATAAAACCAAGTAATTTTCTAGAGGAGACTCTGAAAACACATTTCTTAGGATTCATTTTTAGTTGATATTTCATAGCTCTCTGTAGCACTAGCCGAAGGGCTTTAGCGTGTGTTACTCACGTTTGAGAAAAATAGCCATCATGGCACATTGATATGTGGCTCCTGCATTCTTGAGCCTAAAATATATGTCACCGACATAAACTTCTACACACTTATATATCATGTCATGAAAAATAGCCATCATGGCACATTGATATGTGGCTCCTGTATTCTTGAGCTCAAAAGGCATGATGACGTAGTAGTAAGTTCCCCATGGTGTGGTGAAGGAAGTCTTCTCTTGGTCAGACTCTGTTAACTTTATTTGATTATATCCAGAGAAATCGTCCATGAAGGATAGCATCTCATGTCCAGCGGTGTTGTCAACAAGAGTGTCAATATGTGGGAGTGGGAAGTCATCTTTTAGGCATGCCTGATTGAGGTTTCGAAAGTCAATGCAAACCCATACCCTACCGTCTTTCTTGGCGACAGGTATTATGTTGGCGACCCACATAGGGTAGAGGACAACTCGGATGAATTTAGCTTTGTGTAACTTGTCAACTTCCTCTTTGACTTGAAGGGCTATTTAGGGGTGCATCCTGCGGAGTTTCTGCTTAACAGGTTTCGCATCCGGTTCTAAGACAAGATGATGTTCTATTAGGCTTGGGTCTAAACCAGGCATGTCCTCGTAGGACCATGCGAAAGAGTTGAGATGTTCCTGTAGGACTTGTATAATCTGTTGACCTTCTCTAGGATTGAGCGTCGCACTAATTAATAGTTTCTTGGGCTTCTCGTCGGTGCCAAAATTGATTTCCTCCGTGGGTTCAGCGGTAGCCTGGGTCTATTCGTCAAAATGTTTAATAACCCACCGGAAGTCCTGAGTCTCATCAGGGCTTGGTGTTCCTCCTTCATCCTCAATGAGCTCATATACCACAAAACTATTAGGCTGGGGATTCAAACTTGTGCAAGGCAACTCTTCATCGGCGCAATTTATGACTGAAAGATCTTTGGTAAAGTAAAGGTCAAGGCCATTGATTCTTCTTTGGAAGTCGTGGAGTATCTCTTCCGATATGATGACTGGCTTATTACTTAGCCTGCAGGCTTTGCGTCCTTGTGCATGAGATGGGTCAGGAGTTAGAGGAGGGAAGTCCCCTCATTGACTGCAGACTTGAGTCAAGGTAAAGAGTTCCCTTTCTTTTTTAAGGTTTTCTGATTTTTTTAGGTTTTGTATTTCTAGCTTTTTAGGATATTCTATGTTTTCTATTTTCTTTATTTTTGATAATAAATATGGAACAGGGTCGGTGGCCTCAAAAGGCACCGAGAGAGCCGCTTCCTCTAGTTGAGGGAGCGAGAGGACTGCTGGAGCCGTTGGGGCGATCCTTCGGGGAACGCGGATTTGTTGCAAATTTGGCATTTTTTTTTGGAGTCCTCATCCAATGGGATTTTTTGAATAAGTAATGTTGATGACAGGGGTATCATAGTTTGAGTTTCCTCTACTAGGTTGATTGTCTCTTCCTTGAAGAAGCTCGAGAGATCATAATCGATTGAATTATCGTCGTCGAAGTTATGAGATGATTGTCCTTCCTGCGAGGGGGAATCTCCTAAAGGGTCCCTAGGGAGAGGGAGCTCTTTCTCTTGATCTTCATGATATGTTGGGATGAGCGCACTGCTCGACAATGGGGCTGGTAATGGTAAGAAATGAAGGGACATTCCCAAGGACATTCCCATCCTTCCATGTTAGAGATGATGATATTATCCAATTCACTCTCTTAATCTGATAAGGCGTGAAGTTCTAGGTTGGCTTGCTCTACCAATTCAAGTGTAGGGAGGTTTATCCAGTAGTTTTCATCATAACTTGGTAGAGGTCGCCACTCTTCCTCAAGCGATTGCTAAAATATTTAGAGTTGTGGTGCATCTGGGGATGAAGGATCGTCTAGTTCAAATTCCTCTTCAAACTCTAAGAGTGGGACGTGGGTGTTTCCTCTTGAGTCGAACAACTGACCATCGGGCTCTCTCTCCTCTGGTGCCAATAGCGAGGTTGGTGGATTACTGGTCGTGCTTATGATTGTAAGGTACGATCCGTCCACTTCGGTCGTTAGAAGATGTGTGATCTTGCTAGCAAATTGCTCTAGTATGTGAGTGCATGCTTCACACCGGGGTTGATATGGGTGAAAGATACAAGACGAGTCCCACGGGCATTCCCATCCTCCCAAGTCGGGCAAAGGCGGATGCTATATGAATTAATATTTTCTTGTAGGGTGGCATCCCCTTACCATGGTGAACGTGAGTATTCTTCGTCGTCTCGTAAGGCCGCTATGTGAAAATCTTCGTCATCTGTAGGTTCCCAATCCTGTAATTGTGGTTCAATTTCTGGAGGGTCATTCTTTCTTCCTTCTATGAGATTTCCAGTGTTAAACAAAGGTTTGACTCCTTCGAGGGGTTCATCGATATCATCGTTCAAGTTTGTCAAATCGTTGAATGCTTTGGATATTAGTTCCATTTCCGTCTCCTGGGGTTTGGTGAAGGATACTTCCTTCTGCTTCGGCACATCTACTTTCTCAGTAGTTCCATAAACGAAGTGGTCATAAAGAGGTGCATCAGCATATATACGGACAATAGAGTCCTCATATGAAAGTTTAATGCATTGATGGTATGTGGATGCGACAGCCTTCATTGATTATAACCATTTTTTGCCTAAAATGAGATTATTGTACTAGCGGAGTCAGCAACATGGAACGTAACATCCTTTGTCATGGGTCCAAGGCGGACCTAAAGTTTAATAGTTCCTTTTACGAAACGACGTGAGCCGTCGTAGGCTATGAGCAATAAGGCAGAGGGCCTAACGTCTTGTTTTGTGTATTCAAATGTTTTCAATGTGGTGAGAGGGAAAATATTGAGTCCCGCGCCCGTATCGACTAGTGCATGGGGTACAGAAAACCCTCTAATTATGACTGGAAGATATATGGGGGCAGCGCTCCAGCGAAGTGACTCCTTACGCATGTCTGCGTTCGTGTATGTGAGGACAGGAGGTTGTGCCATGACGGAGGTAATTTGATGAAGCTCGTCCAGGGTCGTGTCTTCGTCCACTTGAGTGTCCTCGAGTGTCCTTATTAACAGTCGATGATGATCAAGTGACTTCTTGATGAGTTCTAGTATGGATATCTGGGCTGGGATCTTTTAGAGATGTCGTAACAGATCATACTCTTGCCCTGGCTTGAGTGCTATTTCTTTGCCCTGCCGATGGGCCCTAGGTGCAGGTCGCTAAGGTGGTTGTGGTGGGATGAAGTGAAGTGGGGGAGGCAAGTCAACTTCCCTTTCTCTTGTGTTCCCCTCGGGTAGTTGTTCATGCGTGAAATATTTATTCCGAGGGAAAGGGGAGGTGGATAGTTGGTTCCTGACTTGATAATAGGGTAGGCCGGTTGCTGGTCGAACCTAGCGTGACTCGACATCGGTGCATTTGTGAAGCGAGTGAAGTTAGGAGTCGGAGTGCGTGTCCGTATGGCACTACTCCAAGGTGGGAGGTATTGCGTATGATCCTCTTCCTCTAAGAAAGTGGAGACCAACGTCTCGCATGGATTTAGATATTCTTTTCATTTACTTTGCTTTTCATCTAACAGATACTCAGTTCTGGCTTCACTCTCTTGGTTGGGAGTCATGTGGGTGACACTGTCTACCCGTGCGACAGTCGGAACAATGGTTTGAAGAGCATAGTCTCCATACTCAGATCCAAAGTCGGGTGAAGGGGGTGGTAACACTGGTGATTCAGGATTTGGCAGGGTCGATGGCTCTAGTGCGGAATGATGGAGGAATGGACTCCTGGCCCTGAAGGAATGGACTCGTATTTGAGTAAACTTTGGATATGGAGGCGGGCTCGGTGACACGATCCGTGTGAACAAGGCAGGGGGATGTAAGGAGGGAGGAATTCTCATAAGGGTAATAACAATGTCGGAGGGTAGGATATGAATGATTAATGTCAAAGGCCGAAAATGGGATTGACTGGGGAGATCTACAGTAGTGACCTAGGCCGGTGTCCCTTGGTTGTGGTTGGGCATGGAGGTATTTATGATCCCTAAATTCTATTGGGATTGATTGTTATTAGGGTTAAGGTTCCTAAGCGCTTCTCAATCAATTTGATTTCGATCGTTCATGTCATAGATCACGTCCCTGAGAACCCAACAGTCCTCTAGGTTGTGTCCCGCGTACCGATGGAAAGAGCAGTATTAACCATAATCTAGATTTGCAGGCCATGGCCTAGGCTTTTCTTATGGGGATCATAAGAGATTCTGGACGCTAAGGAGGCAAAAAATGTTGGAAATAGTATCGGGTAAAGGGGATAGTGTTCCCGCTTTGGATGGTAGGGTCCCCTGGCTGGGTTAAAGTTCTGAGGTGGAGGTACGCTATTATAATTCGGCACATGGGTCGGTCAATTCGATGCTGCGTTTTGGGCCTGGTAAGCGTTAGGGTATTGGTTTTTATTTTGATATTGGCCTTGGTTCTGGTTTTGGCCCTGGTTCTGATTTGCGTACCTTTGTATATTTGCACCCTGATTTTGACTAGCGTATCATTGTTGGGTTTGGTTTTGCTCAAAGTTGTGCAGTGGGAAGTTCTCGTTATTCGAATTTTACCCTTGATGATAACCGTATTAACTTGTTCGATTCCTGAGGCTTTCTTATGATTTTTCGGTTTTGACTCGTTGTAGGAACCCACCTTTGACGTGACTATGGATAATGCAAGGTCTCCTCCCTTGATGTATCGCATTAGTCGGGATGCCCGAGAGTGAAGTGCAGTGAAATTCGGGGCAATCGCTGATAACTAGGGTGCTCCTTAATGGTTCCTTAGTATTGTCAATGATGATGTCAATTGAATCTTTCTCTTTCATTGAAGTACTAGTTCTAGCAGTAAGCTTTCGCCATCTAGAGACGAAGTCGGTGAATTCTTCATCTGGTCCTTGCTTGGTCACCATCAAGTCACTGAGGTTAATGGTCTCTTGAATCAAGTGTTTATATTGGCCTAGGAATCAACCGACTAGATCATCAAAAGTCTTTATCTTATAAAGTGGGAGCTCCGTGAACCAGTCTAGAGCTTCTCCTTCTAATGAATGTTGAAAGTAGTGAATGAGAAGTCCTTGATTATCACGTATAGGTCGACAATCATTACAAAAGAGGGCCAAGTGATGGTTCAGATTTTTGGTGCCATTGTATTTAGTAAATTTTGGCGGTTTAAATCCTACGGGTATGTCAAATTCAATGTCTTGATAGAATTTATCGAATCCGAACAAGCGACCTGGGCATTCCCTCTTAGATATGTATTCATCGAGCATCTTTGGGAGGTCTTCGATCTTTATAGTGTTGTCTTTGGGAGTAATGCGTGTGATACCCTTGTCTGGCAAACTGTCATTAAAGAACATGTGAGTGTGTTGCCTTAATGGCGTAGTGCAGGCAGACATCATGCTTGGGGTAGAAGGTGGTCTCTCTTGTCGCTCTTGCTCTCCCGAATTTTGTTATCCCCTAATGGTTTCATATGCAGCAGCCAATCCTTGAAGCAACTCTTTAGAATCATTGCCTCCTCTTTGTATTCTTTGGATGCTAAGTTCTACGATTTGTTGAGTGGTGAGATTTTGTCTAGGGCTATTATTTCTGTCGCTATGGCTTTGACCGGCATGTGGTGTAGAAAAGGGGTTCTCTTATTCACCAGCCCTGTTGACTTCAGGTTGTCGTGGGCTAAAAGTATAAGGTGGTTCTTCCTCATATGCAGGGTTGTTATGAAGTCCCCACAATGGAGGGTCTCCTAAATTTACTCTACGTATGCTAGACATTTCGAGTCTTTGGCGAAGACTCATATAAAACGAATCTACACGACACGACGGGAAAGAAAATAGGAAACTAAAATAAAGCTAACTATCTAAAGAAAAAGAAGGGGTTTACAAAAGCGTCCAATCGCGATCGTCGGTCTATTGGTGCGCGCTTTTTCTGGGTTCCTCTCGGTTCCCGTTGAATAAGTGGCTTCCAATTCTGTCCTGTTGGACTCTAGCAATGCGGTGTATATGATAAGGTGGGGATAAATAATAATAGGAGGAATTTCCTAGGATGATTCCTAGTTGATTTGCAATCGCCAGCTTCAGATATTTATCGACGCTGCAACACGCCAATGATCACGTGTTTAAGCGGGTGTGGATTAGTTCTATACTAAATCGTCCGCCTGCGAACATTAGCAGCAGTGTCCTCCTTTAATTAGATAATTTCAACTTTCTTTTTAGTTTCCCTTATTGCGGTTATGGTCGATTTAGATTCTCTTTTTTTTGTTATTAATTATGATTAGGTGAGCTTATTATGATGGGTTATTTTAGCGTCCTGATGCTATCAGGAGTCCAATCATTTTTAGTTTCTCAGTATCATTAGGAGTCCAATTAATATCAAAGTCCTAGTACTACTAAGAGTTCAATCAATTTCAGTCTCCTACTGGTACTAGGAATGCATGTGTATCAGTTCCAATAATTTTCCTGTTAAATAAAAGACTCCAATTATATTGCAATTCTAGATAGAGTAGGTATGCTAATTTTATTGCAATTCAAGATAAGCAGATGTATCAATTGTATGGCAATCACAACTAAAGTACTTAAGATAATCTTACTAGCATTCTAATTTGAAGAAAACAAAGACTATTTTTTTTTTTTTTTGATTGAAGCAATAAATCAGTTTACTAAAATAGAAATAAATGATCGAGGCAACAAAATTAACTCTTTTTTTATAATCGTAATCTATGGATCAATTATGGTAAAAATCTAACTAATAATAAACGAATTAACTTTCCTAAATTCTGGTTGAGATAATGAATTGACTGAACTAGAAGACTAAATTGAATCAAAGAAACTAATGATATGAAGGCCTATTTGATGCAATTAGCTAATTATATTGAAATAGAAAAAAACTAACTATAACTAACTAGTTAATCCTAAACAATCTAAAAAAAAGGGGGGTTGAGCTCGCTATGCTAAGGAGGATTGGCCTCGTTCCCGAGTACCCTCTGCAAGCTCCCATGGGTAAATCGGATGGCTGAGATAAAAGGTAGGTCGATAGTGAAATAGTAAAAGGGGGATTTTTAGAATTGAATTCAAAATTATAATAAAAAATTAGATTGAGAAACTAAAGCTATGAACTGAATTTTATATTTTTAGATTTTTGATGGTATGAAAATATATAATTAAATTATAGATTAAAATTTTAGGACTGAATTCGGGTCCGAAATCAGAAAAATTAGGCCGTATGATTAAGGACTGGTTCTGAACTCTGAGAGTCAAAACCAAAAATTAATGATGGGACTGTAAATTAAGATTTTAGAGTCGAATCAGAGCACAAGGTTAGTATATCAAACCGCCAGATTAAGGACCGATTCTAGAAACAGAGAACTAGAATCGGATATAGAGAATTTCAGTCCGAAGAGGGTGCTACGGTCTAAAAATTAGAAATAGAATCGATTAATTAAACTGTGGGGAAATCCTAAGTCTAAAGAAAAATTAAATTCTTACCTAGGGTCGGGGCCGTGGAGAGGAATCATCGAAGATTCGGGGTTTGAATCTCAACATCATGACTAATTTTCTCTATGGGCTTGTCCTCGGAGTTCTCTGATTTTGAAGTCCCAAAAAAAGTTTCGTCCTCTCTCTCAAAATTGTCAGCCTCCTCTCTCTTGGAGAAAAAAAGTTTTTATAGGTTTTCATTCAATTACGCGCCTATTTTTGGGCGTTTAATTGAATTGCGCGCTAGTTTTCTGGTGCTTAATCGCTTTAAGTCGGTCACTGACTCAGTGAGCGACCGGATGAATTATTCAGCAGGTTTCCTAGTCCTAATAAAATCAGGACTAATTACACGTGTGATAGGACGTGCATAATCTGATTAAGCGTGTTACCTGAAGCGCTTAATCGAGGAAACGAAGGGGTCAAGGGTAGTAAGACTAGGTTGGGCGTAGGCCAATTGTGCGTTGGTGCTTTATTGCTCAATTCGATCATGCGTCTGTTTCCAGGCACGTAATCGAGTCTCAAAATGGTCTGTGAAAGGAAGTTTGATCTAAAAGGGGACTGATCGCGCGCTTGTGGTTCTGCGCGTGATCTAATTATATGCGAGTTTTTAGGTGCTTAATTCAAGGTTATCCAGGTATGGTCTTAAGAATGGAATGTAGGACTATTATTTCAGTCTGCATCCCGACTATATACTATTGCTTATTATATAGCCTCCCTATGTTGGGATTTGAGCCACAAAGCTATTGTTTCAGCTTGTGTTCAGTCATGTACAGTTGCATGGTCCCATGTCGAGGGTTAAAAAGGTCAAGGGCTGACCAAACAAATTCGTGTACTCCGAGAGGTCGAAATGAGGGTGTCTACATGTAGGGGTCCCATCGGTATTATTCCTGCTCTCAAGATATAGTAACTTGGGAGGTAAACTAAGTTGAGGCTTAAGTCATGAAATGATAAGCCTTACACATAGGAATTAAGAAACATTGAACATATGAATTATTTATCTGCTTTGAATCTATTTTGGAACACTTAGAATGTGAATTTGCATCTGATTCGTGTACTTAACATTCAGTCATTTTTGCATACCTGCTTTGGACACAATATACTATGAAGTATGCTTTGAAAACCATGTCAATTGAGATATAATGTATTTGATGAGTTTCTTCTATTGAGCTTAGATGGTTAGATCACTCAGACTTTACGTCACAAGTACTAATTCTGACGTAGCGGCCAAGGGCTACGAGAGCAATCCTGATTTTATCCCTGAGGAAGAGTCTGAGATTCCTCCTAAGGAATTCTTCCCTTTTTAGGATCCTTCTTGTTCTGTGTACTTTTTGTGGGATTAGACTTGGGCTTGGTATGTCCGGCCTATTATGTTTTGTATATTTTTGGATTCATGTATTTATACTTATTCTTTCTGTGAACCATGTTTCGGTGATGGTTGGCCATCACCGGGGGTTCTTTGCAGTTCTTTTGCCCATGGTTTTGGTTGGGATTAGAACCATTATTTTGTTCTACTTTCCTTATAAAAATGGAGCTTCTTGCGTATTTACTCTGATGTTTGTATGTATTTCATCAGGCTTATCATTTAATCGATAGGTTGGTGAGTCGACCTTTCCTATACCTCTAGGATTGGAAAAGTTGGGCTGTCACAGTTGGTATTAGAGCTATGGCTCTAGATCCAGAGTTCCATAGGACTGTGGGCATGATTGTCTTTACAATCAATACTGATCAAATGTAATTATTGTTTAATAATAATAGATCAACATGGCCCCAAGGTTCTGAGGCAGGGGAAGAGGAAGAGACAGACCTAGGATGGTTCCGTTGTAGGATGTCCTCGAAGGTGTTGGTACATCTAGGGGAGGAGCTTTCATTTCTGGTTCAAATGCGGTTCTGATTGGAGTTGGGAGGGAAAGTCAAGACGGACAGGTTGAGCAAGTGTTGGAGGCATTGGCCACCAATATGGCTTAGCAGACAGCATCCATGGCTTAGCAGACTGTTGCTATTGCTCAGCAAGTAGAGCTGATTACAGCCAGACATCAACCCTCCGGGTTTGCAGAGTTTAAGAGGATGCGTCCTCCTAATTTTTTGGGTCAGATTGATCCGATAATGGCAAAGGGTTGGTTGAACGAGATGGAGAAGATCTTAGATGTGATTAAATGCACCAAAGTGGAGAAGGTGCGCTAGGTAACCTTCAGATTGGATGGGGAAGATGACCCTTGGTGGAAGTCAGTATCTACGGTTAGGGAGCTGGAAAGCCCCAATACGCCATGGACTTGGGCAAAATTTTTGGAGACGTTCAATGATAAGTATTTTCCCAAGATTATACAACACTAGTGGGAAGTCCAATTTATAAAGCTAGAGTAAAACAAGATGACGGTGAGAGAGTATGAGGTTGAGTTCAATAGATTGTCGAGATTTGTACCTCAACATGTGGCCACCGACTCGATGAGGGCTAGAAAATTTTAGATGTGCTGAAGGACAAATATTCTAGAGAGGATCCCAGCTTTTGAGCATGAGACTTATGCGAGGGTAATTAGTAAAGCCCTCATTGTCGAGGAGGACATTGATCAGATGTACAAGAAGAGAGACCAGCAAAACAAGGAAAGAGTTGGACAGGTCAGACGAGTGCCTATGATCAAGCAAATAAGAGACTCAGGTTTACAAGACCGCCAATGTATCCTACCCAGCTGGCATACTCGAGACCTACAGCTTCTTCTGGACCAACCTCCTATCAGAGACCGTCAGTGTCTTCACCTGTGCTATCCTTCTGACCCACAGGTTCTACTATGAGTGGGGCCTCAGTGGAAAAAGGATTCTCATGTGCCTCATCTTTTGCTCTAGTCACTTCATGTACACGGTGTAGGAAACTACACAAAATCGAGGATTGCAGGAGGAACACTGGAGCGTGCTTTCGGTGTGGCACAATAGGGCATATGGTCAAGGATTGTCCTGAGGAGGACAAGGGAAGGACCACTTTAGCTTCTAAACAAAGATCGGCTTGACCTACTATTAATCAGTGAAAAATACCATTTTTCACCTCCTAACCTGACCATTGATGGACCTCCAAGCTGATTAATTATGTGTTTTGAGTATTGTTTTGTAGTTAGCAATAAATTGCAGCCATAGTACAAAAATCAATCTAAAAGTGCCAAGAAGAGTGGATTGATAGTCAAAGCTTCATATCTGTTGGAAAGTTACAGCAGAAAAGAATCACAACAGATCATGCTATAGCTGGGTACACATGGGAGCCAAATAGCACCAGTAGCACCTTCAGCTGTGTGCACTTAAGCATGTTAGTATGACAGCTGCACATCATGCAGCTTTGTCCACATTAGTGCACACCAGAGCAATACTTGCAATCTTATTGAGAGGCAGTTTAGACAATTCGAGCAGTTGCTGAAGTTTATAACCCAACCACTCGAGTGGTATGGAACCTGTCGAATGCTCCATTGATGAAGAGAAGACCCTCTCGAGAGGTTGCCTGAAGCTGCACTAATGAACTCGAGTAGATCAGAGAACTTATCGAGTGGTTCAGACTGAAGAAGAGATCCTGTCGACCAATGCACTTGAACCTCTCGAGAGGTTACCTGAAGCCAACCATCATCACGAAGTGAAGGATGCCAAAATTGTACATGTCGAGAGGTTCCCTGAACCTGTTGAGTAGTTGCTGAAGCTACTCAGAACTTATTGAGCAAATTGGAAAAGTGTAGTCAATCTCTCAGTTTCACTTCGTGCAGTCAAGAGTCCAACCTATCGAATAGTTCTTTAAATGCTTTGATCTTGTCGAGCAGTACAGGTTAACCTGTCGAATACATACCTGAAGCTGTAATGAATCTCGAGCAGTTGCTTGAACATATCGAGAGGATGTCTGAAGTAGGTAAAGAAGTCTAGCAGTTCAAAGAACCTATCGAGTTGAAGACTGAACCTATCAAAGAATTGCATGTAACCTATCGAATTGACTAAATCCGCAACTGGAACCTATTGAAAGGTACTCTGAACCTATCGAGGTGCGATTTTTGAAGTTTTAACCTGTCAGTTAGGAGACTTTGGGCTTCAGTGAGATGATGCACATGTCCAGAGGCATGCTGACAGCCTTGGAGGGTATTTTTGGAATGTGAATGATGCAAAGGAGAACTATCTAACTACCTCATGTGTGCTCTACTAGCTCTAACAAGATTTTAGGAATTCTTTGAGGAATGCAGCCACCTCAGTAAGCCTGATAATAGAATTGATTCCCTTTTGATCTGATTGGCCAAAATAGATCTGAGATAGTTGGGGGAAGTGTATAAATAGGGAAGAAATAAACAGAGAGGGCATCGAGATTTTGACCAATTATGAATCTCCCTTTCCGGCCAATTCTCATCTTCTTCTCTCTTCTCTATTCTCCCTTTAGCCCCACCATGGTTGGCAAAATCCTTGCAATAGCTGGAGAAAGCTGATCTATAATTTGGTTTGTAAAGCATTGTATGAAGATTATAGGTTGTAAAGACAATAGATCTGAGAGTCATTTGTTGTGGTATTGTTGTCGTCCGGGTTACCAGTGTGCTAATTTTATTGTGTGGTGAGAATAAATTAAAAATCAAAGTAAGATAAAAAATGGAAACAACACAACTAAAATAATCCTAAGCCTACAAGATACAGGGCTATTGTAGCAAGTTTTGATAAGTAAGAGTTTGTCCCATAGAGAAATTGATCTAGAACCCAAAATGGGCTATAATAGTAGGCCTCTAGATCTAGCTACAGATCTGACAATCCTAAAGAAAGGGAGTTGGGTGTCACAACTACACTAAATTACCTAATAAAAAAGAAGAGAAATAAAGTACAGTCCTATCCTAAGAAATGGTTATAAAGAAGGTGATGGTGGTGTGTTAAAATATAGATAAAAGGATGAGAAGTAAGCAGTCTAGGTTAAAGTTCATTCAATTATGTAACTCAAATTTAGGCCTCTCTTTGTAGCACATCCTTGTTGAAGTGCTATCAATAACCTCAGCAAGGTAGAAGAATCAAACTTAACCCATGCCATTTGGGGCTCTCATAAGGCTATAGTTTGTCCACTCAAATGGCCACAGTCTACCCAATAGAGTTTGTCAAATCCCATTGATTGAATCAGAATAGCTAACCTAATCCAAAGGAGTGGGTTGATCAAACCTAATCCAATGAATCAAATCAGGCCATGAATACCATTGCAGACACTATGTTTGCCAGTGCTACAAGCTCCCCAGATCAGCGTATAGATCTGGCTAGCATTCATAGGGGTATTAAACCTAGGAAGATCAGATGGCAATCAAAAGATCTAAAGGTTAAGTGAATGGGCAGTTTCCAAATACACAAACCCGATCGAGAATACTAATGGAACCAAAAGATCTATAGATTTAAATGGACTTTAAATCAATAATTTATTGCTTAAAAACAGCTTGTAATATAATGTCCTCACAGCTGCAATCACTACAGAGAAGCCAAATCTAACATCTGATAGCAGTCAAGTAAGACAAAGGGGAGCCTGTTCCTGCACAATCCCTCACTAGGCTACAAGCTCAAGTGCTGAGAAAAAGAATATATCTCAGATATGTGACCAAGATTACCCTAGGGCTATAGTCTGTCCACTCTAATGGTCACAGGCTATCCACAGAGGCTCCCTAACCCACAAATGATGAGACAGAACATATAAACTGCTACTGCCACCATGGTCCCCAGGCTACAAGCTCAAGCTTCCATGGAACTTTCAATAAGCTCAAATCCTAAATGTATGTTATAGCCTGAACATAACTACAGACAAATAGGAAAATAACAGATTGAGTAAGCATTCAAACACAAATTCCATTGACCTGATGTTACTAACAATGAAATCTCTTAAGGCAGTAGTCTTCTGCATAATAGCTCAACACAAAATCCCAATGTTTAAATGACCTATTATAAAACTTAAATGAAACTATACCTAAATGCTTACCAAAGATTTAGCCAGCAAGTGTAAGGCTAAGAGAGAAGAAAAAAAGGAAAAAGAGGTGATCAAACCCTAAGCCTAACCCTAATTTTCTTGAGCTCTTAGCCGACAGAGGTTGAAGGAAAGAGTGATTGATAATTTCTAAGTTATAAGCATAGCTTATATACTTAGTCCGAATGTTGTGGCTGAAAGAAGAGTAAACCCTAATTTTTTAAGCAGATGTGGCACTGTTACAACCCTTGGATGTCTTGAGATGCATGCATCAGAATCTGTGACTCGGGATGTGTGCCCTAGACTTGGGGAAATCCCCAAAAGGTCCTTGAGTTAAGTTTGAGAAGAGGAGAGTCTGAGCTTCGCGAGGCTGGCTTCTCCATATCACTTCTGTCGTGCAGCTATAGAGTGTTCACGGGGTAAAGTTTGGCTTTGAATATTACAGTCTCGCGCAATAGAGCTTTAAATATTTTCTTTCGTGAGGTACTCGCGCAGATGCCTTTACATCTCGCTCGGTTCATGGTTCAGCTTCTAGGTGCACGAGAGGACTTCTAGGCATCTCTCTCTTCCAGAGCCACGCGAGAACTTTGCAAGGTCTTTACTGTTATTCATGCCAATTGGTATCGCGGGGTAGTGCGCACGGCTGCATTAAGGCTTGATCCTCACAAGAACTTTGCGAGCTATATTTTCGGAGGCTTAGCGCGCTAGAGCTCCGCGAGTTTCTTCACATATAATTGCAACTGAACTGCACGACTATTACACGAGAGACTGCTGTGTGATAACCCCTTCAATGAGCTGTGCGACTTCTTCGTGAGCTCTAATATGCTGCATGTCTTAGCTACGCATGGGAGCTCTGCCAGTCAATTGAATAGCGCGAGGCAGCACCTCAGCTGTGCGAGATCGCTCATTGGCTCCTATGCTGCTATGCACATGCCCTCTGTTGCAGCTTCTTCCACTCTCACCTATACTTTTTTCATCTACTGAACCTCCTTGGTTCATTATGACATGCACAATAGTCCCCATGGTGTGTGCCACTATGGTGTTCCGTCACTTTTTGGTTCAGCTATCATCTTTTGCTTGAATTCTCTCTCTTCTTGGCACCAAAAGCATAGACTTTGTGTTAAGCTGTGCAATTTATTACTAACTAAAAAATAAGCTAAAAAGGAGTTATTAGTCAGCTTCAAGGTCTAGCAAAGGCTAGGTTAAGAGGTGAAAAGTGGTGTTTTTCAATGAATAACTGTTATTCACTGAAAAGTACCACTTTTCACCTCTTAACTTAGCCTTTGTTAGACCTTAAAGCAGACTAATAACCATTTGTTAAATGTGTTTTGTAGTTAACAATAAAATGTGTAGCTTAATACAAACTCCTTACTTTTTGGCCCAAAAGAGAGAGATAATACACTCAAAGATGACAGCTGAGACAAAACCTAATGGAACACCTTGGTAGTGCCCACCATGGTGACTCATTGTTGCTGATCACCACTGACCAAAGTCTAGCAGATGAATGAAGTTAGCTGAGAAGGGAGGAGACTGCAATAGCAGCAAGTGCAATACACCAGAGCAGCAAAAGATAGACCTCGCAGAGTTGAGGAGCTTCCTCACAAAGCTAAAGATGTAGTGAAAGAGGCCCTCGCGCAAATACGTCGCGCAGTCAGAAGGATAGCTGAAATGACCTCGCAAAGATCTCATAGGTTAAAGTCCCCAAAATCTATGGTCGCGAGGCTCTCGTGGAGATGAATCCTCAAAACAGCCGCGTGGAGAACACAGCGAGTCCATATGTACACTGAACAAAATGCTACCTCGCAGAGTTCTCGCATAGCCCTAGAAGAAAGAGACGCCCAGAATTCTCTTCGCACAGATCTCGCGCACTCTAAAGCCTTACCATTGACTACGCGAGCGTAGGAGCATAACTGCGCGAGTACTTAGCAAGAGAGAGCTTCTGAAGCTCAACTGAGCAAGAAATTCTGGTGCTCCAGATCATCTCCGTGACAGCATTGCAGTGCCAGTGAACTGCACGATCAAATGAATAGCTGATGTGTGAGCAAGCACTTCCCACTAACCAAAGGAAACTCCGCGAAGGCAAAGAAGCCGCGCGAATGAGCTAAAAGTAGATACCAGCTCCGTGAAGCTTGGGCTCTCCGCCTCTCAGTTTTAACTCAAGGACCTTTTGAGAATTTTCATGGCTAGGGTACACTTTCAAAGGCACGGATTTCAAGGCGCATATCTCCAGGCATCTAAAGGTTAAAAAAGTGCCATGTCTACTGGAAAAATTAGGGTTAATCTCCTTGGAGCCAAGGCCATTTTGACAGAGTATATAAGTTGTACTTAGAGTTTATTATTTTCATCTTTCCTTCATCCTCTGTCGGCTGTGAGCTCCAGCAGGCTAGGGTTAGGGTTTGATCATCTCTTTTTCTTATTTTCCTTCTCTCTTAGCAAAGCACTTGCTGGCTAACCCCCCTGTAAGCAGTTAGGTTTAGTTTTATTTCTGTTCATAATAGGTTTTTGGTATATATTAGGATTGTGGATGAGCAGTTGTGTACAAGCTGCAGCCTGGAGACAGTTCATTGAAAGTTTTGTGTTCATCAATGGATTGTCATTTTAATGCCTGATTGAATCTAAAGATCTTATGGTTTCTTTAGATGTCTATAGGATCCATGCATTTGGGACTAGCCCATTTAGTTTCTAGTAGATCTATTATTTACCATCTGATTTCCCTTGGTTTGATAGCCCCATGGAAAGCAATGCTGGATCTGTAGTGAGATCCAGGGAGCTCGGAGGCCTGTGGACCATGGTGGTTGCAACAATTTTCATGTTCTTTCTCAAGCCTCTGCGATATGGACAGACCAATGGGATACCCTGTGACCATTCAAGTGGATAGAGTATAGCCCTAAGGTTATGTCCATTCACATGTTTGAGAAGGATTCTTCTCCCCTGCACATAAGCTTCTAGAGCCTTGTGATGAGGTTTATACAGGAACTGGCTCCTCTCTATTTTTCCTAGCCGACATCAAATGTTAGATCTGATCTCTTTGTAGTAATTGCAGCTTGAGGATGAGTCATTGCAGGCCGTTTGTAGAAATGACCAGCTAAATCTAGAGCCTTATTCAACCTGTTGCATGGTCCTTTTTATGGGCACTAGTGAGCAGTTGGCCTTAGCAAAACACTTAGGATCTTATGGGTTGGAATACCTATAGATGTCAGCCAGGTCTATGCGTAGATCTGGGGAGCTTGTAGCACTGGCATTACATAGTGCTGCAATAGTATTCATGGCTTGATCTGGCCCAGTGGCTGGGGGAATGATCAGTCCACTCCTCTGGGTTAGATTGGCAATGTCTGTTTTAACCAATGGGATTTGACAGACTTTATCGGATACCCTGTGACCATTAGAGTGGACAGATTATAGCCCTAAGAGTGCCCCAAATGGCATGGGTTAAATCAGGTATTTTTACCTTGTTAAGGCTTTTAATAGAATCTCAGCAAGGAACATTGGAGAGACAGACTAAATCTGAGTTACATCACTGCTTTAACTCTAGCTTAACCTGCTTACTTCTCTTAATTTTTGTATTTTATTTTGGCACACATTACCACCATCTTCCTCTTAACCCTTTCTTTAGGATAGGGCTACATTTTATTTCTCTGTTCTTAAGATTAATTTAGTGTAGCCGTGACACCCAACTCCCTTTCTTTAGGATTGTCAGATCTATAGCCAGATCTAGAGGTCTACTATTATAGCCCATTTTAGGTTCTTGATCAATTTCTCTATGGGAAAAACTTACTTATCAAAACTTGCTACAATGGACCCTGTATCTTGTAGGACTGTGTGTTTTAGACTTGCTGTAATGACCCTTCTCCACATCTCCACTCTTGATTTATTCTCTCCACTGTTCTTAATAAAATAGCAGTAGTCTGAAACCCGACCAACAATAACACACCCCCAAACCTAATCTTTGCTAGTCCCTGAGCAAAGCAAAATTTAAACAGCTACTCTAAGCATGTACATACCACTTTCGTAGGGAGCACGGATGCATTTAGCTTATGCATCAAGCCTTTTAAACCCCTAGGTGATCCCTAGTGGAGGAGTGAAGTCTCCTGAGGGTTTCAAGTGAAGGTACCCACAAACTTCTTAATAAAATAGTTAACAAAAGTGCACACAGTTATTAATCAGTTTGAAATAAATACAGTTCATTTCACCCTTGCTCTGTCAAAATTAGAGGAATTCTAAAGTAGTATATGCAAAGAATTTAACACCTCAATCATGCATGCAGGCTCATCACATCCAATCAGCTGACACCAAGAAAACAATATGTGCAAAACAGTACTAAGCTTACTAGTACATCAAAATTCAGGTTTAAACAATACCCCAATGATATAAATCTCAGACCCAATGCTTACCAAGGTTGTCTCTCATAAATGAATTTAAGGGTGTATCATTTCTCATAAGCTCAGGAGCAGTTACATACCCCAAATGGGTTTGCAAGCATAAGCATAGGCATTTCTTCTAATTTCTGACATCATAAAGCACTCTCACCATAGATTAGACATTCTATCATCTTCACATGACAGTTTATTTGACTTTGGATCAACAAGGGCTTTTCATGGGTTGTAATGTGACTTATTGGTGAGGGTTGTAAAGAATAAAAGGGGTAAAAAGGGATTCAAAATTGAGAAATCAATGCAGGTAGGAGATGATTCATGACTTCACCTTCTTCAATTCAGCACAACTCCATCTTCTTTTAAAATTTCAGAGCTAAAGTGGCCAACTTCTTCTCTTCTTTTCAACATTTCCAATGGAATTCTTCTTTTGACTTCTTTTTTTTTTTTTTTAAGATGGTTACCACACATCTACAACTGCTACACTATTATTTACAGATCTCCTTCTCTTTTCTTCTCCTTTTACCAAATGTTAAACTTTACTCACCTGTCTTCAACATCCTCTCCTTTACCTTCTGAATTCTCAGAGTGAGGGTAGGGCTGAATCAAGTTAAGAGATTCAGGTTCAAGTACTTTGGTGTTTGTTGAAGAAAAGGGGGCTTTAAGGCTCAACAAGTGTATGCACAAGGGTAGTTTCACAGGTTTGATCTTTTAGGTTTAAACTGTCCAACTGAAGGCCTTGATCCTTTCCTTAGTGTCATGATTTCTGTCAAAAACCTTTAACTTGGGGTGTCTAACTTCTAGTGAAAAGGGCTTTGACTCAGTCAGTCCTTAGAAGAGGAAAAAGTTGCCAAAAATACTCCTTAAAAAAAAAAATTGACAGGCCCAAAGCTCACTGGGTATGGTCTTCACCTCATAGAAGTATTGATTTTCAAATGATTTCAGTATTAGAAAGATTTGCACAGTGTTTAAGGTTCCTCACTTTCGACATTGCTTAGATGAAGTTCATTCTATTTATTCCTTAGTTGAGACTGTTGCACTTAGGTTAACTAAATCATTGGCAATCCTTGCCACACCCCCAAACCCATGAGGAGTAGTGTCCTCACTAATTTAAAGATAAGAGGGCATGTGCAGCAGGGAACATAGACAAAATTGACACTCAAACAAACAAAATTAACTAAAACAACTAAAACAAAATTAACTACGTAAGCATATAAAAGTAGGAAACAAGGCACACATAAACAATTAACACACACAAACTAGCTATGAGTTGAAAGTAATGCAAACAGAACATAAGAAAAAGAAATTTCATTAATGGAGTAACAAAAAATTGTTTACACTATAAAAAAGGTGATCGACAAAAATTTCATGGAAAAAAAGAGAAAAAAACATCCTAACTAACTACTGATGCAAAACTAAGCATCTGAATCCTCTGGTGGCACAGTCTTGACTTTGGGGCCTTTGCCATTCTCTGGAGTAGCAGCAAGGGAAAGAGCAGGAGGTGGATGGAGTGAAGAGGAAGGGGGAGAAGAAGAAAATGGTTCTATCTTATGCTTCTTTTTCTTTCTCCGATTCTTTTTCTTTTCCTCCTTGGCCAAAATCTTTTGTACTTCCTCATACTCGTCCCACAGGAATTGTAGTGGATCAGGTTCTTTTGGTGGTGGTGGGTCCTCCCAAACTGGGTCGAATTTTATCGGCAGCTCAATGGGTTTGTCATCCGCCACAGTGTTGGGTAGGGACGGACTGCTGGCCTAATATTTAAAATGCATGGGTGGTGGAATATGCATCGGCACATTAAATTTTTCTCCTCCTTCCAAGGTTAATTGCTATAATGATATTAAAGAAGGTTAGTTAGCAATAAATACGTTGGCTGGGAAAATATAAAATGTTGTGCGATTTATTATGGGGAAT
The DNA here is from genome assembly GCA_021018995.1 of Chloranthus sessilifolius. Classification (NCBI taxonomy): domain Eukaryota; kingdom Viridiplantae; phylum Streptophyta; class Magnoliopsida; order Chloranthales; family Chloranthaceae; genus Chloranthus; species Chloranthus sessilifolius. The sequence goes on from CM037593.1 coordinate 93,874,993, forward strand.
GATCTCGCATAGTACATGTTGATCTATTATTAGCAATGGGAGTTAAGACGAAGAGATATGAAATGAAGAATTCGAAGAAATTCGCCAGGGTTTAAAGGGCAAACCCGTGCCTCACGCAAATATTAACATGTGCTTGCGGGGCACATTTCTCACGCAGTGTACATTCAATCCCGCAAGGAGTTCAGTCACACAGAAGAAAAAATATGTTGCACAATGTATTTCACGGAGCTGAGACTTGGCTTTGGTGTGCGAGTTGAATTTTTCCTTTTCGCACAGCTATGCTGTCTAACTTTGCAAGACTTCAAAATGTAGAGCATCAAGTGCCTCGCGAGGTTAAATGAGTAGAGACAGTTATTCATGCAGTTCGAAATTTCTGCCAAGATCGAGTCTCGTGGGGCTCGAACTGTCATCAGAGCTCTGCGAGATTGAACCTTATGCCTGTTAGCATCGCGAGAACCCATATTTAACCATTTTCTCAGTGCTGCACATTGGCCAGTGCCTTCATAATGTCATGCACCTATCTATTATGCATCAGCATCAACCCTTTCATATATACTTCATTTCACCATCACAATTATGTGCCTATTATCAACAACTGTTCATCAAAATTAGAGAATTCCAAAGATAGTTTTTTCATATCAAATTCATGCCAATTATCATGAGAGCACCACAACCATGCATCAATAGACTTGTCCAGCAAATTCAGATGACAGATATGCACACATACTCAAAACAAAAATGAACAAAACAAAATCAAACACACAAGCAAATCAACACCCTAAAAGCAGTAATTGAAAATTTTCTAAGCACCGTAAAAAAAAACAAAGCAGTTAACTCATATGGTACATCTGTTACAAAGTTGTGGATCACTGAGCAGTGGGAGGTTCATGTAGTTGAATGGTTTGAGGGGGCTCCACTGAATTTTTTACATAAATTTTTAACCTTTGCCCCTTCACTTTCATGATCTTCTCAGACATAGGATCCAAGATCTCCACAGCACCAGATGGGAAGGCATGAATGACAGTGTAAGGTCCATCCCATCTGGATTTCAACTTCCCTGGAAAAAATCTTAGTCTAGAGTTGAAAAGCCAAACCTTAGTGCCAGCATTGAAGTCCCTTCTCATTAGCTTCTTGTCAAAGAATGCCTTAGATTTCTCCTTGTATATTTGTGCATTTGAATAGGCTTTCAACCTCAGCTATCAAGCTCTTCCAGCGGCAACTTCCTGTGAGAACCAACAGAAGTTAGATCAAAATTCAGTGATTTGATAGCCCAATAGGCTCTGTGCTCTAACTCCACTGGTAGGTGGCAAGCCGTTCCATACACCAACCTAAATTGGGACATGCCAATAGGGGTCTTATAGGCAGTCCTATAAGCCCACAAAGCATTATTCAGCTTTTGTGCTCAATCTTTCCTATCAGTCTTCACTGTCTTTTCCAAGATATGCTTGATCTCCCTATTGGAAATTTCAACTTTCCCACTAGTTTGTGGGTGCTAGGGAGTTGCAATTTTATGGGTAACAGTGTATTTTTTGACGAGGTTCTCAAAAGGTCAATTACATAAATGACTCCCCCCATCACTAATGATAGCTCTGGGGGTGTCAAATCTTGAGAAGATATTATCCTTCAAAAATTCAAGGATAACTGTGTGGTCATTGGTCCTTGTGGCAATGGCTTCTACCCATTTGGACACATAGTCTACTGCCACAAGTATGAAGTTAAAACCCATAGATGGAGGAAAGGGGCCTATAAAATCAATGCCCTAGATGTCAAAAAGTTCTACCACAAGGATGGGCTGTAATGGCATAAAAATTTTCTTGGAAATGCCTCCCATCCTTTGACATCTCTCACAGGCCTTGCAATGTATAAATGCATCTCTAAACAAAGAAGGTCAATAAAAACCACATTGCAGCACTTTTGCTATAGTCTTATTACCACTGAAGTGACCTCCACAGGCTTGCTCATGACACATTGAAAGAATATTGTGGAACTCACTTTCAGGCACACACCTCCTAATCACCTGGTCTGCACAATGCTTAAATAGGTATGGATCCTCCCACATAAAATGTTTGACTTAAGAGAAAAATAGGTCTTTGTCCATCTTGAACCAGTGAGGGGGGATCGTACCAACAGTAAGAAAATTGACAATACGTGTAAACCAGGGCACACTAGACTGCACAGCAAATAGCTACTCATTAGGAAACAACTCATTAACAGGTGTTGCTGCACACTCTTCCAAAATAATCTTAGAGAGGTGGTCAGCCACCACATTCTCAACTCCCTTTTTATCCTTGATCTCAAGATCAAACTCCTGTAATAGGAGGATCCATCTTATCAACCTTGGCTTGGCATCCTTCTCAGCTAATAGGTATTTTAGGGATGAGTGATCAGTGAAAACAACAATTTTAGACCCAAGCAAGTAGGGTCTAAACTTGTCCACAGTAAACACAATAGCTAGTAGCGCTTTCTCAGTAGTAGTGTAGTTCATCTGAGCTTCAACTAGTGATATGTTGGCATAATAGATCACTGTAGGCAACTTATCTTTCCTTTATCCTAAGACAACACCTATGGCCAAGTCTGATGCATCACACATCAGCTCAGAGGGGAGTGAGTAATCTGGAGCCTGAATTACAGGAGCAGCAGTAAAGCATTTTTTCAAGACCTTAAAGGCCTCAAGGCACTCAGCAGAGAAGTCAAATGGCACATCCTGACAAAGTAGGTGGCACAATGACTTTGAAATTTTGTTGAAGTCCTTAATGAATCTCCTGTAGAACCCAGCATGTCCTCAAAATGATCTTATTTGTTTGATAGTCCTGGGTGGGGGCAGATGTGAAATCAAGTCCACTTTAGCCTTGTCAACCTCTATTCCTTTGTGAGAGACCACATGGCCTAATACAATTCCTTGTATCACCATAAAGTGACTCTTTTCCCAACTTAGGACCAAATTGGTCTCCTCACATCTTTGTAAAACCAGCTCAAGGTGACTCAAGCACTGGCTAAAGCTGTCCCCAAATACTGAGAAATCATTCATAAAGATTTCTAAAAATTTGTCAATCATATCAGAAAAGATTGCATACATACACCTCTGAAAAGTGGTTGGGGCATTGCACAGTCCAAAAGGCATCCTTCTATAAGCAAAGGTGCCAAAGGGGCATGTGAAAGTAGTTTTCTCCTAATCTTGAGGATAAATAGGGATTTAGTTATACCCAGAGTATCCATCAATAAAGCAATAAAATACCTACCAAGCCAACTTATCTAAAATTTGGTCAATGAAAGGGAGGGAGAAATGGTCTTTTCTGGTCTTGGAGTTGAGTTTCCTATAATCAATGCAAACTCTCCAGCCAGTGGTCTCTCTGGCTGGCATCAACTCCCCAGAATCAGTAGTGCTATCTGTTATGCCTAACTTTTTAGGTACCACCTGGATAGGTGACACCCATTCTGAATCTGAAATGGGGTAAATTACCCCTGCATCCAACAGTTTCACTATCTCCTTGAGGACCACCTCCTGTATGTGAGGATTAAGTTTCCTCTGCATCTCTCTTGAGGGTTTTGCACCCTCATCCAGGTGAATTCTATGCATACAGACTGAGGCATCAATACCTCCAAGATCAGCTATTGTCCACCCCATTGCCTTTTTATGCTTCTTGAGAACACTCAATAATGCCTCCTCCTATCACTAGTGAGAGAGGAGGAGATAATCACTGGAAGCTTGTTGTTCTACCCCAAGAAGGCATATTTTAATGTAGCTGGAAGTTGTTTCAGCTCCAGCTCAGGGGGACTTTCAATTGAAGGCAGCAAAGGTGCCTTAGTGGCTTGAGGAAGGGGCAGCAATGTATGTTTCCAGTTGGAATGCTACACTAGGCCCACAGAAGACTCTATTTTGGTGTTGTCTTCTGTCACGAAAACTTGGGCCTCCTTCTCAACCATACTCCAAATATTTGCCAGGTCATCAGCAACATTATCCCAATCCAGCAGATTGGATAGTTCCTCTTCCACTAGGCGTTCTAGTGCATCTATTGCACAACAGTCCTCAATGTCCATCTGAGGATGCCCAGCAGCATGGTACACATTTAATTGGGCTTTCATGTTTCCAAAGGTCACCTCCATCAACCCTGACCTGTATTGTATGCAGGCATTTATAGTGGCCAAGAATGGCCTTCCAAGGATGACAGGAATTGGGGCTTTACTTTTTGCAAGGGTCCATGTCCAAAATAAGGAAATCTGCAAGATAGTAGAACTTGTCCACACCCACCAGGGTCTTGTAGTTTCTCAGGTATGGCAATAGACATTACTGACTCAACATGCTCAACAGTAAAAACCTTTTTGGACAACTGTACCCTTGCTTTTCTCTTTTGTGTGCAGAGATCCTTCAGAAATTTAACATCGGCAGGGACCTATTTTATGACATCAAGTAGTGGCAAATTGATCTTGACCTGCTTGAAGGTCTCCATCATCTCTTACATTTGAGTATTCCCCTTATCAAAAGGAGATGGGCCAACTAATGCATGAGGAAATGGAAGCTGTGGGACTGCTGGTGCCACAGCTGCATGCCTAACCACATCATGGTCAATTTTTTATTTTTTTTCTTTTTTCTTCACTTATTGGTTGTTGTTGGGGCTCTACATCAGCCCCTTTATTTTGCCCTTGCTGATCCACAACAGGGGATGACATCTTTGGCTCTTCACCACTCTCTTCTTTTTCAATTTCACTTTCTATGACCTCCTCATTTGCCCTGCCCACTAAATTATCAACTACTCTGCCACTCCTCAGGGTAGTGATTGCATTAGCCTCGTTTTGGGCAGAGGATGCTTCTCCAATCAGATGTTGCCCTTTGGGGTTGGCTAAGGATTGGCTAGGCAGTCTACCCTCCTCTCTTTTGTTCAAAGCATTGCAAATTTAACCCAGTTGGTCCTCTATTTTCTTGATGCTTTGCCTATGAGAGTTCACAGTTTGGACTAAGCTCTCAAAATTCTGCATGGATGTCAGCATTTGCTCTTCAAAAGAAGAGGATATGGGTTGTTGTGGGAGCAAGGCCAACCGGTTGGGCTGTGGGGTAGGCAACTGAACAGTCTGTCGAGGTGGGTATCCTTGGTTAAACTAGTGCTGAGGTCTATATAGAGCTACCAGCTACTACTGTTGGGGTTGAGGGTAATTATCTTGTCTCTATCTCAAATTTGGATGGTTTCTCCATGCGTACCCAGCAGGTTGTTGCCCAAATGCTCGGGCAACATTGGCTTGCTCCATAACAAAATCTGGGAATTGGTTGGCTGATGGACAATCTTATAGTGAATGTGTGGGGGATTGGCATATCAGACATTCCTCCTCCACCTGTGCAACCATCCTAGGGTGCATCACATTCATCAATTTGTCAAACTTCAAGCTCAAATTGTCCACCTTCCTCTCCAACTCACTTTGCACCTTCACTTCATATATTCCACCTCTAGGGGTGGACTCTTTCACCAACTTAGCTGGGGTCTGACTGTCATTGCGAGATAGTGACTCCTGCTATATGGAATTTTTCCCTATAATGTCAAATAGCTCCCAGGTCTCATCAGCTATCTTGTGGAGGTAACTACCACCACATGAGGCATCCACCATATCCCTGCTCTTGGGATTAATTCCTTGGTAAAATACTTGCACTAGTTGCCAAATTAGAATTTGGAGGTGGGGGCATTATTTTAACATCTCCTGAAATCTCTCCCATGTTTCATAAAAATCCTCAGTTGAGGACTGAGTAAATGACAAAATACTTGTCCTCATCTGGCTGGTCTTATTCATGGGAAAGAATTTAGCCAGGAATTGGCTTTGGAGGCCACTCCATGTTTGTATGTTGTTTGCTGGGAGCTTAGAGAGCCAAGTGCTGGCTTTGTCCTTTATGAAAAAAGAAAAAAACCTCAGTTTGGTGGCTCCAGGTCCCAAGCCAGCAATATTGAAAGTGGTACAAAGTGTCAAAAATTGGTCAATGTGCTTGTAAGGATCTTCCTTACTAAGCTCATGAAAAGATGGTAGCATATTGATGGTGGAGGCCTTGATTTCATAGGTTCCTTCCACTGAAGGGAATTATATGCAAAAGGGAGATGTGTATTCCCCTGGTGCATTGTACTCCTTCAAGGTTCTTTGCCTCTCAGTCATGTTAGTTGGCTCAGTTTCAATAGTAGGGTTTTGTGTGGTGCTTCTTGGTCTAAGGATCCTTTCAACCTCAGCATTTGAAGGTTTCAACTCAGGGTTAAGGGACCTTCTCCCAAGCATACACCCACAAGTAAGGAAAATGCTTACAGCACTCAAAGAATTTCTAAACTAAAATAATAACTAAACAAATTTACACTAAATTAATTACAGGGAATTCAACATTAAAGGACTAAGTTTTAGGGTAAAAGAAGTGCAAATAGAGCTAGCTAGACTCCAGCTGCAACTTTAGCTTTTCCTTTCTGCTGTTGTCTAATTCTGTAAAATTCATAAAAAATCAATAGTACTTTTATTCTACTATAGCACAGCTATAAAGAATTTTCTAAAATGAAATATAATACAACCCAGGTCTATTAAAAAGATCAATATCCTCGACAGCGGTGCCAAAAACTTGTCGTTCGGCTTACCAGTGTGCTGATTTTATTGTGTGGTGAGAACAAATTAAAAATCAAAGTAAGATAAAATATGGAAACAACACAACTGCAATAATCCTAAGCCTGCAAGATACAGGGCTATTGTAGCAAGTTTTGATACATAAGAGTTTATCTCACAGAGAAATTAATCTAGAATCCAAAATGGACTATAATAGTAGGCCTCCAGATCTGGCTACAAATCTGACAATCCTAAAGAAAGGGAGTTGGGTGTCACAACTACACTAAATTACCTACTAAAAAGAAAAGAAATAAAGTGCAGTCCTATCCTAAGAAAGGGTTATGAAGAAGGTGATGATGGTGTGTTAAAAGAAAGATAAAAGGATGAGAAGTAAGCAGTCTAGGTTAAAGTTCATTCAGTTATGTAACTCAGATTTAGGGCTCTCTCTGCAGCACATCCTTGTTGAAGTGCTATCAATAACCTCAGCAAGGTAGAAGAATCTAACTTAACCCATGCCATTTGGGGCTCTCTTAAGGCTATTGTCTGTCCACTCAAATGGCCACAGTCTATCCAATAGAGTCTGTCAAATCCCATTGATTAAGTCAGAAGAGCTAACCTAATCCAAAAGAGAGGGTTGATCAAACCTAATCCAATGAATCAAACTAGGCCGTGAATACCATTGCTGACACTATGTTTGCCAGTGCTACAAGCTCCCTAGATCTGCGTATAGATCTGATTGACATTCATAGGGGTATTAAACCTAGGAAGATTAGATGGCAATCAAAAGATCTGAAGGTTAAGTGAATGGGCAGTTCGCAAATACACAAATCCGATCAAGAATACTAATGGAACCAAAAGATTTATAGATTTAAATGGACTTTAAATCAACAATTTATTGCTTAAAAATAGCTTGCAATATAATGTCCTCACAGCTACAATCACTACAGAGAAGTCAGATCTAATATCTGATAGCGGTCAAGTAAGACAAAGGGGAGCCTGTTCCTGCACAATCCCTCACCAGGCTACAAGCTCAAGTGCAGAGAAAGAGAATCCATCTTAGATCTATGACCAAGATTGCCTTAGGGCTATAGTTTGTCCACTCTAATGGTCACAGGCTATCCACAGAGGCTCCCTTACCCATAAATGATGAGACAGAACATGTAAACTGCTACTGCCACCATGGTCCCCAGGCTACAAGCTCAAGCTTCCATGGGCCTTTCAATAAGCTCAAATCCTAAATATATGTTATAGCCTGAACAGAACTATGGACAAATAGGAAAATAACAGATTGAGTAAGCATTCAAATATAAATTCCATTAATCTAATACTACTAACAATGAAATCTCTCAAGGCAGCAGCCTTGTGCACAATAGCTCAACACAAAAGCTCAATGTCTAAATGACCTATTATAAAACTTAAATGAAACCACACCTAAATGCTTACCAAAGATTTAGCCAGCAAGTGTTGGGCTAAGAGAGAAGAAAAAATTGAAAAAGAGGTGATCAAACTCTAACCCTAATCTGTTTGAGCTCTCAGCTGATAGAGGTTGAAAGAAAGAGTGATTGATAATTTCTAAGTTATATGCACAACTTATATACTTAGTCTGAATGTTGTGGCTGAGAGAAGAGTAAACTCTAATTTTTCAAGCAGATGTGGCACTGTTACAACCCTTAGATGTCTTGGGATGCATGCATCAGAATCTGTGCCTCGGGATGTATGCCCTAGAAATGGGGAAATCCCCAAAAGGTCCGTGAGTTAAGTTTGAGAAGTGGAGAGCCCGAGCTTCGCAAGGCTGGTTTCTGCATATCACTTCTGTCGTGTAGCTGCAGTGTGTTCGTGAGGTAGAGTTTGGCTTTGAATATTGCAATCTCGCGCAGTAGAGCTTCAAACATTTTCTTTTGCGAGGTACTCGCGCAGATGCCTTTGCATCTCGCTCGATTCAGGGTTCAGCTTCTAGGCACGCGAGAGCTGCGCGAGAGGACTTCTAGGTGCCTCTCTCTTCCAGAGCCACATGAGAACTTCGTGAGGTCTTTGCTGTTATTCATGCCAATTAGTCTTGCAGGGTAGTGTGCGTGGCGGCATTAAGGCTTGATCCTCGCAAGAACTTCGTGAGCTATATTTTCAGAGGCTTAGTGCGCAAGAGCTCCACGAGTTTCTTCACATGTAATTACAACTGAATTGTATGACTGTTGCGTGAGAGACTGCTGTGTGGTAACCCCTTCAATGAGCTGCGCGACTTCTTCGTGAGCTCTAATATGCTACATGTCTTATCTGTGCAAGGGAGCTCTGCCAGTGGATTGAACAGCATGAGGCAGCACCTCAGCTGTGCGAGATAGGTCATTGGCTCCTCTGTTGCTATGCACATGCTTCTGTTGCAGCTTCTTCCACTCTCACCTATACTTCTTTCATCTGTTGGACCTCCTTGGTTCATTATGACATGCACAATAGTCACCGTGGTGTGTACCACCATGGTATTCCGTCACTTTCTGGTTCAACTGTCATCTTTTGCTTGAATTCTCTCTTCTTGGCACAAAAAGTAAAGACTTTGTGTTAAGCTGCCCAATTTATTACTAACTACAAAACAAGCTAAAAAGGGGTTATTAATCAGCTTCAAGGTCCAGCAAAGGCTAGGTTAAGAGGTGAAAAGTGGTGCTTTTCAGTGAATAACAATTGTTTGATTCAATAAATTGCTGGTTTTATTCTTCATTAAATCCATAAAAACCTAGTGATCTTCATCTGATTTTTATAGATTTATAAACCTATGGATGCCTGAGCTTGTAGCCTTGCATCCATACCATCTGTTGTGGTTTTATTGTTCTTGTTCTTTCCCCCATGACTGGATCATATCTATGGGATAATTTGTGACCACTCAAGTGGACAAATTATAAACCTAGGACTGATCCATATCTCAAGGAGGATATGGATTCTTTCCCCTTGCATTTGTGCTTGTAGCCAAATGAAGGAATACTGCATATCTATCTTCTACTTTGTGTTGCAAATCTGATTTATAGTGAAAACTATTCTCTAAGCTGTTAATTCTCCACATTTGGTTTTATTTCACAAAAAACTTTTGCTCTTTTCTTTTCTTCAAATTTGTCTTTTGCTCATCTCTGGAACAGCCTTTAAATTGTTTACAATTAGATTTAATTTTCAGCTATTTTTAGTTTAAGGTGACAACCAAACTCTTTTCTTGTTTTTCTTTACTTTTAGGTTAGATAGGAATAGTCAAATTTGTAATAGATCTAGGGATTTACCAATAATTTAGATCACTTTTCCCTGTGGACAACCCTTTACTTCAAAACTTGCTACAACAGCCCTAGATTCTTGCAGGACTATGCTTTGTGATTTGATCCCTATTCATTCAAATTTTTTATTTTTTGTTGTGTTTAACCATCCATTTTTCAATAAAATTTTGACATCACAAAGTCTAACAACACCTACCATTCAAGGTCGAGCTTATGCCGTGATAGCTTAGGATGCCCGAATATCGAATGACGTGATTCAAGGTATCATTAAAAGTTCAGAAGTCAATTCTATTTTGGTTTCTATTTTGGCTAAGTGTTCTAAAATTTATGATAGTAAATCATGCATGAACACCACACTTTATGAATAGTTAATTGAAGCTTTTGTATAAATTAAAGGTACCCTAGTTATGCATCGTGATGGTATCGTATGCAAAACTAATGCACGAATGTTGATAGACCCTAGGTCTACTCATTCTTTTATCACTCCACTGTTCATTGAGAAGTTGGGCATTGTTCCCAAGCCCCTTGATTTCATATTGGTAGTGTCAGTTCCTACAGGTAGCTCAGTGAGCACAGAAATCGTGTGTCAATCAGTGATCGTGATGATCAAAAACCACGAGACGGTAGTTGATCTGATTATATTAAAGATGGAAGGGTTTGACGTAATCCTAGGAATGGATTGGTTATCCGCTTATCATGCAAGCATAGATTGCCTTCAAAAAGTTATGACTTTTCGCCCTCCAAAGAGGAAATCCTTCTGATTTTGTGGAGTCAACTCCTATGTGGCATTGTTTATCTCAGTTATCCGAGCAGAGCATATGATGAGGAATAGGTGCTATGGATATCTTGCTTACTTGCAAGATCATAAGGATGAGAAGAAAAATGTTATGAACATTACGGTTGCTTGTGAGTATCCGGACGTCTTTCCTGATGATCTACCTAGATTGCCACCTTACCGAGAGATCGAGTTTGCAATTGAGTTAGCACCGGGTACAAACCAATTGTCGAAAGCTCCGTATCATATGGCACCTGCAGAGTTGAAAGAACTGAAGGAGCAACATTAGGAGCTATTGGATAAAGGTTTTATTAGACCGAGTGTGTCTCCTTAGGGAGCCCCGATGTTATTTGTGAAGAAGAAGGATGGGTCGATGCAGCTTTGCATCAATTATCGCCAGCTAAATAGGTTAAGGATTAGAAATTGTTGTCCACTTTCATGGATCGATGGCCTCTTTGATTAGCTGCAAGGTGTAAGGTTCTTTCCAAAGATTGATTGGAGGTCAGGATACCATCAGTTGAAGATTAAGGTGGAAGATATTTTAAAGACTGCTTTCGACACGAGGTATGGTCACTACGAGTTCTTGGTCATGCCATTGGGACTAACGAATGCACCAACATTGTTCATGGACTTGGTGAACCGGGTATTCAAAACACACCTCGACAAATCGGTGGTTATTTTCGTAGATGATATTCTCATCTATATGAGTGACTCTTCAAAACTCAGAGACCACCAGTTACTAGTGGCTCTCAAAGACCACCAGTTATATGCAAAACTCAGCAAGTGTGAGTTTTGGCTTGAGGAGGTTAGTTTCTTAAGCCATGTTGTTTCTGAGACTGGCATCAAGGTTGATCCAGCAATGATTGATTTAGTGGTGAATCGGGAGCAGCCGAAGAAGGTTACTGAAGTCCGTAGTTTCCTTGGTTTAGCAGGATACTACAGGAGGTTTATTGAGGGTTTCTCCAAGATATTAGGTCTACTTACACAACTTACAAAAAAGAATGCTAAGTTTGATTGGATGGAGTAATGTGAGCAGAGTTTTTAGGAGCTCAAGAAATGATTGACTATTGTGCCAGTACTTACCATACCTTCAGGCAGTGGAGGTTTTGTAGTGTGCAGTGATGCTTCATATGGGAGATTAGGCGGCATACTTAATTAGAGTGAGAGGGTCATTGTTTATAGGTCTAGACAGCTAAAAGACCATGACAAAAATTATCCGACGCATGACCTTGAGTTGGCGGCAGTAATCTTCGCTCTGAAGATTTGGAGGCAATACCTTTATGGGGAGACGTTCGATATCTTTACAGATCACAAGAGCCTTAAGTATCTCTTCACGTAGAAAGAGTTGAACATGAGGTAGCAGCGATGGATGGAGTTCCTAAAAGATTACGATTGTGTCATCCAGTATCACCCTGGAAAGGCAAATGTTGTAGCAGATGCACTGAACCAGAGGTCTTTAGCTTAGTTATCACAACTCATTGCTAGAGTGCACCAGTAGCATTTACTAGAGGATATGACTTTGTGCGGCATGAGAATTGATGTTAAAGGTTTGAGAGCTTTGATATCTATGCTTGTGATATGTTCTACTCTCTTCGAGAACATTCGCAAGCTACAGATGACGGATGATGAGCTTATGGCTATCAGACGGGATATGATTGGGGGAAGTAAAGCAGATTTTACCATCAGAGAAGATAAAACTTTATTGTTTCAAGATCGAGTATGCATACCAACTAGTACTGAGCTTCGGGACACCATTTTGGAGGAGGCTCACAAATCTATGTATGTTATTCATCCTGGCAGTACCAAGATGTATAAGGATTTGAAGAAAAGCTTCTAGTGGAGAGACTTAAAGAGAAATGTAGCTGAGTACATCTCACCTTATTTGGTATGTCAGTCAGTAGGTCAAGGTTGATCATCAAAATCTGACTGGATTATTGCAACCTTTACCGATACCTAAGTGGAAATGGGAGGCCATTTCTATGGACTTTATTTTGGCGTTGCCGAGAACTCTGAGAAAACATAATGCCATCTGGGTCATTGTGGATAGGTTAACTAAATCTGCTCACTTCCTACTACGTATACCGCCAGCAGACTCGCAGAATTATACCTCAAAGAGATAGTTAGGCTTCATGGAATACCGGTCAATACAGTGTCTAATAGCAACCCGCTCTACACGTCTCAATTCTGGCAACGATTCCAAGAAGATATGGGTTCTAGATTTGATTTCAGCTCAGCATTCCATCCTCAGACCAATGGGAAAAGTGAGAGGGTAAACCAGATCATAGAAGACATATTGCGTGCTTGCATGTTGGATTTTCACGGGTCATGGGACCAGCACTTACCTCTGATTGAGTTCGCCTACAATAACAGTTATCAAGCGAGAATCGGTATGGCTCCTTACGAAGTCTTATATGGTCGGAGATGCAGATCTACATTGAATTAGGAGGAAGTCAGTGAGAAGCTCATTTTAGGCTCAGAGATCGTGGAGAGTACAACTGAGACGGTTTGATTGATTCGTGAGAGATTGCGAGTCACTCAAAGTCGCCAGAAGAGTTATGCTGACCTCAAACGAAATCATGTTGAATTTCAGGTGAGTTGTGTAGCATTGGTCACTTTAATAAATTTGTGAATTGTGTTTTTGGTAGCTAATACTGTGTTTCAGGTGGGAGACAAAGTATTTGTCAAAATCTGGCCTATGAAAGGCATGATGCATTTCAGGAAGCGTGGGAAGCTGAATCCATGTTATGTGGGGCCTTTTGAGATATTGGGCCGAGTCGGCGAGGTCGCTTAATGAGTAGCTTTCCCGCCCCAACTATCTAGCATGCACAATGTGTTTCACGTGTCCATGCTACGAAGGTCTATTAGAGACCCGACTCACGTGTTAGACTACTAGCCCATTGACCTTTAAGATGGTCTAACATTGGTTGAGGAACCAGTACAGGTCTTGGATCATAAAGAACAGATCTTACGGACCAAGTGGATTCTTTTGGTTCTTATGAAGTGGTGCAACCACTCTTTAGAGGAAGCCACTTGGAATGAGAAGCCAAAATCTGCGAGCAATTTCCACATCTTTTTTAGTGAATTTTAAATTTTGTAAAATATTATACTAAGTGAAATATACACATACTTCAAATTGGTTATGGCTTTCTTTTCTAATTAACTTTCTTTTATTTGTTACATTTACAAGGTTGAAAAATTACTAGAACCTAGTGGTTCTACGTTTATCTGCTACTTCTATATCATTAAATTGTGAACATAATTATCATTGATTTGTTTAGACCCTTGTGGATCTTAGATTGTGTGAGGTTCCGTGTATGTGTACCTATTATTCATTTTCAATGAGAGTTTATCAATTTGCATCCGTATGTGAACTTTGATTTTTGTAGACCTTGTGGTTGGGTGTGATTCTACAAGTTATCAGGCAAGTACTTTATTCCAAATTCTGATTAAACCCTGTTAGAATATTTGTGTTTGTCTAATAAGAAAACGTGAGAGATATGTGTGGTAAGGTTGAGTCACGGTGTGGTTTCTTTTCTCAAGCAGGTAAAACTTGGAATATAGGCATCCATGTACAGATTCAACACTGTGGTGTTAAGGGATGCCACACGAAGTACATCCAGTTTACTACGGACTTCGTCCCTTGAAAACCGTGGTTGGTAAAGCCTATCGCACTATGACCCATTCTCTTTGAACCTATGACTGTTTTGATTATGTGTTGTTATAAACTTTTGTTTAGGATGAGGGTTAATAATAGACCTGTCTATATACGTCTAGCGTTTTCGAGGTCAAAAATTCCTAAGGAGGGGAGAATGTAATGACTCGTATATTTGAACCCGAACTAGACCGACCCGGTGTATGGTACGACGACCGATGTCGCCATAGGCTTTTAATTATTATCTAGATAAAATTATATAGAAGGATTAAAGTTTAGAGTTCGATGAGACCTTTAGTGAGAAAGTCATGCACTGACTCGCAGTGTGCTGCTCAACACTGAAACCAAGCTTAAGTTTAAAAAATAAACATCAACAATATTTTGGGTTTTGTTGTTATAAGAGAGGGGAATGCTTCTCAAAGAATCCATTCCCATTTGCAAATATTGAGAGAAAGAGAATGAGACCCTTATGAAGAAACCTTTGTGAGATTTAAATCGTGTGATCGCAGCAAACTCCGCACTCCTCGTGTTGACACCGATCATCATTAAGCTTCACTGTTTGTGAATATCGACCATTAGAAACCCCCTTTTCATTTTGAAACCTTCGTTTCTGGAACGAGTCGGAGCCACTCCTTGAATTTTTCATCAACACTTCGAAAGAGTTAAGATCGATGTGTGTGAGTGGATGAAGTCGCCTTGAAAACGGTGGAAATCGTTGGAGGAATCTGAAGGTTTCATTTCGAAACCCACTCCGAGCCACAATCATCGTAGACTATGAAATTGACTGTAAGGAGGTGAGTCTATACATGTTTTTCCATGATTCTAAATGTCTTAGTATGTGTGTGTATGTGTGTGTGTGATTCAATGAAGATCAGCAAAGATCTGGATGGAAATTGGTTAAAAATAATGAACCGTAAATGTGACAAAAACTATCAAATTCGAACAATCAATTTGGTAATTGATCGATCGAATTTGACAAAGGCTTTACATTTTTTAAGGGTTCGAATTGTTTGAATTGGGAAATCGATAGTTCGAACTGTGAATCAATCGATCAAAATTAGGAAATGATTGATCGAATTGTATAGTTTGCCTATATAACAGAAGGTAAGATTTCTAGATGTTGAAGCCCGTTAAAATTGAACGATCGAAATTAGGAACCGATCGATCGAATCCAGGAATCAATCAATCAAGTTGGGAAACTAATCGATCGATTTCCCCTGTTTTGTCTGTTTTGGTTTTATGGGAAAAACATTGTGGTACATCGTACCAGTTGGGTATCTAACATCTCTGACACTTAGTACGGTGTATGTATGGTCTAGGTTGAGACGGGAAGTTCTTGTTTGGGCTTTGGATTTACTTAGAAAGACTTTGAGTTGAGGTAGGAGAATCTCACCATCACTTGCTTTCTATTTTAATTCACATGGATATTTTGTATTATGATCTTTTGAACTCCACATATAACATCTAAAAGTTGTATTTGTAAACTTGAATCTAATTAAGAACTTTGAATCTGAAATAAGAACTCTAAAAATTTGAATTTGCCTTTAATCTGAAATTTGAATCTAAAACTCTGAATTATGTATTAGAATTTGCATTTGACTTATGTATTAGAATCTGCATCTGATTTATAATTCACCTGAACAACCCCTCAATTCCTGAATAATTTCCTGGCGCAAGTTACCCTCATAATGTAGGGGTTTGTTGCACTCCTGAAAAGGGTTCATGAATGACGATGGTAGGTAGGGGTCCCATCGGTATTATTCCTACTCTCAAGATATAGTAACTTAGGAGGTAAATTAAGTTGAGACTTTAGTCATGAAATGATAAACCTTGCATATTTGAATTAAGAAACATTGAACATCTGAATTCTTTATCTGCTTTGAATCTGTTTTGGAAAACTTAGAATATGAATTTACATCTGATTCGCGTACTTGATATTCAGTCATTTTTGCATACCTGCTTTGGACACACTATACTATAAAATATGCTTTGAAAATTATGTCAATTGAGATACAATATATTTGATGAGTTTCTTCTATTGAGCTTAGAGGGTTAGCTCACTTCGACTATATGTTATAGGTATTGATTCTGACATAGTAGCACGGGGCTATGAGAACGATCCTGATTTCGTCCTTGAGGAAGAGTCTGAGATTTCTCCCGAGGAATTCTTCCCATTTTAGGATCCTTCTTGTTCTATGTACTTTTTGTGGGATTATACTTGGGCTTTGTATGTCCGGCCTATTATGTTTTGTATATTTTTGGATTCATGTCTTTATACTTCTTCCTTTTGTGAACCATGTTTCGGTGATGGTCGGCCATCACCGATGGTTCTTTTCGGTTCTTCTGCCTATGGTTTTGCCTGAGATTAGAACTGGTATTTTGTTCTGCTTTCCTTATAAAAATGGAGCTTCTTGCGTATTTACTTTGATGTTTGTATGTGTTTCGTCCGGCTTATCATTTAATCGATAAGTTGGTAAGCCGGCCTTTCCTATACCTCTAGGATTGGAAAAGTCAGGTTGTCATAATATCTTTCACCCCTCAGCTGCAGTCATCAATTGCTTCTGAAAAACTATAGATATCTACTCTAATCTTCAGTTCCCAATTGCAGGCATCAATTGCTCTTGAGAAACCTTAGATATCTAATCTACAAAGCAATAAAAATCTACTCTACTTTGATCAGAAGAAAACCCAATCTCAGTCGTCAATTGATGATGAGAATTTCTTCGATGCCTATTTCTATACCGAGCCCTCTTATTTATATATCATAAGTGGTCAGTTTACAGAGATCTAACTCTATTAAAAGAAACTACTAAAAATAAAAGTATCCTAATATAACTCTAACTATTAATTTTATTTTTTCTTACTTTGAATAGTTGATGCGCTTCTGGAGTGTTCTCTGATTTTCAGCAACTGAGTCCTTCAATAATCTTCTTCATCAATCTTCTCAGATCCGTGATTGGTCAAACTTCTAATTTTAGAAGACTTCTAAAGATATGCATGGCGGTGTAGAACTTCAAGTGATCAGCAGTAGTGGAAAGCTTCAGTTTTGGGAAATCATAAATCACGATTTCTTCTTTCTTCTCTTTCCGAAAAATTGTAAATCACGATTTTCTATTCTCAATAGGCTTCTAACTTACGATTCTTTAATTGTGATTCATCACTTTTCCTTTATCGTCTTTACTTTGAACAACTTTTCTTTGAGAATTATAAATTACGATTTCTCTCTTCTCAGTACTTTGTTCCGTAAAATCGTAAAACACAATTTTTCATTTCTTTGTAAGCGAAGATTTGTCTTTTACGCTCAATCATCTTTTTACTGCTTTATGAGTTTATTTTGACATAGATTAACACTTTAGCTCTATTTTGCTGATTTTTCTTAATATCTGTGCATCGTTAACTTGTTAGTAGTAAACTATGGTCTAGCATCACTAAGTTAAGGGTGATAGATTGGTAAATTATGTGACTGATCATATCCCCAAACTTAAGCTTTGCTAGTCCCTAACAAATAAGGAAAAATAACTAACTTAAAACTATAAATTTTAATGTGTCCTTTCTAGGGAGCACGATTGCATTTAGGAGATGCAACAAGCCTTTAAACCCTTAGGTGATCCCTAGTGGAAGAGTTGTAGTCTCCTGAAGGTTTTCAGTGAAGTTGCCTACAAACTTCAAATATATATATATATATATATATATATATATAACTTAAATTTAAAACCCAAACTAATTTTGTACACTAAGTTAATCAAGTTAGTCATCATACAGTTATTATGATTTCTAAAATTTTACAAATCCTTTATCTTTACTTTTCCATTATAACAGTTATCCTTGATTAGAACTTCAACAATTTCAATTCATAATAAGCATGAGTGTATGCATTAGTGAACAATTTATTCTTTATAAATTTTTCTAAACTACAGTATTTAGAAAATATTTTCATTCAAAAGCTCACTACTGATATACCCTAAAAAAAAATATCAAAACTTTCTGGGTTCTCATATTTCAAAAAAATTCAATCAAAGATAATTGCAAAAACCTTAATCTCATAGAAAAGGATAATCTATTCTTTTCATATGAATCCCTGTACAATCCATAATATCTATTATGCATATCTCTACTAGGCTTATGCTTTTGCAAATCATAAATCAGAAAGGTCTTTCCTTCAGCTTGTAATGGGGCTTTGGGTTTCAAGGTGTCAAAGAAAGGTAGAAAAGGATTTAAAGTTTATCTTCTGAGAAATTAATTCTTTTTTTCCATCTTCTTCTTCTGCTTCAATAAGTATCCAAAAAGTTGGATAATTTCTTCCTATTTTTCTCTATATTTCAGTAAATCCCATTTTTTTTTTTCAAAATTGCATTCTGCAATTCTTCTCTATTTGGAAGCTTTTTTTTTTTTCTTGAAATCATAATTTACGATTCTTCTTTACTTTATCCCATATATTTCTTCTTCTTTTTTTCAGCCATACCCTTTTTTTGCATATCCCTTTTCTTTTTAACTCATACTCTTTTCACTCCCTCTTCTCCCCTTCTTTTGCATTCTAAATTCCCATAAAATTGTAAGGGTTAAAGGTTGAAAGTTCTGGGTAGTACATATGGTTAAGGGTTTATAATATCTTTGTACAAAGATATTCGATTTAAGCTTCTAATATGGGTTCAAAGGATAAAATATTTCTCAGATTTTGACTTTTTGACTTTGATTTTCAAAAGATGGCTTTAAATCATCTTTACGATTTACTACCATAAATGCCGTATTGCTTTGATATTTCTAACAGATAGCTCTAGAAAAAAAAATAGGTTATTATAATCATAGAAAATTTTGATTCTAAGTTCAATAATATGAGATTTTATACAAGCAAAGAAGTTCAAAGAAATTTTTCTTGAATCAGAAGAGTTTCTCTCTGAAAGAAGGAAAATATGGCTCTAGAACGCACTGGTTTATATAATCTTGAAACTATAATCTAAAATATTATAGTTTAGATCAATCTATTATTTCAAACATCTATTCTAATACAATGTTCCAGAGATTAATCATGAATAAAAACTGTTTTATATTCTAATTATTGAACTCCTACCATAATGGATCGTAAGTTTTCTAGATTTGTAAATTTTCTATCATACCTCCTATATGATGATTAGCTTAAAAAAAAATTACTGAAATAAAACTAACTAAATGAACTTAATGAAAAATAATTTTTTTTTTTTATTATTGAAATAAAACTACTATACATAGGAATTGTGTATCCCCCCAAACTTAAATCTGACAATGCCCTCATTGGCACAAAAAATAGGGGACACAAAAATTACTAAACTTACAAAATTTTCATACCTGTGAGGCTTTTATAATGTACAATTTAACTATCACTCACTTAGTGATGAAGGGTATGGTACAAGTGGTGTTGTAGGTCGTTTTGGCTCTAGCAAGGCTAGCAGTGGAGAAGGACTGCTTGATATTTCCTCCTTTTTGTCTGTCATTACAGCCGTTGAGCAGTTAGATTCATCTTCTGCTTCATCCTCTGGTTCAGCAACTCTGTAGGACACATCATTGTCTTCCTTTTCCACTATCAATGCTTCATAATTTTCTTTCAATGCTCACAGCTTGTTTACTTTTTCTTTTGCCTCTACTTGAAGTTGGCAAATGATAGCAAACTTGGCCTTGTTCTCATCCCTTAGTTTCTCAAATTTAGTCTTTTCCTTTGTTACTATGACCCAAAACTTGTTTGTAATGGACTCAATCTTCTCCTTTTATTCCGCACAAATAAGGAGTAGGGAATTTTTTTCTTCTTGCAATTTAAGCAATTTCCCTTGTTCTAATGTAAGCTCATGAGTCCTCTCATTCAGTCAGTTGTTCAGGGTCTGTTGGTACTCCTAATGGTCTTTTTCTCTTTCTATCTCTCTGAAATCTGGATCCTGCAGAAATTCTCCGTATCGTTCCATTTTGTTGGCTATTTTATCCTCATATTTCTTTTTCTCAACCTCCCATGCCTAATTTTTTTATTGTAATCCTCTGTTTTGATCTCGCAACTGCTCGAGTTGAAATTGAAGCTCCTCAGTGGCCACCTGAACTTTCTTAGTTGTCTCTATTGTCCAGTGTGTGTCGTGTTCTTTCACAGCTTTACGCTTTAAATTTTCAACTAACTCTTAACGCTCTTGTGTAGTAGGCATGGTTTCAAAAACTCTGCTTTTCAATCTGGTGAATTTATCCATCAATTTTCTGACAACACCCGGTAATGGAACTAAATTTGCTGCGTTTGTGTTCTACCATTGCTCTACTTCCCTCAGTCTTCTTTCTAACTCATATTGTACTTCTATTGAGGGTATGGGCACTGTGGTGACAATGATTTGAGGATCAATGGGAGGGGTATTTACTTCATTTAATAGTTCTATGAAACTCCCTGCTGGAGCTTCAGTGCTTGGGCCTGCTCCTGTTGCTTGCGATGTAGGAGGCTGAATTGGTAGAATCTCAATAGGCTGAATACCATCAGGGACTTGGCTAGAGGTAGCCACTTCAATAATCTGCTGCTCTGTAGGAAGAGAAATTTCTATTGCCGCGTCGATTTTTAGACACACTGGTGAAGTGTTTTCCTCTGTTGTGTAGGTACTGGGGTGTACAGGTTCTGCTTTAGTGGTAATAGGAAGTGTGGCTGCCTCATATGAAGGGGGCAAAGAATATAAAGTGGGATCATATAGACTGGCTTGATCTGCAACAACTACCTCCTAGAGTATTGGGGAGCTAATCTCTACTCTCCCTTGCGGTTGGGTAGGAGTACTCACTCACTCTCCTGTTACTGCTTCTTCTGGGACTGTAATTTTTGCTAAGTGTTCTATGGCAGATTCTTTCTATGTCTCAGGAATGAGTGGGGCTTGTGGTTTAGAGGAGATTCTCTCTGTGCGTGATGTGAGAGGAATTGTCTTTTTATTTTTGGCACTTAAAGTTCTCCTATAGGTTATTACTGTCAGGCTTTCTTCTGCTCTTGGCAGAGCCTTTTCTTTGGGATCTATACTATATCCCACATTCATTAGTAGGTTTGTAATAAGTCCTCCAAAGGGCAAGGTTAACTTCTTTGTCTGATATTTTTCTTGACTTAATTTCTCCCTCACTGTGGTGATCACTTCAAAAAGGTATGAGGGCACATTGAACCAGTAGCGATTCGCCATTAAGTACAATGCTCTGGAAAAAAGTGCCCTTCTCTGTGTTCCGTGACCTGTGGGGTGAATAGTCTTATGAATTAAGACGTCGAAAAAGTGAAGTGACAAATTTCTTGCTTCCAAATCTTTTCATAGGAAAAAGGATCTATCCTGTGGAGGCTTTCGTAATAGCTCTGTTTCCATTTGGATGAAATCAGGGAGGGTGTTGGGTGGCATCCTCAGAATGTTGGCCTCTGGATAGTTGTGGGATACTTGTGGTATTCCCAAGGGTGCTTGCATTACCCTAGCGATCATTTTCTTTGTAATCTGGATAGGTAGTCCATCTATAGTAGTGGAGAGGATGAGGTTTGATTCCTAACTGATGTGGTCATGTTTTTGTAAAACTGCCTCACCAATATGGGGTAGACTGGTGTGACTCCTAGTTCTAAGAAATATTGCAGTCCGGCATCATTAAAATATTTGATGGCTTCTCCACTCATTTCTATTTTTTTCAAAGACTCGACATCCACCATGATTTTAGATCCCACCAAATGGTGTTTCATTGAAGTAGGGGGCCGATCTAATGTCGTGGTAGACGGCGCTGCCTTTTTGCCTTTGTCTAACTTCCTACCCTTTTTAGGGGCAGGCATAGAGTCGGTCTCTTTAGGTAGTTCTTTGCTAACTACTCCGGCATATTTTGATTTCTTCGTGGGTGAGTCTGCTATTTTTTATTTAGCTTTGCAGGTAGTAAACTGTGCGATACGATTAATAATGGGAGAGTTATCAGAACTATTACCTTCTTCTTCTCCTTCCCTCTGTCTGTTGCCTGTCAAATTCATCCCGTTACAACTACTTTCCTGCAAGAATACATTTAGTTTAGCAGAGATTTCATGTATTCAATAAAAATTTCTTGCACCCTTCCATTTGATCGTTAAAGTCATCTCCTTACCTTTTGATGATAAAAACCCTAGTTTCATATATGAAATAGAATGTATGCGGGGTTTCCGAAATGAAACTGACGAAGTAAGGGGTGTACAAGAGAAGAATGGTTAGGTTTAGTTGCAAAAATGAATGGATTTGAAAAGTAGAGGGAAAACTGGAGCAAAAATGGAGAGTTTGATAATGGGGCTGACATATCCTCTCACGAATATGTAGGCCCTATTACAGTGATGACCTGTTGAAACGGACGTCACGTCCTGTTAACCTAGAGTCGTTGGTTTGACTCTAACCTTTCAGCGAAGATATACGAACTCTCGTATCGGTCAAATCATAATCGCTACGATCAGACTGACAGATGAAAAAGAAATCCATGCGATTGTTCGTACAAGTGTACAATAAGGACTTATTTATGAACCTTCGTTTTTAAACGATTTGGGCCATAATATAATACCTAAGCAAAGAACTTAATCCTACATATTTTACAAATTGTGCTATGGGTGAATCAGTAGCTAGACAATTCCTTGAGGTGTTTATATTGGATTCTGGGGAACTGATGTCTCCCCCACAAATGCTTGTCCTCTAGGGTTATTTAAAGGTTGTGTAAGCAACTGACTACTCTCTCTCTTTGCCACTTGTGAAGCTAATTGGCCAATCTGACTTTCTAGTTTCATTATGGACTGGGTATGCAAGTGAAGTATCTAAGAGAATTGAGCAAGTTGGTGTAAATCTTTTGAATGTTGATACAACTGTTGTTTCAAATCTCGAAGGATTTGAATAATTGTAGTATCAGGCATATTACTCTGTGGTCCAAGCTGGGGTTGTGCAGCCGGCAATTGAGGTCCTAGTAGAAAACTTAGGTCTGAGGAAATCAGGGTTGTGTAACTATTGGTACTAGTTGTGCTCCTACTGTGGAGCCATAGTTAAATCTCGGATGGTTTCTCCACGACGGTTATAGGTATTCCCGTAATCTCCCCTCTGAAAAGCCATTAATTGTTCAGTTTCCACCACCTCCTGGTACGGTGGCGCAGCAGGGTTCTCAGTACATTTGTGAATTTGGCAATTGGAATAGTTTACCACAAGTCTGTCCTGAGTTCTTGGTGTGGAACTAAGTAGTGTGGCGATTTTCTGCTCAAGAGCTAAGACTTTTTCACTCATGTCATCCTCTGTCTTAACTTTATCCTTGCTGATATCGTAAAGTTCACCCCTCCCGAGCGGGATGTAATGAGTGACGTCTGAATCAGTTTGTAGCAAAGCCTACTTTTGCTTTGAATTGTTGGCCAGTTTCTTGAATATATTTCAGGTCTACTAGCCGTTTTGAGCCATGAAGGCTCCTCTACTTACGGCATCAACTGTAGACTGGTTAGTCTCAGTCAACCCCTGGTAGAAACTTTACGCTATAGGCAAATTTGGCACCTCGTGATGAGGGCAGTTTCATAGCAAATCCTTCATCCATTGCCAACTCTCATGAAATAGTTCTCCAGGCTTTTACCTGAAGCCTTGGATTGATTGGTGATTTTGGTTTGTTCTACCAATTGAGAAATACTTGCCCAAAAATTTGGACTATTGTTCCTCCCATGTGGTTATACTTCTGGCGGAAAGTGAAACTAACCATGCCTTCGCCCTATCTTTTAGAGAAAAAGGGAACAGACGTAGTCTTACGACCTCCTTGTTGGTCGTGGACAATTGCAACATTGTGTAAAGTTCTATGAAGTCCCTCAGATGTTGGTAGGGATCTTCTCTGTCAAGCCCATGGAAAGTGGGTAGAGTTTGAAGTGTATTGGGCTTGAGTTCATAATTTTAACCTTCAACTATCTCTGGTATAACTATACAAGAGGGTTCAGTCAATGCTCTAGGGCTGAAATGTGCTTGGATTGAAAGAACGTCAACCATAGTTTGGGAATCCCTTACAGAAGATCGGTTTAATGCGAGCCTACGTAGGAGGGTCTGCTCAACTTCTAGGTCATATGCGAAAGAGTCTAGATTTCTAGAGCGGGTATGATGCATACACCAGAAAAATAAATTTTTTTGTGTTTTTCAAATTTATCTAATTTTTATTTTAGAAGAGCAGAGAGAGAGAACAAATCTAAGCCTCGAGCTTTTCTTATCAGGGGAAGTTGAAACTCTAATTCGTCACTCAGAATAAACCTGCAAAAAATTTAAGAAGTGATCAAAGAACATATAAAAATATAAAGAAATATAAAAAGGAAAGATAAATACTTATTTTCCTAAATTAGTATATATTAAAACTATCCCTGGTAGTGGCGCCAAAACCTTGGTTGTGCTATGATATGTATATCTAACTAAGTCTTAACCTATTGCAAGCGCACAATGGAAATTATAGAGCTAGTATAGGATCATTCCCATGAAGAGAGGTTTAATATAGTTATAATTTAGATTTCTGAAAACTTATACTTATCTTTTTAAGACTCTAAACTACTGGAGAAACATGAATAAAAGAATGGTTTTATTTAAACTAATTTTTACGGAATATAAATCCTAAATCCTTCTTCAGATTATGGTCGTCAATCACAATCTTCAACTATTGGATATTTATAAAATTAAACAATACCGTTACACCATATATTAAGTCTCCTAGCATTGGGTGTCAATCAATACTAAAATCCTATCAATACAGATTTAATCTAATCTACAATCTCCTAAAACTTGGGCATCAATCAAATTCTAGAAAACTGAAGATCGAAAACTAAAATCGTTACACTAATTTGCAAACTTCAACCTTAGTCGTCAATTCAAATTAAAATTTGGAGATGTTTACAAAGCAGGAAATTGCATAAAAATAATTCTGAAGCAATAAAATTATATCTTTCACCCTTCAGCCACAGGCGTCAATTGCTCTTAAGAAACCTTGGATATCTAATCTACAAAGCAATAAAAATATACTCTACTTTGATCGGAAGAAAACCCAGCCTCAGTCGTCAAACCCACTAAAATGAGACAAGTAAAACCAAATACAATTAAAATACAACAAACTCACCAAAATAGGATGGGTCTCCTCCAGCTAACCCCTCAAACCATCCTCCACGGCTTTGGCATCAGCTATAGAGGCCATTAACGACCGCAACATCTCCTCATCCGGACGCGAGGCACTCCCCATCCACTCCTGTGTAAGATGCAGGGCCTCTAACGCCCCGCGAACTCCTGGGCTTAGCTGGCCCTTCTCTAGCTCGGCCACTCTCTCCCTCAATGCTCCAGCATAATCAGGCCTACCAATCCTGAAGGAGCTCTTCCCCTGTAAGGGGAATCGGGTAAAAAGACAGCCATGGAGCTCCTCGAACCATCTCATGTAGGCCTGAGCATCTGCCCCATCTTGTGCTTCGGCCACCTCGGTCCCCCCAGTCCTAAACTCTAAATACTGATAAGACATCTTCTTCTAAAAAAAGCGGCCAGGGGGACCGGTCTTCTTCTTTGCCACTAGTGGGCAAAGCTCCGAGGGGACTCCCTGGGGGAGTCCCAACTGTTGCGCCACTCGATAGAGGGGGATCCGCTCCACCATCTCAAAGCAGGGGACCCATATCTCCTGCCTAAAAAGTACCTAACCAGACTGAATCATAGCCTGGTCGACCACCTTTCCATCTCCATAGGGTCTCTAAATGACCTACAATCGAAAAAAACAAACAAAACAAATATGCCAGTAAAACTAGAAATACCAAATGAAACAGAACTAACAAAACAAAGTGAACACACACCTGACCGAGATGCATATTTTTTGAACATCCACCTCACAGTCTGAAGGTTTGTAGTCTTCCGACGATCTCCCATCAATGTCTACCATGCATACATACATGGAAATGTGGGCACAGTCCCTGGAGGAACCCTAGGGCAAAGAAAAGTGAAATGGTCATACGACCAGAACTGAACAAGGCGAAACAAATCAACTTCAATAAGAACTACTAAAAGAAGACAACGAATCTGACTTACAAAAGAAGAAAATTGAAAACCTCACCTATAAGAAGGGAATGAAGCCGCCAATGGTAGCAACTCCCCTCGCCTGGCAAAACAACTGCCCATAAAGATGAGCTAACGCCTTCGTGCCCCATGCATACAAAGGGACTTGCTCCAAGTTCACGAGCAACAGCAAGAATAACTCAGTGATACACCCCTTAGAGGAGGAGGGAAATAGGAATCCTCCAAAGAAGTGCATCAAGAAGGCCTTGATAACACGATCCGCCTCGACCCCTGCCTCTAGCATAGGGGCACGAACCTCTATGTCCCTGCGTCGCTCCTCATACATCACTACAAACTCCGGATGACCTTTCAGGGGAGTGAACCCAGCGACAAAGGTATCGAAAAACCAAGTGGCCCGAATCATCCCCGGTCCGAACCCGCTGGAAGTGTACTCGAGCCCAAAACACTCTACGCTCACCACCTGGTAATCAGACAGCATCTGCCTGATCACACAGGCTCGCCCTCGAACCTTACCCCAGTAACATGGACCCAATCCTTGAGAGTCAACAGTGTCATCCCCGTAGGGAAAGGTAGCGCCAGCTACTCTTCTCTCCACCTCTTCACTATAGCCCCAACTAAACAAATGTCAGGGTGGAAAGGCTCGAGCCCCAGGATTGGCCCAAAGCCAAAATCCGCAAGCCTCGCCTGCTAGAACGTAGGGAGAACCTGGTACCATGCATGGGACTCATCCCACGTAGAATTGATGCACAGCCAACGAAACAGAAAAGGAGAACATAAGACTAAACTATGAAGAATATATAAAGACAATAATATAAGTTATCGATAGTTGATCAATACTAATGATAATGATAATAATGATAAATAATAATAATGATAATAGTAACACTAAAAATATTAAAAACAATATTAATAATAAATATATAGTAATATTACAAAATAACAATAATAGCGAGCGATAATAATTGACCATGGTAAAACCAACTGATGATAAATAAATGATAAAAATGAAAATTGACGATGACAAAAAACCAATAGGGTAATGGCACGATAACAGCAAATGATAAAATGAAAAAAATCACAGATAACGATAAACTATGTGACAGCAATAAAAGAACAGTTATACGACGATCACGGCAAAAATCTATAATGAACACGTAAAACATGAGAAGATAATACAGAGTTGCAAAATAAACATGACCTAAAACTATATACAAGCATGATCCATGAATGCACACGCAGCTCACGACAAAATGCGGGTTCTGCATAAAATAAATGGGTTTCCATATCCTAGATAATCTACATTATAGCCTAAATGCCTAGGAAAGTAAAGGAACTCTTGTTTCCAAATACCTACCTGGCTCGCCGCAAAAGCGTCTGCCAGTGGGATCTGTATCGGACGCTCAGCCCGAGGCAAAACAACATCATCGGCACCCTCAGCGGCAAGAGGAACATTGGCCCCAGCAGGAATCTCGGCCTCAGCAGCAATCTTGGGGACACCCTCGCTCTCCACAATAGGAACCTTTGAAGCACCCTCACCATCCAACATCTTCACAAACTCCAAGATAGTCATACTACTCTTAGGTTCTATCTCACAAGAAAGCACTCGAGAAATGAAGAAGAAAGCAAGAAACCACATCGAAATCCTACGGATGGATTGCGAGATAATGCAAGGACATGAAAACTAGAGCACTCGAGAGCAGAGAAGTAATAAAATCAGGAAAAATCAGAACGCGCAAGAAAAATGGAGGGAATTTTTGGCTCAGTTAATTAAGCGCATCAAACATAGCACGGAATTGAATCACGCACCAACTAAACAGCGTGGATTCCAAATTAAGAGCCAGACAACTGGCGCATAATTATAGGTCTGTCAACCTACGCGAGCGACAAACGAAACCCACGTACTTCACCCTGTGCAGAATTGAAATCACTGACATCCACCACTACGCGGAATTCAAAGAGACACTCGGACACCCATCTAGGTGACCCATTGGCCTTCCAATCAAGCACAAAACCCCATGTGCATAATTGGATTAAGCGTGGCGATGCTGCGTGCAATTACCTTCTTGAGCCCACAATACTGCGCAAAGAAATATGCGCGGAATTAAATTGAGCTCTATTCCCAGTTGTGTGTAATTCCCCAGGTATAAATAAAAAATATACACCAACTAGTAGCAGCCAGAGATAAAACTATAGACCTATAGCTATACATAAAACAATATCTACAGCACAAAACTTACACATATGCTCATAAGACCCTAGGAACGCATCGAACTTAAGTGCCCATGCCCTGAAATCTGAAAGAAAGCCCTTACCCTTTTACACACGCCTCAAACTTAACTATTGGTCATGCCAACGCAAACCAAACTAAAACAAAATACACCCAGAACCCAAACAAGATTAACTGGACTAAACCAAACCACACCAAACTAAATCCAATCAAGCCAGAATTTAATAAACTCAAAATAAACTTACACCAGGGGCATACCCCCTAAATATATAAATCTAAAATGAAAGACGAATCTAAACTCAAGACAAACACTCAAAGACGCTCGAGCCCATGAGCACTCGGGGAAAGCCGCTTGAGTAAGAATGAGCTGAGCAAGCTCTAACATAAATCTCATCTTCACCTCCTTTTCTCCCTAAGATGCATCTTATGATGCAATCTTTCAAATCACGCGATCGTGTAGCAGCATCATAGAGCCCTGAGCCGACAGAGAAAAAAGAGTGACTCACAGGAGGTGACTCAGGATCTAAGGCATACACCTATGGAAGGCCCTTTTAGAAAGCCCCCAAGGAAGGCTGACAAAAGGTCAACCATAGAGCCTACCAATGAGCAAGTGAGACCGATCACGAGAACTCTGATAAAGCCCTTTTCATTGGTTGCCTTTCCGCCACCATTAACTCTTCCATCACTTTCCCCAACAAAGTGGTGCCCCCAGGCACTACTCCACATTCCCAATACCACTCATTCCCAAAAACAAACCACCATTACAAACCTCTCTAGGATATAATACTCGGGAGATAAAACAAAGAGGAAGGAAAGATATTAATAAAAATTCAAAGGTTTATTACAAATCCAAAATAAAAAAACAAAATTCAAAATACCCAACCCCTAAACACCTATTTATAACCCATACCCCCTTCACCACACAGTGACAAGTGCCGCATTCATAAGCACTCTTCATCCCTTTCAATCAAAACAGGACGCTTGCCTCCTTTAGAGAACATTAATCCATGACAAACGTAGATAAACCAATAATCACAAGACATGTATCCCCCTTAAAGAGCACAATCCATGAGAAAACAAGATGATCCAATATCTAAACAATTAAATAAACACAAATCCATTGCAACGGGGGATATAAAGGCACCTAACACACCCATCTAAACTCACACATGCTCAACAAGTGTCACTCTAGCAAAACAAAAGAAAGACACAAAACCCATACCTTAAACAAAACAAACATACAAAATTTCCACCATGACAAGATAAAGGAAGGAATTCCATTAATTCAAAAACAAAATAGCCAACTACTCTTGGAAATTTAAATATTTAACCAATGACCATGGCCAGTTGACTTAAGCACCGAGAATCCAAACATAATAATAAATAAAAACAAGATAAAATAAAATAAAACAAAATAAAATACATAAAATAAAATTAAAATACACAAAATGAAAAAGATGAAATATAAATAAATAAATAAAAGAAAACAAAACAAGAAAAGATCACCCCCACAGTCCCATCACAACACCCCACCAGAGAATGAAACAGGCTAGCAATGACGAGCATACTACTACTACTAACCAAGGAAGCGACACAGGAAATTACCTAATAATGCATAAACACCAACAAGAAGGCTTTGAGTTCATGTGAAAAAATTCACACAAATGCTCAACAACCTAATAGCCAACAAAGCCCATCGATATGGATAATGTAGGTGGTTGTGTGATTTCGCATGCTTCCACAAGGAGCTTGAGTCCCTCGGCAACTCCACCCCCAAACACTCTCGTCCCATCGCATAACCACTAAGTCCCAATGCTCTCACAACCTGCCATAGCACGCAACCAGAAGACAGGCTTAACCGGCATCCCGTCGCAAAGAGCAAGTAGAATCACCCTCTTGTCCCATCGCAAGCGTCAATAACAAAAAAGTCCAGTCATGATAAAATACACGCACCCATCGCTAAACTAAACTAGCCCATCACTAAACCCAGAATTCAACAAACCAGAAGGGGAGGTTCACCAATGTCCTATCACAAAAAATCAAGTAGTAAATATGAACTCCCCTAAATGTCCCATCGTGACAATCATCACGTCCCATCGCGTGACAATCACCGAACCCCGCCAGGGCAGAAACAAAAGAGGAGGGGAAACTATCTGATGTCACATCGCATGACCACCACGAAATAACAGCAAGCAAGTCCCATCAAGCGACAAATCAAGTAAGTATCACCCCCCTTCTTTTCACTCAATATTCCTTATAAAATAAAGTTTGCCAATATTAAGTCAAACATTTTCAAAACCCGTCTCTCTTAATCTATGAATCACTGTAGTCCTCCCATAAGAGACAATCATCAGTATCTGCAAGAAGGTCAGGTGGAGTATTTGACATACCAAGTGTCGTCTTGACAACCAAACAAAGGTCAGGTCCCCAAATCTCTTATCGATGGATCTGCTCAGCAACGTCTCAGAAGCCACATTTTTTAAAGCTTTACCACCGAATTGATCTTTAGTTAAAAACTTGAATTTTCAAAACTCATATCTATCAAATTCTCACCTCCTATCACCCCAATCCATTCTTTTCCCCTGGGAAACCGAACACCAAGTATACATAACTTTGAGAAATCACAAATGTCCACTGGAAAGGGACTCCTGACCCGTCACTAGTGTGAGCAATGATGCGCCCGACTTGACATGATCTGCGAAAGTCTTCACCATCATATTATCTGAGCACTTGCCCTCGTCTCTAGACATTCATATGATGCCCCTCGATACCTCGATTGTGTCAATTTTTCCCTGTTTGACTGCCCCTTACAGCAGGTCGCGATATACGGCGGGATGCCACTTGCACCTACAGATGAGGATACACCTCTCGACAGCTATCATTGGGCCCCCAAATGCTCCCTTTTAGCTTGTACTGATAGATAAGAAAGCCAAGCATTTCATGTCAGGTCCCCAGTTCACACTTGTGATCTCTTAAAGAAATGAGAAGGCACTCTAAAAAGGGGTGTCTACTTCTTCGATGCACCCTTGCTCCACAAGAACGCACCAAAAATGGGCATCTGTAGACACTCCATTTTCACCCTCTCAGAGTATATAAACCTATTCGGTCAACCTTTGACCTTGCCCGCCATCTCCGGAAAAGGACTGACCTTGTCCAAGGACATTAAAACCCCCAACCTGGGAACTATACACCACACATGTAGTGTACGATTGATAAATGGGTTGAAACATCAACCCAGAAGCTTGGATCCATCAAGACCCGGAAGTCCTCAAATTACATGCAAGCTACTATGTGCTTAATTTAATGACACGCAAAGCAGTCTACGCGTAATTAGTCCTACTTAGACTGGACATAGACTTTCTTGCACCGCCTGAAATTCCTATGTCAATGCATAACCCGACGCTAGAAATCGATTACACGTGTCATATTACACATGAAATCAATCCAAAACAGGACTCTACTTCCCAAGACCGCCATAACTCCACCATCTTGCACATACCTTAATGTGCAAAATTGGATTCCACAAAAAGCTACCTGCCCGAAATTGGTTCCAGGGCACACTGGAACTAGGACACCTGGTCAGGCAGCCACTCTCGAGTTAGTGATCGAGAGTGACTTAAACACCTTGGATTATGCACGGAATTCAATTGAGCGCGACCTATCATGCGTGTAATTCATCTATTGCGCACATGGCCCCACACACAAAATTAGCCTCATTCCTATAAAAAGGCCCCCCTACCACACCAATTTCACACAATTCAATAGTCTTCTCTTCTCTCTTAAGCTCGGCCTCCCCCAAGCTTGAGTTCTTCTCTCTGCTGCACTGGAAGGAAGAAGAAGTGCTTAGCTTCAAGTAATCTCTTTCTATTTCTTAATTTCTAGTTCTTAGGTCTTAACTTCTAATTTTTAATTTTTAGCTCTTAGTTCTTAGTTCTTAATTTTCTAAATTCTAGATCTTAGCTCCTACTTTCAGGTTCTAGTTCTTAATTTCTAGTTCTAGTCCCTGATTTCTTACTTCTAGTTCATATCCCTCAGTTCTAAATTTAATTCTTAATTTTTAAATTCTTAATTTTGAACCTTAAATCCTCAGTTTTAAATTCAAATTTATTTATTATTTAATCTCTTATACTTATAAAAATTGCCTTAGCCAACCGATTTACCCAAGGGAGCTTACGAAGGGTACCCGGGAATGGGGCCAATCCTCCTTAGCATAACGGGTCACAACCTCTTTTATTTCCCTAGTTAGAGTAGTATTAGGAGAGTAAATTAATTAGAATTGGAGTAGTATTAGGAGACTAGAATAATTCGAGTTAGAGTAGCAGTAGGAAGTTCAGTCAGTCAAAGTTCGAGTAGTGCCAGGAAACCCGCGATCAGTCAAACTCAAAGTATGATAAGAAGATAAAACAAATTAGACTTAGAGTAGGATTAGAAAGCTAGGTTAGATAGACTACAGCTGTTGGAGTCGGCTGGCAGACATTCAGCAAAGGAGTGAACCCACACCCCCATAAAGTGTGATCAGTGACATGTTGCAACGTCGATAAACATCTGCAGATGGCGATCGCATCAACTCAGGTACTTTTCCTTTAGAATTTACCTCTTTTATTTTTTACATTTAAATATTTCTTAGTTTATTATTCCACCGCCCTAGCCAGAGTCCACATGACCGAATTGGGCCAATTCTTCCGGGGACCACAAGGAACCCAGAAAAAGTGCGTTCCAACATGGTGCTCAAACATGAAGTGAGAAATAGTTGAGTACGTATCAAAGTTCTTAGTGTGTCAACAAGTCAAGGCATAACATCAAAAATTATCCAGACTTATACAACCCATACCCATTCAGGAATGGAAGTGGGAAAATATAGCAATGGACTTCATCGTAGGTCTACCAAAGATGATGAAGAAGAATGATGCCATATGGGTAATAGTTGATAGGTTGACAAAGTCAACTCATTTCTTACCATTCAAGACTACCACAAATGGAAATAAGCTTTCCGAAACATATCTAAACAAAATCGTGAAGCTTCATGGAGTGCCAGTCAGCATTGTCTTCGATCAAGACTCAAAATTTACCTCCTAACACTAGGAAGCCTTCTAAGAAGCTCGGGGCACTCGATTAGATTTTAGTACTGCCTTCCACCCCCATACGGACGGGCAGACTGAAAGAGTGTATCAAGTAGTTGAAGATATGTTACGAGCGTGTATGCTCAATTTTCGAGGGAACTAGGACAATCACCTCTCACCGATCGAATTCTATTACAATAACAATTACCAGGCAAGTATCAGTATGTCCTCTTTCAAAGCTTTATACGGTAGAAGTTACAGAACGTCATTGTGTTGGGACGAAGTTGAAGTTATGAAGTTACTTGGACCCGAAGGAGTCCAAACTACGACTAAGAAAGTCAAGCTGATACGAGAACAACTTAAGATAGCCCGGGACTGTCACAAAAAGTATGCCAACTCCCACCGTCGTAACTTAGAGTTCGAGGTAACGTATTTAAATTTTGAACTTTAAATTTTATTTCAATTGTGCTCATTGTAGACACCTCATTTTCGCCCTCTCGGAGTATACAAACCTGTTCGGTTAACCCTTGACCTTGCCCATGATTTCTGGAAGGGCCAACCCCCTCCAAAAATCCTAAAACTCCTTAGTTTAGGAATTATACACCATATGAATAGTATATAATTGAGTTCTATGCTAAAATCTTAGCTTAAAAACTCAAACCCGACTCGGCCCGGAAGGTCCCGAATTATGTGCATAACTGTTTGCACATAATTCGAATGTGCGCAGAACCACATGCGCAGAATTAGTCCAAATTGGACTGGGCACAAACCTTCCGTGCACTGCCTGTAGTTCCAGATTACGCGTATAACATTACGTGCATAATTAGAATATGCGCACTCCCTCTTGTGCACAATTAGTCCAGTTGGGCTAGGACTGTGCCTCCCCGACTGAGCCAGTAAGTAGGTCACTCCTCAGTCGATTATCGACTTCCCTTGAATTATGCGCAGTCAATCTTATGCACAATTCATTTATATGTAGAAGGGCCTACGCACAATTCCCAAATTGTGCACATGGCAGTATGAGCACAATTAGCCGAACACCTGTAAATAGGTCCCTACCCCACAGCCTTCTACACACCAATTCTCAAGCTTGTTCCTTCTAAAAAATTTGAGATTCACTCTAAGATTTTTAAAAAAGGAGTTGAGCTACACTCTAGGTTTCTGGTTCCTAGAACTACTGACTTTTCTCTAGAAATCTTAGAGTAATCGAGCAAGTGGTACTAGCCCACTTGCCTCGATTCTCGAAGTAGTACTAAAGGGTGAAAAGCATAGCCTTAGATCCTACCCCTAGGAAACCCCTGCCAAAATTCTTAGCTTAGTGCCAATTAGGTCCCTAGCCATTCTCCATATTTACAAAATCGCCCTTATCTCATTGATTTATCCAAGGGATCCTACGGAGGGTACCCAGGAATGGGGTCGATCCTCCCTAGCATAACGGGCCACAACCCTCTTTTCTTAGATAGGTCCATTAGGAGTAGAAAAATCAAACTAGTCAAACCTTTGGCAACCCATAGCTGCTAAAATCGGCAAGCCGACGTTTAGTATAGGAGTCAAACCTATACCCACACCCTATCCTCGCGTGATTAGTGACGTTCTTTACAGTCGATAAATCTGTAGATGGAGATCGCATAAAACTAGGTATATTCCATTTAGAACTCGCTTACTACTACCAACCCATTTCCATAGGTGCACTTAAATACCTCCCTGTTATTCCATCGCCTTCCGCCAATCATTACAAACAGAGTCCATTTGGGACCGAATTGGGCCACTTATTCCGAGACCCACAAGGGACCTAGAAAAAGTGTGTACCAACACTCATGTTTGAACACTAAAATCTTTCTAATAGGTTGGTGAATGAGCATACATTTGTGTCTCCCCGACCAAAGGCGTTATGCGCTTCGGGAAGCGAGGAAAACTAAGCCCCAGATATGTACGGCCTTTCAAAGTAATGAAGCGTATTGGTGAGGCTGCATATAAAGTCACCCTACCACCTCAGTACCCGGGAATCTATGATGTATTCTATGTGTCAATGTTGAGGAGATATACTTATGACCCCTCACGTATTGTAGAGATCGAATGCATGGACATCAAAGAGGATCTGACTACCATAGCAAGACCAATAAGGATTCTCGATCGAAAAGTACATGTCTTCAAGAACAAAACGATGACATTAGTGTAGGTTCAATGAAAACATAACACATCAAAGGAGGCAACCTAGGAAAATGAAGATGACATCAAAGCAACACATCCTGAGCTTTTCAACTAACTAGTACGGAATTTTCGGGGACAATTTTTTTTTTATAAGGGGACAGAACGTTATGACCCGAGTCTCTATGGCCCCACTTAATGGTAAAGGATGGGTGAAACACAGAGACCCAGTGCTTGTATACACACCGTATCATGGCCCTCACAATTTAAAAATAGGAAATTCTAATTGTGATCTAGTTACTCAAAAAATAGCAACCGAATTTTCCTAGGAATCCTGCTGAAATAATTCAACTAATAATTAAATCCCACCATTCTTGGGATTTCATTTGGCATGCAAATGTCCTTAAAGGACTCTGGCCCTTTTAGCAATGTCAACTTGTCATTTGGAACTCTTTCTCTAGTCCCCTCTTTCTATTAAATGGAGAACTTAGAGAGATTTGGAATTATATACACCATTACCTTCCTTTCTCTCAGTCGTCTCTCTCTCTATGTTTTCACTTCTCTGTAAGAGCATAGCCATTGTTCACTTTCGGTAAGAGAGATCCATGCCGATCAACACCGTGAGTTTCAAACCATCATCGTATCGGTGACCCGTGCAACTTATTCCGGAATCTAATCTTCCACTATCGAGACTCCTCATAGCTGTAACCGATCTATAGTAAGAAAAGAGTTATCGCGAAAGGAATCGGACAAATCATCGCTCGAATCCAATCTCCGTCAAACCAAATCGTCGCGAGAGTTATTTCACGCTTCAACAGGTGGGTGCCTCTAAATCCATCTTAAATTATTTAGTTATTTTTTAATATACGAACCCTAATTTAAATCATAAAAGTAATCGGGAAGAAAATAATTTGGAATTGCGTCCAGAAAACTCAACCAGGGCTTGAAATTGCAAGCTCGACTGGTCGAAATCCAAAACTCGACCGGTTAAGATTATTTGTTATAATGAGGACTATATCCTTTGTAAGCTCTCGAGCAGTCGATAATCAAATTCGACCAATAGAGACAGCTATTCTTCGCAGTTTCTCAAAAAACTCGACCGGTCGAAATCTTATTTTCGACTAGTCGAGTCCTATTTTCTCCAGAACTCCTTTTCCTTAAAACTCAATCAATCGAAACCAAAATTTAACCAGTCGAGTATCTCTTCAGAATTTCCTTTCATTGTATCATGACCGATTGAAATACAATTCGATCAGTCGAGATTATATTCCATAAAGGACTTTTGTCCTCTATTTCATCTTGATTGGTCGAAATCATGACTCGACTAGTCAGTTTTATAGTAAATCCCTCTATCCTTATTCTCGACCAATCGAAACTCAAGTTCGACCAGTCGAGATTGACAGTTTCAAAACTCTTTTGCTTTACGCTTTCGATTTCGAGTTTCTTTTCGTTGGGACATCCGATTTAAGCAAAACAAGACTCGATCTTATAGTTTTTAGACCTTCGAACATAATGGAAATGTCTATTACCTCTTTTAAAGCTCCTACGACCCTCGTATAGACACATGTGCATCTTTAAGATCTAAATCATGTTCGATCGTTTTGCCGATTAAATCACCATGTTCCATAGACACAACTACCCCAATAAAGAGTATTTAGACTTAATCAAAAAATAAATATATTGAAATATTTCTTATTCACTATTTTTACTCAATGTTTCCTGTGTTATGCTCCATATTAATTTTCTTCAAACATATGAAATGCTTAGGGTGCATATTATAGTTTCCTTCTTATATATGTTCACATCATCATATGACATCCATCATATAGAAAATTACGATAAGGCATAGGCATGATAAGTTAAGAATAACATATGATACATGATATAAGCCTTTGCTA
Organism: Chloranthus sessilifolius; assembly: GCA_021018995.1. Lineage (NCBI taxonomy): Eukaryota > Viridiplantae > Streptophyta > Magnoliopsida > Chloranthales > Chloranthaceae > Chloranthus > Chloranthus sessilifolius. The sequence continues at coordinate 93,912,540 of CM037593.1, forward strand.
CGGTGGGGTTTCTTTCACGGTCATGTGAAACTTGGAATGTAAGCATTCATGTACCGATGCAACTCCTCTATGGTATATGGGATGCCACACAAAGTACATTCAAGTTACTACAGAACCCGTTTCTTGGAAAGCGTGGTTTAGTGAAACCTATCGCACTGTGATCCATTCAAATTAAGTTTTTAGTAAAGATGAAAAATGAACATGTTAAGATACGATATATTAAGATAGTGGCGACTTAAGCCCACTCAAATATGTAATTGGGAAGAGGACGATGAACGTAACCCATTCCAAAAATAAAATCGGGGAGGGGACCCAAGCCCAGAATCGAATAATGATATGATATGTTAAGACACGTTATTATTGGTGCGCGCTTTTTCTGGGTTCCTCTCGGTTCCCGTTGAATCAGTGGCTTCCATTTCTGTCCTAGTGGACTCTAGCGATGCGGCGCTTGAAATAATTAAAGTAAAAGGGGTATTCTAATTTGTTGCGATCGCCAGCTGTAGATATTTATCGATGTTGCAACACGTCAATGATCACGCTTGGGAGTGGGTGTGGGTTGCTTTTATACTGAATCGTCCGCTTGCGAACGTCAGCAGCGTTCTTTTCTTTGGGTTAGATAGTTTTATTTCCTTTTTATTCCCCTTTATAGTTATAGTTTTGGTCAGTTTAGACTTCCTTGGTTCTATTATGAATTTGATTATATAGATTTATTCCAATCTGGCTAGGAGTCCAGTTAATATTGATTTCCTAATTCTATTAGAAGTCTAATTAATATTAGTTTCCCAATACTACTAGCATGTCCAATTAGTTTCAGTTTCCTATTGGTACAAGGAGTGCATATATAATAGTTTTGGAGAGACTTTAATTTGTTCAGGCATATCAGGTGTACTAGAATTCTGATTGAATAAGGTATAATAATTCTATTGAAATTCTAATTGCAGCAATTATAATAGTCCTACTAGAATTCTAATTGAAATAAAAGACTAATTTTATCGAAACTCCAATTTAAGCAAATGAATTAATTTTTTATAATTAAAACAAATAAACTGATTTTTATTAAGAATCTAATTGAAATAAGTAAACTAATTTTATTGAAATTCTAATTGAAGCAATGAATTAATTATACTAAAAATCTAATTAAAGCAATGAAATTAATCATACCAAATTCTAATTAAAGCAAGGAATTAATCAACTAAATTCTCATTTAAAGAGATTAATCAGTCATACTAAGGTTTGATGCACTTAATCAATTAAATATGCTGAAATAAGATAAACCTACTAATTAATTATACTAAAGGGATAAAATAAAAGTAATTAATTAATTCTAAAATTCTTTAAAAAAAGGGGATTTGAGCCAAGGATTGGCCTCGTTCCCGAGTACCCTCCGTAAGCTCCCTTGGGCAAATCGGGTGGCTAGATTAAAGACAAATTAATTTTTGGACCGTGAAATAGTATTTTGGGCTTTTCAGAGTTGAATTCAGAATAATAATTATGAATTAAATTATAAACTAGAATTATAAGACTGGAATTAACATTTAAATTTTTTTTAAATATTAAAAATAGGGAATTAAAGCTATAATTTAAATTTTACAGACTAAATTAGGGTCCGAAATCAGTAAATTAGGTCGTATGATTAAGGACTGATTCTAAATCAAAGGATTGGAATCAGAAATTAATGATAGGACTGTAGATCGAGATTTTAGAACTGAATTAGAGTCTAGAATCGGTATATCGGGCTGATAGATTAAGGGCTGGTTCTAGAAACAGAGAGCTAGAACCAGATATATAGAATTTCGGTCCAAAAAGGGGTGCTACGGTCTAAAACTGAAAATAAAAATTAATACAATTCCTAGATCTAGAGATTAGAGGCCATGGTCGTAAATAAAAAATTTAAATCCTTACCTAAGGTCAGGGTTACGAAGAGAAATCTCGAAGATTCGAAGCTTGAATCTCGAAATCATGACTAGGTTGCTCTGTGGGTTTGTCCTTGGAGTTCTCTGGTTTCGGAATCCAAAAAAAAATTTGTTCTCTCTCGAAAAATTGTCAGCCACTTCGGCGAATTGGGAAAAAAAATCTTTTATAGGTTTTTCTTCAATTACGCATCATTTTTCAGGCATTTAACTGAATTACGTGTCAATTTCCTAGCACTTAATCACTTTGAGTCGGCCACTGACTCAGTGAGCGACCAACTGACTTGCTCAGTGGATTTCCTAGTCCTAACAAAATTAGAGCTAATTGCGCGCATGATGGGAGGTGCGCAATCTGATTAAGCAGTTCGTCAGAAGCGCTTAATGAAGGAAACTTAAGGGTTAAGGGTAGTGAGACTAGGTCGGGCGTAGGCCAATTGCATGTGGATTTTGTGGCGTGCAATCTGATCACGCGTCTGATTTCAGGCACGTGATCGAGTCTCAGATAGGTCTGAGAAGGGAAGTTTGGTCTAAAAGGGGACTGATTGCGTGTTTGTGGTGTGGCGTACAATCGAATTACGTGCGGGATTTCAGGCGCTTAATTCAAGGTTGTCCAGGTCTGGTCTCTAAAATGAAATGCACAACTATTATTTCAATCTATATTCCGACTATATACTATTATTTCAGTATATAGTCTCCCCATGTCGGGATCTGAGCCACAGAGCTATTATTTCAGCCTGTGTTCAGTCATGTACTATTATTTCAGTGCATGGTTCTCATATCAGGGTTATGAGGTCAAAGGTTGACCAAACAAAAATATATTTCGAGAAGACAAAATGGGGGTCTCTACAATTGTGAAGGCTAGTTGAATAAAAATTAAGTTTTACACGAGCTATAACTTATGAGCCACTACCGTCAGGGTCCAACGTCTGCAGCCAAGATGGGTCTTAAGGATAATAAGTTAACTTTGTCTCGAATTAAGGAGATATTATTGTTACTATGTTGGGAACCTCATTTGATTGGATGATGATTTATATTATGATATGGAGGTCAGGTAATTATCTATATGTGGACCTCACATGGTAGGCTCAAGTAGTGATCCTGCCACAAGTCGTTTGAATAAGATAAGTAAGATATGTAATATATTCTGTATACGTATGGTGTAAAAATAAGACTTTCGATATGTCACGTATGATAGATTGGTAAGACAGATAGGAAAAGAAATAAGGTATAAAAGCATCATGTAAATTTTATTTTATGTTATGCTTTTCAGTTTTGATACGATATGTTATGAGATTAATTTGAATAGTTTGACTTATTGTAGTAATGTTGGATTTATTTCAAAATATACCGTAACTCAAGCGATTGCACACATGATCACCTGGATAAGTTATGGTGGATCGATTGTGCAACCCATTGAGTTTATTCGACTGGGTAAACTCATTCCCCTCTAAAATCTAACAGTTTCAGGTGAAGACTCCGATCATCTTGCTTTTGATGACATGGAGGCAGCTGTACCTGAGGCGGCTTATGTAGAGCAGGACGTCGGCTACTACTTGGATGAGAGCATTGATTCGCACTACATGAAAATAACACATAAACCACACCTGCAAATATATAAAGAATCACTGCCCAAATAGTAGTATAATAATCCACTGCCAAAACCAGTGGTTTATTATAAAAAAAGAATGGTTTAATTACTTAACCCTCATCACGTGCAACTCTAACCTTCATCATGTGCCAAATCTATCAGGAGGACCCTATTTCCAAACTTTCTCCCTTTATTATGCAAACAAAACTACCGGCTCCCTTATTCATCTCTTTCTTTCTCTCTCAAACCCTCGCCTCTCTCCTCTTCCTCTCTCTCGACAAATCGTCTGATTTAGGCCTAGGGTTCCAAATCGACCTTGATTTCTTGGCATAAAAAATAAGTTGAATTCAATGATCTCTGAGCTTTTATCTCGAGATTTCATGGCAGAAATCAGACAATAGTAGATTGATAAGCTAAGAACAGTCAGATCGTTGAATAATGATGAAGGAGATCTCGCAGTTGGATTGTTTCTGGTGTAGATCCCTTTACATAGCATCGGGCTTGGGATCTTCGATCCGATCGCAGTAATTGAATCGATGCATCACTGCATGATTTTAGGGTTTTGACGGATTCTTTAGGAATTCAGAGGACGGATTGGGTGAGGAAGCATTCGGTTTGGGAATTAAGTTTTGTTCGGAGTATCATTCACTCATTTGGAGGTATTCGCTGCGATTTCGAAGGTTTCAAAACCAACAGGTGGACTTCTTCGTTGATTTCTTCCTCTTCTTCTACTTCTTCTACAACTTCTACAACTTCTCATCTCCTTGTTCTGGCCATTTGTTCTTCGTTTGGTCTTGTTTGATTCAGGCCTAGGGTTCCAAATCGATCTCGATTTGTCTACCAGCAAGGATGAAATCCCTAGCCTCCATCTCCCTCTCTTCTCTCTTATGAAATCCCTAGCTTCCCCTATCATTGCAGCCATAGAGATTCTTGCAATCCTCCTTAGATCTACGAAATCTCATTTCCAAGACCTAGAAATCCCCCAATCGGATCTATGAAATCGGTGTCATTTGGGCTCTAATTGTTTCGAGTTGATCGAAAAATCGAAAAAATTTGGCTCGTTGAAAGAGAAGACGGCTGGGGAGGAAGAAGATTGAGTTGAGACATGATCATGAGGCTGATGGTTTCCGAGCGGATCTGAGAATGATCACTTGTCATGTACTCAATGAGCAATCGAAGAACCCCGAATCTCGAGGAGATTTCAGCATCTTGCTCAGCAACATTGTTCCCGGATGCAAGTTCGTTTCTGCTGCCATAAACAAGGTTCGTCAATTTGGTTTTGTTTGATTTGACATTAATCATCGATTCGTATAAGTAATTTTAACTCATTTTTAATCAGTATGGTTAATGTTTAAAATTTCAGTAATGAGAGATTTTGATTGAGGTTTTTAAATTTAATCAAGGTCCGATTTTTCTTAATTGATTAATTAATCGATTGTGTATTGTATATGGATTGAAAATTTTGGGATTTTTCTTAATTGATCACTTAATCGATTGTGTATATAACATGAAGTACCAAATTTGGTGACAATGACATTGTTTTTAATGCCCTCATGTTGCTAGATTTTTTTAATTTAATCAATGGTTTATGGTCACGAATCAGATGGTAGAGATCATGTTTCGTGCCAATTTTTACCATCAAAGATATTTACATCGTGGCCTTCAAATCAGGTGCTTAGATGGTATTCCACGAGATACAAATCCCAAAATATCAAGTCTTTTAAACTTTGGGCCACAGTACAAATCTCCCCTGCAAGTTGTAGTGTCCATGGACTATATTCAGCTCAAAGACTGCCATTGCCACAATGAGGCAAAAAAAATGCCTTTATTAGAGCTTCTGGCCAACATAAAGTTTGACCTCAATCCATCAACATGTTGGCCTGCCATACATCTCAATTGATGAAGTGGGTGAGCCACTATAGTGTTGCACGGCTGTGCAATCTTATAGAATGACCGGTGCATCGTAGTTGGACCTGAACATAGTCTTCCTTTCAATATCTAGCATTAAGATCACAGGTCAATCACACCATGTCAAAGAGGTGTGTACCTCTTGCGAGGTTTGATCGGTTTCGCGGAGAGAAATTGACCCATGCACTGCCCTAAGAACACAACCATGTTCACCAAATATAAATTATCTTTCAAATGATATTGCCCAGAAAAGAGTTGCTGTTCACCAAATATAAATTATCTTTCAAATGATATTGCCCAGAAAAGAGTTGTCGCAACGGTTTAGTGACTTAGGTTTCCTCCCTAAGGTCACGGGTTCAAAACGACTCCCTTCTGCCATATGGCTTAGTCCAAGCCCAAATTTGGGATACCCTATGTTATAAAAAAATACTAAAAAAATTCCAATGTATTAGCTCAAGGACTGATGGAAATGATTAGGGAATTTACTTGCGAGCGTTTTTATCTATGGGAGTAGGTGACACTCAATTAATCCATAACTTTTTAAACAGTGTTTCCATTCATCGAGTGCAATAATGGATGATCTAGATTCATCGTTCATCCTTACAAGCTGAGCAATAATCAATTAGAAATTATTGTCTCCCCTACCATAAAAAGCATGTAGACATTTGTACATAATTTTACTAAAAGGAAACAAAAAACATACAAAAAAACAGAATGCATGCTAATTGTAAACTCTACATATAGTCCTTGCAAACAAAATGGAGTACAAAGTAAAAAAAAAAGAAAAGCAGAACAACCCGCTTATTAGAAGCAAAGTGAATTCAATATGGGGATGGTGCAATGTCCTCGAAAGTTGTGTTGACTGAATAGAAGGGTGGTGTAATTCTCGAAAATCAGAGCAGAGGCAATCGATTTATAAGCAGCTTCACTGAAATACTCTCCATCCCAATTAACAAATAAGTCTGGCTTGTCACACACAAAACCTCCTTGCCCACAATGACCGATCCCTATGTCATAGTTGAATTTTGCAACGTTTTCTCCGCAGCACATTGATAGCACATCACTTGAGAAACCTGATTAATGACAAAATTGAAGAATATGTTAATGCTTCCTGAGGCAGCACATTATAATTCTCAAAAATTAAGTCTATAAATAGAGCTTACCATATTGAATAGGGTTGTTGAATAAATGAATGATTGCATTGTAGTTGTCTGCATACATGATATTAACATAGGGATACACATCTCTTAGCAGTTGGATATTGTATTGGAGTAGCGTGTTGTGGTACTCAACTTGTTCATTTTTATCTCTTAGACACCCATTTTGGGGATCAATGCCAAGAGCGCTGCGACTAACAAAAGCTGGATTTCCATAATAGTATGGAAGACATCCCATTGGAAACATCCCAGGCACCATAATATTAGTTGCTCCAATAGTAATCAATTCCTGGAATTAAAGAAAATAAAATAAAAACTATATTCATTAATAATAGTGATAACAACAAATAGCACGTATCGATTTAGCATAGCAAAATAGAGGATTTCTTACCATGATGGTTTGGGTGATAACATTGACAACATCACGAACCACATCTGTGTTAATCCCCATAAACTTGTAATCTCTTTCTCCAATCTCTCCAACTACTAGTAGCGATCTCTTTAGATATTCATGGCAATCTAGTGGGCAATCAAATAGACAAATTAGATGGCAGATCTAACAAATATATTACTTAAAAGAATGACTATTTATTTAACTTAGATATGAAATAAAGAGAATGGATATGAGAATCATCTGTCTCAGTAGAGCATAGAGAAGGTAACAACTTCTTGAACCAGTCGAGTTGAACTAGAAGAGCGCTATTTGTTGCTACTTCTGTTCTATCATAAAAATAAGGAGTATCCATTACTGTAACTCCTACAACTGCAAAATTGGCTCCTTTTCTATAATCTTGGGCTCTCAGTGCTGATAAATATGGAGGTAAAAATGGAAGACCAAAAGCTTTCGCTGAAAAATCCAAATGAAATATTATGTTAGCACTTATATTGTAGTTCTTTGTTCCTATATTACTTGAAACCAACTAAGCTAATATTTTCACAATAAAGGGGCATTAATGAAATATTAATGCCCTCATGTTTGTAATATCCTCAAGTACATATTGATGTTATTTGTCTGTGTTTTGTTCACAATCTTAAGGAGCATTTGGCTGCCCAGGAAATTCTCTCGATCTCATTCGCAGCCACCTACTTTATGAGTGAGATGATAGCAGTTCTCACATCTCATTTGAATTGGAGAGGAAATGCAAATTTAATAACGGATCCACATGTTTTAAAGGGCAGCCACATGCTCTTGCTTGCGATGATTAAAGAATTAAATCATTGACAAAATGTGCTCAGCCAAAACCCCCATAAGCTTACCGATAAAAAAAAACAAAACAAAACAAAAAACCCTAAGCTTTCAAGAGATTGATTTTTGAGTTAGGTTGCCATTTATTAATTTTGACTGATTAGTTTAGGGTCTACGCTTTTTCACAGGTGCATACCTTAAGAATGCATGAACTCATTACTTTTATCATGGCTTCTTTCAGTGGACCCGACCACGGGCGATTTGTCTCCATGCCTCGAAATTCTTCTTCCATTCGTAGGACTGTGCTGCTTTTGCTCTTCTCCAGGTAATTAAAGAATTCTTTTAACTTATAAGCTTGTTCCAAATGAAACTAAAATGTCAGTTTTTTTAAAGCATTTTTTGGGTCCATGGAGATGATTTTTCTCCATTTTATGCAACGAGGTCTTTTCACATACCTCTCTGCCTTGTGACAGATATATCTCCAAATCTTCTAACTTCTAAGCTTGTTATCAGTAAAAAAAAAAACACTTCTAAGCTTGTTCCAAATGAAAACTAAAATGGCAGATCCTTTGAAGCATTTTTTGGTTAATGGAGATGATTTTCCTCCATTTTATGTAGTGAGGTCATGTCTCATACCTCCTACTTGTGACAGAGATATGTCCAAATCTTTAAATTGTTGTCACATATCAAATTTTATTGAAAATTTCCAAAGAGATCATTCCAATAATACTGAAACCCGTAAGCTTTTCTTGAATTGACAAATACATTGAATTTCCATTTGGTAATGCTAGGTTTCTCGCCCATTAAATTCCTTAAAATGCTAAAAAATACTAAATTGGGCGAGAATCCAGCAGCAATTAAAACCTGCTTCTGGATTCTCGCTTTTGTAGGAATCATTTTTCTCAAGTTACATTTTCTGCTCTTTATATTCCATCAAATATTTGATTTCCAAAATTGAAAATTGTGATGCAGTCTTCTGAACAGCACTTAATAAGTATATGAAATGTAAAATTGGCTTTTTACCAGTATAGTTTGTAGACATTCTTGATGGAAAACTTCAGAACTATTGAACAAGGTTGAAAGGAAGCAACCCAATCAGAAAATTTCCTAGCAAACTCAGAGAGTAGAGATTAATGAGACTATATACTGGAGAAACAGAGAGATCTCCAGAAAAGTAGACATGCCTAGTGCTATAATTAGTTAGTTTGGTATGTCTTAGTTTAATAGATTGATCTTTGCATCAAACCCAAATGCTATATATAATTGTGTATTTGAGAATCAAAAGGTAAAAAATCATCCTGCCCCGTTCATGCTCTCATAAGAAGACAAAAGAAGTATAGCTAAAGTAAAAGCCTCTGTTAGATAGGTACTCACCTTTACTTGCCTGGTGGAAGATTTATAATTTCGAGTGATATTTTAAACCATGTACTATTAATGTAATATATAATAAATTCCTTTTGCATTCCATTCATGTGAAAATTCAGACATTTTTCTGTATTTTTTTTGTCGTAAAAGTTCTCCTATCACTCAAATCCTAGGTGATGCCCTAATGGAAGTAGGAAAGAGTTGCATACACTCATTTATCTCTAATGTTGCCTAAGTATATGGGACGAAGATTTTATTGTGTATCTAGTTCTATAAGTATTGCATGTTTCTATTATGATTATACGTTGAGCAAGTATTAGATACCTGACCTGAGTGCCAGCGATGGCACTTGGGTTAGTTTCCTTTGTTCAAATGGTCAAGCCTCAGGAAATGCACTACTATTTATGACAGGAAAATCAATGAAAGTTAACTTTTTGACTTTTTTACCGATTTGGTGCTCTAAATTTTATCAGTGCATTTACCAAGGCTATCAGTTTGCGATTGTCCTGAGTGCTGCCTTTGGCACTCGGGTGGGTACTTTATACTAATTCTTCTATATTTTGCTTGGTTATCTTCTCTTCCATTGCATTTTCTGTTGCTTGCAGTAGAATTTAATTACGTCAATGTCCTTTTATGGACCCAGAGACCGGTGCATGGGAAAGTGCCCTTACGAACACTTTATCTCCGGTGATTGAACCATTTCTTTTCTAATTGGGCAATTCAGCCTTGTAGTAGACATGGCTCATTAATCACCGGCCGACAACATATTGTTTCCGGTAACTATGGACCCACTACAGTTGGAGGCTGATCCTTGAAAAGAAATGATATTTTTGTTATTTATCCTTATATAAAATAATTAACTTAGATCCAATTCGAAGGTATATAGAAAAACAAGACTAATCATGAAAACTTACAGGTTCCGATATTGTCAACCTTCCGGTTGAGCTACAGGCCCAACCCCAAAATCATTTGTTGACGAAAGGTTTGGTTTCAACCCTAGGTGGTAAATGTTTAAAAAGGTTAACTATGTCTGGTCCCTATTTAGTAAATATTTTAGGGCTGCTTGCATAAAAATTTAAACTTGAAAAATGGCATATTTAGATTTATAAATCATATGGATTCCCATGGATTCTGAGCTTATAGGCATCTATAGGAGTCTTTTGTTTTCTGCTCTTTGGATAGCTTGTCTATGTTAATGGAAAAAGAAAAAGTATTTAATATGCCCAACACATCTAGACGGGTTTTTTTATTTGAAAGTGCAAGGGTACTTTTCCTATTTTTTTTCTCTAGGAAAATGAAGAATTTTTCATACTTACTTTTTCTGGTCTTAAATCATATCCAAACAATGGTTAACTTATATAAAAAATTGATGACTATTTGATTAAAATCCAAAAATAATAATTAATGGGAGAGTCGCTAAAATTTTTCTTCACTAGTTTCCTTAGCATTATAACAAAATAATGTCTGGTCCCATTTTAATGATAAATTGAATGCAATTTTATATTGGGATATTGCAGTGGATGATAGTGCAGCTACGAATTCTGGGCCCTTCCTTCGTGACGATATCATGACATTGAAGGGCTTGGATATCATTTCTGAAGAGCTTGAAGTAGTCCATTTAGCACCAGAACTTGCATGAGTTGAGATCTCCCCTGATGTCATAGAGCCTAAGCCTGTAGTGAAGAAGCCTGTTAAGCCAAAGTGGCTTAAAATGTAGATCTGCATCTTATCCTTGAGGTACATATTTACTGCTTTAATTTTCATTTTCATAGTTTACACAGAGCAATACTTAATTAATTAGTTAATTATTATTATTTTTAACTTGAGAAGTTTGTTACTGCTCTGTTTGATGTAGTAGCATTTCATGACAACATTTTTGTACATGGTCAACCATCTGAGATGTTCGGGTGGTAGGCCGTCATGTAGATAAGAGGATTCAGCCAAAAATCACATTGATGGCCTGATAGTATTGATCAAGAGCATGCAAATTAGTTGTTAAAGAGGATGGGAAATGATCCACTTTATTGCTAAAAAAGTTCTATGATCAGATTGTTAGGACTCTATGGTGAATTACACCTAAAGTTTTTGAAATTTCTTAATTTACCCTACCTTATTTGGAGTTTGGATCTATGATCATTAATTATATATATTTTAAATCAAGAGATTTGTTATCCAAAAAGTTGCCCAAGCATAGTTGTTATGTGGTTTCAAATTAAACAATGTTGTTATTTCTCTTCTTATATATAGACTCCAATTAATATCGAGTACAAAAGAGTTGGTATGTGTAACCGATCCATCCCTAAGCAAGATTGAGAATTGGTCACTGATTTTGGGCACATGGCAGTATTTTTCAGGAAGTGTGCCACATGATGTGCATGACAAGGTAAAGATCTGGTGGGTTGAAAATTGCATCGAAAAAATATTTCCATCATGTAAGTCAAAGCACTCAATAATATCTAAATTTTAGCTATTCATTTTAAGTTGTTTGACTGCTTTGAATCACATGATAGTGATGTCTTTTAGATTATGGTCTTCGCATCCCATTGCACACTTTCTAGAAAAATAGTGCCATCTGTCAAAAAAGTGACATGTTCTCAATCTTGCTTCAGAACGGGTCGGTTACCATATACCAACCCCTAAAGTAAATATTGATCTTTGTTTATTTATTATTACTATTATTTTTAAACTCTAGGATAACCTACATCCTAAATTCCTAACAACATTTAACTTTGGTTTGAGATCCTGGGCACCCGCAAAAAAATTATTTGACATATTCACGTTGGTGGCTGCTCAAGTTTTGCTCTAGGTTTTGGCTATTGAGCTGAATTGGATTCTTATCGCTTATATATGACTTGTAGAATAGCTCCATTCAGAAATAGTTCGATAGACAAATGGCAGAGAAAGACACAAGTGACAACTGGTGCCGCTGCTTTAAAGGGCAAATTACATGCTTTTAATCAGGTCTGTACCAACAGCTAGACTGGGGAGATGTTAATGGTCTGTAAACGTGGGTGTCTGAATTTGTGATTGAGGTTCCATACTTTTCTTTTTGGTGCAGAACATTAGTGCACAAGTGGCTGCATATATGAGAGACCCAAGTAAAACGATTAAGAGGATGCAGTTGAGGAGGGCTACTGTAGGTGTTTTTGGGGAGGTAAGTTCGTTAAATTTTCCTATGGAGCCATTACTTGCACACGAGAAGTTGGCTCTTGCACATAGTTTAGAAGAAAGACTTGTATTTTGGGGACCTTTTTCATGTGAAAACACCATCTAAGCAGCCTGATTTGAAAGCCATGATCTAAAAATCCTTGGTGCAAAAGATTGGCACAAAACAAGATCTCTATCATATTATTCAACACAGTCGGTTGTTGAATCATATGATAGAGATCATGTTTCGTGCCAATATTCAGAGATCCCTAAAAGATCAAGTCTTTCTTTTAAATGATGGCTCCTTTTTTCCTATTCTGTATATGGTTGAAGTATCTTTTATAATCTTGCTTTAGGTTCACCACTACTAATCACCCTACTGTTGGCACTTGTAGGTTCATGAGGAGACCGGAAATAAAAAGGAAGAGGTCCTAACTTAACCTCTATATTTGTGAATGCATCTGTTTGAGTAGGCAAATAACATGGTCTTAGACTTCAATATTTGATCATTGATTACTTAGAAGTAACCTGCTAGGGTAACTATTTGGCAATGTATATAGAACTATAAACACATTCCGCATTTTCATGATGGAATATATTTCAGTTTTGTGAATGAACCTGTGTCTAAATTGTGCCTCTGTTTTTCCATGGCATTAACAAATAAATGCTTGTCCATCTGCAGCTTAATCAGTTAACAACCTTTATATTGCTCTACAATTTCTGGGTGTTTGAGTCATATGCTATATTGACATGCTTGCATATATTAGTTCAGGTATGCATTATTATATTACGTGCATGTGTATAATTATTGCATCTTCCCAGAACTATTGTGTTGTGGTATGTTCCATCATCCTGGTTACTTCTATTAATATAATCACTTGTTCTATCTTGAGGACATATAATATAGGCCTCAACACCATGCACTATGTGTGTATGTTGGTAAGCAGCAGAAACCTAGTATTCCTATGTGTTGCAAGGCAGAGTGGCCGTTGTCAGAAAGCTGTATGGAGGATGACCCTGCAACTTGCATGGGCGGTGCAGGAGGAGTTAGAAACTTTGCTGGATGATTCTGGCCATTTAGGACGCTTGCCTAACTGTATGTAAGTAAAGGAATGAACAAAAAGGCTCTTTCTATCTGGCGTATTCTAGCAAGAAATCATTCAACTGGCATTTGGAAAGATCTTAAAGTGGAACATGACTTTGAAGATACAAATTTAATCTCTGGTCAGAAGAGTGCTGCGATTGAGGCATCGAAGCTTCTTGAGGAGTCATCTGATCAAGAAATGATTCTTCACCATCTTGGATGGGTATGTAATATTATCTAATCCTATTTGGTGCTGTTTGTAGACAATCCCTTGGCTCTATGCTTTTGCAAATCTAAGAGCTAATCAGCTGGTGGTGACTCTTTTTAATTTATTAGATTGCAGATGTAGACCAGGAGCTTGCAGTTAGAGTTTTGACATCAGAAAAAAGGGCCAATCAGCTTTTACCAGGTATAATTCTCATGTTCAGCCTGCATCTTTAGTAAGGGGAATTGAAGATGGTTCTTCTTGATCTATTTGTAATTTCAAGATGGTTCTTGTTGATCTATTGGTAATTACAATATGTTTGTACCCCCTTTATGAACGCATTGATGAAACATGTTGTGAACTTATAATAATATATTGAGAAACTTCATGGCATGATAGCACCATTTCCACCTTTGGGAGTTCATTATCAGCATCTCTCCGGTTTCAATAAAAGCAGGTTTCTACTGTTTCAGAAAGATGCCATGTATATATAATGTGGTTATAAACTCAGGAAATTAGATGGTCATCAGTGGGCTTCCTGATTTTTGTCGATATGTATTCCAATATGATTGGTTTTTCAGTTATGAGTTGTATATTGAGGCTCCTTGACTTTCTTGGAGTTTTGGAGAGATTCTGACAGGAATTTCCTATCACCAAGATGTTATTTGAGCCTCTATTAAAATTTTGAGGTGTTGACATGAGCTTCCCTAGTGGATTGCTGTCATAGCAGTTTTGTGGTTACTTCACGGTGTGTTCAGATAAATATCAAATTAGTTCTGAACTGTTGAGTCCTTTGCAAGGGATTAGAGAAGGTGACAAGAACAATACTGGTCTTTCATCAAGAACAACCCAACGTATGGGAGATGTTTTGTAGATTGATTATTGTGAAAAAATTGATTTAGTCTTTCATCTAGCAATTACACAAACGTTGTGTAGGCAAGTGGATCAACTAAAACAAGAAATACTGATCTTCCATCAAGAACAACTTAGAGATGTTATGTAGAATGTTAATTATGAGAAACTTGATTTTGCCTTTCATCTAGCAATTGTCCTCCAAAGAAGTTAATTTTGGCATTTTACTAGAGTTCCCATATGTTTCTATTTGCGGGCTGTAAGTTTTAGCTTGCCTCTTGGTAAATGTCCTCTATGCAATGTCAATTATTTATTAATGTATACCCTGGTTTACTTGGTTGTTCTGATTGCCTGCTATCTATTGTTGGATATCATACACTGGTGACAAAAGATAGTTTTAGTGATTTTGTGTATACAATATTATTAATTTACTCATACAAGTAATGTTGCATATTGGAGTGTAACTACTAATACTGTTTTTCATGCCCATTACTGCAGAAATACTTGCTGCAATTGATTCAAAAAAGGTTGAGATTCTTCATAGGTATCAACTACCTTTGACCTATTTTTGTTTGTTGTCTTTTACATTGGTTGGAGCCAGAAAGTTGTGTCTGTTCTTGCTACCACATAGTTGTTGAACCTTTTACGTTTGCCATCGAACTACATTTATTATGGATGAATTTCTAGATATGTACCTTCCTTTTTTATGTCTTGTGGCTGAGAAATTGTGCTAGGGACTCCTTGCCGCTATGGCCGTTGGAAAGGAGAATTTGATGCTAATGTTTATGACCGAAGAACAGGTATTGTGAGAAGCCAAGAGTATTCCCAGCAACGTTTAAGAACTTAGTTGAATCGACCAGGTTTAGGTCCAAACTGAAACTGGGTCAACTTGATATAAGTCTCATCTAAGTTCTTGTTTGTAAGGGCACAACTTGGACCAGTTGAAACCAAGTTTACTCGGTTTTGGACTGGGGCAAGTCTTTGGCTAAACCTGATATTTAAATACTTGATTCCCAGCAATCTTTGGTTGGTAGATCAGATCACCTGTGATTATGCATGGTATTTTATTTTTGTGTTCAAGCCTGTTTAACCTTTTATCTTCAGTCAAACATTACATGAATTCTTTTGATTTCAGGCGACACAGCCTGAAATCAAAAAAATTAGGCTATGTTTGGGAGTATTATCAGTTTAATTGCTTAATATCATCAATATCTCAATTTAATTGTTTAATATCATAAATATTTAATTACGTTCTCTTTTTTATTTCAGGCGAAGCTTTTCAATTTGAAGCTCACCTCAAATGGATCACTAGGGGACGGGGATACTTGGCAAGAGAGGCGAAGCACATTTTATTTTTTTTTAATTATGAAAATAGGTCATGCGATCCTTAGATTGTTAACTCTTTTTCTTTTCTTTTTTTTTTTTGTTTGAATAAAATGATTGAGCATGTAAAGTTTAAAATATTTTGTTGATTTGAAAGGTTGGATCATAGGTTGAGATGTAATATTTTGTTTGAATAAAAGAATTGGGCATCTATTTTATTTTTTAATGACATTGAATTATTTGCATTTGAGTTGAATGGATGTGTTTAAATATGAGATTAATAGTTTTTTTTCTTTATATAATTTTTTTTAAAACATTAAAAAAAGCATTAAAAAATTGCATTAAAAAAAAGCATAAAAAAATATTATGTTAAAAAAATTTGCATAAAAAATTTTTGATGTAATTTTTTTTTTTTAAATACATATATATATTTAAAAATTTACATAAAAAAATCACTGCCCTAAACAGTTGTAAAAAAAGGAGTGGTTTTTTTTTACCACTATACAAGACAATGGTTTATGAAGTTCATAAACCACTGTCTTAGTAAAAAAAATCACTCCTTTTTTTACAACTGTTTAGGACAGTGATTTTTTGAAAAAAAACTACTGTCAAAGACAGTGATTTTTTTTAAAAATCACTATTTGAGGTAGTGGTTTTTTTGGCTCTTTCACATAATGTCGGCGGACTTTTATGAGCAATGAGCTCCCATTTAGGTATAGTTTTAATCTTTTCCTGAGAGAGACTTATTACTTATTGATGTTGTTTTCGTACCATTTTTACGAGTTTACGTTTTGGACCATTTTATCCTGCGTGAAACTTGTTTTACTTTATACCTTAGATGCATGATTAGGTTATTACTTTTTAATGGTCATTTACGCTTTTCGCTTTTGTTTTTGAACCATTACATGCAAATTTAGTTACCTTGATCCCTATGCTAAGTTGATTTATGGATTATGTATATGCACTTACACAACGTGAAAATGAGGGAAAAACAACATTAGTAGTATGAAAAAAACTACGATCAAAAGCAGTGATAAAATAATCGACGGTCTAATGTAGTCGTTTAGTGTTTTATAACTGTAGTTTTTTTAAAAAAGGATAAGCGGGTAATTAGACATGTTTTTAAAGGGCAAACTTGCCCTTTTAGTAAATATATCATATAAATACGAAAATGAAAAAACTAAAGGTGAAATAAAATTGGACACCTTAGCTCATATCGGTCGTCCTTCTTCCTCTCTTTTCATACCCTAGCTACTCCCATTTGGTGTTCTTACTGCACCGGAGAAGAAGAAGAAGAAGAAAACGAGGACGACGGCATGGGATTTTCTCGCAATGGCGACCTCATTCAGTGCATCGCAATCCAATCTCTATGCGTTGAATGGATCGCATATGGCAATCCATAGCCTCCGAAGGCCAAAAAATCTCTAGAAAAGGTACACAATTTTTTTATCTTTAGATAGATCTAGGAATATGTTCGGTGATGTCTCTTACACTACAAAAATAGTGCGTTTTACTCAACCCTAGTTGACGATTTTGCTGCACAAAAGAAGAAGACGACATGGTCTTTTCTTGAAGGATCAGAGTAAGATCAAACACTTTTCGATGTCCATTCTGGTATAGAAATCTCATCTTTCTTTTATTTATTAATTGTTTTTTAATTCTTCTTGATGGGTTTTGATTCTTGATAGGTTTTTTTAATTCTTCTTGATGGGCATCGAAATATGACTTACAAAACATAAGCCAAATAGGTGGGGCTCGCGCAATGTTGTTGATGCACAAATGCTTTGCCAAACTTTTCTTGATGAAGGAAATAATTTATACTTTGATGCAAAACTTCACCCTCTCTTACACCCAATTAACTTGTCTTATTTGCTCCATTTCTTGGGTCTTTTAAATTTCAGATTTTGTAGGCATTAATTTTATATTTATTTGGTTTGATCTTTATTAATTTTATATTTTTTTGGTTTGATCTTCGAAATTTTGGGAATGGTGGTTTCTACGAGAGGTTTAACTATTTAGGGTTTTGCTTCTCTTATTTTTTATTTTATTTTTTGCTTGTTGCTTCTTGTTTTTCATTTTATTTTTTTTATTTCTATAAGATTTTATTCATTTAATCAATTTTTTTTTTTACTATTTGCTTTTATGGTTTCTTACTCTTCATGGATTTAGGGATTGATGAGGTTACAGATTTAAGGTTCCTTCTAATTTATGAACTCGTTATGCTTTTTACATTATCTTGTTCAGTTTCAATCATGCTTCCCCAAGCGGGCTTGACTTCAGTTGTGTTGTGCTTATAGAATGATCTCTGTGGACAATGTCTTATTTTATAACATCTGTCTTGCATATGTTTGAAAGTTCACCTTTTTCTGAGTTCAATTATGTTTTTTTATTTATTTGTAAATTTTAATATTAGTATTTATAAAAATAAACCCATGAACCCAGCCCAGATGGTTGGTGCCACGCACATTTGGCTGCCACGTACCCGATAACTTAATCACGCGATCAGGTGCTACACAAATGAGCGCCCTGATGATCATCATCATTGAAAAAGTAAAATATAAAAAAACGTCCCTGAACCACACGCCAAATGAACAGTGAATAAGGTTTCACCATCCATTTATGCACATGATTGCATGGTTTTATTTATTTTATCTTTTGCCATTGGTTTTGTTCAAGTCCCCACTCATTCACGTGACACCCCTATGAGAAATGAACCAGACATCTTGGTTGGTCCATGAGTCTAGGCCTCCAGGGTACCCCTATCGTATCTTTATTGTTTATAATTTTCAACGATTATTATTAAGAATTAAACTAATGGAATCAAAACCAAAATGTTTCTTAGAAAATGGTAGCCTATGCACCTTTGATTCCACTATTATTAGTGTCATGGGTTCAACCCCTATCATCCAATCGAGAAACAATGCAAAGCATGCATAGAGATAATTTACATCGCTTGCAATACCATCCGCTATCTAATCGGGTGGTCACCTAGTACTTTCAGTAGAGCTGAGATTAAAATGGTGCCTGTTGTTTGTTTGCTGTTTTGGCTGTGACCGCGGCCTCACCTGTTGTTGCAGTAAATTAGGTCAGGAGCATTCTCTATCACTTCCTTTTTTCTGAACTTTGAAGAGAATATATATTCCATAGGTAACTTTTTGCCTCACAAAAAAAAAAAATTGATATAGCTACAATCATGAACACTTCAATTGCTACTAATTTTATGATATATGGATATTGCATGCATCCTAAATGATATATGGATATTGCATGCATCCCAAATGTCTCCTGTTCCTGTAAAAATAAGGGAGCGACTCTCCTTACTGCTTGCACACAGAGAGGGCCATGTCCGCCCCATTTGATATGTGACACATCTTTGATAAATCCCAGCAGTCCAACTGGGAGCCCATCATTGGCACAACTTAACAATGAATCATGCCTAAAGAGAATTGACAAAATGAATTGCTTCCTACTACTGGTGACCATCATGCTGTTGTAATTATCGATTATTTCATGCAACACAAAATGAATTGCTTCCTACTGTTGTTGTGTTTCTGTGCTGCTTGAAATAATCGACAACTACAACAGCATGATGGCCCCCCCTTGAGACAGATTCGTGTGCAAGTCCTATGAGTGGAAAGCAGGAGAGAATTGACAAAATGTATTACTTCCTACTACTGGTGTCATTAGCTAAGTACAGAGTACAGAAGTAATTGAGTCTAAAATTCAGTTTGCATGGGATGTCATTCATATTGGATTTGTCTAAAGCGTATGATATATTGGAATCACCATCATCATCTTTACCCATAGCATTATCCCATCTGCTATACTATAGTGGAATGGGCTTTGTGTTAGATATTTGGGTGGCTTATAAGGTTTTTTCAGAGTCGAGAGATTGCTTCTGCCATTATATTAGCAGGAGATGATTTGTGGTCCCCGGTCCTATTTTGGTTTATTCTTTTATAGTACCTTGGACAAACTAGATGGTCGCTCATTATTTGCATCTTATATTTTTATTCTTCTACATTTGTGAATAAAACAAGTGCTTGAATAAGTTATATATATATATATATATATATATATATATAAAAGTTAAATTGCATTTACATATGTCATTACCCCCACTTGGTGATGACAAGTTTTCATCAATTTTTTATGCATCATTCGCTTTTGGCCTTTTAGTTAGCTTTATATACTTAGACGAGAATCAAGTTTCTACTTGAATTGATTATGAGGCTTTTTTCCTCGAATGTTAATTAAGCAGTAAAAAGGGTTGAATGCATAAAAGAATTGAGGTGGGTGTATCAATTACCTTTGTATATTTCTTTAATTTCTTCAGTATCCTGATGCTTTCAGGACAATAATGCATGTGTTCTCAAAGTTAGTTGAGGATTATCCTTCAAGTTCTTGTTTCCATCATTAAATGCCTTAATCTTCCCTATTAGAGTAAACGAGGAAGGCCAAAAAGTAGTTGTGATGACCCGACTTTTCCAATCCCTAGGGTATAGGAAAGGCCGGTTCATCAACTTATTGATTTCTCAATAAGCCGTAACAAACAGAAGCCGGCAACATAGCAAAGATCTAAAGACAGAGGCAACATTATTAATCCAAAAACAAAAGCTTCATATAACAAAATTAAATATATCACTGTGAGGAACCAAGAAGAACCACCGGTGATGGCCAATCCGATCACCTAAAATAGTGGTTCACAATAATGGTTCCTCGAGTGATATCAAAAGAACCAAAATAAAGGCCTAGGGCCCAATATTCCAAAATAATATCCAGACAAAAATACCAAAAAGAAAACACAAGATCAAAGATCACGAAAAGAACTCCTCTGCTGGTATGTCCAAATCCTCCTCGGGAATATAATCGGAGTCCTCCAGATCCTCTGACCCAAGGTCAGTCTCAGCACCTGTGAGGTATAGTCGAGGGTGAGCTAACAGCCAAGCTCAATAGAGGAAACAAATCTATTTGCATTTCTTTATAAGTAAAGGTTTTTAAAAGACGGAATCAGATCAAATATGATTTTTCAATGATGCTATTCAAATTAAATCTCCAGTTCTAATTCTGAGTCAAAACTGATAATATAATCTAAAGTGTTCAAAATGTTCTGATTTAGCATGCTTCTTGTCTTAAATTTATAACTTAATTTTATCTCCCAAATTTCATATAGCATGAGAGCGGACTACGTGACCGATGGGAAAACCCTACTGACCATCGTCGTTCATGAACCCATTTCGAAAGTGCAACAAGCCCCTATGCTATGAGAGAAACTTGCGCCAAAGTAAAACCGTCAACACGGTTGGTAAAATCTAGGGCATCGTCCGTATGAACCCTAAATCAAATGCAAATGCTAACACATATCAAACTTGTTATTCATAACATAATTCTGATTTTTCAAAGTTCTGATTCGAAGCTCTGATTCAAAGCTTAACTGAGGTTCTGAGGTTCGAATTACAAAGATGCTTAGTTATAACAAGGTTTCCAAATTTTTCAGATTGTATCATATATTCATAATTTTATTTATGTTGTGTGCAACAGAATTTCTAAAATTTACCCTTCTTAATTTAAATAGTCAAACAAGATATACTTATAATTTAATGCAAATTAGAGACAAGGTTCCCCTACCTTAACAAGGGAGTTCCAAAAACATGTACAAGCAGTCCTCTCCAAGGACTCCCAATAGTCAAAACCTACATATATTAACACTCTCAATGTTAATATAGAACCCAAAAATCAAATCAAAAGCTTGCAGAATAAAAATCCAACAAACTTTCAAAAGCCTGAAACAGGACAGAATTCGATGGTCGAATTTGAAATTCGATGGTCGAATTCAATTTCGACCAACGAATTTCAAAACTTTCCTTCAGGCACACAAAAACATATTTCGACAGTCGATTTTCAAATCGACAGTCGAATTCCTCAGGTTCTGTGGCTGTTATCCTTTCATGTCCGGATTTTTTTTCTTCATTTCCAAACACAGCCCACAAATCTCCGTTAAACATACTACATACTATTCTAAGCAAAATAAAATTTTAAAGGACACAAGAAGGTTTTAACAGCCTACCTCTTGTAGCTTAATTCATTGCTTCCGTTGCACCGATTCACATCCGGAACAAATCTCCAAGCTCAAAGGTTTAGATCTTCAAATCAATCCATCAAAAGGGGTGGCTACAGCCTCATCAATCAACAAGATCACACAGATTTTCTCACTCTCCACATCACTCTTCTCTTTCAATAATTCAAACTGATCAGAATTCAAGCACTAATCTAATCAATGGTTGAGATGGAGAGAGGAACTTTTAAGCTCTCAAGATCTAAAGATCAAAGGCAAGGCAAAACAAAAGTTGCTAATTCTAATTCAAACGAGAGGGAGAAGTGTAACTTCTCTTGCAATTCTCTTTCTTATAAGATAAAACAATTTCTAACAAAAATCTAGATATTTTTGTTTACAACTTATCCTCTAAATTTGCAAAATATTTCATGTTGAACACATACACCTATCCTATTGTGTAAGTTATCGTTTACTTGACTTGCACACCTCTCTAGGCTAATTCCTTTGACCATTAGTCGTATTATAGCCCTAGCTTATCAAAATAAAATATTTCACAATATTTTCTGGACACTCTTACCGAGGTACATGAAAAATACGTCAAAAAAATATCAGGGATATTACAGTAGTACACTATTGTCAATTTATTTTGGTTTGTTCCATTATCATTAAGACAGTTGAAGATTGTTTTAATTCTTTGATATTCATAGTTTTCTAGTTGGACCTAAAGCATTTCCACCGTGTCTATGATCTTCTAATCCACTAGAAACGGCTGATTCAGATAAAGGCAATCAAACTCAGGAGGCTGCCCGTATATTTAGATCATTAGAAAGTTCCGTCTCCGTGCCTCTAGTGCGATCAACTACCCCAAACAACTTTCCATATGTTTCTTATGCCAATTCAAATCTAGCCAATGATTTTGTAAATTCCAAACCATTTTTTGGCACTTCAACACACCTTATTTCCTCCAGCAACAGTGTTGGCAGCACAAATGGCGGAAATAGTCCATCTATATCTGCAGTACCACCTACATTTCCTCCGGTAATATCTCAGTTTGGATCCAAAACCTCTGCAGCAGTTGTTGCTTCCAATTCAGTTCTCCCACTTACAACTGCTTCCGAATTAGAAGATTTTGGACCAAAGAAAAGTAAGCGTTCACCAGTCACGATAACCGGCTCATTGCTTCCTTCCACTTCATTTGCAGTTACAAGCATGGGCAGTACCAATTTTGGGTTTGTCTCTTTGCTCGTCTACTACTACAAATACTTCAGTTGGATCGTTGTTGGGCACTACAACATCTCTCGCCAGAGGCAGGATTATGTCAATTGCACTAAGTACTCAGAGTCAATTTAGTTCATTCTCTACTTCGCCTTCTTCTTTTGGATTGAATTCCTCTTTCAGCTCCAGTAGTTCTCCATTTGTGCCGCCAATTCAAGGAGCCAAAACTGTTTGGTTCAAGTTCTTTTGCATCTGGCAGTAGTATTTTTTCTAATTTATTTGGTTCAAATTTTCAGCCAGCCAATCATCCATCCTTGGTTCTAGGTTTGGTTCAAATGTTCAGCCAGCCAAATCATCCAGCAACCAGATCTTCTTTTGGAATACCCTCAGCCGCAGCTGCTTTACCAACCAACCCATTGTTTGATTCATCCTCTGGCAATGATCATATGAATTTTGAGGACAACATGGCTGAGGATGCAATTATTGCAACCACGCCCGTGGTTCTGGCATTTGGCCAAACAGCAAATTCAACTCCGTCAACAAATTTCGTGTTTGGTTCTGCCTGGAGGGATGTCACTGGTTTTGCAATTCAATGTCGATCAGAATCCGGTTTCACAGATTCCTGCAACTAGTAGTACAAGATTGTCCCCTGGAGGGAGCTTCTCATTAGGCTCGGGGGGTGGTGACAAGTCGGGCCTGATTTTATCTTTAATTACACAAATTTTCCCACTTCGATCTAAGACAAAATGTTGTAGAAAATTTTGAATGTGCAAGTCAGGATTTTGATGATTCTCTGTTTTTGTAGTGGGTTCGACGGGAATCTTATGCACCAATCTCCCATGCATTCTCATGTGAGAGCCAGTTAGTATGCGTCAGCTTTCAGGTACAAATTTGCGTCATGCTCCATTAAATCTGTCATAACTCCATCTTTTAACCTTTAGAGAGAAACTCTATCATCATCTTCTTCCTTTGTAGGGATTCAAAAGGTATCCTAGTCACCAATCAGTCTTATTTAATTTGCTATTTTAAGTAATATCCCTATATGTTGCACAAATAGAACCTCGCTTGGAAAGCTCAATCGATTGAATAAATCAATCAGCAATTTTTTTTCCTTTTCATAGAATCTTACTGCCATTGCAACTGGTCCAGTTAAGTGATTGCTGTTGTTGCCCCATTCTCTCATCGGCTCGCTTTTGAGAACATGGCAATGGAAATTCAACGCCTATGTTGCAAAGTCAACTTTCAAGCTTTGGTTTTTGTTCCTCACATCAATGCTATGGGAGAAGCCCTTGTCAGACGCCTGAGGTATCTATCTAGCAGAAGAGAAAGCTTAGTCAGGAGACAACTGATGAAGGAGCTGGAGAATTTGTGTGCTACATCTTCGATTTGATAAGGTATTCTCAAGTTTTTAACCTTCTAATTATTTCCAGATGCCTTTACGTTTAAATAACCCCCTTTATTAAATATGGGATAAAGGCTCCTGAGTCCTCACCAGCATTTAAACACGAAAATGGTATTTACACCATTAAGACTTTTTTTATCCCACACCATTGAAGAGTGATTTGTCATTATGCCATGTGGCACATATCGGTCATCAATCTCAATTGTCCAAGTAGTAATATAACATTGGAACATGTCTCAGCCCAAAGAAATACACCTATAAGTGGATGTGAACCATCCGATTGATGAACTTTAATATCATCCATTAAAATTAAAAACAACGGTTAATATTATACTCCACAAATCAGATGGTTTAAATATTCCTAAAATGCCATTTTTGGTTTTGTTGAACTCAAATGTATGATCTATCAGTTTAACTGTATGGATCACCCACATGTTAAACCATTGATGGAAGATCATTTAAACACTATTTTGGTGTTTAAATGACTGTCAGGAGAGCCGGGTCCACTAAAATATGCTTCGATTACACAATTCACTTGCTGAAATCTTGTTCTAATTTGCTTATTAGAAATTACATGCTAGCTCATAGGGCTTATTAAAATTTCTAGGACTGTTCACTATGCTAAGTGATTCCAGCCATGAAATCTGACGACAAGCAGACTGCACTTCAATTTCTCCTAACAATTTCCCTACAATTTCTGGCAGATTTGGTAATTCCATTTCTCCTACAATTTCCCTTATGTTTAGTATCATTTTGTATTTTGATCTGAAACTAGAATTTAATCTCTACAACTCTGCAACTTCGATTAACAGGATGGTAGCGACAATGTATGCGAAGATCAACATGATGAAGCTAATCTGGTTAGATAGATCATCGATCGTTTAACTCTCGTAATTTCATATGTTCTCACTTATCAACTAATAGATTCTCGATTTGCAGTGACGAGATCTTGAATCCGCTAGTTCTGATGGCTCTGAGACTCCCCGACATTCTAGCATGTAAACGAAATAGTAAAACTAACTAATTATACTTTCAACTTCTTTTGTAGTTACAAATTTTCTGTAACTCTGTTTCTTCCTGCTTTGCAGATGGTGGGGTAACATTTTACGAAAGGAAGGCGAAGCTACTTTATGGTATTTGTTCTCTCTCTATCACTCTTATGTATTCGGGTCTTTTAGCCATCTATAATGCAGATCTTATAGTTTTTTCTGTTGGTAGGTAAGTTGGACTTCATGCACTCTTTTGATATGTTACTTCCCATATCTTGTTTTATGAATATTTTGATAGTATTGCATTCATCATTCTCATACTTCTTTTTACTATGAAGAAGTGATAAATCTTTTGTCTCCATCTTCTGTTATGGACCTTACTACTTTGGTGAGTTTTGTAGTGTTGGCTGATAATTTCTTGGTTGAATTTTTATAGGCTTCAAGCTGGGTTTTTTGTGTCTCAGTTCTGTGGACCTTTTTGAGTTTGATTGCTAGTTTCAAGAGCAACTAGGTAGTTTTCTCCTCTAGAATTCAATTGGCAATTAATTTTGTTATGGATCTTTAAGGAATGTGTGGGCATGAACTATGGGATTGCATTACACACTACTTTGATATAAATGATCAAGATGTCGAGCAAATTTTTATTATTGTTGTTGCTGCTGGTTTTATTCTAGAAATATGTTTTCACACTTCTATAGAAGAAATGTCAATTTTATTGTCTTTTTTCTTGCTTTAGTTAGCTTACTAATTTCCTACAAATTATAGTTGAATTGTCTTTTTTATTGTCTTCTTTTGGATATTTTTTTATTATTTTCACGAGGGCTAAAGTATTCCTACTTGTGTAATAAAAAAAAACCTAAATTTGTTGATATTTTGAACTGAGTTTGTTACTTTTGTGAAACAGAGAATGGAATGCCTAATTCAAACAAGGAAGAGACGGGTACGCGACGATCAGACCGTATTACACATGGCAGATTTGTTTGGGATTGACAGTCCATATTTTACTAGATTTTCTTTTCTTTTTTAACTTTTCCCGATGCTACAGAGCAGTTGAACATCAACACCAATGACAATGTTAATATTTTGGCCTTATATAAGTCGAAATGATATGATGTAGGTTTATTGAAAAGCAAACTTGATGGTGATAATTGGACTTGGAAGGTCTAGGACATGGTCGCACCTAGTGCTGAAAATCCTTTCAAATGATGGGTGAGTCATATGTGTTGAGTTTTATTTTTATTTTTTTTCTTATATGCATTTCTCTTGTTAAAGTAGTGAAAGTATTCGAAATATTTTTAAGTCTTTATATCATGTGGCAGTTTTAGGTAAAAAAAAATGCTTTAGGTGTAAAGATTAATAGAAAGTTGGGCAACAGAGTGGGAGTATATATTTGGGTTTGAGTGATGCTTAGGATTTCTGAAATATATATATAAAAACGACAGCCTAAAACTGTCGTTTTTCTTCTCATCTATGACCGCTGTTGTATGAGAGAAAAAACAACAGTCATAATAGGTCGTAAAAAAAAGTGATATTAGTGTATTTTTTTAAAAATTACGTATAAAAACGACAGCTCAAAACCATTGTTTATGGTCGACAGCCAAAGACAGTCGTTATTTTCATGAAATAAACGACGGTCTAAATCTGTCGTTGAAAAATATTACTGCTTTTTCTAGGACAGCTCACTCGATGGTCTAAAACTATCGTTTTTTAGGAAAACGACAGTTATGGGCTGTTATTTTTTTTGGATTTTCACGTAGTGTTATCACTCTAACAAGCGTGCGGTACTATAACACGAAATTCTTGACCCTCGAGATTGGCTAAGGATTCTCGGTCATGACAGATTGCTTGATGGTGGGCCCATGATCAGAAGATCTATTATGTGGGAGATTGGGCCTTACTACTGGCTTTCAAGAGCATACTATTTAGTGGAGAAAGTTATTACAGGATAATTAGCTATCCATGTGTGCTACCTTTTCTAATCACTACAAGCATTACATAACTTGCTTTCAAGCAGTTCTCCCTTGCCGAGGGCTATGTTGATTATATTGCTGAATTCCTTGTGGAAGATATCCATGTTTCGGCTCTAATGAAAGATGTTTCTTTCCTTTCCTTTCCTTTCTTTTCACAACTATCGTGAATGGCTGACTGTCGAATTACCTTCCTTAAGTCCAAAGCTTCTGCTCATACCTGACAACCATTTGATACAATAAGTGATTTGGCTACAGCAGAAAAATGTGTGGCGGTAACACTTCTGTAGTTTTTAAAACTAGTATTTCTTACATATTATATATTAATTGTTCACGTTATTTTTTTGACCCGAATGTGGGCTTTCATTTTTTGTTTTCTTTGTACGTTTGGCAGTGTTACCATCCATCATGTGTAGTGTGAGCAAATTTGCGACTTTTTAAAATCATAATCCGCGAATTTTTGAAAAAATAAAAAACAATCCTAATTATTTGGAATTTCGAAGTAAATTTTGAATATTTACGAATCATACGTGAATTAAACAATTTTTCCTCAAATTATTTCCAATTTTGGTCACAAACATTCTTTTTATTTTTAAGTTTTGATTAATATATTTTTTATTTTTTCTGAATTGGACGAATTTTGTCTCATTTTTTTCGAACTTTTATCAAGCTGTTTTTTTTACCGGACCCCAACTTCGTCACTATGATAATGTGCATTAAAGCAGTCCGTACCTTTGTTCTATTACTTGGTCTTGTAGTAGTTCGAATTTGTAAAAAATATATTATGGTTATTTTCGTCATGAAGAAATAAGACAATAAATCACACTAACCAACAGTGAAGCGCTTCGTGGGATTTCATTCTTGAAAATTTTAAACAGTTGAATTTTGCTAGCAGAGGAAGAATAGAGGGAAATGGTCATATCCAATCAGGTTGAACCAGATTTCAAGTTCAACCACATATGTGGCTCTTGGATATGGGGGAATCTTGACTTTCATGATTATCACTTTTTATAGGACGACTTGCAGTCAATGTTCTCCTATTTCCAATGGTTGGAAATATGGTTGAACTTGAAATGTTGTTCAACCTGTTTGGACCTTACCAATTCCCATCGAATAGAATGGGTCAAGAAGTGCATCGCTAAACCTTAATTCTCTATCCGTGTTAATGAGACTCCCCTATCGCTGCTTCTTTTCATCCTTGTCATGGAGGCTTTTTCAGCCTTGATTGATCACGAAGAGGAGGCGAGAAACACTCTTTGTAACCCATTGAATGATAAGATTCGAGGTTGGCTTGAGAGGTAGGATTCAAAACTATTAATTGCTTCAGATCAGATGATAGAGATCATTTTTCTCCCTGATCTTTCACACAATAGATCTCAAGATCATGTCTCACCTATCAGACAGTCAGGTTTTGATTCCACCTGTCACAGATCCTCAAAAAATGCCCCTTGAATCTTATGGCACACGTCATATTCAAACGTGATTTTAGGGGTATTTTTGGGGGATATGTGACAAGTGGAATAAAAAACTTACCGTCTGATAGGTGCGACATGATCTCAAGATTCATTGTGGAAGATCGGGGTGAAACATGATCTCCATCATCTAATTTGAAACAATCAAATCATGGAGAATTAGGACACAATCTACGATTCGCAAATCATGACATAATTTGTGTAAATCAGGACACAATCTGTGATTAGCAATTCATGACATAATCTTTGAGAATCAGTACGCAATCTGTGATTAGCAAATCATGTATCCAAAATTAGAATATGACCTGTAATTAGACAAATTAGATATTATAATTAGATTGTAATTTACATACATATTTAGGGATTCAGCCCTCCATAAATTATTTCATGCTCCTCTATGAAGCCAGACAATTCAACTAAATCTATCTGTCTTTATAATTTTATTAATTATATGGGTGCCAATAGAGGTATCCTAAAAATATTCAAGCCAGTAATAAAAGTATCCAACCTCTCTTTTCCTTTTAATGGAGATAAACTCATGAACTTTAGTTCACAGATCAGACCCCATGGCTGCTGTTAAAACCTAGGCGTTCCTTATAATAGGGATGAAATGATGAAAATTAAAACATTTAATTTTTGGTAAAATAACAACGAAAAAAAAAATAAAAAAAAACGAGAGAGAATTGCATCCTTAGAGTACGCAAAAGAGGTATTTCAAGATCATGTGAGCACTGAACTCTACGTTGCACACAAAATATTATTGGGTATTTTGTGTGCAACTGGAACTTACTACTCATAGGACTGCTTGCTCCAACATGTGCAACCCATTGACTGATTGAAATCAGATGGTGGAGATCGTTTTTCACCCCTGATCATAACATAATAAATCTTGAGAACATGATTTTACCATCTCAACATAAGTTTTTAGTTCCACGTGGCACAGAAAAGACCTGATCTAAAATCATGTTTGAACACAATGTGTGGCCTATGATTTTAGGTCTACTTTTTGGGTATATGTGCCACGTAGAATATAAAAAATGACAGTATGATGGGACACTTATGGTGATCCATAGTGGGGACGAATGATCATGGCGAAAAATAATCTCCATCATCTGCTTCGAAGTATTCGATGGGTTTCAGGGGGCGAATGTTGACACTCTCAGCAAACCTTTTTGCGTGAATATTTGTGCCCCCTACTGTTCACGTTTGTGGACCTTTATCAGGTTGTACTCAATTAAAAAAAATAAAAAACAAATCATAATTACAATATTTTAAGTTTAACAAAATCAAATTCCATTGTAATTCTACCGTCCAAATTTAACGCCAAAAATACAGGTTGGAGATATTTTTCTGAATTTTTCTTAAATAATCTAAATAAAACTCTCCCAACATATTGTAAATATCGCGACAAATTCGCAAAATTTCTATCCAAAGTGAAGAAAAAATAAAAAAATTCTTATAATTAACATCTCGTGATATATGTAATATATTGCGATATTTTTGTTAAATACGTGATTAGTTCACAATGTAATAGACTCATTCGGCACAATGGATCATGAGATCATGGGCCTAGCTACCATCTTACTGACAGACTTTTATTCCACATCATACACATCCTAAAAAATGAATATGATATATAATGGGCATGCATCAAATTAAGATCTCATTTTTCGGATACATGTCACTCGAAATCAAATTCTGGCCCATGATATCAAATGTCGGCCGATATCGATACGTATCAGTTTTTTGGCAAATCGGTACATATCGACGCTAAGACATATCGAGTATCCAACTCACGGTTGGCCCTGAGGTTTTGGGGGGCCCAAGGCGAGTTCCTAAAATGGGCCCCTCTTTCATATTGATATGAAAATAAAAAAATTGTCACAATTATCTTTTTGACAAATAAATTATTTCTCATTCCTTTTATATTACAAATATCTCCATATTCTATTCATAGCAACAAATTTCGTTTTCGACAATATTTTAGTAGGGGTCATATCGGTTCAGTTCGGATAAATTTCGAGAAAATTTTGAAAAGTTTTGGGAAAATTTCGGGGAGTACAAAAAATATTAAATATAAATTATATTTAAACTTCATAAAAATTTTATTTATTATTTAAAAAATGACAAAAATTAGAAAAAATTTATTAATTTCGGTGCAATTAACGAAATTTCAGCGATTTCGGAGAAATCAACGAAACTTTTGCCCGACACCTGTTTCGGTAAATTGCGGAGAAATTTTGGAGAATTTCGAAGAAATTTGTCACTATGATTCTATTCTATTGTTTACAATTTGAAAATGCAACTAATAAATTAATGAAAGTATTTTTTTTTTTAAAATGCAACGCAAAAAGGGAAAAACTAAGTAGTACTAGAACATACCCGACGAATTGAGTAACCTAACCAATAACATTTTAATATTTTTTATTACTTTAACTACCATCGAATCTTTCACTGTCATTTTTCAGCACTTTAACATTCTCAAAAAGTTCCCTAAATAGGTTCATTAGATAAGTCTCATCGAGTATATATATATATATATATATATATATATATATATATATATATATATATATGGGTACCTCTAAATGCGCCCCCATCCCAGACCCCTTGAAAACCATTGAATCCTTCGAATCAAATGACAGAGATCATTTTTCACCCATATCTTTCACTCAATAGTTCTTGAGAACATGATGCACCTATCAACTTGTTGGTTTGTGATTCAACGTGTCATAGACCCCTAAAAATGGGTCATAAAATCATATTTGAGCATGATGTGTGCCATATGATTCAAGGGCATTTTTTACAAGTTTGTGTCACATGGTATGAAAAATTGATTGTCTGATAGGTGAGCCATGATCTAAAGATCTAGCTATTTTGTATAAGATAGGTATGAAAAGTGAGCTCCATCATCCCATTCAAAGGAATCAATGGTTTTCAAGGGGTTTGGGATGTGGGCACTTTCAGAGAACGTGTGGGCGCGTTTAGAGGTACCCTATATATAAAGGATTGTGTCAAACAAATCTAGTCCGATCAAAATTAGGACAGAGAATCTATTTGGTTAGTACATATGGCCTGTGACGACCCGACTTTCCCAGTCCTAGATTATCGAAAAGGTCGGCTCGCCAAGGCACAGGTACATCCATAAAGAAGTAGAAAGCAAGCATAAAATAAACATGAGACTAAAACCAAAACATAGAAAATAAAAGAGATCTTTCAATCATAACATATCTCAAAATGAAATCAAGAAGAACCATCGGTGATGGCCAATCCAACACCTAAACAATGGTTCCTGATAGTGCTTCCTCAAAATGATATAAGCAAAATTAAATACAAGGCCTAGGGCCCGTAAGTCAAACAGTATCTAACTAAAAATCATACAGAGCAGTACCAAAATCACGAGTCTAAGTCAAAGGAAAGAACTCCTCAGGAGGAATCTTTGACTCTTCCTCTGGTTCGAAGTCTGGATCACTCTCGTAACCCTGGTTCTGAGTGTCTACACCTGTGACGTATAGTCAGGGTGACCTAACAGTCTAAGCTCAGCAGAAGAAACTCAATTTATCGCATTCTATCATAAGATATTTTCAAAGACTGAAATCAAAGCATGTATATGTGTTTTCAAAATAGGTATTCCTATCAGATTCATTTACTAAATTCCAATTCTAAAATCAGGTAATGTATTATGAATGAAAAATCAAACAAGTCCAGAGGTCATATAGTTTCAGATTCTGATTCATGTATGCTCCTTTATTAAATGACTTAAATCATAACTTAAAGTTTTCTTTCATATTACTATATCATGAGAGCAGCAATAATATTGATGGAAAACCCTACTAACCCTCGTCGTTCAATGAACCTTTTTTATGAATTGTAACAAACCCCTGCATTTTGAGGGAAACTTGCGTCAGACAGATTTACCATCAACACGATTCATGGAATTTAGGGTTTCGATCTAGTGAAGCTTAAATCAAGTGCAAGTGCTAATCATATAATTTTATGTATTTTAATACATTTTCAGATTCAGGATTCAGAGGTTCAGATTCGAGATTTCAGAGTTTCAGGATTCATATTTTGAGTTTCAGGTTCATATGCAAATTCAAGATGTATTCGGAATTCATGGTTTAGAGTTCATGCTAAATAAAATCATGGCAAATTCAAAATCAAGTTCGGAGTTCATGATCAAAACAAATCCATATTATCTTAGACAAAAATGTAATAAATATTAAGGTTCCCCTAACTTAGATTCGAATCCGCTCAAAGTTATCCAAGGTTCCTCGCCAAGGTTTTTCACACTTAACCTATATTTAATTAACACCACACAACGTGTTAATAGTCTCTAAAACAAGCAGACCAAAGTTTCCCAAAGTTTTTCCAAAGAAAAACACGAACTCCAGAAACAGGAGAAATCGATCGTTCGATTTCAAATTCGAACGTTTGATTTTCAAATTGAACATTTGATTTTCAAATCGAACATTTGATTTTCAAATCGAACATTTGATTCCCTCATAAAGAGAGCTTGTCAGTTGAACCAAAATCGATCGATCGATTCCATAATTGATCATTCGATTTCAAATTCGAATGTTCGATTTATTCAGAAATCGAGCTCGTCAGGTTGTGTCAAAATCGATCGATCGATTCCATAATCGATCGTTCGATTTCGAACGTTCAATTTTGGATTCGAATGTTCGATTCTTACAAGATAGCATTAAGAGCCTACCTCTCAAGGTTGACTCCCACGGCTTTTGATGATCAAATTCCAAGGTGTCTGATTGAATGTTGCAAAGCCTCAAGCCAGCAGATTCCAAAACAAACTCCACTCAACACGTACAGAGTTTAATCTTCTCGTTCTGTGGATTCATGAATTTCATGATGACCGGTTCACACTCGATCTAAGCAACAATAGAAAATCAGAGTTTCTCCACGGTTGAGATCGCGAGAGCGATTACAATCCAAGTGATGTCGAAGAAGGAGAAGAAGAAATGTAGCTCGGTTTCACAAGAGAGGAAGAGTGATAGTTGCTCTTCACTCCCCTTCCTTTACGAAGCAAAGCTAAGCAAAACAAATATCATGATATTTCCTCAAAATATCATGATATTTTCTTTACAAAATCTATCCACTTGATTTTAAGTTAGACTTCGGTGTTGAGTACGCATACACGAGATGGAGTATAAGTTTCTAAACAATAGTCATAAAGACATCTAAGTCATATTTTCACCAAAATAAATCTTTTATTTAATTATTTCAAAATTTCAGGGTCTCAATTAGCGACTCTCTCGAGCACGCATACCGAGGTAACCGTTTCTATTTTCAAAAAAAATTTTGGGATATTACATTCTCCCCTCTAGAAATTTTTGTCCTCGAAATTACAATACATATAGGTCAGGTCTACGATTAACCCTCATCCTAAACAAAAGTTCTTAACATAGCATATTCAATACAATTATAGGTTTAAAGAGAATGGATCACAGTGCAATAGAGTTCACCAATCACGCTTTTCAAGGTACGGGGTCCCTAGTAACTTGGATATACTTTGTGTGACATCCTATAACACCACAGAGGAGTTGCATCCGTACATGAACACCTACATTCCAAGTGTCATATGCCTAGGAAAAAGATCCCACGTGACTCAAGCTTAACCATTGTGTATCTTATCATATTTTGTTTATGTATCAGACACACATACATTCTGAACTAAATCAAATCAGGCAGGTATTTTCAAAATGGATCTAATCAGACAGGTATTATCAAAATCTGATAACTTGCAGAATTATCCACCATAAAAACTACAAAACAGACCGATATATACATAGCAAGACACATGCAAATTCAAATAAAAAATCACATTTTAACACAGATCGAAAACTAACAGTCAAAACTATTCCAACGAGTTAATTATAGAAATATCAAAGAGAAGTAGAACCACCAGGTTCTAATAATTCGTCAAACATATCATTTACATTTCTAAAAAAACTTAAACTAAAAAAGAACTTTGTATCCTCCTTCATCTCCCTAATCCTCCCAATCACCAACTAGTCCTACATCCTGATCATCTACATCATCTCCAGCATCTTGATATGTAGCATCCCCAGGGTCGAACGAAGATGCGTGAGTAGTGGAAGCTCGTATCTCAACCATGTAGGTAGTGGACTCAGCAGGATAGGCATGTCACATCAGGTGCGTCAATACCCCCCCCCCGGTGGAACTCCAACTCCCTACTCATCGAGCTCGTATGCCGAGTCAGCGTATGGATCTGTTGGCTCATCGCCAACATCTGCTGGGTAAACTCAGATAAGGTGAGTACATCATCGTGTGTGGCCTGTGGCAAGATAGGTGGTGACATCTGAACTAGGGCAGGCTGTTGTGGCTGGTCTACTGGTGCGGGCTGGTCTTGCTTCGAAGTGACATTTTCAGCAACTCCTTGATCGACTGCTTCTTGAGGATGTTTCAATAGTTTCTTATAGCTCTTTTTCCAATCTTTTAGCTTGTGTATCTTTACATTGTCCGTGGACCTTGGTTCATCATCGGCGACTTCGTATTCATGAGGGAGATAAGACGAGCATAGGTAATTTCTTTTGCAGGGGCCTTCCTCGCTTTACCCATTTTCTCACGAGCCGTGATGATACCCTTACACACAACCGCCGGGGCACTAATCCATTTGTCTTCGAAGGCGGAAAATAACGATTGTTGAATGGCACCTCTCCTTTCCGATTTGTGCCCAAATGGGTAAAGGTTACACTTAAATATGACATCGAGCATCCACATTATATCCGGTAATTGGGCTCGTGGTACCGATTGCCCAGACCCATGTTGGCCATGAGCCATTACCGAAATAACATCTTGGAACTCTACTGGTTTGGGGTTTGGTTCCAACAAACCCATAGTTTGTGAATGCGCTAAAGGACAATCCATCGCCTCGGCGAGATCGTCTAGGTCAAACTCAAATTCCCGCCCATCTATTGACGTATATATTTTCTTCTCGTCACCTCGACGCATGCGTTGGTAAAACAGTCATACCAGTCGGGGGTAAAAATGGGAGTGAAAGGGTTGAAGTAGAGATCCTAACCCAACTTTCTCTAAATACTCAAATGCCCACGCGGTGGACGCTTGTTGGTCAAAAAAATCAAGGGCAAAGGGCCATTCGTCATCAAAGTCTTTCGCACTCTACCATTCATTTGGTTGTTCATGTGCTGGAGGTAGTGGTGGTGTAGGGTTCTT
This sequence comes from Chloranthus sessilifolius, assembly GCA_021018995.1. Taxonomy (NCBI): domain Eukaryota; kingdom Viridiplantae; phylum Streptophyta; class Magnoliopsida; order Chloranthales; family Chloranthaceae; genus Chloranthus; species Chloranthus sessilifolius. The sequence continues at coordinate 93,948,580 of CM037593.1, forward strand.
CGAAGAGCTGGCCTTAGATGCGGACCTCTTCAAAGTAGGGTTATTGATAGCTGATTGTTTTTTAGGGCCCATTGAATATACGAAAACTCACGGAAAAACTCAAAATTTGAAAGAACAAATGCAAGAAAAATTTATGGTTTACCTTTTGAGAGTTTAAATCGAGTTCTTGCAAGAGAAATCGAAGCCCTTTGCGGATCTGGGGTGTAATATCTTGATTGCTCACAAGAAAAGAAGAGAAAAACCCTAAGCTTGGCTCAAAAGAGGCTTGCAAATGGGGAACCCTCGATTCAAACTTAAATCGATAGAATCGATCGTTCGATTTATAATTCGAATGTTTTATTTATAATTCGAACGTTCGATTTATAATTCAAACGTTCGATTTATGATTTGAACGTTTGGTTTTGTCCCCAAAAATGCTCAGAAGCCCGATAAATTGATCGTTTGACTTTAATTTCGATCGTTTGATTTCAAAATTTGAGTGCTCGATTTTGAATTCGAACGTTTGATTTTGACAGAAACTATCAAATTTGAAAATTTTAAATTTTGAGGACTTTGGGGCCTCATTTGTGTTCTGTACTGGCATTCCAAATGCCGTACATACTTATGCATCAAGCAATTGACATACTCGACCTCTCAATCCTTAATTTTCTTATTTATATAACCCTATGCACTTAATACACCGGATATTAGTTGCTAACACGCTTATTTAATTAGGAGCAGTACTCGTAACAAGATTTTTAAAACCGAAATGAAACAAAGGTTACCCCACATATAATTCAAGAGATTCTCATACAATTTGAAGTTACACTGACTATGTTTCCAAAAATCAAAGTGTTATTACATTCCGTTACAAAAAATTTCAAAAATTCACTCAAAAAGACGTGGAAACTGCTCGCAGATTTTGGCTTAACGTTTCCAAGTGGCTTCTTCTGAAGAGTGATTTCGGCACTTCACAAGAACTAAAAGAATCCGCTTGGTCCGTAAGATCAGTTCTTTACGGTCCAAGATCTGTACTGTCTCCTCGACCAATGTTAGACTATCTTGAAGCTCGATGGGCTGGTATTCTGACACATGAGTCGGATTATTAATATACCTCTACAACATGGACACGTGAAACACATTGTGCATACTGGATAGTTGCGGCAGTAAAGCTTCTCGGTAAGCGACTTTATCGATTCGGCCCAATATCTCAAAAGGCCAAACATTATGCGGACTCAGCTTTCCACATTTTCCAAATCGCATCACGCCTTTCGTAGGTAAGATTCTGACAAAGACATTATCTCCTACCTAAAATACAGAGTATTAGCTACTACATCTCAAATTAAAGGAAAGTAAAGGTGATCTATGCTATAAAGTTCACTTGAAACTCAACATGTTTACGTTTGAGGTCGGCATAGCTCTTTTGACAGCTTTGAGCAACGTGTAGCCTCTCACGGATTAACCGCACTGTCTCAGTCGTACTTTCCATGATCTCTGGGCCTAAAATAAGCTTCTCACCCACTTCTTCTCAATTAAGCGGAGACTTGCACCACCCCCCATACAAAGCCTCGAATGGTGTCATTCCGATGCTAGCCTGGTAGCTATTGTTGTAGGCGAACTCAATCATAGGTAAGTGTTGGTCTTATGACCCTTGGAAATCCAACATGCAAGCACGTAGCATCTCCTCAATGATCTGGATCACCTGCTCGGTTTGTCCATCGGTTTGAGGGTGAAATGCCAAGCTGAAATCAAGCCTAGAACCCATCCCTTCCTGAAATTGCTGCCATAATTGAGCTGTGTACAGCGGGTCTCTATCAGATACAATACTGATTGGTATACCATGCAGTCTGATTATCTCCTTGAGGTATAACTCTGCGAGTTTGCTAGCGGTATATGTCATATTGTATGGTAGGAAATGAGCGAATTTCACCAACCTTCCACAATGACCCAGATGGCATTGTGTTTCCTTAGAGTTCTCGGTAACCCCAGAATGAAGTCCATAGAAATGGCCTCCCATTTCCACTCGGGTATCAGTAAAGGTTGCAACAATCCTGTAGGATTTTGATGATCAACCTTGACCTACTGACATACCAAACATCGCGATACATACTCAGTGGCATCTCTCTTTCAGCCTCTCCACCAGAAACTCTTCTTCAAATCTTGGTACATCTTGGTTCTGTTAGGATACATGACATACATAGATTTGTGAACCTCTTCCAAAATAGGGTCATGAAGCTCAGTATTGATTGATATGCATACCCGGTCTCGAAACAACAAAGTTTTATCTTCTCTGATGGAGAAATCTGTTTTACTTCCTCCAATCACGTCCCGTCTAATAGCAATAAGCTCATCATCAGTCATCTGTAGCTTTCGGATATTCTCGAAAAGCGTAGAACGAATCACAAGAGTAGTAATCAGAGCACCCAAACCTTTAACATCAAACCGAGTACTGCATAAGGCCATATCTTCAAGTAAGTGCCATCGGTGCACTCGAGTAATGAGATGTGACAACTGAGCAGAGGACTTCTGGCTCAGTGCATCTGCTACCACATTAGCCTTCTCGGGGTGATACTGGATGGAACAATCATAATTTTTTAGGAACTCTATCCTTCTTCATTGCCTCATGTTCAAGTCTTTCTGAGTGAACAGATACTTGAGGCTCTTGTGATTAGTGAAGATATCAAATGTCTTCCCATAAAGGTAATGCCTCTAGATCTTCAGAGCAAAGATGACTGCCGCCAACTCAAGGTCATGTGTGGGATAATTCTTTTCATAGTCCTTTAGCTACCTAGAACCATAAGCAATGACCCTCTCATTATGATTACGTACGGAGCCCAATCCTTAGTATGAAGCCTCACTGTACACTGCGAAGCCTCCATTGCCTGAAGGCATGGCAAGTAGTGGTGTAGTAGTCAACCGCTCTTTAAGCTTCTGAGAGCTTTTCTCACATGCCTCGGTCAACTCAAACCTTACATCCTTCCTTGTGAGTTGCGTAAGTGGCCTCGAAATCTTGTAGAAGTCCACAAATCTCCTATAATACCCAGCTAAACCCAAAAAACTGCGTATTTCTGTCATGGTCTTCGATTGTTCCCACTTCATAACCGCTTCAATCTTTCTTGAATCAACCGTGATGTCAGTCTCAGAGACAACATGGCCCAAGAAACTAACATGTTCAAGCTAAAACTCACACTTGCTGAATTTTGCATATAGCTGGTGGTCTCTGAGTGTTTGAAGAGCCACTCATAAATGTTGCTCATGCTCCTCTCTTGTTCTTGAATAGATGAGAATATCATCTATAAAAATAACCACTGATTTATCGAGGTGTGGTTTGAATACTCGATTCATAAAGTCCATAAATGATACCGGAGCATTTATTAGCCCAAAATGCATCACTAGAAACTCATAGTGACCATACCTCGTGCAAAAAGCAGTCTTTGAAATGTCTTCTACCTTTTTCTTTAACTGATAGTAGCCTGACCTCAAATCGATCTTTGAAAAGAACTTTGCACCTTGCAGTTGATCCAAGAGGTCATCGATCCGCGGAAGTGGACAATGATTCTTAATCGTCAACTTATTTAACTGGCGGTTATCGATGCAAATCCGCATCGACCCATCCTTCTTCATAAATAAAACCGGTGCTCCCCAAGGAGACACACTCGGCCTGATAAAATATTTATCTAACAACTCCCGAATCTATTCCTTGAGTTCCTTCAACTCAGTTGGCTCCATGCGATACGAAACTTTTGACAATGGTTTGGTACCTAACGCTAACTCAATAGCGAACTTGATCTCTTGATCAGGTGGCAATCCAGGAAAATCCTCAGAAAAGACATCCGGATACTCACATGCAGTCGTAATATCAACAATATTCTTCTTCTCCTCCTTGTGATCTTACAAGTAAGAAAGATATTCATTACACCCATTCCTCATCATACGCTCTGCTCGAATAGCTGAGATGAATGGTGCAACGTAGGATTTGACTCCATAAAATCGGAATGATTCTCTTTGGAGGACGAAAAGTTACAACTTTTCGAAGGCAATATATGCTTGCATGATAAGCGAACAACAAATCCATTCCCAGGATTCCATTGAACCCCTTCCACACTCAATATAATCAGATCGGCTATTGTCTCGTGATCTTCAACTGTTACGATCACTGATTGACACAATATCTATGCTCACTGAGCATCCCGTAGGAACTGATACAGCCAATATGAAGTCAGGGACTGGACTTGGGAATGATACCCAATTTTGCCGAGAATAGTGGGGTGATAAATGAGTGAATAGACTCGGGGTCTATCAACACTTGTGCGTCAGTGTTACATATGTCGCCTTCTCGGCGCATAATAAGGGTACCTTAATTGGATACATAGAATTTAATTAATTATCCGCAAGGTGTGTGGATTTCATGCATGACATAATAAAAGAATTTATAACATAGTAGTCAATAGAAACTAAAATAAACTTAACATCTGAAATTTTAATGATACCTTGAATCACGTCATTCGACGTTTGGGCATCCTGCATTATCACGGCATAAGCTCGACCTTGAATAGTAGGTCGAGAAGATCTCTGTGTAAAAGCCGAAGTGGTCCTTCCCTTGTCCTCCTCAAGACAATCCTTGACCATATGTCCTATCTTTCCACACTGGAAGTATGTTCCAGTGTTCCTCCTGCAATCTTCTATCTTATGCGATTTCCCACACCTTGTACACGAAGGGACCAAAGCAAAAGATGGAGCACATGAGGATCCTTATGCCATTGAGGCCCCACTCACAGTAGAATCTGATGGTCGTAAGGATCGTACAGGTGAAGACACTGATGATCTCTGATAGGAGGCCGGTCTAGAAGAAGCTGCAGGTCTCGAGTATGCCGATTGAATAGGATATCTCGATGGTCTTGCAAACTTTGGTCTCTTATTTGCCTGATCATAGGAACTTGTTTGTGTACAGCTCTCTCCTTATTCTGCAAGTCTCTCCTCTTGAACATCCTATTGATGTCCTCCTCTGCTATAAGGGCTTTAGTCATAACCCCTGCATAAGTCTCAAGCTCAAAAACTGAGATCCTCTCCAGAATATTTGGCCTGAGACCAAGCTAAATTTCTTGGCCCTCTTCAACTCAGTGACCACGTGCTGAGGTGTGAATCTCAACAGTCTCTCGTATTCAGCCCTGTACTCTTGCACCGTCATCTTGTTCTGCTCCAGTTTTATGAACTGGACCTCCCACTGATGCCGTATGATCTTAGGAAAATATTTATCGTTGAACGTCTCTACAAATTCTGCCCAAGTCCATGGCATATTGAAAATTTCCAGCTCCCTAATCCTAGACACTGACCTCCACCATGGGTCAGCCTCCCTGTCCAATCTGAAGGTTATCCATCGCACCTTCTCAACTTCAGTGCATTGCATCACATCAAAGATCTTCTCCATTTCGTTCAACCAAACCTCTACCTCAATTGGATCAATCTAACCTGAAAACGTAGGAGGGCGCATCCTCCTAAATTCTGCAAACCCTGGGGCTTGATGTCTGGCTGCAATCAACTCTGCTTGTTGTGCTATAGCACTAGTCTGTTTAGCCATAGAAGCTGTCTGTTGAGCCATGTTGTTGGCAAAAGACTCCAACACTTGCTCAAATCGTCCATCATTGCTTCCTCTTCTTGCTCCCATATGGACTACATTAGAACCAAAAATGAATCCAGTTCACCTTGAAGTACCTATGCCCTCAAGGACATCTACTAACGAAACCATCCTTGGTCTGTCTCTACCTCGGCCTCTGCCTCGAAACCTTGGGGCCATGCTAATCTATCATTGTTAAATAATAATAATATTTGATCAGTATTGATTGTAAAGATAATCATGCCCACTGTCCTATGGAATTTTGAATCTAGAGCCATATCTCTGATACCAAATGTGACGACTTGACTTTCCCAGTCCTAGAGTATCAAAAAGGTTGGCTCGCCAAGGCATAGATACATCCATATAGAAGTAGAAAGCAAGCATAAAATAAACATAAGACTAAAACCTAAGCATAGAAAATAAAAGAGATCTCTCAATCATAACATATCTCGAAAAGGAGCCAAGAAAAACCACTAGTGATGGCCAATCCAACACCTAAACAATGGTTCTTGATTGTGGTTCCTCAAAATAATACAGGCAAAACAAAATATAGGGCCTAGGGCCCATAATTCAAGCATTATCTAACTCAAAATCATATAGAACAGTACCAAAATCACGAGTCTAAGTCAAAGGAAAGAACTCCTCAGGAGGAATCTCTGACACTTCCTCTGGTTCATAGTCCGGATGACTCTCGTAACCCTGGTTCTGAGTGTCTACACCTGTGACGTATAGTCGGGGTGACCTAACAGTCTAAGCTCGGCAGAAGAAACTCAACTTATCACATTCTATCATAAGATGTTTTCAAAGACTGAAATCGAAGCATGTATGTTTTCAAAACAGGTATTCCAATTAGATTCATTTACTAAATTCCAATTCTAAAATCAAGTAATGTGTTATGAACGAAAAATCAAACAAGTCCAGAGGTCATATAGTTTCAGATTCTAATTCATGTATGCTCCTTTATTAAATGACTTAAATCATAACTTAAAGTTTTCTCTCATGTTATTATAGCATGAGAGCAGGAATAATACCGATGGAAAATCCTACTAACCATTGTCGTTCAATGAACCCTTTTTCAAGAATTATAACAAGCGCCTGCGTTATGAGGAAAACTAGCACCAGGCAGATTTACCGTCAACACGGTTCATGGAATTTAGGGTTGCATTCTAGTGAACCTTCAATCAAGTGTAGATGCAAATCATATAATTCTATGTATTTTAATACAATTTCATATTTAGGATTCAGAGGTTCAGATTCAGGATTTTCGAGTTTCAGGATTCATATTCAGAGTTTCAGGTTCATATGCAAATTCAAGATGTATTCGGAATTCATGGTTCAGAGTTCATGCTAAACAAAATCATGGTAGATTCAAAATCAAGTTTGGAGTGCATGATCAAAACAAATTCATATTATCTTAGACAAAAATGCAATAAATATTGAAGTTCCTCTACCTTAAACTCGAATCCGCTCAAAGTTATCCGAGGTTCCTCACCAAGGTTTTCCACATTTAACCTATATTTAATTAACACCACACAATGTATTAATAGTGTCTAAAACAGATAGACCAAAGTTTCCCAAAGTTTTTCCAAAGAAAAATAATGAATGCCAGAAATAGGGGAAATCGATGGATCAATTTCCCAAATCAATCTTTCGATTTCAAATTTGAACGTTCGATTTTCAAATCGAACGTTCGATTCCCTTAGAAAAAGAGCTTGTCAGTTGAACCACAATCGATCGATCGATTCCATAATCGATCCTTTGATTTCAAATTCGAATGTTAGATTTTCAAATTGAACATTAGATTTCTTCATAAATCGAGCTTGTCAGGCTGTGTCAAAATTGATCGATCGATTCCATAATCGATCGTTCAATTTTGGATTTGAACGTTCGATTCTTATGGATTTTATAGTTTTTCAGGTTCTTTCTTTCATGAATTATTTTTCCTCAACAACCAACAGATTTCATCATATTTATTACATGCTAGCAAACCTAGACTTAGATAAAAATAACTAGCATGGCAACATTAAGAGCCTACCTCTCAAGTTTGACTCCCGCGGCTTCCGTTGATCAAATTCTAAGGTGTCTGATTGAATGTTGCAAAGCATCAAGCCAGTAAATTCCAAAACAAACTCCGCTCAGCATGTACAAAGTTTAATCTTCTCGTTACGTGGATTCACGGAATTCATTATGAACGGTTCACACTCGATCTAAGCAACAACAGAAAATCATAGTTTCTCCATGGTTGAGATCGCGAGAGCAATTACAATCCAAGTGATGTTGAAGAAGGAGAAGGAGAAATATAGTTGGGTTTCACGAGAGAGGAAGAGTGATAGTTGCTCTTCACTCCCCTTCTTTTATAAAGCAAAGCTAAGCAAAACAAATATTATGATATTTCCTCAAAATGTCATGATATTTTCTTTACAAAATTTATCCACTTGATTTTAAGTTGAACTTTGGTGTTGAGCATACATACACGAGTCAATGTGTAAGATTCTAAACAATGGTTATAAAGACATCTAAGTCATATTTTCACGAAAATAAACCTTTTATTTAATTATTTCAAAAATTCAGGGTATCATTCAACGACTCGCTCAGGCATGCATACCGAGGTAACAGTTTTCTGTTTTCAAAAATTTTTGAGATATTACGTGGCCGGCCCAGCCCAGTGAGGCCAGTGACCCGACTAATGACCTACACCGACCCAGTCGAGACCCGATCCATGACCCATTAAAAAAATTGCAAATATGGTACCTGATCAGTCACTAACTTACCAATTTATCACATGATGCTAGGCCATAGTTTGCTACTAACAAGTTTGCGATATGCAGATATTAAGGAAAACCAACAAAATAGAGCTAAAGTATTAATATTCTTCAAAATGAACTCATAATGCAGTAAAAAGATGATTGAGTGTAAAAAGACAATTCTTTGCTTACAAAGAAGTGAAAAATCATGTTTTACGATTTTGTGGAACAACGTACTGAGAAGAAGTCAGAAATTGTAATTTACGATTCTCCAGAAAAGCCGTTCAAAGTAAAGATGATACAAGAGAAAGCGATGAATTGTAAATGAAGAATCGTTCACTGGAAGCTGTGCTAGAATAGAAAATCGAGTTTACAATTTCCCAAAATTGAAGCTTTTCACTACTACTGATCATGAGAGAATGAACACCGCCATGCATATTTTTAGAAGTCTTCTACAATTAGAAGTTTGACCAATCACGGATCTGAAGATTGACGAAGAAGATTGTTGAAGGACTCTATTGCTGAAATAAGGAGAAGATCCAAGAGCATCGGCTATCCAAAGTAAGAAAGAATAAAATTAGGAGTTAGAGTTATAATAGGATACTTTTATTTTTCGTAGTTTCTTTTATTAAAATTAGATAGCTGTAAACCGACCACTTATGATCTATAAATAAGAGGGTTTGGTATAGGAATAAGAATTGAAGAAATTCTCATCATCAATTGATGACTGAGGTTGGGTGAAAGATTAGAGGAGATATCTGTAGTCTCTCAGAAGCAATTGACGACTACGGTTGAGGGATGAAAGATATAATTTTCACCCCTCAACCGACCACTTATTTTTAGTAGTTTCTCAGAAGCAATTAACAACTGCGGCTGAGTGGATCCGAGTCTAAGGTAGGGGAACCTCAATATTTATTGCATTTTCTTTCGATCAACTTAGAGTAGATTTTTATTGCTTTGTAGATTAGATATCCAAGGTTTCTCAAGTGCAATTGACACGTGCAATTGGGAGTTGAAGATTAGAGTAGATATCTGTATTTTCTCAGAAGCAATTGACAACTGCGACTGAGGGGTGAAAGATATAATTTTATTGCTTTCTAGTTTAAATTTATTTTTATGCAATTTCCTACTTTGTAAACATCTCCAGATTTTAATTTTAATTGACGACTCAGCTTGAATTTTGCAGATTAGTGTAACGGGTTTTATTTTTCCATCTTCAATTTTCTAGAATTTGATTAACGCCCAAGTCTTAGGAGATTGTAGATTAGATTAAATCTGTATTGATAGGATTTTAATATTGATTGACGCCCAATGCTAGGAAACTTGATATAAAGTGTAACGGTATTATTTAATTTTATAAATATCCAATAGCTGAAAATTGTAATTGACGACCATAATCTGAAGTAGGAGGATTTAGGATTTATTTTCTGCTATTTAGATTTAAGAACAATTCTGTATTCATATTTCTCTAGTAGTTTAGGAACTTAAAAGATAAATATAAATTTTCATAAAACTAAATTAAAGATATTAAACCTGTCTTCATGGGAACGATCCTATACTAGCTCTACAATTTCCATTGTACGCTTGCAATAGGGTAAGATTTAATTAGATATACATAGTAAGCTCCGATCAAGTTTTTGGCACCGCTACCGGGGATAGCGTTTTAATATATTAATTTAGAAAAACGAGTATTTATCTGTTTTTATATTTCTTTATCTTTTTATATTTTCTTTGATCACTCCTTAAAAGTTTTACAGGTTTATTCAAAGTGATGAGTCAGAGTTTCAACTTCCCCTGATCAAAGAAGCTCAAAGCTTAGATTTGTTTTCTCTCCCTACTCTTCTAAAATAAAAATTAAATAAAAAGATAAGAACACAAAAAGATAGTTTTTCTGGTGTATACATCATACCCGGTCTAGAAGTCTAGACTCTTTCAAATACAACCCAGAAATTGAGCGGACCCTCCTGCACAGGCTCGAGTTAAACCGATCTTCTGCAAGAGATTCCCAAACTATGGTTGACGATCTTTCAATCCAAGCACATTTCAGCCCAATAGCTTTGACCGAGCCCTCTTGTATAGTTATACCAGAGATAGCTAAAGGTCAAAATTATGAAATCAAACCCAACACACTTCAAACTATACCCACCTTTCATGGGCATGATAGAGAAGATCCCTACCAACACCTGAGGGACTTCATAGAACTTTGTACAATGCTGCAATTGTCCACAACCAAAAAAGAAGCCGTAAGACTACGTCTGCTCTCTTTCTCTCTCAAAGATAGGGTGAAGGCATGGTTAGTTTCACTGCCTGCCAGAATTATAACCACATGGGAAGAACTACAGTTCAAATTTTTGGGTGAGTACTTTCCAATTAGTAGAACAAACCAAATTTGTCAAGCAATTCAAGACTTCAGGCAAAAGCTCGGAGAATTATTTCATGAGAGTTGGTAACAGATGAAGGATTTGTTATGGAAGTGCCCTCATCATGAGGTGTCAAATTGATAAATAGCGTAAAGTTTCTATCAAGGGTTGACTGAGACCAACCAGTCGACGTCGTAAGTGGAGGAGCTTTTATGGCTCAAAACGGCCAACAGTCCTAGAATTTATTCGAGAAACTGGCCAACCACTCAAAGCAAAAACATGCTTTACTGAGGACTGATCCAGATGTCACTCGCTGCACCCCGGTCACAAGGGGTGGGCTTTACGATATCAGCAAAGATAAAGTAAAGACAGAGAATGACATGAGTGCGAAAGTTTTAGCTCTCGAGCAGAAAATCGCTAAGCTAATGAGTTCTAAACCAAACACTCCAGATAGACCTGTGGCAAACCATTCCAATTACCAGACTCACGCATGTACTGAAAACCTTACTGCACCACCATACCAAGAGGTTTTGGAAATTGAACAGTTAATGGCTTTTCAGATGGGAGATTACAGGAATATCTACATCCCATCATGGAGAAACCATTCAGAATTTAACTACGGTTCCATAGTAGGAGCACAACTAGTACCAACAGTTGCATAATCCTGATTTTCCCAGAGCCAACTTTTTCATCAGAGACCTCAAATGTCGGCTGCACAGCCCCAGCTTGGACAACAGAGCAATATACTTGATACTAAGATTGTTAAAATCTTTCAAGATTTACAACAGCAGTCGCATTAGCATTCAAAAGATTTACACCAACTTGCTCAATTCTCTCGAAACTTCACTCGCATACCCAGTCCATAACGAAAATGGAAAGTCAGATTGGCCAGCTAGCTTCGCAAGTGGCTAAGAGAGAGAGTGGCCATTTTCCTACACAACCCATGAATAACCCAAGAGGACAAATATTTATGGGGGAGACATCAACTCCCCAAAATCCAATATAAAAACCTCAAGGAATTGTCGAGTTACCGACTCACCCGTAGTGCAATTTGTAAAATATGTTAAATTTTTTCTTTTCTTTTAAAGCTAGGCACTATGTTACAGCCCAAATCATTTAAAAATGAAGGATCATAAATAAGTCCCTAGTGTACACTTGTACGGATAGTCGTATGGATTTACGATTGATCATCTTTTTATTTCTTTCCATCTATCAGCCCAAACGTAGCGATTACGATTTGGACTATACGAGAGTTTGTATATCTTCGCTGAAAGGTTAGAGTCGAATTGACGACTCTAGATTAACATGGCGCGATGACCAGTTCAGCAGGTCATCACTGAGATAGGGCTTACATATTTGTGAGAGGATATGTCGGCCCCATTAACGAACTCTCCATTTTTGTTCCAATTTTCCCTCTACTTTTCAAAATCCAACCGTGTTTACAACTAAATCTAACCATTTTTTACACTACTTACTTCGTCTGCTTCATTTCGAAAACCTTGCGTACGTTCTATTTCATATCCGAAACTAGGGTTTTTATCATCAAAAGGTAAGGAGATGACAATAACGATCGAATGGAAGTTTTTTTTTTGCAAGAAAGTTTTATTGAATATATGAAATCTCTGCTAAACTAAATGTATTTTTACTAATTCTTGCAAAAAAGTAATTGTAACAGGATGGATTCGACAAACAACGACAGAGGGAAGGAGAAGAAGCAGGTAATAATTTCGATAGCATCCTCATTATTAACCGTATCACACGACCTGCTGCCCACGAAGCTAAATCAAAAGCAGCAGACCCACCCAAAAAGAAATCCAAATCTTCCAGAGTTGTGATTAGAGAGACACATGCATAGGAAGTAGAAACAGATTCTGTGGCTGCCTATCAAAAAGTCATAAACAAGGATAAAGGAAAAAAGTTGATGTCCCCTGAAAGGACAGTGGATTGAATCCCAACTTCAATTAAGCACCATCTGGTGGGATCCGGAGTTACAGTGGATATCTCTTTTTGGGAGCATTTTGAACTCAGTGGGGAAGCCATCCAATATTTTCGGGATGCAGGGCTCCACTACTTTTTAGAGCCCGGAGTTACACAAGTCTACCCTAAATTGGTAAGACTATTTTATACTAACATGATTAATAGCAGTAAGGATTCATCACCAATTTTGACCACAACCATTGACGGATTCCCAATTTTAATAACAAAAGCAATGGTTGCTGGGGTGATGAATGCTCCTTTGGAAAGACCTGAAGTGTCCTTTGACAAACCGGAAGCAAACATACTTAGAGATTCACTCAAGACCCTTCCGGATTTTATTCAAATGGCCACGAAAATGCTAAACAAACCCCCAAAAGACATATCATTTTTCCTGCATAAGGATTTGGAGGAACGAAGTTTATCCCTTCACTTCTCGATGTTTTAATTCACAAGACTATTCACCCCACGGGACATGGAACTCAGCGAAGAGCCCTCTTTGCGAAAGCTTTATATCTCATGGCCAATGGCTATTGGTTTGATGTTCCTTCTTACCTTTTAGAGGTAATGAATACAGTGAGGGAGAAATTGAGACAGACGAAGTATCAAACGCACAAATTATGTCTACCCTTTGGAGGTTTAATTATAAATTTGCTGATAAATATGGGATATAGCATGGATCCCAAAGAAAAAGTCTTACCTAGAAGTGACAAGAGCCTCATAGCTAATTCCTATCAATGAACTTTAAGTGCCGCAAACAAAAAGAAAGTTCCTATTTTGGCACAGCCAGAGGAGGTCCCATCTGTACTAGAAACCACCCAAGTTCCCGAAGAACAAGCAGAGCCTTCCACGATGCCAATGACAGAAATTACAGCCCAAGAGGAAGTAGTAACAAAAGAAAGGGTGAGTACTTTTACTCACCCTCTCAGGAGAGCAGAGATTAGCTCTCCAAGACACGAGGAGGTAGTTGTGTTAGAACCCCTAATTGGAGATCAAACTAGTCTGTATGACACACACACTGTACTCACCAACAGGGCCTGCCTTGCCCCATTCAACTACAGCATCCACACTTCCTATTATTCCTACATTAGAATTGGTATGCCCTATTATCTCAACAGAGGAAGAAACCCCTCAACCAAGAGAGGAGCAAACTGTTGAATTGGCTACTTCTAGCCATGTGTCTCAACAAGTAGAGTTTGTTGTTCCACTCACAGTTCCAACAATTACATAACAGACTCCAGTATTTCCAGTTCCTATAACATAACCAAGTTTTGAAGCTCAGAGAGTGGGTTTCATAGAATTGATGAATCAAGCAATGACTCCTCCAGTCAGCACCACAACAATTCCCATGATTGAACAACCTGATCTGGAGAGAAGAGTGAGAGAGGTGGAGCAATGGCAGAATACTAATGCACCTTGTTTAGCACCATTGCCCATAGTAGTCAGAAAATTAATGGAAGAATTCACAAGATTGAAGAATAGAGTCATAGAGGTTATGCCCACTGCTCAAGAAAGAGAAGAAATCGTTGAAAATTTAAAGCGGCAAGCAGTGAGAGAACATCGAGCACATTGGACAGCCGAAATAGTAAGAAAAGTCCAAGAAGCAACTGGAGCCCTTCAATCTCAAATTGTGCAGTCGCGAGATCAAAATAGAGAATTACAAGCAGAAAAGAAGGCATGGAATTTCTTAAGGATCCAAATTTCAAAGAGACAACAAGAGAAAAACCCCATCAGGAGTACCAATAGACCCTGAATAACTTACTAAATGAAATGACTTATGAGCTTACATTAGAACAAGGGAAACTGCTCAAATTGCAAGAAGAAAAAAATTCCCTACTCCTTATTTGGGCAGAATAAAAAGAGACGATTGAGTCCATTATGAACAAGTTTTGGGTCACAGTAACAAAGGAAAAGGTTGAATCTGAGAAACTAAGGGATGAGATCAGGGACAAGTTTGCTATAATTTGCCAACTTCAAGTTGAGGTAAAACAAAAAGCAAAAGAGCTGCGAGCCTTGAAAGAAAATTATGAAGCATTGATAGCGGAAAAGGTAGACACTGATGTATCCTACAAAGTTGTTGAACCAGAGCTACAACAAGAGCACAAAGCAGAGAATGAATTTGACTACTCCACGGCCGTAATGATAGACACAGAGGAGGAAATATCAAGCAGTCATTCTCCACTTCTAGCCTTGCCAGAGCCAGCTCAACCTGCATCACCACTTGTACCATACCCTTCATCACCGAGTGAGTGAAAGTAAAACTATACATCATGAAGCCTCGCAGGTATGAAAATTTTATACTTTTGGTATAATTTTTGTATCCCCTGTTTTTGTGCCAATGAGGACATTGTCAGAATTAAGTTTAGGGGGGATACACAATTCCTGTGTATAGTAGTTTTATTTCAGTAAATTATTTAGTTAGTATTCATTAAGTTTTATTTAGTTAGTTTTATTTCAGTAAATTTTTTTAAAATTTTTTTTAGTTAATCATCATATAGGAGTTATGATGAAAAAATTTTAAATATAGAAAACTTGCGATCCATTATAGTAGGAGTTCAACAGTCAGAATATAAAATAATTTTTATTCATGTATAATCTCTGGAACACTATATTAGAATGGATGTTTGAAACAATAGATTGATCTAAACTGCAATATTTGAGATTATAGTTTCGAAGTTATATAAACCAGTGAGTTCTAGAGCCATATTTTCCTTTCTGTCAGAGAGAAGCTGTTCTTATTCAAGAAAAAAAATTTTAACTTCTATGTTTATAAAATCTCATATTGTTGAATCTACAATCAAAATATTCTAATGAATATGATAACTTGATTTTTTTTGTCTAGAACTATATGTTAGAAATATCAAAGCAATAAGGAATCTATGCTAGTAAATTGTGAAGATGATTTAAGGTCATCTTTTGAATAATCAGAGACAAAATCCCAGAAATATTTTATCCTTTGAACCCATATTAGAAGCTTAAACTATGACAACCCGATTTTCCACACTCAAAAACTCGTGCCATCAGGATCATCGTTACCGACGATCCCTAGAACAAATACAATCATGTCTGCTCTTATAGCGAAAATCAGAGCAGACACTATCAAGAGAGACAGATAGAGTCATCATAAGAGGCACAGTATAAAAGAGCCAAAAAGTAAATATAATGAAACTAACTATACATTCTCAACAAGGAACTAGAAAGAACCACTGATGATGGCCATCCATCACCCAAAATAATGGTTCTCAATAATGGTTCTTATAAAATATATACCACTATAAAGTAAAAAAAACTATAGGAATAAAATACAGAATAGAGTGGGCCACCAAGCCCAATAATCCAAAATATCATGTACAGATCCCAAAAATATCACAAGTCTAAAATACTAGAACTCGTACAATTTAATGTCGGTCATCCTCCCCGCCTCCGCCTGGGTAATCGTGGATCACTCTCAAAGGTTTGGAGCCCGAGCCTCAGAACCTATGACATAGAGTCAGGGGTGAGCTAACCATCTAATCTCAATAGAAGAAACTCAATTATATTATATTTTAACTGTAAAACATAGTTTTCAGAACAAATATCAAAACGAATGATCAAGAATCATATAACAGATGCTAAGATTTTAATGACAGAAAGCAGATACAGAAATGCCAGAAATTGGATTTATATTCAAAATATTCAGATGAATGCATAATTTATTTAAGTGGCTTAAATCTTATACTTAAAAAACTCCCGTGTATATAGCATGTAGTAGTCAGATGTTTGCCGATGGGTAATCCCGACCATCGTCATTCAATGAACAATTTCAAGAATTGCAGCAAGCTTCTGCGTAATGAGAGCAACTTGTGCTAAACAGATTACAGATCAGATACACGGATATCTTGCCATGTCAGTCACGGATATACAGTCGCGTCGGTGAGATTTGTCACATGAACTTTAAATCAAATGCATATACATAATCTTAGGGATCAGGTGTCAGGATTCATGTATCATGAATAACAGGACTTTCATTTATATGCAAGGCTTGCGTTTAAAATAGTAACCATAAAACATGTGTCAGAATACAAGCCTTAATAGTCCATAAATTTAGGATAAATATAATTTAGATTGAATTTCCCCTTCCTCAAATCACGCTTTTCTAAGCAAATCCAAAGCTTCTTTAAGTGTTTCGGTTTTAACCTAGACCATACGTGCAACGTACTAAGTGTCAGAGGTGTCAGAAAGTCAACTGGTATGATGTATCACAGTGTTTTTCCTCGAAAACTACAGCAGAGAGAACAGGCGAGTTCGATCGTTCAAATCCCATAAGTTGAGAAATTCAATCGTTCAAATTTCCCCAGCCTCTAAAGGTACACAGACACAGGGTACTTCGAGCGATCAGTCCCAATTCGATCGTTCGAATTTCATTTCGAACGTTTGATTTCTAATTCGAACCGTTCGAACCTTCATAAGTAAAATCCCAAATTTTAGACTTCCTATTTGTATAATTGTTTATATAATCCGATCAATCGAATTCTAATTCCGATCGATCGAATTCTATTTCAAACGTTCAAATTCCCAATTCGATCGTTTGAATTCGTCAGGCTTCAACCTCCAGAAAATCACACTTCTGTTCTATAAGCGTATATACAATTCTATCGTTCGAATCACAGTTCAAACTATCGAATTTCCAGTTCGATCATTCGAATCTTTAGAACTTTAAAGCCATAAGGTTTTGTCATATTCGATCAATCGAATCTCAATTTCGATCGTTCGAATTTGACAGTTCAGTTAGATCACTGGTTCGTTATTCTTAACCCATTTCACATCGAAACTTTTGATCATCTACATTAAATCACACACACACTCACTATGATATTTAAATCTACGTAAATGTACACATCGACTCACCTCTTTTATGGCTGCTTCCATGGTTCATGAAGATTGCGGCTCGAGGTGGGTTTTGGGTCCGAATCGGAGAGTTTTCCAATGTTAGCTCTCTGGGGAACCAGATGTGTAGCTCGAAGCTAACTCACAGAGGTGGTTATACCTCCCCAACAAGATGCGACGTACCGACATCTATCGGCATGCTCCCTCACACTCTTAGATCAGATTATCAAGGATTTAGATGGCACTCACACCTTGAGTTCACAAAGGGGGTGTTCCCTGGGACTCAAGAAAATCAACGCGAGATCGGAGCGATGCACAAGGCGTGCTCTTGCAGCTCTAAACAAAATAAATGGGATAGTAAGGGAAGAAGTAGAAAGAAGCACTCTAACCCCTTCCTTCCTTTATAAGCTAAATCAAAGAAATATCTCTGATATTTCCCTTTCTCAAATTTTTGCTCCGGTGTTGAGCACATACACCACACCCAGGTGCATAGTCTTCTACCAAAGATCTAATCAGGTCTCAAATTTGTGTCACACGAGACACATGGCTTCACACACGTACAAATTATACTTGTTTATATAATTATTATTATTATAAAATTTACGTTTGTCTTGATTTCCATGCCAGGCATGCATACTAAAGCACCCAAGTTTGGTTTCAGATTTTTCAGGGTCATTACATAAACCAAATTTCTTTCTACCAAGATATTATAAACCCTTTACTATATGTACTACCCAAAGCTTTTAACCTATAACCCTTACAATTTTTTGAGAATTTAGAATGCAAAAGAAAGCGGAGAAGAGAGAGTGAAAGGAGTATGAGTTAAAAGATAAGCGATGTGTAGGAAAAGGGTACAACTGAAAAAAAAAAAAGTCGATATATGGGATAAAGCAAAGAAAAATCATAAATTATAATTCTAAAAAAAAGAGAAGCAAAAAGCTTCCAAACAGAGAAGAATTGCAGAAGACGATTTTAAAAGAATAAATGGGATTTATAAAAAAAAAAAAAAAAAAAATTGGGAAGAAGTTATCCAACTTTTTGGATACTTACTGAAACTGAAGCTGAAGCTGAAGATGAAAAAGAAGAACTAAATTCTCAAAAGAAAAACTTTGAATTATATTCTACCTTTCTTTGATACCTTAAAACCCAAAGCCCCATCACAATCAAAGGAAAGACCTTTCTGATTTACGATTTGCAGAAACATAAGCATAGTAGAGATATGAATAATACATACTATATAGATTGTATAGGGATTCATATGAATAGAATAAATTATGCTTTTCTATGAGATTAAATATTTTTGTAATTATCTTTGACTTAATTTTTCTGAAATACTACTGTGAGAACCCAAGAAATTTCAATATTTTTTTGAGAGTATGTCAGTAGTGAGCTTTTGAATGAAAATATTTTCTAAAAACTATAGTTTAGAAAATTTTATGAAGAATAAACTGTTCACTAATGCATACACTTCTGTTTATTATGAATTGAAATTGTTAGAGTTCTAATCAATTATAACTGTTAAAATGGAAAGTAAAGATAAAGGATTTGTAAAATTTTGGAAATCATAATAATTGTATGATGACTAAATTAGTTAACTTAGTGTATAAAATTAGTTTAGATTTTAATCTTTTGTTTTAAAAATTTTTGTTTTGAAAAAGAAAAAAAATATATTTGAAGTTTGTAGGTAACTTCACTGAAAACCTTCAGGAGACTATAACTCCCTAGGGGTTTTTAAAGGCTTGTTGCATCTGCTAAATGCTATCATGCTCTCTACGAAAGCGGCATTTAAATTTTTAGTTTTAAGATAGTTATTTTTCGTTGTTTGCTAGGGACTAGCAAAGCTTAAGTTTGAGGGTGTGATCAGTCACATAACTTACTAATTTATCACCCTTAACTTAGTGATATTAGACCATAATTTGCTACTAACAAGTTAACGATGTGCAGATATTAAAAAAAATTAGTAAAATAGAGCTAAAATATTAATATTCGTTAAAATGAACTCATAATGCAGTAAAAAGACGATTGAGCGAAAAAAGACAATTCTTTGCCTACAAAGAAGTGAAAAATCGTGTTTTACGATTTTACGAAACAACGTACTGAGAAGAAGTGAGAAATCATAATTTACGATTCTCCAAAAATGCCGTTTAAAGTAAAGACGATATAAGAGAAAGCGATGAATCGTAAATAAAGAATCGTTCGTTGGAAGCTGTGCTAGAATAGAAAATCGTTATTTACGATTTCCCAAAATTAAAGTTTTCCACTGCCACTGATCACGTGAGAATGAATACCGCCATGCATATTTTTAAAAGTCTTCTATAATTAGAAGTTTGACCAATCATGGATCTGAAGATTAACGAAGAAGATTTTTGAATGACTCTGTTGCTGAAATAAAGGAGAAGATCTAGGAGCATCGACTATCCAAAGCTGGAAGAATAAAATTAGGAGATAGAGTTATAATAGGATACTTTTATTTTTAGTAGTTTTTTTTATTAGAATTAGATCTCTGTAAATCGAGCACTTATGATCTATAAATAAGAGGGCTCACTACAGGAATAAGCATTGAAGAAATTCTCATCATTAATTGATGACTGAGGTTGGATTTTCTTCCGATCAACTTAGAATAGATTTTTATTGCTTTGTAGATTAGATATCCAAGGTTTCTCAAGAGCAATTGACGTCTGTAATTGGGAGCTGAAAATTAGAGTAGATATCCGTAGTTTCTCATAAGCAATTGACGACTGCGGCTGAGGGGTGAAAGATATAATTTTATTGCTTTCTAGTTTAGATTTATTGTTATACTGCTTTGTAAATATATCCAGATTTTAATTTGAATTGACGACTCAAGTTGAAGTTTACAGATTAGTGTAACGATTTTATTTTTTCATCTTCAATTTTTTAGAATTTGATTGACGCCCAAGTTTTAGGAGATTGTAGATTAGATTAAATCTGTATTGATAGAATTTTAGTATTGATTGACGCCCAATACTAGGAAACTTGATATATAGTGTAATGATACTGTTTAATTTTATAAATATCTAATAGCTGAAGATTGTGATTGACGACCATAATCTGAAGTAGGAGGATTTATGATTTATTTTCTGCTATTTAGATTTAAGAATAATTCTTTATTCATATTTCTCCAGCAGTTTAGGAACTTAAAAGATAAATATAAGTTTTCAAAAAACTAAATTAAAGGTATTAAACCTATCTTTGTGAGAATGATCCTATACTAGCTCTACAATTTCCATTATACGCTTGCAATAGGTTAAAACTTAATTATATATACATAGTAAGCTCCGATCAGTACTCGGGAAGAGTTGAACCCACAACCTGTTGGATAAAAAGTAAAGCGACACTAGTTACTTAACCAACTAAACAATTAGATAAATTTAATACTTATGTACATTAAAAATTATATTGAACAACTAGATGGTAAAAACTTCTAAGATTTGGGGGCTCAAAATATTTGGGGCCCGAGGTGATTGTCTCTTGGGCCTTGGCCCAGGGGCGGCCCTAATCCAACTCGATATCGGTATTGGTAGATATGGGTTCGTATCGGCCGATACATATCTCATATCGGCTGATATGTATCGGGTATCGATAGATACCTGTATTTTACTTCTTTTTTTAAATAAAAATAAAAATGGGCCGATTTGTATTGGCCAATTCATATCGGTCCTCCAAGAACCGATACCCGATACCGATATCGAGTTTGTTACCTTATTTTGGGCATCTGATTGTAGGAGTCCTACCATCAGATGACTTCAAGATCTACTCTAAAGAAGATTGGGACAAAAGACGATCTCGAAGCCCTAGTGGAGATGGAAAATTTTATTTATTTATTTTTGTTTTTTGGTAAAAGTAAAAGATTTCATTGACCTTTTCAGCAAGTATAATATACAAAAGAGATGGATGGATTACCCGTTCCCAGATACAATCATCATTAAGGTTTAAGCCAATTTTAGCAAGTGCATCCACAATCACATTCCCGTCTCTTTTCACATGTTGGCGAGTAATAGAAGCAAAGGATTGTATTTCTATCTTGATTTTTTGGATAAGGTAGCCCATAACAGATTTGGTTTCCACAAAATCATTGAGGCTTGAAATAACACCAGCAACATCTCAGAAGGAAGAATTTTTATTGGTAATTAATGGCTCATTTATAATTGTTAGGTTCAAGATTTTTTTTCTCGGGGAGAAAGAATTTTGTACCGAGACCAAAATTTTAACAATATATATATATATATATATATATATATATATATATATATATATATATATATATATATATATATATATTGTTAACAATATATATATATAGATAGATAGATAGTTTTGGCAATTTTTTTTTAAATTTTCCTGAATTTACCTTCATCGAACAATTCTTGAATTCTGAAATTTTCACATCTAAATAAATTTTTCCCTAAATTTACCAAAAATTTTCCAAGTTACGAATTTTTGCCTCGATGAATAATTCCCGAACCCCCACTTGGTGACCATTTATGTGGCATACAATGTAAATTTTGGGTGCCACAAGGAGCACCATGTTAACCTTAGTGTATGATGAAGGTATTCCAATATTGGAGCCTAATCTACTAGGACACCTTCCCATCTCCTTCAAAATAAAAAATACTAGTATTTGTAACCGAAGATTCTTCATCTGCAACCAGGATTTTCACACTTTTAAATTGTTGATTGCCTTTAATAAGATGGGATCTATTTCCGCCTGAATCTTCCACAAAATTGGTAGTTAGATCATAGATCATCTATTAGGCAGTCAAATGTTGATTCCACGTACTACAAAAAAAAAAGACTATTGGCAACAATTTTTTGCAACCAAAAACTGCTGCCATTAACAAAAACCTATTAAAGGCTATTAAGACTATTAGCGACAAGGGTATTAGCAGGCACTTTTTGGCTGCCACTAATAATCTTATTTTTTGTATTGACGTGACACAATCCCCAAAAGTCACCCTAGACCCATCTCATGGTACGTCCCATGATCACAATCACTTTTGGGGATGTGTGTCATGTGAAATCAATATGTGATCGTCTGATATGTAAGCTATGATCTCTAGATCTATCGTGTGGAATATTGAGATGAAAAACGATCCGCCATCTTATTCAATGCAATAAACAGTTTCAACGGCTTAGTTGCAACTATCAGCATCCCATCTTTATATATGCATAACTTCCCTATCTCAGTCAAAGAAAAACAAAAGGACTACGTACACGACCATTGAGAATTTATTAGCTCTAAATGAAACCTCCATCAATACTAATTATGATTTGTGTAAGAGTTTCGCAATCGCTCATGACTTGTATTGTAGTAGTCGAGTCCGTCTGCCTCCTTCATTCCATAAGCAGTAGCTTCTGTGATGCCAACAGACTAGAAGCTTCGTTTCCCCCCTACCTGTCAAAACCGTTGGGTTCTAATTAATTCCCACACTTGCTCCTGCGCTTTATCCGTGTCTCCTACTAGTGTGCTGCATCGAATCAGCTTCTCTCTATATGCAATTTGCACAGAAACTACATCTCGGAAAAAATGGTAATAGAATTAATTTGCAGGTAGTGGTGGGTAAGAAGTGAGTGTTTTTAACTTCGAACCGCTCTCAAAACCGTAGAGAATACGTTTCACGGTCCAGTCGGTTCCACCACAGCTGAACCAGTCACAAATCGCACGGACTACAGTATGTTGACGGAGTGAACATTAATATGTATGTTGTCTACTTATTTTTTTTAGTTTAATATTAATATTAAGTTACATATCATATGATTTCAATCCTCTCAAAGGCATGATTCTTTGGTTGAGAATATGGAAACATGTGAATCAGTATGCATTATATGGCTATAGGTATCGAAAGAGGGGTTGATCAGGTTAATGGCTCTAAATAGCTTATTTTGTGATTTTGTTTTTAGCTCTATTATATGAGACATTGAGAATATTGAAAGAAGTGACTCTTATATGAGACATTGAGATCGCCTGGCATTCGAGAATAAGAAGCCTCTAAAGGTATAATGCCTGACTGAGTACCGCAGCTCCCTTGCTGCTGCTGCTTGTAGAGAAACATTTCTTGACGTCTCTGAATTTTGAAAGGAACCAATTGTTGGCATGTGTATCTATGTAACCGTTGTGTGCTATCTTAATGGGAAACAGAGTCCCATTTATTCGGGACACTTCGATGTGACGCCAGATTAATAAGAGAAAATGGTTTATCCATAACGTCGAGTAATCCGAACGTTAGAAAGTCTCTTGCGTACTTATATAAGGGCTTACCGTCACCTACGAAAGACATTTCAAAAAGATGTCGCAAAGTGTATATCTTTTCTAGTAAAACACTCCCGTTATTGGCGATCTCTAGTCTCACGACAAAATCTCCTATCAGATCCGGTTCACATGTAACGTAGTCAATTTATTCTTTCATTGGTATTAGAGCATTAGTTTAAGGCACCAGATTAAGATTAAGGTTCTGATATCGTCCGATCTTTCACCGTCCAATCTTTGGACGTTTCTTAGCCAAGCCGATCTCTGGCCACACGAGGTACACTCCCAATTTATTTTTTGCGGTCGGATCTCTGGCCATCGGATTTTTGGTCGTTCTATCGTGCACACTGAGATCTCTTGTCGTTAGATCTTTGGCTACCATCGGATCTTTGACTATCTACTCACCATCTCTAGACATCGGATATTCGGATCTCTAGTTGCTACACAACTTTCTGCTAAAATAAAAGCGCAGAATCAGAAAGACAAATCAAAGTAGACTCCAAATGGATTTTTAAATCCAATTCATTTCTTTGGGAAAGGTACAAAAAGTGTACTTTATTACTTTTTATCTTGTAGTGGCTGCTGTTTCGTGGAGCAATGCAGTAAGAGAGTGTTGATCTTCTGATTTATTATAAATCACAAATACCAAATTGTGGTATTAGTGAACAGTTTTGGGGTGATATTTTTGGTTATACAACACAGATTTTCGATCCGTTTGAACCTATGGACTCCTGCAATCGAGGTGCATCTACCCATATCACTGATTCAATATTCAAAGACTGTTATAACGTTGGATCAAAAAAGGATCATTCTCACACTCGATCGATAACTTATTTGGAGCGAACTCTAGTCAGCCTTCTCTAACCCTTATCTATTAATTTATTATTTGAAAAGCAGTATAAAAGGACTAGATTTTTTTTTTTTATACAAATGACACATAGTATAGTCGTTCACAAATCTTCTAAAATTGAGAAATTAAACGGCTTAACCAAGAGACTGAAGATTTTTGTTATGCTAATGGATGTTTGAGGAATCAATTGAATAGAATTGAGTGAAGACTAATATTTTTTTAGTTACTTTTGAAGAGCTAGATTCAATTTATAGAGAAATTACTCCTAAATAGACTATTGGATATTTGACAAACATACAAATTTTATTGGTCCATCAAGATGGACTAGCATTGTCCTCTTTCTCTTTAAAATCACTCAGATTTTTCACAAATGTCATTGATCTAAGATTGTTCTAGAAGAGGTTGGTATATAAAGGAAGTTCTAGAAAAAGTTAACGTTAAGAAGTCAATTCTAAAGCTTTCTAAGGGTCACAGTCTTACTACAAGTGTATTGTGAATAAATTTACTTTGGAACCCAACTGATGCTTCTGCCCTAACATCTGGGTCGACCTTCCGAAGGATACTTGAGGCACAACAAATAGTGAATCCTTCTCTAAATCAATCGCTTGAAGAATCCATCGATATAAGAAATTGCACACTATATAACTTTGTTTTTTTATTCCACAATTGGTAATATTTATTCTATTGTCATGGGTGGAAGCTCGTCGAATACATTGTATTTCCTTCATGGAAAATGCTATGAGCTCACTTATTGGGAACAACCTAGATTTTAGTCTATTATCTAGTAAGGATATCGATACTTAAATAATTCTTGCTATGGTTTCCATGGAGGAAGCATCCATAGTTTGCAAAAATGACTGCTAAGATTGGAATATATATCCGACCTAGGAGCACTAGGGAAACTGCTATTTTACATTTTGTTTCCTCTAATTTAATACCAACAGTGGAACATGTATCATTTCTACTTGCCAGGGAGAAACTACATAAAAAATTGATGATCCTCAAGTTGGAACTTCTTAAGCGGAATAAAGAATTTTATAGGGAAGCAAGGAAGAAAATCAAAAGTATTGAGGCCATAATTGCATCTCTAGCAGCCCAAGTGGATATTTCTCCTTTACTATCTTCAAATCTAGGTAGACATTCACATCTTAAGACAGAGAGGATGAAGTTGAGTTATCAAGAAGAGGCAACAAAGGTCTAGGTTACTATGCTTCAATAAAGGAGCCAAAATACGAGGTTGTTTCTAGGGCTAATAAAAAAAAAAAACACTCATTAAGGGTATGAAAGTGGATAGGATCTCTTACCGAGAAAAGTAGCGCATGAAATATGCATTTCTTAATTATTTTGAAAATCTTTATCCCTGGTGTCTGAGGTGTGGGTGGAACAACAATTCCTACAAATTTTTAGGAAATAATTGGAAGATTGGAAACGCCTTCACTACGAATCGAGATAAAAAAAAGTTGTACTTGGCTTTCCTTTTTTGAGGGTGAAAGTTAAATATCTTTTTGAATTTTATGAATTTCAACTTAAAAAAAAAATCTACATGAGAAATAACACCTACTCTGAAGTGTTTGGTGTGGGAACCTGTAGGTTGAATATGAGAATTATGCAATTTGCTTGATGATAGAACACTAATAGGTTGCAAATTGGTATTAAAAAAAGAAATTTAAATCTGACGGGTCTATCGATAAATATATTATACTGACACATATTCCCCTATAGCAAAATTTATGTCTATAAGAATTATATTGGCGATAGTTGCCCATTTTGATCTCAAACTATTTCAAATGGACGTTAAAATCGCATTTCTTAATAGAGAAATAAAGGAAACTATTTATATGAAACAACCCGAAGGTTTCGAGATTGAAGGGCATGAGGATAAGGTGTATAAGTTGAAAAGATCCTTATACGGATTAAAACAGTCCTCACGTCAGTAGTACCTGACCTTTCATAATGTAATTCTTAAAATGGGATATGTAGTTAATCGATTTGATCATTGTGTGTATGTATTGAAAAGTGGGAGTACTTTTACAATATTATCTTTATACGTAGATGACATTATTATAGCTGGAAATGATTGAAAAAACTAAATCCTGGCTGAGTTCTCAATTTGAGATGAAAGACATGGGAAAGGCATCATTTGTTCTAGGTATAAAAATAATTAAAGATAGAAAAGCTAAAATGTTATACCTAAGCCAAGAAAGGTACATAGAAACTATTCTGAAAATATCCTATGTCAACTCTCGTAGAAAAATGATTAAAATTAAGTAAAAATCATAGTCCATTAGATGGATAAAATAAATTGAATGTTCCTTATACTCAAGCTGTTGGGAGATTGATTAATGCTATGATGTGTACTAGACCCGATCTTAGTTTTGTAATAAGTGTGGTTAGTAGATACCAAAGTAACCTGGGTCTTAAGCACTGACAAGCAGTAAAACGAATACTAAGATATTTAAAAGGAACAAAGCATCTTAAACTATGTTTTCAAGCTAATGAACTTAAAGTTCAAGGCTATTCGGATGTTGATCATGCTAGGGATAAAGATGACGAAAAATCTACCTCAGCTCATATTTTTCTCTTTGGAGGTGGTGCTGTTTCTTACTCTAGTAAGAAACAAGGTTGTGTTGCCCGTCATACTCAGGAAGCTGAGTATGTAGCTTGTAGTACTGCTTGTACTTATGCCGTCAGGATAAAACGCTTCATAGCTGATATGGAGCTAGATATAACCGACGAGCTTGTGCACATATTTTGTGACAATAAAGCTACAATTAGATTGATTGAATGTGGGTCAAATAGCTCAAAAGGTAAGCACATTGAAGTGCATTATCACTATATTCAAGATGTAGTTGAGAGAGGTGAAGTGATTGTGAGTCATTTACTTTCAAGCGACATGATCGCTGACCCTTTGACTAAAAGTCTTAGTGCAGATATTTTTTCAAAGCATGTTAACTTAATGGGACTTAGGGACGCCTGAGTCATGGAAATACAAAGCACTTAATATTTTATCATGATGAGCATATCCATTTTTAAGCGTGAAAAATCTCATGATATAAATTTTTAGTTGTGAAGGGCATATCCGCCAAGAGCGTGAAAAACCTCATAACTGAAAATACTTTCATAAAATATGCATTAAAAATTGTGGGAGAAAATATTATATATATATATATATATATATATATATTTATATATATATATATATATATAATTTTTTTTTTTTTTTTTTTTTAACGGCCTTTTATGACCAAGTGGGAGATGTTGGCACATGTGGTCATGTAGCCGTCATTCATGGCCCCTAAAAACAAGTTGAAGAAGGCCTTCTCTTCCTCTGATCTTTGGGCTCCACTACTCTTTATTTTGGACTCGGCTGCAATGAACTTTCCTTTTTTGCAATCCTAGTCATTGGCGATGGAGAGGCATTTCGATCACGACTGCCTTTCGGAGTATTCATTTCTCAATAAGATTCAATTTCGTGGATGGACTCCTTTGTTTCAAATTAGTGGTTCTGCGTTTTCAGAGTTGCTTCCGTATTTTTATGCCAATTACGAATACGGGTCGAGTGTCTCTTCCCCGGAAGAAAAATACTTGTGTCGTATGTCAATGGCACCAAAATCTCAGTCACCCATACATCCATCTCTGAGATTCTTGGGATTCCTCTTGATCCCAATGGGGTTCTTTATCCCCGTGATTCAGATTCCCCCTCCGATGACTTGCCTGATCTCTTATGGCAGTCAGTCGTCGATCAAATCTGTATCTCTCCAGGGTTGAAACCAAAATCCGCCATTGCTGCCAAATCCCTTAAACTTCGTTTCTACATCTTGCGGTTTCTAATCTTCGGTACCATTTGGCCTAAGGTTAAAAACTTTAATGAAGCTAGGATTCCTAAGATGTTTATCATGTGGTTGATTGACACCGATTATCCGGTGTGTGCTCCCACCGCCATTTGGCAAATTATTCATGGCCGGTGTATTAGCCCTAGGGAGAATGCGTCGATTCCCTTCTTGATCATTGTGTCCAAACTCATTGCAAATTTCATTGACGTGCCCGCGCTTTGGGTTAAAACCTCTCAGACCACTGATTTTGTACCTTCCCATCTTGCTAAGGTTGAGGACACGTGGAATAGGCACAATGACCCTTCGAAACTACCTTTGTCCGCCCCGGCTGTGTCCCCGTCTACACCTGCTTGTGATCGACCTAACTCGACCATTTAATTTCAAAATCTAGTATTACATCGATTCAACTCCGTAGATAGTGCTATCCGTGCCTTATAGGATGATGTGGCTGTTGTGGATTTTCATGTGAATAATTTGGCGGAAGCTTTTGAGCAGTAAGGCGCATCCGAAGAGTCGGAAGATGTTGATGGTGCATCAGGTTGTGGCGGGAAAGTTTAATCAGGGTAGTATTTCTATTAACTTGGACAGTTGAGAGGAGTTTTTATTTTCTTTACATTACCTGGAGATACAATTTAAATTTGGATATTGGGTTACAGTTTGTTTATTTGTTGATGTTGTTTATTTCTTCTCTTGGATAGTATTGTCTCTGTTTCTGTTGGACATGGGTAACTGTGGCTATTAGTTGTAATATTTTTTTAGGTTGGATGGTTTGTTAGAAATGTGTGTTTGGTGACACTATGATTAGTTGTGGATGTTGGAAAA
Source organism: Chloranthus sessilifolius (assembly GCA_021018995.1). Lineage (NCBI taxonomy): Eukaryota > Viridiplantae > Streptophyta > Magnoliopsida > Chloranthales > Chloranthaceae > Chloranthus > Chloranthus sessilifolius. The sequence continues at coordinate 93,977,887 of CM037593.1, forward strand.
TTCATGATTGTTATTTTTATTGTGGATCTTTATTTTGGTTATCAGTGGTTATAGATAGGTTTGTTAATGGTTGGTTGTTTTATTTTGGAAAATGGGTGGTGTTGTAGTGATTTAAAAATTGTAGTGACCATGTGGGGCCTTCATATCTCCTTCATTTATCATGCTATGATTTAGTTGTGTTGATGGAAATTGTCTCCCTTTGTCAATTCCAACAAAAAAAGGGAGAAATGTTTAAGAATGATGGGGGTTTAATTTTGATCATGACATTATAGTTGATCTTGATAGTACTATGGGTTTTGGATGTATGGTGTTGTGTTGTTTGTTTTGCAGGTGATGGATCAAGACCCATCTTGGCTTAGGATATTTAGAGGAAGATCTAAGAGTCCATGAACTTTTTCTATTTATTTTCTCATATAGATCAATGTATAGGATTAGTATTATATGTAATTTGTTTTGATTTAGTGTAAACATGATTTTTATCGTAGAATGTGACAAAGGGAGAGATTGTTAGATCTTGTTTGTCGCACTCTACTCCAAAATTTGTGTAGATCTCCTTTAGGAATTGTGAGTGAAGATAGATGGGTCCTACCTTAATTAATCACGATTATTAGTCACACATTCTTGATCTGTATTTTTATCACTTAAAAGTCCTTTAAAAATATTTTTTAAATAATCAGAAGTGATGTTCACAGCGAGCTGTTGGTTTATCCACAGCGAGCTATGGCTGCAGATTGTCTCATTGTTCATAGCGAGCTATCACATCTGGCTGTTGTGGTATTCACAGCGTGCTGTGACCACAGCTTGCTGTCACTTGAATAACAGCTCGTTGTGGTTCCTCGAGACAGCCATCATCACTCTTGGTCTTTTATGAAAAAGGGCTTTTTGGACTTTTCCGGGTTTTGGTGTTTTGAGGGGTTTTAGGGTTTTAATATAAGGCTTTTGGAAAAAGGAGGTAAGGTTGAGCAAGCAAGTAAAGGCTATCTTTCTCCTTGAGAGTAAACCCTAAAATCATCATCTTCTCACCTTTTGAAACTCTTTGATTTGCAAAAATAGTTTAATTCAAAAGTTTTTTTTCTTCTTCAATATCTAATTTTGTTCACTCAAGTGAGTGGAGTGTTTTGTACCCTAGAGATTAGGGTGTGTGATTTATAGCCTTGTGGACTTCAAGGTGGATCGCTGTGCATTCATCAACGATAGATGAGAGCATTCAAATCTGGAAACTATGAAGGCGACCCGCAATGAGAATTTGGGTTGCATGGGGTTTGATAGGGCATGTGCATATATCAGTATATCATTCGAAACTCTTTGTAATTAATTATTTCATAGTGGATTTAGTTTGTAGACTTCAGTCTCGTAGTTTTTCCCCAGTGATTGTATGACAACCAGACTTTTCCCCTTATTGTATATGGGAAAGGCCACGCCGTCGGATCACCTAACATGATCCTATCATACAAGGGCATCGTGTGCAAAGTGTTACATTTGCAGAAGCAAATTTAATTAACTCTGATACAAAGAAATATGGCAACAACTGATATTCATTCATCTATCCAAAAGCAAGAAAATATATAAAATATAAACAAAAGCCATCTATAGCCTTCCACCGATGACGGCCACCCGTCATCTAAATAATGAAAAAAAACCTATACATGAAGTATACCAATATCTCAAAACACATCATTCTGCTGAATTATACATGTTTTAAAATAAATCTATCTATCACTCTCTTTCACCTATTTTGGAAAGAATTCTTCTGCAGAATCCTCCTTCTCGTCCTCTTCTTCCTCTCCTTTCTCAGGCTGGTATGTCGGGTCACCCTCGTGCTCAGGGTCAATATCTGCAACTAAGACATGAAATCATAGGATGAGTTAAGCTCAGTAGGGAAATTTAAAGTGCTAAGTTATATGTTAGATTATCAAATTCACTTCTAGATGTATAATAAAATGAAGCACATTCTATCTCCTCTTGTCTCTATTCTAGCATTGTCTCTATTCTAGCAACATATAGTATAACAAGTAATAAATCATACAAATATTATATCATGCTGACATATTTATGTTGAAAAAATACGAGGAATCATACTGACAAGGAATCATGCTGGTCAATTACAGAAATCATACTGAAATAAGCCATATACAAAAAACAAGAAAATCAAGCTCCTGGGTTAGTGGGATGACTTATCAAGCTCCCGAGTTAGCGGGATCACTTGTTTTAAGACAAGAATAAAGACGTGTACATGACATCAAGGATAACAGTACATGAATAATGCATGCTAACATGGATGTAAGAACATCATGAACAGATATGATATAGCAAAATTGAACTAGTATAACTGAGTTAGCATAATTATTCATATTCATGCGTCGAAACTGATCTTATCATCATTCGTACATAACTGATCGTATCATCATTTATAATCACACATCTAACTGAATTAGCATAATAGTCCTACGACACAACTGCTTGGATTCTTATCATACATATCTAGTCATCAAACTTGACACGAGCATAGTCATGCAAAGGCATTCATTTAAACTGAAATTAGCATAATCATTCATGTTCATCTATCGGATTGAGCTAACTATTCATCAAAACTTGTTTAGAATATTCATTCATTAATCACACGTTAAATTTGACCTATACTTTCATCATGATTCATAAACTCATCTAGTATCATCATGCATACCCATTCATTTGTTGGTATATATCATGTCATCTAACTTGGTCTGACAATATGCCTAACATAACAACATATGTCGAGCAGATCTTATCGAACTGATATGCTCCTAATCATGTATCAACGTAAAACTGAATTAGCATATGCTCATACATCGGCATCAAACTGATCTAATCATAAGCATGCATTCATTTCAAATGATTTAATATTATCACAGTAGACATATAGAGTAAACTGACAAATCATCATGACAGCAGATGTATAGCGTCATATATATGTATAATCTATATGTTGAATTTAGCATGGTCTTGAGAAAAAATAATTATATATAATCACGTACGATCTAAGATATGAAGAAGAAACTAATTATAACGTAGCAAGGTAAAATTCCCTACCTTAGTTCACACGCTACTTGGTACATATGCATGCACGTACTCCAACTAGATTCCTCGGTACGAGCTCATCATGTGCACCAATACCTAACATTTATGTGTACCATCTTAGTATATAAATATATGATTTTATTTTTTTATGGGTCACTACAAACCCATGACAGATATAGCATCAAACTGCCTCAGACACAGGGTTGCCGGGGCAAGCCCCTCAACTGAGCACCTTGTTGTAACTTGTCACTAACTTATGATTCTTTAAACATTAGATTCATGAATTTATTACTTCATGAAAGTTATAGGGCTCATTGTCCCCTTTCCAATGCATCAACAATTGTGTCAATCAGAGTTCGGGGTCATAAGAGATGACCAAAAGATTGAATATTGGTTAACGCATAATATTGCCACGGCAAGCACCTTACCTCAGCCAGCTCACAGGCTTTCCTAGGCAGACACCTTGCCTCGGCAAGCTCATAGACTTGCCTAGGCAAGAACCTTGCCTCGGCAACCTCACAAGATTGCCTCGGCAAGCCTGAATGCCATCATGTCATGGTGCCTTTTTGTCCCCTTCTCGGTTCTGTACCTATATGATTTGTTGTTCACTTGCTTCTATATATATATATATATATATATATATATATATATATATATATTTATTTATTTATTTATTTATTTATTCCATTCAGCCTGAAATTCAGCATGCTATGTCCTATATTTATATTTATATTAAATTTGTTATGCATGATCCGGAGTGCACAATGATTCTGGCATGATACATCACGTGTACCTCATCAACACCAAACATTGTCTATGCTGTCGATTCAAGCTAAAGGAACCAACACCACAGAGCAATCATTTAGGATTCACTAAACTACCTATATTCAAGTCTTAGTCCTTGTACCTTTTGGTGGACTTACAGGTACGACGATGCGGTGCCAAACATATATCGATGCTACGCTTGCCGAGTTTGCGAACTACGAAGGTCTTTCTGAGCTGACCTCGACTCAATGATATGAAGAGTTCTTTGAACTCAATTTAACAGACTCCAGATTTTTAATTGAAGGTGTGAGACCATGAAGTGAATCATGGTTTTAACACCTAACAGAGATCTTAAAGGCTGGGCTGGGATTAATGCAATTGGCTATGGTATCCCTGGCTGTGAATGTCATAGTTGCAGGGTTGGCTTGCGACGAAATGAAACGAAGAAGATGAAGGGAGGAGTTCTATTGCACTTTGTGTGCATGAGAATCAAGGATGACTCATGCAGCCGTGTAACTCTATGGTGCTGCAAATAGCTTATAAGCTACAAAGGTTTAGCATCCCTTGTACAGCAACTACATGCTACTTAAGATATCAACAGATGAGTCAAAATCGGATATATTTGAATTCCCGTCTATTATATGGTTGGTAAGTGTAAGTGGCTATGCTATTATACCAAGCTTGCATTTACTTTTGGGTGTATACCCAAAACAAAATAAACCTTATAGATGCAGATATATATAAGTAAGGTTATTGTATATGGCTGGTTTTTCTTCACGTGTAAGTCCTTAACATTTTAGGACGTGTATTAGCGACTTTTCGTCTTTAGTGTAAAATATGTACACGTACACATATATATCTGCTATCCGCTTTAAGTATCTAAGCTAGGCAAGGCAAAAGTCCCATGCAATTCACTAACATTAATGTGCCTATATGTAATTTATAATAAATGACCCTTTTTGTGTCCCGTGTAAGGCACACGTTTGACCAGACCCGTGGCCATATTCATAAGGTGTCACTTAGGGCATCTGTTACATTCTCCCCTATTTAACGGATTTTCGTCCTCGAAAATAAAAGAAGGCAGAAAATTAATACATAATTATACGGGCAATGCATATGAAACTTTTATATATATCATATGCAGTAATTTATTCTAACAAATTCAATAACTGATGTACCTTAGGGAAATAAATGGGGATACTAAGCGCGAATATCAGCCTCGAGTTCCCAGGTAGCCTCATGAGAACCGTGATTCTTCTATTGGAGCAATACGAGTGGAATACGTTTTGTACACAAGATTCGATCTGAGGATGAAATTGAGAACTGAATTCCAACTTGGAACCCATTTCCTTCTTGAAAACTCTATCAGAATCAGGAGGTATATAACGGACCGCGAGCTGACACACTCACTGGTATCCCATGTAGTCGGACTATCGTTCTTAGATACACATCGACCAACATTGATATTGTATACCGCGTACATAGGGCAAGAAATGTGCTGATTTGGTAAGACAATCTACGTCACCCAAATCACATTGTAACCTTTCTTCATACGGGGCAAGCCAAGGATAAAATCCATAGAAATGTTCTCCCATTTCGACTCTGGTTTGGGCAATGGCTGTAATAGTCTAGCAAGATGCTTTTGTTCGATCTTTACTTCTTGACAAATCAAACATTTCACAACATGTTCTGCCACTTCTTGCTTCAAGCCACTCCACCAAAACGTCTTCTTTAAGTCCTGATACATCTTCATGCTACTAGGATGAAATGACATAGGCTGACTTATGAGCTTCGTCAAGAATTTCGTGACTCAAAGTACTATCATTCGGTACACATACTCAGCCTTGCAATAATAAGGACCCATTGTCCTCTATCAAAAAGTCTGGCTGGAGCCCACCGAGTACTCTCTGTCTAATGGCGATAAGCTCTGCATCATACATCTGGAGTTCTTTGATCCTATCGAAGAGTATGGATCGGATCATAACTGTAGCAAGCCCTGTTGATGTTGCCCTAATAGTGGCACTAGATGACACTATGTCATTTAGCAATTTCCATCTTTATAATCATGTCACAAGATGGGATAGTTGAGCGGATGACTTTCGACTTAGTGCATCAACAGCTGCATTGGCCTTGTTGGGATGGTACTGAATAGAATAGTCATAGTCCTTCAAGAACTCCATCCATCTTCTTTGCCGCATATTCAACTCTTTTTGGGTACAAAGATACCTGAGACTTTTATGACCAATGAAAATCTCGAAGGTTTCACCATAAAGGTAGTGCCCCTAGATTTTCAATACAAAGATGACCGCTGCTAGTTTCAGGTCATGAGTGGGGTAGTTCTTCTCGTGATCTTTCAACTGACGGGAACCATATGCAATTATACGTTCCCATTGATTTAAGACACACCCTAACCCACTATATGAAGCATCGTTGATGACAACAAAACCACCACTATTTGATGGTAATGCTAGGACAAGTGCGGAGGTAAGTCTCCTTTTTAACTCTTGGAAACCCTGCTCGCACGCCTCAGTCCACTCGAATTTGACATTCTTTTGAGTGAGCTGCGTGAGTGGTTCCACAAGTCGAGAAAACCCTTCAACAAAACATTTGTAATAGCCTGTGAGACCTAGAAAGCTTCGAATCTCGGTTACTTTCTGTGGCTGCTTCCATTGCATTACAACCTCTATCTTTGTTGGATCTACGGTAATACCCGTCTTCAGAAATGACATGGCCTAAAAAACTAACTTGATTTAACCAGAAGTCACATTTACTGAACTTCACATATAGCTGAGAATCTCTCAATGTCTGTAAAGCAAAATGTAGATGACCTTCATGCTCTGCTTTCGTCTTTGAGTAGATGAGAATATCATCGATAAAAACTATGATACACGGATCTAAGTAAGACTTAAAGACTCGGTTCATCAAGTCCACAAATCTTGCAGGTGCATTGGTCAACCAAAAGGGCATGACGAGAAACTCGTAGTGACCATATCGTGTCCGAAAAGCTGCCTTCGAAATATTTGCAGCTTTCACCTTCATCTGGTGATAACTAGATCGTAGTTCAATCTTCGAAAAGAACTGTGCTCCTTGTAACTGATCAAAGAGATCGTTGATTCTAGGGAGTGGGTAACGATTCTTAATTGTTAGCTTATGTAATTGACATAGTCAATGCGAAGACACATTGACCATCTTTCTTCTTCATGAACAATACCGGTGCGCCCCACGGAGTCACACTTGGCTTGATAAACCCTTTGTCAAGCTCTTGCAACTGCTTCTTGAGTTTCTTCAACTCCGCAGGTGCCATTTGATGCAACGCCTTTGATACTGGCTTGGTGCCCAAGGCTAAATCAATGGCGAACGCCACTTCTCTGTCAGGCGGTAATCTTGGCAACTCATCAAGGAACATGTCAGGGAATTCACAGGCAATCAGAACATTAGAAAGTGAGACTTTCTTCTCCATCTGATCGTGACTCTAATCGTGACACTGACTAAAAGAGAGATACCCTTGGGTACCCTTATCGAGTAATCGTCGTGCTCGAAAAGTGAGACTTTCTTCTTTCGACAATCGACATTTGCATGGTGATTGAACAGCCAATCCATGCCAAGGATTATATCGAATCCTTGTATATCAAGTAAAATCAAATCGACTACTGCTTCGTATTCCAATAATCGTTAATCAGGACTATAATGGATCGATAAACAAATATCAGTCGTGACAGATTGTCCAGTTGGAATGGACACATCTAAAATAAAGTCAAGAGATTCTAGGGTAGCACCCAATTTTCCCAACTTTTCTGCAAATTGTGGTGTGACAAATGAATGTGTTGATCCAGGATTTACCAATACTTGTGCCTCATATAACAAGTAGGCATCCTCTGGATATAATTGCAAGGTACCTAATGTATATTTATACTAGTGTTAGCTAAATTGTTCCTAAGTAACAAATTATAAATCTAGCACTAAACAATATACTAGATGCACACATATGGATAAGATTTCACTAGATGCACTGTCTTCAAAATAGGATATATTGTTTAGGCTTCAAAGGTTTAGCATCCCTTGTACAACAACTACATGCTACTAAAATATCAGCAGATGAGTCAAAATAGTATATATTTGAATTCTCGTCTATTATATGGCTGGTAAGTTTAAGTGGCTATGCTATTATACCAACCTTGCATTTACTTTTGGGTGTATACCCAAAATAGAATAAACCTTATAGATGCAGATATATATAAGTAAGGTTATTGTATATGGCTAGCTTTTCTTCACGTGTAAGTCCTTAACACTTTAGGACGTGTATTAGCGGCTTTTCGTCTTTAGTGTAAAATATGTACACGTACACATATACATCTGCTATCCGCTTTAAGTATCTAAGCTAGGTGAGGCAAAAGTCCCATGCAATTCACTAACATTAATTTGACTAAAGGTAATTTACAATAAATGACCCTTTTGTGTCCCGTGTAAGGCACATGTTTGACCAAACCCGTGGCCATATTCATAAGGTGTCACTTAGGGCATCTGTTACAGATTGGGTTTCCACTTATATCTTGTGTTGTGATGATTGTTGATGTTCTGTAATCTTTAGATTATCTTATAATTAATCGAATAGCCCTTAAAATTTCGTTGATTATCAGATTTTCAGTTTGTTGTAGAGATATTTTATTTTTCCTTTGACCACATTGATCTTAATTTATTAATCGAAGAGTTAGGTAGGGGTCTCAATGGGCTGGGCAAGACCTTCTTTGGCTAAGCCTTAAACGGGCTAATCATAACCGAGCTTCTTAGAATTAGCCAATACTTGCCCGAATAATAAGAGAAAAGTACGAAAACGCGCCCCATGTATAATTTTATTACAAGAAAGGTTGAAAAAAAATTTAATTATGAAAATGAGCCCCATACGGGCCAATAATGGCCAGTATTGGTACATGTTCTCTATACATGTGTCAGATGCCAAATAAAGAAAAAGCCGAAATTTTGTTTTAAAAAAATGATAATTTCTTGGAAAGGGCAGTAATGTCATTATTCATGTAGATTGATCAATTTCATGCATGGGTTGATATGTATGACTGCCTGTTGAAGGTAAGTGGGGGCGCTGTTTAGGGAAAAAAAATAGCATTTGACTTTTTTATGATAAAAAATGGCACAGGATGTTGTTTTGTAAAATGTCTGAATAATAATCGGTTGGGCCAGCCCGTTTATGAGTCAGGGCTACATGGATTAGCCCACACCCGGCCCATTGCCAGCCAAGTCAGACTGGGCCACAAGCTATCTCGAGAATTTCTATATAAAAGAGAATTGAGCGAGTCGGGTTGGGTTGTGTTAGGGAAGGCTTAATTCTACTATTTTTTAATCAGGCTTTTAAAACTAGCAGATACCCAACCTGACTTACTAATTGGGTCAGGTTCGGTATTTCATTTATATGTCGGGCCTACCTACCTAAGCCCTGACCCGACTCATTACATGTCGGGTTGGACTCATCCCAACCCATTGATACCCCTAGAGGTCAAGAATAAGTAGGCATGAAAAAAAAAATGGAAGAAAGCATGCTCTCTACCATTTGATTCAACATAGTCAACTATCAAATTTGACGATAGGCTCAACTAATGAATCATCATAGATCGAATCATTGCTCAACTAATGAATCGAAAATGTTCCAATAATGAACCAATCAAATAATGAATCGTCATTGCTCGACTAATGAATCGCCACTACTCTGATAACAAATCGTCAATGCTCTGATAACAAATCACCACTGCTCTTATAGCAAATCGTCATCGCTCTGATAAAAAATCATCACCACTCTGATAATAAATTGTCATCGCTTTGATATGAAACTATCAGCGCTCTGATAATAAATCATCACTGCTCTAGTATCAAATCGTCATCGCTCTGATATTGTATCGCTAATTTTTATAACAATATGTACACAAAGTGTTCCCATAAGAGCAACAGTATGACACCTAGTGCAACGGTAGTGTGTCCCTTTCCATAGCAAGTGGTTTTGGTTGAATTTTTTGTTCAACGTGCAAAATAGGGGTAGCAAGTATCGAACTCAAGACTCTCCCATGAAAAAAAATATCTTAGCTAACTCAACTAGAATGTGAAACCTGATATAAACTAATAATTTTAGATTAAAATACATATTTCTATCTGAGCGTTGATGATTTGTTTTCAAAGAGGGGAGGATTTGTTATCAGATTGATGACGATTTGTTCTCAGAGAGATGACAATTTGTTATCAGAGCAGTGGAAACTCATTAGTCGAGTGATAACGATTCATTATTTGATCAATGACGATTCATTAGTTGAGTGTTTCATTAAATTTGATAGTCGACTGTGAAAAAAAAAAGATACTAGAGAGCATGTTTTGTGTTGATCTTTCGAACATTTGATCTTTATATTGTGGCCTTAAAATCTACTCAGTAATGACTTGTTCTTGGTTTCTACTGTGTTTTCATGACTTTACTTTCTTGGAATGTAGGAGGACTTCGCAGACCTAACAAGTGCACCGCAGTGAAAAACCTTATAACCAATTGCAGAGCTGGTATCATTACTTTACAGGAAACAAAATGGCACAGATTGGAAAGAGGAAAATTTCTCTCCATCGCTCCTTCTTCAGATTGGAACTGCTACCATAAGGATGCCATAGGCACTAAAGGAGGCATTCTCTTCATGTGGGACGAATCCATTTTCGAATGCAAAGGTCAATGGCTTGGAATTTATAATATTTCTTTATTGTTTCTTGATCAAAGGAATAGTGCTATCTTTCTTTTCACTTCTGTTTATGGCCCTTGTACTAGGGGCATGGGCGTTGAATTGTGGACGACCTACATAGATGGAAGATCCTTCATCAAGGTCCATGGGAAATCTGCGGAGATTTCAATGCCATAGCCCACCCTCTCAAAAGATCTAATAATTCCCATGTTTCTCCTTCAATGAGAAATTTCAACGATTTCATTAACGAGACCGATCTGATTGACATTCCAATGTCCGATGCACAATTTACATGAACCAATGGCCGGAGTCCTCCTACACTCTGCTGCCTTGTCCGTTTCCTTATAAATGAAGAATTTGATGTCATGTACCCCACAGCTGAGTGCAAAGTAAATACTAGGGTGGTATCTGATCACGTTCTGATTACCATTAATCTCAAGGGCATCAAATGGGGACCTTCACCTTTCAAATTCTACAGTCACTAGGTCGACAATGAAGATTTTGTTACCATGGTAAATTCATGGTGGTCAAAAGTTGACTCTTCACTTCCCATAGATGCCAAGCTTCGCAAGCTCAAAGGTTCCATAATTGCATGGAACAAATCTCAGAAATCACAAAATAATGTTGTCGAATCTCAACTAGCCGCTAGGATTGAACATCTAGACTGTCTTGACGAGAGTAGGCCTCTTTTTGCAGAAGAAATCATTGATTGCGGAGAAGCCAAACAAAGTCTTGAAAATTTGGCCTTAATCAAAGAGAAGGAGTGGCGCCAAAAATCTTGCATTAGGTGGTTAAAAGGAGACAAAAATATTGCCTTCTTCCATGCATCGGCTAATAATCATAGGAGACTCAATTCCATCTCCACTATTTTCCATAACGGGACTCCTCAATCTGATCCGAAAGGTATTGCCGAGATCACCATCAAGTACTACACCGAGCTGTTTAGAGAAACTGACCATAACAGACCCAGGCTCTGCAACGCTCCTCCCAATACTATTTCACTTGCTGATTTAGAGTTCCTAGATAGTAAGTTCCAAGAAGATGAGATTTGGGCAGCAGTCAAAGATTGCAAGGCTGAAAGATCTCCCGGCCCTGACGGGTACCCTTTTAGTTTCTTTCACAAATTTTGCCATTTAACTAAAAATGATGTCTTATCTTTGCTTGATAAATTTTGGAATGATGATTATCTTCATAAATCCACCAATGCCACGTTCATAATTCTTATTTCTAAAGAAAGGGGGCATCCGAAATGAAGAAATTCATCCCATCTCCTTAGTTTCTTCCCTTTACAAGATTGTTGCTAAAACTCTTGCTAACAGGCTGAAAAACATTATAGGATCCCTTATCGACAAGTCACAAGGGGCATTTATAGAAGGGAAGCAGATCCTTGATTTGGTGGTAATCATTGAAGAAAGCATCCATTCAAGACACCTTTCCAAAAAGCAGGGGGTTCTCATCAAAGTCGACATGGAGAAAGCTTATGATAGAGTAAGTTGGGACTACCTTTTATGGATGATAAAGATCATGGGGTTTGTGACAGATGGCGCTCATGGATACACGGATGCTTAGATAGTGCTCACTTCTCCATCATCATTAATGGGAAAGCTTGTGGGTTATTCGAAGCCTCCAGAGGCTTAAGACAGGGGTATCTTTATTTATTTAATATCGCTAGCGAAGGTCTTGCTCTTCTTTTCCAACAAGCCAAAAGTAAGGGCTTGGTTGTTGGCTTCTCTAACCCTAGATGCAATTTTAACGTGAATTTGCTATAGTATGCCGATGATTCTCTAATTATGTGTGATGGGAATTTCCAATAGATCCATCAAGTGTGCAAAATTCTTAAAGCTTATGAAGATATTTCTTGGCAATGTGTCAACTATGGCAAATCTCGCATTTACGGTGTAAATACGGAGAATACCTCTCTCTTAAACTGGGCTCACAATGAAAATCTATTGGTGGCCAATTTTCCCCTCAAATATCTTGGAATCCTGATCGGGATTGTAAAGCTTAAAGCTTCGGATTGGGACCCGATTATTTGCAAAATCAAAAGTAGACTAAGTGGTTAGAAGAGTAAACTACTCTCTAAAGGTGGAAGACTTATTCTTACTCAAACCGTGCTAAGTGCTCTCCCCGCCTATTTTTTATCAATGTATAAATGCACATCCAAGGTTAGTCAAGAAATTGAAAGATTGGAAAGAAATTTCCTCTAGGACGATCTTGGCGACGCTAGGAAAATTCGTCTTATAAATTGGGGTAATATTACGAAACCAAAATGGGCTAGCGGACTCGGTATCAGAACAATCGATAAAGCTAACCAAGCTTTGCTAATGAAATGGCGGTGGCGCTTAGGGGACAATAATCCAAGTTGGTGGAAAGATGTTGTCATTCAAAAATATCATATGGTTGGAACATCAAGAATAGTAAATACTACAACTCTTCCTGGTGGTGGAAGGGCATCCTTATCACTAGAGATGAATTTGCTATTACCATTCATTATCGAATCGGCAGGGGAGACAACATCTCCCTCTGGAGCACTAAATGGGAGAATATGGACCGACCTCTCTCTCAAAATAGCCAACCTTTTCACAATATCTACTATGCACAATGTCACAATTGCAGATATTTTTAAACCAGATGGCAGTTGGTTAGTTCATTTCAATTGGAGATTAAATGATGAGGAAACCGTGGAGTACAGTACCCTTTCCAATATTCTTGATAATCTCATTATCAGATCTTCCAAGCCCGATGAACATCTCTAGAACTGCAATAGAAAAAAACCTTCATAGTCAAATCGGCATTTAAAGCTTTAAGCTCTAACCTTCAGATGGTCAAATGGAAATTCATATGGGATTTTAAAGTCCCTTCAAAAATTATTTCTTCCTATGGACAGTTATGTGGAACAAAATTGCTACTATATCGAATCTCATCAGACGAGGTATGTCGTTAGAACACAAATAATTTTTTTGTGATCTAGAAGAAGACACAAATCACCTCTTCATGCACTGCCAGAAAGTGTGGCCTCTCTAGACCAGATGCTTTAAAGCCTTTGGAGTTTCATCATGCATTAACAAAGAAGTTCCTGAGCTGCTTTTGTGCTAGGAAAAAAAGTAATTCGTGGGATTGAAAAAGTGGATATGGGATCACTTTCATATCTCAATTTTGTGGAATATATGGTTAGCTAGAAATAATAGCATATGTAATGAGACTCCTTTCTCAGAAGAAAAGGTTTTCAAATATTGCATTATCACTATATGCATGTGGGCAATGGCTACTAGAACAGGTACAATCTCCATCTCCAACCTTCATAGTTTTGAAGCCGAACAACTTACTTTCTTTATCAATGCTCTATAAACCGGCTTTTGGGCTCGGATTTTTCATTGTATTTGGGATGGGTAAGGAGAGCTTTCTTTCTATGTAATTTTGGAGGTTTTTTCCCGGTCACTCCGATTTCCTCCGATGTAGGTTTTTCCCCTTTAATTTTGGGTTTCCTACATTTACCCTGGTAACTATCTTGGTTTTCTCCGAAATCCGATTTTCCAGATAGCAATGCATGTGGTGCGTACATGTGTTTTTATCGGGTTTTCCGAGACATATGTATAGCTTTTATTAATAATACAAATAATTTTCAAAAAAAAAATAGCATAGATGGTGTTTCACTTCACACAAATATTAAAAATAGCTGATATTTTATTTTTTAAGTATGTGGAACGGCAAAAGATATATGGAGTATTTCAGAATTTTTATGTTAGCTGGAACTGGCTCGGCTTCAAGCTGGTTGGTTAGGTGAAAGGTGAAATTATAGGGTCTCTGGCAGAAAGGGATAAAATGACAGGGTCGATCTTGAAAATTTCCATTCTTTTTTAACTATCTCAGTGGCTTGTGTGTAGCAACCCAGCCTTTTATGTGCCTTATTTACTACTTAGTGTCTATTTGAATTTCAAAAATATTTACATGTTGCCTTTATTTTTTATCCTAATTGATTTTCAACCAAAGTTGTGGAAATGTCATGACCTCAAATCGTACCTTTTATCAAAAGATATAGAATTTCACGTTTTGGCTTGCATGCATCCTAATATGTTAAGCGGATAGGCATATCATGTCTTAACTTAGCATGATTTTGGGTCCAAAAAATATACGAGCCAAAAAATATCTTTTAGGTATTACAGGACACATCAGATTTACTTCAAACTTCCAATATTTTCAATCTTAAACTAAAATGATTGTCATCATAGTTGTGTAGTGTTGTTACTCCTGAATTAGATAGGTATGGTCATGCTATCTAATTGCAACAAGGCTATAGTAATTAAATAAAGAGTTAGTCCACAATGGGTATCCACTCATCATGAGTGGACATCGCAGTCCACATGTCCTTGTGATTTAATGCCTTGCACAGATTTTCAATGCATGTAAATCTTTGCAAGTCACTCAATCCCAAGGACATGTCGGCTAGGATGTTCGATCAAGATGAGTGGACACCCATTGTTGTAACAATTGACAAAACTGTCCTTCACTCTATAGGTCACACTATATATGTCACACAATATTTGGCATTTTTCGAAGCATAAAAGGTTGCCTCGGCACTCGGCCACTTGAGGCAAGTAAAAGGGTTGCCTCAACAACTTGAGGCAACTAATTCATTTCATTATATATTTGAAAATACACTTCAAAAAAAAAAAAAAATTAAGACCTACAATATAACTATTATTGGTGTAATTGGTTTACACCAAAGCCAAACCAAATATAGCTTATACACTAAACTAGTGTATGAGTTTAGCACAAGAACTAAAGCCTGATTTGGCTTATGCGTTTGTACAAGAACGAGTTATGTGGGAGCTGTAGGAAATCTTTCCCTTTATTGGCTAATAAGCTACTTAAACCGCCAACAGCATCCACGCATGCATGAGTCATTCTTGACTCCCATGCACGCAAGAGCAGCTAAAGCTCTACAAAACTCACCAGCCATTTCTTCCTTCTTCCGTTTCAAGTTTGGAAGAAAACCATTAACAACCCTTGAAGACATATGAACCTCATTCAAATCTGCAAAACCATTAAAAACAGAAATGGAAACCTTCTTCTAGCTTAAACTAGTCCTCACTTAGTTCTTCTCAAAACCTTAGTGTTTAAACCATGAATTCCAAACCATGGATCACAAGGTGACCTGCGATTCGATCACGAGCATTGCGAAGTAAATCGTTGGGCTCGAGGAGTTATTGCAGCCTAGTTCTCACAAGCTCACAAGCTTGGCAAACTCAAAACCTTGGTTGGCATCATTATAACCACAAGGTCACCATAAGGAATGTCATAAACCGAACCACCTCTTAGTTCAAGTGACTTATTTTACAATAATTAGTGGACTGTGGTGTCGATTCCATGGGCCCGATGAATCGGCAGCACAAAGAAAGTCAATTTGACAAAGGTTTCGAAGTTCAAATTTCCACTAAATATACTGAAACTTTCTTAGCAGATTTCATACTTAAAACTAGGTTCCCTGTGCAAGGTATACAAGGAAAAATATAATAAATATATAGAGTAGAAGGCCCGGCCATTTATAAGAACCAGAAACTCAGAAAGGAGCAAGAAAGCACAGCAAGCCAAGCCTGATAGGCTTGCTGCGGCAAGGTGTTGGCTGAGTGGCTTGCCGCGGCAAGGATGTCCTTGCCGCGACAACCTTATGTTTTGACCACCGTTCAGTATTTTGGTCATAAGTTTTTACCCCGAAATCCGATTGGCATTATTCTTGATGTGTTGGAAAGGGAACAACGAGCCCTATAACTTTCATGAATTAATAAATTCATGAACCTAACGTTTAAAGGGTCAAAATATCGTGACAAGTTGAGGCAAGCTGAGAGACGTGCCTTGGCAAGAGGCAAGCGGAGAAGCTTGCTGAGGCAAGCCTGTGTTTTGGGTTTGTGTGTCTGTTTTGAAGTATATTCTGCCTATGTCTGTATGTGTGTTGACCCATTAGGTCTAGTTAGTCATATATGTACACATGTAAGGTCCATGGTGACCAATAAGCATGATGAACACGTTTATATGCATCGTAGGAACTCATGAAGAACTCGTAAAAGAAGACTTTAGCTTGGATGCATGCATGCACATAAAATCAGTAACACGTAAGCTTGATTTAAGGTAGGGAGTTTACTTTGCTGAATTATGTTTTATTTTCTCATTCATCTATGTATGAATATGCCCATGTATGAATATGTGTGGTTATAATAGTTTTAGTTTAATGAATAATGATGTATAATGGTGATAAGAGATTCAGTATAGGCGAGTGTTGTTGTATGGCTATGCTCATGTCAGTATTGATGATGATGATAGAGTCAGTTGAAATTAATGCCTTTGCATGACTCGGCTAGTGACGGTTTTAATGTATAAATATGCTAGTTCAGCATGATGATAATCAAATCAGTTTGACATAGAATTATGCTATGAAATTTAGTTCGATATATGGTTATGAAATGATGATGCTAGATGAATGCTTATGAATCATGATGCATGATGCAAGTTCAAATTCAACATATAATAATGTAGGAACATGGTAGCTCAGTTTTGATGAATAGTTAGCTCAGTTTCGATATGTGACTGTGAATGATTATGCTAGTTTAAATGAATGCCTTTGCATGGCTATGCTCTTGTCAAGTTTGATATATGATAAGGATACAAGCAGTTTTGACACATGGCTATTATGCTAATTTAGTTAGATGTGTGATTATAATTGATAATAAGATCAATTAAGTTTAAATGATGATAAGATCAATTATGTATAAATAATGATAAGATCAGTTATGTATAAATAATGATAAGATTAGTTTCAACACATGACTATGATTAGTATACTAGTTCAGTATGCAAGTTCAATTATGCAAGCTTCAATTATACTAGTTCAGTTTTGATATATGATTTTATGCTATCTGCTCATAATGTTCTCGCATACCTTGCATGATCATGTCTTGATTCCTTGTACTCGCTTGCTTCATTCATAACAAGTGGTCCCGCTAACTCGGGAGCTTGACAAGTGATCCCACTAATTCGAGAGCTTGATTCTCTTGTTCTTGTATATATATGTTTTACGTTTGATAGCTTGTTTAAGCTAAACATATTTCAGCATGATTCCTTGTATCTGTTTCAGCATGATTCCTTGTTCAGCATAATTCCTTATAATTGTCCAACATGATTGTTTCAGCATGTCAGCATGATAACTTATTTACATGATTAATGACTTGTTTATGCTATATGTTTCTAGAATAGATACAAGATAAGATGTGATATGCTTAGATTTGTAATTTATGCATCAAGAAGTGAATTGGTAATCTAACATATAAGTTAGCACTATAAATTTCCCTGTTGAGCTTCGATGATAGCTCATCCTACGACTTTCTGTCTTAGCTGTAGATTTTGACCCTGAGCACGAGGGTGATCCCACGTATTAGCTGGTGGAGGGAGAGGAAGAAAAGGATGAGAAGGACGTGGAGGAAGAATTCGCTGAATAATTCTTTCCCAAGTAGGTGAGAGAGAGAAAATGCTTGAGAGAGAGATTTATTTTAAACACTTGTATAAACCACAATATGATGTGTTTTGAGATATTTAGTACTTCATGTATAGGTTTTCTTTCCATTATTTAGATGACGGGTGTCAGTCATCGGTGGAAAGATATACATTATATCAGTTAGCTTTGTGATATATATCTTTGGTAGTTTACCGTTGTTAATAGATGAATAATTATCAAGTTTTGCCATATTATATCATGTCAGAGTTATTAAATTGCTTCTGCATATGCAATACTTTGTACACGACATGATGCACTTGTATGACAAGGTCATGTTAGGTGATCCGACAATGCGACCTTTCCTATATACGATAAGGGAAAAAGTCAGGCCATCACAGGTGGTATTAAAGCTCCGGCGTTAAGTCTTTTGGAGACGTAACTCTGGTGTGGATATATGGCACGACTTCTGATGTTTGTTCCATTGTAGAGCTTAGGCTCTAGGTCTTCTAGGGACTCAAGGCTATGGCAGTAGGTTCTGTTTAGAGCATAGGTTGTGGATCTTTACGACCACATTTGACTGAAGTACTCGGTCAATAGTGATCGAAGTATGTCATTAGGATCCAAGTTAGGATGTAAATTTTGTCAAGTCATGGGCTCATGATGATCACGATCATTGTTAATTAGAACATTTGTTTCATTTTGACAGATCAATATGAAAAATCACAAAAGCGCTAGGACCACACATGCTGGGAATAATAATTATGAACAAACTAGGCAACTACTGGAGACAATGGTTAGAACGATGGCCTAGCAGACTGAGTTACTTACAGCAATAGTATAGCCCACTACACGCACTTCTTTGCATACACTCATTGAGTCATGCTCACGGTATGGAATTCAACACAAGACGGGGAAATATAGATGGGCCACAAGTGATTGTTTCAAATGTGGCAGACTAGGACATCTGATAAAAGATTGCCCTACAACGAAAATGAAGACAACACCCGAATCTCAGCAACCTGCTCAAGCTGTTTATCCGAAACCGACTATATCTACACCTTCAGGGTCATTCCGTCACTCGAGCCCTACTATAATGGGAGCGTTCGAAATTTCACAAACTTCGCGCGCCTCTCCATCCATTCCGTTAGCATTTTGTGAAAAATGTGGGAAAGCACATAAGATAGACGAATGTCGTAGAGCGTCTGGTGCGTGCCTTCGTTGTGATAAGATGGGACATCGGATTAAGGATTGTCCAGAGATGGTGGGAATGATATCAAAGATGGCACAAGATGCCCAAACCAGCAATGATATTATCTAAGGCATGTGAACTATTTAGTTATAAGTTATGTAAATTGGTTATGAGAAAGGTGCATCTAGGTAAATAATTTATATATATGTACATCTAATATATTGTTTTCTTTTCATCAGTTTTAGAAATTATAACTTTATATTTTGTTAAGTAGACACAATTTAGTTAACACTAGTATATATATACATTAGATACCTAGCAATTGTATCCAGAGGATGCCTACTTGTTGTATGAGGCACAAGTTTTGGTAGATCCTAGATCTATCCAATCATTTGTCATGCCTCAGTTTGCTGAATAGTTGGGAAAGTTGGAGCTACCCCAGAACCTCTCGACTTTATTTTAGACATGTCAGTTCCATCTGAACAATCTGTCACGACTGACATTGTGTATCGATCAATTATCATTCTGATTAAAGATTACTGGGAATACAAAGTAGTAGTCGACTTGATCGTACTCGATATGCAAGGATTCGACGTAATCCTTGGCATGGATTGGTTATTCAACCACCATGCAAACATCGACTGTCGAAAGAATATTGTCACTTTTTGTCCCCAAGGGAGGAAATCAGCTAGATTTTTTTGTATACAGTCAACTATACTCCCCTTCATTTCAGCGATCCGAGCATGGCGATTACTTGATGATGGTACTCAAGGGTATATCACGTTCATTCAAAGTCACGAGCAAGAGGAAAAAAAAGTTTCACTTTCACTTTCAGATGTGCCAATAGCCTGTGAATTCATTGATCTCTTCCCTAATGAGTTGCCAGGATTTTTGCCTGGCAGGGAAGTAGAATTTGCTACTGATTTAGCCCCGGGCACAGAGCCAGTATCAAAGGCACCATATCGAATGGCACCAGCTGAGTTGAAAGAACTCAAGGAGCAGTTGCAAGAGCTACTTGACAAAGGGTTTATCAGACCAAGCGTGTCTCCGTGGGGTGCACCGGTGTTGTTCGTAAAGAAGAAAGATGGTTCAATACGCCTCTGCATTGACTACCATCAATTAAATAAGCTGACGATCAAGAATCGTTATCTGCTCCCCATAATCGACGATCTCTTTGATCAGTTATAAGGAGTATGGTATTTTTTGAAGATCAATTTACAATCAAGATATCACCAAATGAAGGTGAAAGCTAAAGATATTTCGAAGACAGCTTTTCGGACATGTTATGGTCATTATGAGTTTCATGTCATGCCCTTCAGGTTGACTAACGCGCCTATACCATTTATGGACTTGATGAATCGAGTCATCAAGTCTTACTTAGATCAGTGTATCATCATTTTCATTGACGATATTCTCATCTACTCCAAGACGAAAGCAGAGCACAAAGGTCATCTGCGTTTTGCTTTATAGACATTAAGAGATTCTCAGTTGTATGTGAAATGCAGTAAATGTGACTTCTGGTTGAATCAAGTCAGTTTTCTAGGTCATGTCATTTCCGAAGCCAGTATTTCCATAGATCCTGCAAAGATAGAGGTTGTAGTGCAATGGAAGCAGCCACAAACTGTAACCAAGATTCGAAGCTTTCTAGGTCTCGCAGGGTATTACCGATGTTTTGTTGAAGGGTTTTTGAAGCTTGCTGGACCACTCACTTAGCTCACTCGTAAGAACATTAACTTCTAGTGGAATGAGGCATGTGAGCAGAGTTTCCAGGAATTGAAACGAAGACTCACTTCAGCACTAGTCCTTGCAATACCATCAGGCAGCGGAGGCTTTGTTGTATTCAGTGATGTCTCGTATAGTAGGTTAGGGTGTGTATTGAATCAGAGGGAACGTGTGATCTCATATGGTTCTCGACAGTTGAAAGATCCCACTCATGACCTGGAGTTAGCAGCGGTCATTTTTGCGTCAAAAATCTGGAGGCACTGCCTATATAGTGAAACCTTCGAGATTTTCACCATTCATAAGAGTCTCAAGAATCTCTTTTCCTAGAAAGAGTTGAATTTAAGGCAGAGAAGATGGATGGAGTTCTTAAAGGACTATGACTGTTCTATTCAGTACCATCCCGGCAAGGCTAATGTAGTTGTTGATGCACTAAGTCGGAAGTCATCCGCTCAACAATCCCATCTTGTGATGTGGTTACAAAGATGGAAATTACTCAATGACATAGTGTCATCTAGTGCCACTATTAGGGCAACACCAACTAGGGGTTTGCTTGCGACTGTTATGATATGATCCACACTCTTCGATAAGATCAGAGAACTCCAGATACATGATGCAGAGCTTATTGCTATCAGACAGGGAGTACTCAGTGGGCTCCAGCTAGATTTTTCTATTAAGGATGATGGGTCCTTATTATTTCAAGGTTGAGTATGCGTACCATCAGATAGTGCTTTGAGTCACAAAATTCTGAGGCTCACAAGTCAGCTTATGTCATTCATCCGAGTAGCAAAAAAATGTATCAAGATTTGAAGATGACATTTTGGTGGGATGGATTAAAACGAGAAGTGGCGGAATGTTGCGAAATGTTTGACCTGCTAGTAAGTAAAGGTCAAACACAAGCACCCTGTTGGGTTGTTACAGCCACTGCCCATCCCAGAATGGAAATGGGAGAACATTTTCATGAATTTTATCCTTGGCTTACCCCGTACACAGAAGGGTTACAATGCGATTTGGGTGATCGTCGATCGTCTCACCAAATCAGCACATTTCTTATCCTACAATACGCGGTATATAGCATCAAAGTTGGCCAACGTCTGTCTGAGGGAAATCGTCAAACTATATGGGATACCAGTGAGTATCATATCAAATTGTGATCCGTTATATACCTCTCGCTTCTAGCAGAGTTTCCAAGAAGGAATGGGTTCCAAGTTGGAATTCAGTTCTGCATTTCATCCTCAGAATGACGGACAGACGGAAAGGGTGAATCAGGTAGTAGAAGACATGTTACGAGCCTGTATGCTAGATTTCCAAGGATCATGGGATAAGCACCTACCCCTGATCGAATTTGCATACAATAACAACTTCCAATTGAGCATCGGCATGACACCATTTGAGCAACTGTATAGACATCGATGTAAATCTCTGATTAACTGGAAAGAAATTGGTGAACGTCTTATTTTGGGCCCTGACTTGATAGAAAGTACCAATGCGGTTGTACACGTCATTCGTGAGCAACTGAAGAGTGCCCACAGTCGGCAGAAGAGTATGCCGATCTCAAACGAATTAATATTGATTTTCAGGGAATGAAACACACCTATACATATAATTTATACATGAATTAATTATGTATATTATATTTCTAACATCTGTATGATAGATTGGCGACCACATATTTATTAAAATATCTCTGACAAAGGGCGTGATGCAATTTGAGAAACGAGGCAAGTTAAGTCCTCGCTACATCAGACCATTTCAAGTCTTGGGCAGAGTTGGTGAGGTGGCATATCGAGTTGCTTTACCTCCATACTTAGTCAGCATACACGACGTATTCCACGTGTCTATACTAAGAAAGTATATCAAAAATCCAACCCATGTGTTGGATTATCAGCCACTGGATATTCAGGAGGATTTAACGGTAACTGAAGAGCCAGTTCAGATTTTGGATCGCAGAGACCAAATCTTGAGAACAAAACATATTTCACTCGTATTGGTCCAATGGACGAATCACAGTTCACATGAGGCTACCTGGGAACGCGAAGTTGATATTCGCGCTTAGTATCCCTATTTATTTTCCTAAAGTAAGCTGTTAATTTTTTGTAGAATTAGTTATTCCATATGATATAACAAATTTTTGGTATACATATATATATATATATATATATATATATAAGTACAGAAGTTGAGGGAAAACAAATTGTCCTCTACCATATATGCCCTGCTAATGCACTGCTAATGAATATAAATACCATTGTTTAATTTAAAAACAGTAACACCATATCCACAAATTGGGCTTGAACACTAACTCGTGAGTTGGTTCAACACATTCCCCTGATTCTTTTTGTTTTTGCTTACTCTATAGTAATATTTATCTACCTATGTATGTGTGCATTATAAGGTAACACAAAAAACAGTAGATTGATTTCCTATTGACTTTTGCCTTGTAATGTCGTATGCCTTCAATTCCTCATATAAATTACATGAACTCTAATAGTATGACAACAATGTATATATCATGACCTGATCTCCTTCCCCGTCTTCGTTTATTTTCAAGGACGAAAATTTCTTAAGTAGGGCAGAGTGTAACAATTGACAAAACTATGCTTCACTCTATAGGTCACACTATATATGTCACACAATATTTGGCATTTTTCGAAGCATAAAAGGTTGTCTCGGCACCTGAGGCAAGCACCTTACCTCGGCCACTTGAGACAAGTAAAAGGGTTGCCTCGGCAACTTGAGGCAACTAATTCATTTCATTATATATTTGAAAATACACTTCAAAAAAAAAAAAAAAAATTAAGACCTACAATATAACTACTATTAGTGTAATTGGTTTACACTAAAGCCAAACCAAATCTGGCTTATATACTAAACTAGTGTCTGAGTTTGGCACAAGAACTAAAGCCTAATTTGGCTTATGCGTTTGTACAAGAACAAGTTATGTGGGAGCTGTAGGAAATCTTTCCCTTTATTGGTTGATAAGCTACTTAAACCGCCAACAGCATCCATGCATGCATGAGTCATTCTTGACTCCCATGCACGCAAGAGCAACTAAAGCTGTACAAAACTCACAAGCCATTTCTTCCTTCTTCCGTTTCAAGTTTGGAAGAAAACCATTAACAACCCTTGAAGACATCTGAACCCCATTCAAATTTGCACAACCATTAAAAACATAAATGGAAACCTTCTTCTAGCTTAAACCAATCGTCACTTAATTCTTCTCAATACCTTAGTGTTTAAACCATGAATTCCGAATCGTGGATCACAAGGTGACCTGCGATTCGATCATGAGCATTGCGAAGGAAATCGTTGGGCTCGGGGAGTTCTTGCAACCTAGTTCTCACAAGTTCACAAGCTCGGCAAACTCAAAACCTTGGTTGGCATCATTATAACCACAAGGTCACCATAAGGTATGTCATAAACCGAACCACCTCTTAGTTCAAGTGACTAATTTTACAATTAATTAGTGGACTGTGGTGTCGATTCCATGGGTCCGACGAATCGGTAGCACAAAGAAAGTCAATTTGACAAAGGTGTCGAAGTTCAAATTTCCACCGAATATACTGAAACTTTTTTAAATTTCATACTTAAAACTAGGTTCCCTGTGCAAGGTATACAAGGAAAAATATAATAAATATATAGAGTAGAAGGCCTGGCTATTTATGTGAACCAGAAACTCAGAAAGGAGCAAGAAAGCACGTAGCAAGCCAAGCCTGACAGGCTTGCCGTGGAAAGGTGTTGGCTGAGTGACTTGCCGCGGCAAGCATGTCCTTGCCGCGGCAACCTTATGCTTTGATCACTGTTCGGTATTTTGGTCATAACTTTTGACCCTGAACTCCGATTGGCCCGATTCTTAATGCGTTGGAAAGGGGACAACGAGCCCTATAACTTTCATGAATTAATAATGAATCTAACGTTTAAAGGATTATCATAACAAGTTGAGGCAAGCTGAGAGACTTGCCTCGACAAAAGGTAAGCTGAGAAGTTTGTCGAGGCAAGCCTGTGTTTTGGGCTTGTGTGTCTGTTTTGAAGTATATTCTGCCTATGTCTGTATGTGTGTTGATCCATTAGGTCTAGTTACTCATATATGTACACATGTAAGGTCCATAGCGACCAATAAGCATGATGAACACGTTTATATGCATCGTAGCAACTCATGAAGAACTCGTAAAAGAAGACTTTAGCTTAAATGCGTGCATGCAAATAAAATCAGTAACACGTAAGCTTGATTTAAGGTAGGGAGTTTACTTTGCTGAATTATGTTATATTTTCTCATTCATCTATGTATGAATATGCCCATGTATGGATATGTGCGGTTATAATAGTTTCAATTTAATGAATAATGATATATAATGGTGATAAGAGATTCAGTATAGGCGAGTGTTGTTGTATGGCTATACTCATGTTAGTATTGATGATGATGATAGAGTCAATTGAAATTAATGTTTTCGCATGACTTAGCTAGTGACGGTTTTAATGTATAAATATGCTAGTTCAGCATGATGATAATCAAATCAGTTTGACATAGGGTTATGCTATGAAATTCAGTTCGATATACAATTATGAAATGATGATGCTAGATGAATGCTTATGAATCATGATGCATGATGCAAGTTTAGATTCAACGTATAATAATGTAGGAACATGTTAGCTCAATTTTGATGAATAGTTAGCTCAGTTTCGATATGTGACTAAGAATGATTATGCTAGTTTAAATGAATGCCTTTGCATGACTATGCTCGTGTCAAGTTTGATGTATAAATATGTATGATAAGGATATAAGAAGTTTTGACGCATGGCTACTATGCTAATTCAGTTAGATGTGTGGTTATAATTGATGATAAGATCAGTTAAGTTTGAATGATGATAAGATCAGTTATGTATGAATAATAATAAGATCAGTTATGTACAAATGATGATAAGATCAGTTTCGACGTATGACTATGAATAGTATGCTAGTTCTGTATGCTAGTTCAATTATGCAAGCTTCAGTTATATTAGTTCAGTTTTAATATATGATTTTATGCTATTTGCTCATGATGTTTTCGCATACCTGATACCATGCATGATCACGTCTTGATTCCTTGTACTCCCTTGCTTCATTCGTAACAAGTGATCCCGCTAACTCGGGAGTTTGATTTTCTCGGTCCAAGTGATTCCGCTAACTCGGGAGCTTGACAACTGATCCTGATAACTCGAGAGCTTGATTATCTCATTCCAAGTGATCCTGCTAACTCAGGAGCTTGACAAGTAATCCCACTAACTCGGGAGCTTGATTCTCTTGTTCTTGTATATATATGTTTTACGTCTGATAGCTTGTTTAAGCTAAACTTGTTTCAGCATGATTCCTTGTGTCTGTTTCAGCATGATTCCTTGTTCAGTATAATTCTTTGTAATTATCCAGCATGATTGTTTTAGCATGTCAGCATCATAACTTATTCATATAAATAATGACTTATTTATGCTATATGTTGCTAGAATAGATATAAGATAAGATATAATATGCTTAGATTTGTAATTTATGCATTAAGAAGTGAATTGGTAATCTAACATATAAGTTAGCATTGTAAATTTTCCTGCTGAGCTTCGATGATAGCTCATCCTACGACTTTATGTCTTAGCTGCAGATATTGACCGTAAGTACGAGGGTGATCCCACGTATCAGCCGATGGAGGGAGAGAAAGAAAATGACGAGAAGGACGAGGAGGAAAAATTCGCTGAAGAATTCTTTCCCAAGTAGGTGAGAGAGAGAAAATGCATGAGAGAGATATATTTTTTAAACACTTGTATAAACCACAGTATGATGTGTTTTGAGATATTTAGTACTTCATGTAAAGGTTTTCTTTCCATTGTTTAGATGACAGGTGTCAGTCATCGGTGAAAAGCTATACATTACATCAATTAGAATTGTGATATATATCTTTGCTTATTTACCGTTGTTAATAGATGATTAAATATCAGGTTTTGCTATATTATATCATGTCAGAATTATTAAATTGCTTCCGCATATACAATACTTTGTACACGACACGATACACTTATATGATCAGATCATGTTAGGTGATCCGATGACGCGACCTTT
Organism: Chloranthus sessilifolius; assembly: GCA_021018995.1. Classification (NCBI taxonomy): domain Eukaryota; kingdom Viridiplantae; phylum Streptophyta; class Magnoliopsida; order Chloranthales; family Chloranthaceae; genus Chloranthus; species Chloranthus sessilifolius. Next base: position 94,004,901 of record CM037593.1, read on the forward strand.
CCTATATACGATAAGGGGAAAAGTTAAGCCGTCACAATTGTAGACTTACTATTCAATAAATGTTATCAATAAATTGATAGTCCTTGCCCATCCAGGGCAAATATGTCATTCCTTCAGCCACCGGACGGCTAGTTAACTATTCCAAAGAGCTGCTGTCACGACCCGAAATTCTACCCCATCCCGAGGGCCTAGAATTCCGAGTTATGACCCACACATATCCCGGATATGCTAAGCGGACATACACCTAATCAGAGTTCTTGCGCAATAATGATTCCACAAAATCCGTGAAATCCAACAAATAGGGTGGAATATAAATGTAATCATAAATACTGAATAAGTGTAATAAAATCATAATCCGCCAATAAAATGATAATGAAAGTCGGAGACAAATCCGATAAATATAAAATAAAAGCATAGAGTCAATGATAATAATATAAGACAAAATCCAATACCGAGTCTACTAAATCAATATCCGGCGCTCGGATCAAAACCAACACTGTAGTCCTCCTGGTGATCGGCAACGTCGCCCTCCAAAGGCTCCTGGTACTCAACGCCCGCAGAATCAATGAAATCAGCGTCGGCGAGATCTAGATGGCGTACTCCACCACAGTAATCACTCTCGTTAGATTATCGTGGGATGAGTTTACTCGACCACGTAAACTCGAGGATACACCACCAATCCACCCCATACTACTCAGGTGCATTGTGGGTGCATCTGGTGAGTGATAAACATAATATCTCAAAGCAGATAACAAAAGGAAGATAAAATCACGTGCATATCGTAAAACTCATATCATAAATGCAAGACCATGATCTAGACACTCATATCCTAACGTGCCTTACCATATCTCATAACATATCATACCATGTATTATTATCATTCTCGCACATACGTCTGTACATCGCATGAGCGTAACTAATATACTAGTGAAATCCTAAACGACCTGTGCCAGAGTCGCTGCTCGAGCTACTATGGGAGGGTCAACATAGTATCATACCACCATATTATAACGCCCTCGTGTCATACTCATACTCCACCACCCAGCCAATGGGGAGACATAATGGCCAAACTCACTCATAACGCACTCATACTCATAATCTCTCCCAGAAATCCGTCTTGGCTGAAAGACGTTGTTGCCCTTACGGTGGCTACGCAAGGAACGGCACGTACAGAAACTTAAGTTCTTTATCTTTTGCTGGCCTACACAGCGATGTCTTATTATCGTACTCGTATCATAACTTATCTTATCTCATACTCATATCTTATCATACTCTTATACTTAATCCTATGACAAACTATAGTGAGGCAACCTTCCTAATTCACGCTTCCCAAGAAAAAAGTTCCGTAGTAACCTGGATGTACTTCGTATGATAGTTTATACTACCATAGAGGTGTTGCATCCGTACATGGACGCCAATATTCTGAGTTTCACGTGACCGTAAAAGAAACCTTACCACAGCTAAAGGCCCAACGCCCGATTCTCGTATCATATCTCATATCTTATCCTCTCGTATTAAAACTCGGGGTGATAGGATCACTGTATATGCCACCGTGTACGAAGTTACACTGAATTCACACTCACCCGACTCGTCATGGGTCCCATTCCACCATGAGTTGTAAGGCATGTGAATACGGTGTATTCTTCGCTTCGATACCATCTCGACGAATCACCACGCTCAAGCGTAGGCATGATCTCATACACTCTCGTACTCATGATCTAACATATTCTTAACTCGTATAAATTGATTAAGTTGCAAATACAAAAGTATCACACATACAGAACGATTTCTACTTAGATTTTGATTATGCTTATATTTATGTTTATTTACATACCACACCAATATAATTATAGAATAGAGTTATAAGTGTGATTTCGATAATCGTAAAAGTCAGAGTTTGATTTCATAAAGACATCGAAGTTCTAACACTTTATATTATCAAAGAGGTCGCGTTGAAGCGATAAAATTAATATATATATATATATATAATTAGATAATTAAATTAAATAATATTTATACTTATTAAGTTATGATTTATCATGACCATCGATCGAAAGACTTTATAATATAATATACATAAGAACTTTGGTCATAATATTTAGAAAATAATATTAAATTCGAATAGCCTTGATTCATTCAAAATTGAACCCGACTTGTTGCTCTATTTTGACCTCTAAAAAGTCAGATTCGTGAAATGGCTATTTCACACAAAGTTGTAAAGCTAGCTGTCTTCTTTCCAATGCCGCAAAAATCGCATTAATCCGAGATCGAAATAAAAAGTTATGACCATAATACCGGGACAGGTGTATCAATGGTCGCGAGCTCGGGTTCATGGACGTGAATTCGGGTTCGTAGCCGCAAGTTCGGACCCGAAACTTTAAGTTGGTGCAATCTATTATTTATTTAAATAAAATAAATATATAATTTAATTTTTGGGCTTAATTAATTTTAAATAAATAATAATATAAACTTGCAACAATAATATATATTATTATAGTCTTAGTAGAAGGATAAATTTATACTATATAGATTTAGAAATAAATAATATCAATATGATATTATGCCAATTAAGTCAATCTATCAAATTTATAAGTATTAAAATTTAATTAATTTTACAGACATAAAAGATGAAGTAAACATATTAAATATACAGACCTAATATAAGGTAAAATATTAATGGCTCAAACAAAAGAGATTTTTAAAAAGAAAAGAGAAATAACATATAAACCCAATTTACAAAATATACAACTTTCAAGGGAAAGCATATATTAAATATATAGATCTATTAATTCATGAGATATTTGGGTTTAAATAAGATTTTTAAACCCGTCGATGCGCGATCGAACGCATCCTACGCGACGGGATCTGAGAAGAACAAGATGGATTGATGGGTACCCACCTCTTGAAGCGTGAACGGAAGATCAACGGCGATTCGGGTTGAAAAGGTCGATTCTCAAGGCATCGGCTCGTCTAAGCCTCGAGAGAGAATAATTTCTTATTATAGAGAGGAGAGAGCTTTTAAAGTTTTATTTATAATGGTATAAACTTTTAGGTCGACTCCAATTAACACTTTTCGTGAGAGATTTAATAGAATAGGAGATTTTTTACACGGAATAAGAATTCATGCGTAACTTGGATAGCTTGAGAAAAGGTTTCGTTACAGCATTTTGCATAAGCACCAAACCAATTAGTGTTTCTCTCCCGAAATTACAATTATACCCTTTGACTTGCTTGATCAGTTAAAATGGGCATAACTTTTTATATTCTTGTCAGAAGTCGTCAAATTATATATCGTTGGAATCGTATCGACGAGCACTTCGCAATGACTCTAATTTTGATATGAGAAAAATTAGAAATTTTCTATTTTAAAAGGTGGGTTTCGATTCTGATGTGGAGCGTTAGCACAGTACATAGTGTGGTGCATCATCTAACACCGTTAAAATAAAATCTAAAAATCTGGGTTGTTACATTCTCTCCCCCTTATAATATTTTCGTCCTCGAAAATTACGTACATGAAGCGATGAGGTCGGGGTACTTCTCCAAAGTCTCGGCTTCTCGTTCCCAAGTAGCTTCATTCGGTGAATGATGTTGCCACTGCACTTTGACGAAGCGAACAGATTTACCCTTGATGAGCTGCTCCTTCCGATCTACGATACCAACCGGCTTCTCTATGATGGTCAGATCATCTCTGACTTCAGTCGGCTCGATATCAAGGACGTGAGATGGATCGGGCAAGTATTTGCGCAACATAGACACATGAAACACATTGTGGATACCGGCAAAGTGTCTCGGAAGTGAAATTCGGTATGCTACCTCACCGATGCGATCTGTGATAATGAAAGGTCCTACGTATCTCGGACTTAGTTTTCCCCGCATTCCAAAACGCATGATTCCCTTAGTTGGTGACACCTGGATGAAGACCAAATCACCAACCTCAAATTCTATCAAGCGTCTTCTACTGTCGGCGTAGGCTTTCTAACGGTCTTGAGCTTCTTTCAATCTCTGACGGATAACTCTAATCTTCTCGGTTGTGGTTTCTATGAGTTCCGACCCAAGCATCTTTCTTTCACCAACCTCGTCCCAACAAAGAGGCGTCCTACAACTTCGGCCATAAAGAGCTTCAAAAGGCAACATCCCGATGCTTGCCTGAAAGCTATTGTTATAAGAAAACTCAATCAAAGGGAGGTGATCATCCCAATTACCTCGGAAGTCTAACATGCAGGCTCGAAGCATGTCTTCTACGATCTGATTAACTCTTTCAGTTTGACCGTCAGTCTCTGGATGGAAGGTTGTACTGAAGTCGAGTCTCGTGCCCATTGCTTCCTGAAATTTCTTCCAATGATCATAAGTGAATTTTATGTCTCTGTCCGACACAATGCTCACAGGAACCCCGTGAAGCTTGACTATTTCCTTCAGATACGTCTCAGCCAGTTTGTTTCCACTATCTGTAATCTTAAAAGGTAGGAAGTGCGCCGACTTAGTCAATCGGTCCACAATAACCCAGATGGCGTTGTGCTTCCTTGAAGTTCTAGGGAGTCCGACTATGAAATCCATAGAGATGTTTTCCCACTTCCACTCGGGAATCGGTAAGGGCTGCAAAAGACCGGCTTGCTTCTGATGCTCAACTTTCACCTGTTGGCATACTAAACACCTGGAGACGTATTCGGCAATTTCTCTCTTCATATTTGGCCACCAATAATAGTTTCGAATATTCCGGTATATTTTTGTGCTTCCTGGGTGTACCGAATATCCAGATTTGTGTGCCTCCTCGAGAATTTCGTTCCGCAATACTTCAACATCGGGGACATACAATCTATCTCGGAAAAGGAGGGCCCATCAAATCGTATAGAGAAATCTGGTTTAGGGCCCTCGGCTAACTGTCCCTTAATCTTCAAAATTTCAGGATCTAAGGGTTGGCCATTTCTGATACGACCAACAAAGGAAGGCTTGATCATCATACTGGCTAGGTATACTCCCTCACCAATTTTGTCAAGTCGCAGATCCAACTGAGCATTCTCATCGAGCGGCTTCCAAGCCTTTAGACGTGCTAGCAGTCCTGAAGATTTTCGACTTAGAGCATCAGCAACTACATTTTCTTTACCCGGATGGTAATTAATGGAACAATCATAGTCCTTCATGTATTCCATCCAACGTCTCTGTCTCAAATTAAGATCTTTCTGAGAAAATAAGTATTTGAGACTCTTGTGGTCCATAAAAATTTTGAAAGTCTCACCGTATAGATAATGCCGCCAAATCTTAAGTGCAAGGATGACTGCGGCCAACTCAAGGTCATGAACCGGATAATTCTTCTCATGCGGCTTCAGTGAGGCAATGACTCTCTTACGCTGCTCTAACAAACATCCAAGTCCCTGGCGCGAAGCATCTGTGTAGACTTCATAATCACCGGGTCCAGAAGGTAACGTGAGAATGGGAGCTGTCGTGAGTTTCTGCTTCAATAGATTAAAGTTCTGCTCACACTGATCGGTCCACACAAATTTGTTGTTCTTGCGGGTTAGCATAGTGAGCGGGAGTGCCAAACAAGAGAATCCTTCCACAAATTTACGATAATATTCGGCTAAACCGAGAAAACTTCTCACTTCGGTGACATTCTTTGGTGTTTGCCAATTTGCAACCGCTTCAATCTTTGATGGATCCACAGAAATCCCTACGGCGGATATCACGTGACCCAAGAAAGATACTTTCTCAAGCCAAAATTCACACTTGCTCAATTTCGCATATAATCTGTGCTCGCGGAGAGTCTGTAGCACAATATGAAGGTGGTCATTGTGAGCTTCTTTCGTGCGAGAATAAATGAGAACATCGTCGATAAATACCACGACGAACTTGTCAAGAAATTCTCACGAATCGCGGTTCATTAGGTCCATAAACACGGCAGCGTTGCGAGCCCAAAAGGCATAACGAGGAACTCGTAGTGTCCATGCCTTGTTCCAAAAGCAGTCTTGGGAATATCTTCTGCTCTAACTTTCAACTGATGATAACCGGACCTGAGATCTATCTTTGAAAAGTAAGTAGCGCCCTGTAGCTGATCAAATAGGTCATCGATACGAGGAAGAGGGTATCGATTCTTCACGGTAACATTATTCAGCTGTCGGTAGTCGATACAAAGTCTTATCGAACCATCTTTCTTCTTCTGAATAAGACCGGTGCTCCATGGTGATTCACTACGGCGGATAAATCCCTTTATCGATAGCTCACGAATCAATCTCTAACTCCTTGATTCTCGGTGCCATTCGATGCGGACTTTCGCAATCGAAGGTCACGGCGCAAGATCAATCTTGAACTCTACTTCTGTGTGGAAGTCCGGGTAAATCTTCCTGGAAAGACATCGACGAACTCCCCAACGATAGGAATATCTGAGGGGTCCGCTTTCTCATCACGTTTACCGTCAAGTGTAGCAAGTAGGGCTGCTCCTCCCTTTTTAATGCCGCAAAATTTGAACGAAGGGCTCCCAATCGGTCGGAAGGTGACTACTTTAGAAAAGCAGTCAACTGAGGCGTGATAAGCCGTCAACCAATCCATGCCGAGGATTATATCGAAGTCTTGGAATCCGAGTACCACAAGATCTGCGGGTAACTCATGTGTTCCAACTACTAGGACCGTAGCTTTACAAACTTTAGATGCCATCATCACTTCCCCTGACAGCGTAGAAATCGCAAGTGTACTATCCATCGATACGGGCTTAGCTCCGATTTCAGAAACAAAACTCGGTGTAATCAAAGAGTAGGTCGATCCGGAGTCAATCAAGACCCAAGCATGACAACTGGACGAATCGATAGGTCTAGAAACTTTCATAGTTCCTGAATTACACAAGGGTTTATATGTGATCTAAGTTATACATGGCACAACATTCTCAAGAAAATAATAGATTAAACTCATACACAGAATAAGTTATAAAAGCAATCATGAGGAAGTAAAGCTTAAAGAAAATTAGACAAGGAAAAATTCATACCCTGAACGACCTCATCGGTAGCTAAAGCGTCCTGCTGAGACATGGCGAAAACTCGACCCTGCGCTCGAGGTTGTTGTTGACCTCTAAAATAAATATCTGCAGCTGGGTCTCGCTTTGGGCAGTCACGAATAAAGTGTCCTGGCTTCTTACATCGGAAACACACACTTGAGTACAACAAACACTCACCCAGTTTATGTTTCTTGCCGCACTTGGTACAAGGTTGGTACGGAACAAAGTAAGGTTTCTGCTGGGTGTTAGCTTGAGCATTCTTGGGGTGTGTCGTAGATATAACACCTCTCTGAACAGTTGGGGTTGTAGTCGCCCCAGGGTGGGGGTAACCTGACGATGGTGCGACTCTCTGGTAACCGGATGCGGGAGCGACTCTCTGAACTGGACGAGTCTGAGGGTACGGTGCGAAGCGCTGCTGTCTCTATACCGGTGCAAATCTAGAATGAGGTGCTCTCGGAGTAAGGGATGAAGAGCCTTCATGATTTGGTTTACCCCTCTGAGTTGTTAAACGGGCTACATGCTGAGCGCGTAGTTCTCCATTTTCCTGCTCTTGGATATGAGCTCGTTCTACAAGCTCTCCATAGGTCGAAATTTTCATTGCTGCAATTTTGCTCCTGATAACGGGATTGAGCCCCTTCTGAAAATGGTAACACTTTTCAGCTTCATCTGCTACCAACATGGAGGCGAATCGGGAGAGTCGATCGACCTTCGCCTCGTACTCAGCCACGGATAGATTTCCTTGCTGTAGTGCTAAGAACTCGCTCTTTTTCTGAGTCCTGGTGGCATCGGTAAAGTATTTGTTATAAAATACTTCTCTGAACTGCTGCCAAGTCCAGTGTTCTTCTTCTTCCTGCTCGCTAATCTTTCGATGTCCACCAATTTTGTGCATCGCCTTGCAAGCACATCACGGCCCAAGGCACTTTCTCATTTTCTGCTGGAGTAGAGACTTTGAAAATTTTCTCTATTTGTGTAATCCAATCGTCAGTGGTATCAGGATCCAACTGTCCGTAGAAGTGCGGAGGTCGAGCCCTGGAGAAAGTCACATATCCGTTATAATAGTTATCAAATCGAGGCGTTGGTGGAGGGGTACCTGAACATCGATTGGCAGGAGTGTTCAGTTGCTGGGCAATCAGGTCCTGATAAGTTTTGGCCTGTTGTTCCAGCTGCTGGTTGAACCCTTGGATCAATCTGGCAGTCTCTTGCTGATGGACCTCATTCAACTGGGCCACATGCTGTGTTGCGCAACTGTCAACTCACGTAACATACGTGCGATTTCACTTTCATCTCCTTGGGATGAAGATCCCTCACCATTTCTTCGCGGTGCCATTGTAATCCTGTTTCAAAATTTCAAGGATTTAGAACTCATACTAACTTAAATTCCAGAGTCCACAGAAAGTAAAGCCTGTTGCTTTGATACCACTCTGTCACGACCCGAAATTCTACCCCATCCCGAGGGCCTAGAATTCCGAGTTATGACCCGCACATATCCCGGATATGCTAAGCGGACATACACCTAATCAGAGTTCTTGCGCAATAATGATTCCACAAAATCCGTGAAATCCAACAAATAGGGTGGAATATAAATGTAATCATAAATACTGAATAAGTGTAATAAAATCATAATCCGCCAATAAAATGATAATGAAAGTCGGAGACAAATCCGATAAATATAAAATAAAAGCATAGAGTCAATGATAATAATATAAGACAAAATCCAATACCGAGTCTACTAAATCAATATCCGGCGCTCGGATCAAAACCAACACTGTAGTCCTCCTGGTGATCGGCAACGTCGCCCTCCAAAGGCTCCTGGTACTCAACGCCCGCAGAATCAATGAAATCAGCGTCGGCGAGATCTAGATGGCCAGCGTCTACTCCACCAGCGTAATCACCTGCAACTGTTAGATTATCGTGGGATGAGTTTACTCAGTCACGTAAACTCAGTGGGATACACCACCAATCCACCCCATACTACTCAGGTGCATTGTGGGTGCATCTGGTGAGTGATAAATATAATATATCAAAGCAGATAACAAAAGGAAGATAAAATCACGTGCATATCGTAAAACTCATATCATAAATGCAAGACCATGATCTAGACACTCATATCCTAACGTGCCTTACCATATCTCATAACATATCATACCATGTATTATTATCATTCTCGCACATACGTCTGTACATCGCATGAGCGTAACTAACATACTAGTGAAATCCTAAACGACTGCGTAGTCGCTGCTCGAGCTACTATGGGAGGGTCAACATAGTATCATACCACCATATTATAACGCCCTCGTGTCATACTCATACTCCACCACCCAGCTAATGGGGAGACATAATGGCCAAACTCACTCATAACGCACTCATACTCATAATCTCTCCCAGAGATCCGTCTTGGCTGAAAGACGTTGTTGCCCTTACGATGGCTACGCAAGGAACGGCACGTACAGAAACTTAAGTTCTTTATCTTTTGCTGGCCTACACAGCGATGTCTTATTATCGTACTCATATCATAACTTATGTTATCTCATACTCATATCTAATCATACTCTTATATTTAATCCTATGACAAACTATAGTGAGGCAACCTTCCTAATTCACGCTTCCCAAGAAAAAGGTTCCGTAGTAACCTGGATGTACTTCGTGTGATAGTTTATACTACCATAGAGGTGTTGCATCCGTACATGGACGCCAATATTCTGAGTTTCACGTGACCGTAAAAGAAATCTTACCACAGCTAAAGGCCCAACGCCCGATTCTCGTATCATATCTCATATCTTATCCTCTCGTATTAAAACTCGGGGTGATAGGATCACTGTATATGCCACTGCGGGTTACACTCGAATTCACACTCACGACTTCATGGGTCCCATTCCACCATGAGTTGTAAGGCATGTGAATACGGTGTATTCCTCGCCGATACCATCTCGGCGAATCACCACGCATGGCGTAGGCATGATCTCATACACTCTCGTACTCATGATCTAACATATTCTTAACTCGTATAAATTGATTAAGTTGCAAATACAAAAGTATCACACATACAGAACGATTTATACTTAGATTTTGATTATGCTTATATTTATGTTTATTTACATACCACACCAATATAATTATAGAATAGAGTTATAAGTGTGATTTCGATAATCGTAAAAGTCAGAGTTCGATTTCATAAAGACATCGAAGTTCTAACACTTTATATTATCGAAGAGGTCGCGTTGAAGCGATAAAATTGATATATATATATATATATATAATTAGATAATTAAATTAAATAATATTTATACTTATTAAGTTATGATTTATCATGACCATTGATCGAAAGACTTTACAATATAATATACATAAGAACTTTGGTCATAATATTTAGAAAATAATATTAAATTTGAATAGCTTTGATTCATTCAAAATTGAACCCGACTTGTTGCTCTATTTTGACCTCTAAAAAGTCAGATTCGTGAAATGGCTATGTCACACAAAGTTGTAAAGCTCGTTGTCTTCTTTCCAATGCCGCAAGAATCGCATTAATCCGAGATCGAAGTAAAATGTTATGACCAAAATACCGGGACAGGTGTATCAATGGTCGCGAGCTCGGGTTTATGGACGTGAATTCGGGTTCGTAGCCGCAAGTTCGGACCCGAAACTTTAAGTTGGTGCAATCTATTATTTATTTAAATAAAATAAAAATATAATTTAATTTTTGGGCTTAATTAATTTTAAATAAATAATAATATAAACTTGCAGCAATAATATATATTATTATAGTCTTAGTAGAAGGCTAAATTTATACTATATAGATTTAGAAATAAATAATATCAATATGATATTATGCCAATTAAGTCAATCTATCAAATTTATAAGTATTAAAATTTAATTAATTTTACAGACATAAAAATAGAAGTAAACATATTAAATATACAGACCTAATATAAGGTAAAATATTAATGGCTCAAACAAAAGGAATTTTTGAAAAGAAAAGAGAAATAACATATAAACCCAATTTATAAAATATACAACTTTCAAGGGAAAGCATATATTAAATATATAGATCTATTAATTCATGAGATATTTGGGTTTAAATAAGATTTTTAAACCCGTCGATCGCGATCGAACGCATCCTACACGACGGGATCTGAGAAGAACAAGATGGATTGATGGGTATCCACCTCTTGAAGCGCGAACGGAAGATCAACGGCGATTCGGGTTGAAAAGGTCGATTCCCAAGGCATCGGCTCGTCTAAGTCTCGAGAGAGAATAATTTCTTATTATAGAGAGGAGAGAGCTTTTAAAGTTTTATTTATAATGGTATAAAATTTTAGGTCGACTCCAATTAACACTTTTCGTGAGATTTAATAGAATAGGAGATTTTTTACACAGAATAAGAATTCATACGTAACTTGGATAGCTTGAGAAAAGGTTTCGTTCCAGCGTTTTGCATAAGCACCAAACCAATTGGTGTTTCTCTCCCGAAATTACAATTATACCCTTTGACTTGCTTGATCAGTTAAAATGGGCATAACTTTTTATATTCTTGTCAGAAGTCGTCAAATTATATATCGTTGGAATCGTATCGACGAGCACTTCGCAATGACTCTAATTTTGATATGGGAAAAATTAGAAATTTTATATTTTAAAAGGTGGGTTTTGATTCTGATGTGGAGCGTTAGCACAGTACATAGTGTGGTGCATCATCTAACACCGTTAAAATAAAATCTAAAAATCTAGATTGTTACAGCTGCCGTTAGGGAGGGTGTTTTCTAGACACCAAAATGTTATCTTTAATCACCGAGGAGAGTGCAATGATCATAATTTTTGTGCCAACGGTGTAAACTCTAAATAGGTTCAACTGTTTTTAAAACCCTTGGATGCAAGAAATCTATAAGTTCATATCAACATCTAAAAGTTCAGGTAAAGTTTCTTGCATCCAATGGTTTCCAAATCAGTTGAACCCCATTTAGGGGGTGACCAGTTGGACCCTAAAATATGAACCCATTAAATCTATGGGTAAATCTACTGATTTTTGTTAAAGATGGTGGCCCAATGGTCCTAAAATTCAATCCTAAGAAGGCCCCATAAGAAATGGGTTTGGTAATTAATCAGCCAGGCCAGCGTGGCCGGGCCATTTCCGCCCTGACATTGGAAATTGTTCCTTGTGTGCGTGTTTGCTGTAATCTCTGTTCCCAACTCTGCATCCATATAACAATAGTCTCTGCTCTTGGGAGAAGTGTAATATAAATATCATATTAGGAGAAAACCAAGATTAGTCCTCGAAATTATAAAACAAAACATTATTACATAGTTTTTTTATTGATAATCTTTGACCTCATTGGATTTTATAGATCTCTATATGATCTAAGTGCATGATTGGCAATGGTGGGGTGTCTTCTATTTAAAACTAAGTACTAGGCATGTGAATGAGGACTCGTGTCTTATTAAAAGGATAATGGCTCCCGACAGACCTTCAAAATCAAATGTTGTTTACACCATTATCAATAAACTTATAATTTTTATTTCACACCATTATAGTTTGATCTATCATTATGCCATGTGGCACATATTTATGATCCATCTAAATTGTCCAAGTGATAATATGTTATTGACAATCTGTTATTGAAAAATGTCTCAGACAAATAAAACATGCTGTTAATGTAAATCATCCGACTGATGACCTTTAATATCAGCCATTAAAATTGAAAACAATGATTCATATTTTTGTCCACAACTCCACATATAAGATAATTTAAATCTCCCTAAAACACCATTTTAAGCCTGTTGTATATCAATCTATAATCTATCACATTGATGATTCAGATCACCCAGATTTAAACCAATGATGGTATAAGATCATTTAAACACCAATTTGACGTTTAAATTACGATTAGGAGAGTTGGTCCCTTTATTAAATTGTTTATAAGCACCATAGCATTTGTCCCTTGACTAGAAACATATGCATATCAAGCTGGCATTGTTCCTTGACTAGGAACGAAGTCACTAGAATACCCTTACGCCCTCTCTCTCTCTCTCTCTCTCTCTCTCTCCACCTCTATTTAAACACAAGGGTTCCAACAAACTTTTGTACTCAGCGGTAGCTACCTTCTGCCATCCCTTTTTCAGTTTCTTTTCATTTTGTTTTCAACTCTCCAATGGCTCTGAAAGCAAAAGTCTTTATGTTGGCATTGTGCCTTTTAACTATTGCTAAGGTCTCTGTCTGTCCCCCCCTCTCTCTCTCTCTCTAAAAACCATAACTCAACTGATTAAAGGTTCTTTGTTGCTGTAGGTTTCATCCAATGTTAACGAACCGCATATGGAGGTGTGAATATATTCTTTAACATATGTAGTGATTTTGTTACATGAATTCAAATCAAACATTGGAAATAATTCACAAATGATCTCATCACATATGATATTTATGTGTAGCATTCTTTATTGACCACTATTAATTTTTATTTTTCTTCTTTTCTGTATAGTTTGCTCGTACTCCTGTCCCTGCCCTAGCTCCAGCTCCAGCCCCAGCTACTTACATGACCCCGCATCCAATAAACCCAAAAGGTAATCTATCCTCCAGTACCTCTGTTAGAGCCCACGGATTCTCTGAAAGTGCTTACCTCGGAAACCGATTGAGAACCATTGATTGGATCGGATCAGACAATGGAGATCGTTATTCGCCCCTATCTTCACGTCAATGGATCTTGAGATCATGTATTACCTATTTGACGGTCAGTTTTTTATTCCATATGTCACCAATCTCCAAAAAATGCCCCTTGAATCTTATGGCACACATCACGCTCAAACGAGATTTTAGGACCATTTTAGGGGGATATGTTACATGTAGAATAAAAATGGACTATCTAATAGGTGAGACATGATCTTAAGATCCACTGAGTCAAAGATATGGGTGAAACACAATCTCCATCATTTGATACGTAGCAATCAATGATTTTGAAGGGGTTACACACATGAGCGCTTTCAGAGATTGCGTGGGCGCTAATAGAGTATCCTATATCCTCCCGCTCTTCTACTACATAAAGTATTTACTATATTTGTATGCAATATATATCCCCGGAGTTTTGTGGTCCACCGCAGCTTCCAGTCTTTTAGGTGCCAAGGCTTGGGCTATCGAGCATGAAGACGCCGGTTCAAGTCTACAGCAGTCATTTTGTGTGTAAAAAGTCAAAGATTAAGTTCGAGCACTAGGTAATAGCTTAATAGCTCACCACGTATATGATGAGATGAGGAGATAAGTGGGCTATTTTCGGAATCAATCCTTCAGTTACAAAGTTGGAAAACAAGATTCACAAAATAGACTAGTCCATTATACGTTGTGGCCAAAGTGTTGGTCCATCACAAAATTTCCCATCTATATGTTTGATCTATCTGCGTGTGTTATCCTAAACTCCAAGCCTTCCTTAAGATAGTTATCAATCTCTACACCTTTGTTTGGGCTTCAAGACTCCAAATTGTTGCATTTAATATATATATAGTGAGATCATGGACCGACTCTCTTGACTGTCAATCAATACTAAAATGGTATTTAAATTATCGTACATGATTAAGATGTAACTAATCAACACCATGAAAGTGGTGGATCATATATTGATGGGCAATCGGCCCAAAAATCACATTTGTTTTAGAGATTTCTATCCGATCTTTGCACTTAAATACCAAAAGTTGCTCTTAGTTTTACTGGCTGATAATAAAGTTCACCATTTGGATGGATCCACTTATAGGCACGATTCTTTGGCTAAAACATGCTACAATGATGGATTGTCACTTGAACAAATTAGATTGATCACAAATATGGGCCATATGGCACAATAATAAAGCACACTTCAATAGTGTAAAATAAAAGCTCTAATTTGTTATGGTGTAACAACATTTAAACCCCATTTTAGTGTTTAAATGTAGTCACTGGCCATTATCCCTAAAATCACTAGTGCAAAACCAAATGTTACACACACACACATACATATATATAGGGTCAGAGCTATGGGTTGCATGGATGATCCATGCATTCAAACCAGGTAGGGTCCACCTGGTATCCATCCAATGGAATGGGTGCCACAATAACATACCCAAGAAAGATCATGTCCATTTGTAAATAATTGAATCAGGTGTATATCCATTGTTCAAAATATGATCAAAAGTCTTAAATTACGACCTCAAAATAAGGCTAGGCAGTTTGAGTATTGGTTAGGACCTACACACAGTTAGACTATAAAATCTATCTTCTTAATTCTCCATTGGCCAAATTTTTTGTTCTAAAGTTAGAAGAGAAAACAAAAGTAGACGATTCATCATATAATGGAGGTGGATTTCTCAACAACTTGTTTTATTTGTTTCTTTGATGTTTTGATAGTGTGGTGTGTACCATGTGGTTGTGCAGAGTGCCCTGGGTTGTGCGGAGAAAGGTGCAAATTGCATTCAAGGCAGAAGCATTGTAATAGAGTCTGCTGCACATGTTGTGTTCGTTGCAAATGTGTTCCACCAGGTACTGCAGGTAACAGGGAGCACTGTGGAAAGTGCTACACTGACATGACCACCCACGGCAACAGAACCAAGTGTCCCTAACTGATCCAAGGAGAGGAGAGAGAGAGAGATTTTTATCATGTAGCTGATTTAAGAAGACTTGTTATCATGTAGCCAACTTAAGCAGACTTAATAAATGAGGGTTATGAGCGGCCTGTCCAGAAGGGGCTCATAAATCTTTTTCTTTTGAGTTTGTTGAGTCCTCGCCCTTGAATTAAAGAGCTGCTAGGGGTACACCACTTTTATCTTTCTGCTCACCAATTAATGAAATTTTTTAGTTGCAGGTCAATTTTTTTTATCTTTAATGAAAAAAATAATTTGCTTTTCTATCACTCATAAAGATAAAAAAAAATATTTGCAAATTTAGAGAAATATGACGGGTTGAAATTCATTTCAGCCTATTATACTCCTCTGAAAACTTTCAAGGGACTGACTATTTTTGAGGTTCCAAAGAATTGGATATGAACAGAAAATTATTACAATGCCCTCCTCTCTCCCAAATGTCCCAAATGAGGGAGAAAGCATATCTGTATTCAGAGAAAGAGAATCGAGCTCTACGAAAAGATAACAGAGAAAAATTATGTATAATATTTATGTGGATCTTGACAGTCGTCGTTATTGGCCCTTAAAATGGATCTCGATCGCTAATATACCTTTGCCCTTTAACTGCGCATAGTGCCACAAGTAGCCATTAATGGAGATCTCTTCAACAAACTTCATAGTTCACACAGTCCCATTAAGGAGAGAGGTTGACCCGGTTCTCTTTCTCTTTTAATGGCCTCTTATTGTTTCTGAGCAAAGCAAGATAGAAGAAGAAAATAAGAGAAGGGAGAGAAAAAGGTGTTTGGTAATTTTATGTACAGAATATCATTTTGGGAACCCTAAAAATTGTGTCAATCCTATTTTTCAAAAAGCTTTTGTATCAATATAATGGGCTGAAATTTTTTTAAAAGGGGTAATTTGCACTTTCGGCCCTATAAAGTTTGAGTATTTGCAAAAATGGCCTTATAGTTTCAAACTTTACATAATAGGTCAGCTCTAACCCAAGCCGTTTACACATCAGCATCGACCTATTTTTCATATTATATATATATGTTTTATTTTCCTTTACTTATTCATTGTTTTTCCTCATCCTTTTTTTCAGTTCCGACTACAGGAGGTCGATCAGTGAACGACAACTGAGCACTGGTAATCTAAAATCCCTACAGAGTAAACATCAGAATTTATAAGATAATGTGCACTATTGTAAGATAGCACCCGCTGTCTTAAAACTGAGGGCCGCTATCATAAGATAGCGGGCGCTATCTTACGATAACAGGCTCTCTCTTATGATAGCATCCGCTGACTCTTACAATGTATGTTAAGTATTATACGCTAATTTTCATTAGTTTTGAAATTTTAGGATGAAATGGATGTTCCCCTTTTTTGCCATTTTGATGGTATCCGTGTCGGCGATAATACTCACAATAGTGGACATCGGAAGATTGTCATCATCACAGAGAAGATATCATTTGATCAGTTTATGCAGAAAATATACATGGTCAATAGGACACGATCGAAAGAACATTCTATTACACTATCGGTCTCTTTGTGCATAGGGAATGAGTTGGTGTTTGCCGAATTTTCGGACTCCGATGATCTTAAGAGCCTATTCAGAGCATATCGTATTGGTGATGGTGTGATAAATATTTATATTAAAAAATCATTGGTCACTCCTATCACAGAAATTTTATCGTCTTTCGAAGCATTTAAACCGTTCCATGAAACAAACAAGGATAATAAACATTTTAAGGAAAGAGTTAGATTAGGAGATGATGATGGTGTGAAACAAAAACATTGGATTGAAAATAAAGGAATACGATTTGAAGAGGAGAACATCGATGCACCGATGATAGTTGACAATGATAGAAATATTAATATAGGATTTCGCCCACACCGTAAGTCACTGGAGCAACCCTCTTCAGACAGTCCAATGAGAGAAGATGATGAGAATCAAGGATATTATCCTCAACTGAATCCGATGTATAGTACATGTTAGATTAACTCCAAACCGATAAATAATACATTCGATTGGAATCAATGAGATATATTTTTGGGAGGCTTTAGTCCATACCAATGGCCTTCCGAACCAATAGCTTCAGAGCCAACTATAATCGAGGTCACAACACAACATCCTACCGCACCTCAAGTATCCCCACCTCGGCGAACCGCAAACCAAATAATTGCACCTCAACCTACCGTACCTCAACGGACTCAACCCCAAGAACGTAATGATCATCCAGTCAATGACGGTGATAGTGATCCTGAACATAATGAAGCATCGTGCTCACCCACTTCGGGTGTTAATACAAATAGGGGAATTAATCAATCTCTGGTGGACGAAGATTATGATTTTAATGACTCGGAAGGCGAGTACATGGATTTGGATGATGAGGAACTGTATGAAGAAGGACTATTAACTGTAGGTCAAGCATTTAGAAATAAGAAATCCTTTCAGAAATCTCTTAAAGAGTTTGTCATGGTAAATAATTTCCAAATTAAACCAATATAAGTAAGTCTTCTTCAAGTTATAGCGAGATGCTTCGAAGTAGGATGTGTTTGACGAATACATACATCGAAATTTTTGGGTGTGGATACTTTTGCAGTGAAGACTTTCCGCCTTGAACATACATGCGGAAGGCCAACTTTCGAAAGTGGATATTATTAGTGTATGACATCATGGATAGATTCTTTCGTGGGGGATAAGTTGTTAAAGGGTTTTGACGAGAGTCCTGCATCAATAATTTTTTATATTGAAAAAATATAATATAACAATAGATTACTGAATGGCGTGGAGAGGGAAAGAAATAGCGTTGAATGACATCTGAGGTAGCTGAAAGGGGCAATTTAAAATGTTACCATCCTATATCACTGAATTATAGCAGGTTGATTTAGAAGTACAGACTGAATTGTGTCGCGAGCCTAATAATACCTTTTAGAGGTTCTTCGTGGCATTTTGACCTTATATTAGAAGCTTTCGCAATACTATACGAAGAATAATTACAGTAGATGAGACACATTTGCACGGACGATGCAACGTAATGCTTTTAATAGCTACGAAGATAGACGAGAATAATTATTTATTTTCTATAGTGTTCAGCATTGTACCCAAAGAGAGCATAAATCATTGGACATGGTTTCTTGAACTATTAGGGAGTCACGTAATCGTAGACTTTCAAAAGCAATTTGTGTTGATATCAGATTGACAGAAGGGGTTGATGGAAGTTGTGCAAAAAGTTTTTTCTAGCGCCTTTTACAGCTATTGTATGCAAACCTAGTTTTGAATATTTTTTATACATATAAGGTTACAA
Organism: Chloranthus sessilifolius; assembly: GCA_021018995.1. Taxonomy (NCBI): domain Eukaryota; kingdom Viridiplantae; phylum Streptophyta; class Magnoliopsida; order Chloranthales; family Chloranthaceae; genus Chloranthus; species Chloranthus sessilifolius. Next base: position 94,023,756 of record CM037593.1, read on the forward strand.
TCTCCCAACCACTATTCTGGGTTGCTTATCATGTATTTTCGGAGGCAAAATTTAAATAAATTTTATCAAAAATCTAAAACAAGGCCCCCCCATAATGTAAAACATGGATTAAAGAAATCAGTGACTATTTTTGGGCGCTCGCATATTTTCTTGGGAGGAGGCATTATGATATGCTGACAACGAATATAGTTGAAAGCATTAACAATGTGTTGAAGATAGTCAGGGAGGAAGCGATCGTGACCATGCTAGAAACCATTTGCACGAAGGTAGCTGAATTTTATCTTCGACATCAGAAGGAAGGAAATAAAATGACACACATCTTGACACCAATAGTTGAAGATCACATAACATGAAATTTAGGGTGGGCCCGTCGAAAGAACATTGTTTCCTATGATCATGATACATTTCAAGTTAGTCGGGGGGAATACACTCACAGTGTCGATTTAAAGAAACGAACATGTACATGCAGACGTTGGGCTATTCTAGGATTATCATGTTCACATGCAATTGCTGCATTATCACGTCGAAACAGGAAAAGAGAGATCTCCTAGTTTTGTGAACACTGGTTTACCAATACCTTATTTAGAAAAACTTACAAAGAATACTTTATTCCGACCGTTGATAAGCGCCAATGAACCGTTCTAAGGGATGACATTGAGATTTTGCTTCCACACAAGTTACGTTAAGCCAGTCGCTCAAAGAAAAATGGGCTAAATTGTCGCCAGTGTAAAGAGTTAAATTTTAGATTACATATCATACCACTATCTTAAATTATTGATTATGAACCTTATCGCTACCTTAAGATAGCGGTCTGCTAACTTAGGATAGCGGTCCACTAACTTAGGATAGCAATCGCTAACTTAAGTTAGCGGACCGCTAACTTAAGATATAGGTCGCTAACTTAAGAGAGCAGACACTAACTTAAGTTAGCGGTCTGCTAACTTAGGATAGCGACGGCTAACTTGAGTTAGCAGTCGTTATCTATTTCAACTTTGTTCAAATAATTAAATAAAAAAATATATATATAAAATATAAAATATACAAATATACAAATATAATTTAACCTATACAATTGTTAAATTGTTACAAAACATATAAATATATAATTGAAAACAAAAAAAAATGTAAATGTAAGGCCCGAACGTGGACAATGAATGTCCGATTTCTGCTTGAAATTGCTGCATGTGTTTCTCGTAAAAATCTATAGTCCGCCATTGGGAGAAGTATTCGATATATTTCAGTACAAATACACCACAATCCCAACCGTTGCGCTGGCACGAGAAATCTACACAACCCATGATCGTTAGCTGCTACAGTTGATCGAGAGCAGACCTCGAACCGACAGCGTGAAGAAGGCACGACAGATGATGCAACAGGCATTCTTTGTGGACATCGAACTTCTTTGAGCACTGTGGGTCGGTCGGGCCTATCAGCTTCACAAAGTGATCAGCTACGGATACCATTGCCAAGGCCCAGTGTTGTTGTTTTTTACTATGCATTGGGAAATAAATCTGCATACAACCAGAGATCTAATCAGTGGAGAGGAGTGTTAAATAAAAACATAAAAAGGCATTAACATGACTTAGAAAAAAACTTATCGTCCCACAATCGACAGCGTGAATTCCACGTCTCTCAGTCGTAAGCTGGGCCTCAAGAGGCTTGCAATGGTGGCAAACCTGCCACTTGTCACCGTAGGCCAGCTACTTATCGAAATTGCTGAGTGCTCTCAGATCTTGATAACAGATAAATTTTTTTAATTTTACTTGGTCCACTATAATCAAGGTCTGAAATTGGTCATTAGAAAAATAGAAAAAGTAAATAAGGCATGAATGAAGTAAATAAATAAATAAATAAAGACAAATGAATAAAGAAAATAATAAAGAATCCAAACATTACTAGGGCTGCGGCAGAAGCAAACCAGCTTTTGCTTGTATTGTCCAAAAACATTGAGTAGTTCTTATTCTCATGGACTTTGAAGTATGCGTCTATGATTTCATTGTCGAGCCACGTGCGTCCTTTGAGGACCCTTAAATGAGCAATGGACAAGTCAATACCCAAGATAGTATTGACGATCACAGTATCCTCATTCGCAGGCTGGTTCCAAATACTGAGCATGAATTTATGCTCCATTGATTATGGCTCAACCTTGTCCTCTTCCACTACCAGTCTTGGTCGTTTAAAAGTCTGTAAGTTTTTTAATTTTTTTATATAGACTTTCCTGTTCGGCGTCTTTCTCTTTTTTCGAGCCCTCAAGTCATATCCTGAGTCCTTCCCTTAACCATCGGCCTTACTATTTGCATTAGATAGTTTTACTAGTATTGATTTTAATGATGTTGGCTACAACTCGCGAGGAGGCTGGGTAACTGGAATACCCTCATTGACCACTTCATGCAAGCCCTTGAGCGGAGGTTCAGGGGCAAGGGGTTGGGGTGCAGGGGGTGCAGGGGTTCAGGGGCTGATGGCTGGGGGAAGGGGGTTATGAGGAGGAGGTTTGAGGGAAACGAATGTGTTGAAGAGAACGGAGGAAAAAATATCAACCTATATCAGTACGAAAATGATGTTAAAAATTTTAGTGCTAAATGTAATAGCGGTCGGCTATCTTAAGTTAGCGGACCGCTAACGTAAGATAGCAGGCCACTAACATAAGATAGCAGGTTGCTAACCTAAGATAGAGAACCGCTAACTTAAGTAGGCGGACCGCTATCTTAGTGTGACAGCCCGACGTTTTCCCTTCTCGTACATGGAAAAGGTCGCGCCGTCAGATCACCTAACATGATCCTGTTATACAAGGGCATCGTGTACAAAGTGTTACATATGCGAAAGCAAATTGAATTAACTCTGATACATAGAAATATGACAATAACTAATATTCATTCATTTATCTAAAGCAGCAAACTGAATAGGAATATAAACAAAAACCTATACATGAAGTAGTAAACTATCTCAAATCACACTGCTGTTTATACATATTTAATGTTTAAAAATATATTTCTCTCTCCTAAACCTCTCAAGAAAAGAAGTCCTCAGTAGAACCTTCCTTCTCGTCCTCCTCCTTAGACTGGTAGGTAGGATTAGCTTCGTGCTCAGGGTCTTGAGCACTATCTGCAGCTAAGATATAAAGTCGTAGGATGAGTTATCATCAAAGCTCAGCAGGGAAAATTAAAATGCTAATTTATATGTTAGATTATTCATTCATGTCTAAATGTAAAATAAAATGAAACACATGTCATCTTATATTAGGTCTATTCTAGCATCCATATATCCTAGCAGTATATAACAGAACAAGCACTAAATCATATCATTATTGTATCATGCTGACAATGCTAGCATATTCATGCTGACAAGGAATCAGGCGAGATCAATGAATCATACTGAAACAAGACATGTACAAGAATAAGAAACAAGAAAATCAAGCTCCCGAGTTAACGGGATCACTTGTCAAGCTCTCGAGTTAGCGGGATCACTTGGACCGAGAAAATCAATCTCCCGAGTTAGCGGGATTACTTGGACGAGATATCAAGCTCCCGAGTTAGCGGGATCACTTGGACGAGATATCAAGCTCCCGAGTTAGCAGGATCACTTGTTTCAAGATGAATTAAAGACGTGTACATGAGATCAAGGATAACAGAACATGAACAATGCATGGTATATATGCAAGCACATCGTGAACAGATATCATGTAGCAAAACTGATTTGAATAATTGAACCCACATGATCATATAAAATTGCAATTATTATAATCATTGATATTCATGTATCCAAGCTAAACTAGCATCATAATCATGTAAAGCATATATCAAGTCTGTAGATTCCTAAGCTGATCTTGTAGCAAAACTTATTTGAATAATTGAACCCACATGATCATATAAAACTGCAATTATCATAATCATTGATATTCATGTATCCAAGCTAAACTAGCATCATAATCATGTAAAGCATACATCAAGTCTGTAGATTCCTAAGCTGATCTAACACCAGCAGTCATAGTAATACATTGAAAACTAGCATGTGTATACATTATACTTCCTCTAAACTCATCAAGTATCATCATACATATAAATTCATCCACTGATCGATATCAAGTCATCTAAATTGGTTTGACAATAGTTCTAATATAATATGTGTTAAGCTGATCTTATCGAACTGATATGCTCATAATCATTTATCGAAACTTTTATTAGTATAATCTGAAACTTGCATAATACTAAACCAGCATACTAACCTAGCATAACTATTCATATTCATTCATTGAAACTGATCGTATCCTCTTTTCCATCTCACTGAATTAGCATTACTGATCTTGCATGTTTATATATCATGAAACTAGCATACATAACTGACTGAGTTAACTATTGATTAACGCTGAACTTATCCAAGCTGAACGTATCAAAGCTACACTATCATGTTCATACTAATTCAAAACTGAGCTTCTTATTCTTAACTAATAGTTTATCCAAAATGAATTTAACAAAGTTGAATACTTTAAGACTGAATTCATCAAAACAACATTGGCATGGTACTACTAATCATCTTTATATATCATATTTTTCATCCTTACTTCTTAACGTTAATTCGAGCATATCTTATCCATTCCAAATTAAATATCACATTACAGCTGGTAACTATTCATAGGTTACTGATATCCATCATGCAAAACATTCCTTCGTTTACTAATATCTATCATCCTCAGAAAACAAAATTTAATCAGATATCATATTTTCTATACACATGATTCTACTAAGAGTTTACTTAAATAGATGAGAAAATAAAACTCACTATCATTTAGTTCAGGAAAGTCCCTACAATAGCATACATCGAATTTATCTCATTATGAGTAACTATTTTATACTTATAGCTTTATTAAACAAAATAATTCTATATGCTATCTAGATGTGAATGAGCAATTAAAATACAAGTTAGCAAAGTACATTCCCTACCTTACACCAGGTTTACGAGTAATTAGTTTCCTGTGCATGCTCGTCTTCAAGCAAACGCGTCATGTGCACCAAGTGGCACCTAGGAATGTCGTTCATAGGTTTAGTATTTTTAATGGTTTATTGGGTCAACATAGACCCCAATTATGGATAATTTATGGTTCCAAGTCTAATGGTCAAACTCAACAAGTCAACCCAACATAAACCCCTGATAGAGGTGTCACTAAACGTGTCAAATACAGGATTGCCGCGACAAGCAACATAGGTTGCCGCGGCAAGCTTTGCAGTTGAGCATGTTGCCGCAACTTGTGACCCATTTTTGACCCCTTCAATGTCTAATTCAGGAATTTATTAAAATATAAAATTGTAGGGCTCGTTGTCCCCTTTCCAACGCATCAAGAATCGTGTCATTTGGAGTTCGGGGTCAAAAGTTATGACTAAAATACTGACCAAAGGTCTGAGTACACTGTTGCCGCGGCAAGCCCTTCAGCTGGCCTTGTTGCCGCGGCAAGTCTTTCAGCTGGCTTTGTTGCCGCGGTAACCCTATAAGGTTGTCACGGCAAGCCTGTGTAGTTTTAGCTTGTCGGGGTTGTCTTCTTGGCCTTTCTATGGTGGTCTGTGTCGTGCAGTGCCTTTGTGCACCTTGGTGTTGTACCCTTTTTGCTTGTGTAACTATATTTTATATATATATATATATATATATATATCTTCATATATATATATATATATATATATATTTTCCATTTACAGATTGTCAATGAAGATTCAGAGTGCAGCAGTCTGCACTCAAATGCATACTCAGGCTAATTTCTAAGCTGCAAGTTCTTAGGATCAAATCTTCTGTATAAGAACAAATAAATCACTAACCTTTTTTGTGTTATTACGATCGCATCGGTGCGGTGCCGATCATCTAGTGACGCTGCGCTTGCCGAGCCAGCGAACTACAAAGATTGTTTTATACTTAACAGAGGTCGCAAACAAATTGGCTTTCTCTACAAAATTGGCTTTGAAGAATTCAACCAGAGAGTCAACTGAAGAAGATGGAGAAAATTTTACTGGAGTTTATAGCGATTGCTGCACTTTGCGTGCATGCTTTCGTTCGATGACTCACCTTGGTCGTGTAGTGAGGTAAAGACGGCAACAACTTATAAGCTTCTTAGGTTCTAATTCCATGATAGGTTAGTACTTTATGAATGAATGTATCTTCAAATAATCCAAAATAAGATTCTCACTACTACAAAGTTAATACATAAAGGAATTGGATAAGCTTTATAGGTTGGTTGTCATATAAGGCAAGTACACCATTTAATCATATGTAGTTATATATAATTGGGGTTATTGGGTATGGTTGGCTTTACTTCAAATGTAAGTCTTTAACACTTTACGACGTGTATTAGCGGCTCTTCGTCTTTCGTGTAAAACATGTACACGTACACGTATATTGCTATCTGCTTCAAGTATCTAATTAACTAGAAGTACTTTAAATGTTTTCTTTTAGTATCAAACTTCAAGTGTGGTTTACATACACAATTCCTACATCTATGATGGCCTACAATTACTGGGGCACTACGGACCGCACACTCTACTATAAATGAACACTTTGTGTCCCGTGTTAGGCACCCGCTAGACCCTACTCGAGTTCATACTCAGTATTGTCAGGATAAAAATGTGACAGCTATTACACTTAGGCTAGCGGTCCGCTGACTTAAATTAGCGGAAAGTTAGCGGTCCGCTAACTTAAGATAGCGGCCGCTTTTTGAAGAGTTAAATATGCTTGTAACAAATTTCAATATGGATTTCATAGATGTAGTACCTTTGACAGATGAGATTTGATAGCTTCGAGATCCTTAAGTAATGTGATGTTTTCTCTTGTTAGATAAGCTACGTTCTCTTGTAAAGACCCTACTTGCTCTTGTGGGGTCTTCTTATCTCTCTTCAGCTACTCAATAGTTATAGCTTGTCCTTTTAAAATCGTAAAGGCGCTCTTGAAATCACCCTTTATTTTTTTAACCATCATCCAGAGCGATGTGCACTCCTTCCTTAGTTCAGTTACTTCATTGATAAGTTGGGGATGCTTAACCGGCAATTCCCTGGTTGGTTGCTACCTACTTTCTGGTTGCTTGCCCTTTGATTCTAGTTGTTAACATATAATGACCTCATACTAGTCGTTATCATCACTGTCATCATCGTCATCCTCATTATCTTCATCGTCGTCATCATGAGGCTCCTGGGCTCTTTTTTGTGGACTTGTCTCATAAGCTGGGACATTTTATTCATGTTTTCTTTTTTCGGTCGGGTCTTCTCTTTCATGTTCCCTTGTCATCTCTCTTTCTATACAGAAGAGACAAACTGACCTATATTGTAACTCGTGTTTCTCAACATCGAGTTCTATGATGATTCGAGATTTAAGAAATTTCTCTCTAAAAAAATTTGGATTCTGGCTAAATTTCAAGGCTTCCCATTTCATCAACCTCATAAATAGATTTTTCAGTTTCATACGAGGGGGGATGACTCGTGGGAAGTGATCCAACGCCCATATCTGTAGGGCCATAGTGTACCTGTAGATATTATATTGCTCCTTTTCCAATGTTTTGGCAGTTTTCCTTATGAGTATCGCTTTCGATATGCACTCGACTAAATTCTTGTAAACTGCCAAGCCCCAAGGGAACTCATTGAACTTTTTGAGGTTATCGATTAAGTCCAAATGTTGACTATTCACTTCTTGGTATGTGTCTGGAGGTAAGAACGAGCAGACGAGAAACAACAACAATAATTTTAAAACTTCATCATTGGAGAGCTGAGCACTTTCCATAATTTCTTCAATAAGGGCCCTTTTAGCCAGCTGCCCCCCCTGAAAGAATTTGTATCAAATTGTTTCTTGCTCCACCACTGGCATAGGCAGAGGCTCATACTCAGGCTCCGTCAACATGTTCAATCCTAAAATCAAAACTATGTCTATATCCTGCAGCACTACATTGAAATTCCTGGCTTTGAAAACGTTATCTTGAACCCAGATGCTCAATATCACATCAATCGAGTCTCCAATAAATACTAATTTCTCAGATATTCTAAATAGATGACCGAAACTTGATTGATCTAGTATCATCTTCCTCTCTTCATTATAACGCATGTAAAATTTTCAAAACACTCACCCCAGTACACTTCTCTAAGGCTTATAGAGTCTTCGCCATTATAGAATCAGTTGGTAAGATCTGCAAAAAAACATAACAAAAACTAAAAAAGAAAATAAGATGTTAAATATATCTCCGCTATCTTGACCACTAACTTAAGGTAGCGGCCAAGATTACGGAATGATAGGACAGGACAAGGGATTAGAATATTTATAAAAAAAGTAAAAAAAATTACTTGGTTGTAATGGAAGTTCTCGGTTGCTATCTCGCCGCTATTTCCCCACTTTGTTGTCGCTCTCTCTGTTTTTATAGTATAATAGTTAAAAGTAAAAAGTAAAAAGTGATATATAGTTTAAATATATAAAGAATTTTTAAAGTCAAGGGTTTTTAGACATTTTCAGATGTCGGTGCTGACGTGGAAATGGCTTGACTTAGAGTTGGCCTATTATGCAAAATTTGAAATTATAGGCCTGTTTTTGCAAATACCCAAACCTTTAGGGCCAAAAGTGTAAATTTCCCTTTGAAAGGTCTACTAGTTTTCTAGAAGGACCATAAAAAATGCATTGGAGGAAACGTTTGGGGGCAGACTAATATTTCATACTTTTGTGTCGCGTTGACTTACATAAAAGTGTGTTTTAGCTGCAACCTAATTTTGGCTATTCACACGACAGTTTATTTCCTTTATAGACGAGTGCCATAGCAGCTCTCTTATATTATCATTTGCAGGCAAAGTGCAAGGGATGACATGTCACGACGCTATTGGCCAGTCAGCACCACGTTAGTCGCCTGTACTTTGGCTGTACAAACGAGGCATTAGTAGAGGTGAAGCGGATCTTTTACCCTATTGAGCTATCATTTCTACCAAAACTAATTACTGATGGAGAGCGTTTTGAGCGTGACCTCCTCTAGAGCTAATGCAGTGCAAGTCACGACAAACGAATACATGGAAATCCTAGATTGATGTAGGTCTACTCGAGGTTATATAATAGTGATTAGTAGAAATTTGGGCAAGACACTAGTAGAAATCATGGACTCAAACATCAGAAAATTGCGCGAAGGATCATTCTGGAACGGAAACGTCCAAATAGTCAAAAGTCACGACTTTGTCGTGAGATCCACGTTTTCAGGGAAAATTCTTTCGTTTAGGGCCCGAAAATAGCAATTTTGCTATTTTAAGAAAGAGGTTGTACAAATCATAATCCATTCGTTTGAATTTTGACTTATTTTTACCGATAACATCTTTCCATCTATGATCTTATCTTATTTTTACTTTTTTTTACTAATTTTTGCTATTTTCTATTTAGTGGTTGTAAGCTGGACCAAAATTAATTATTATTGAATATTTAAATATTTTGAGGTCTTTTAGAGATCTTTGTTTCCCGTTTCTCTTAGTATTCATATGAATCAACAAAAAATACTACAAAAAATAAGATTATTAGCGGCAGTTTTTTGCAGTAGAAATCAACAATTCTAGTAGAAGATTGGTGTGAGTGCTACATCAAAGGCGCACGAGGACGGTATAGGGACCCAACAATTCCCCATCACTAGTATCACCCGAGTGGAATCTGAACCCTTGACTTGTCTCCGGTAACACTTATAGCTTATACCTCATTGAGCTACCATTCCTACCAAAACTAATTGGGAATGAAAGAGAGTTATACACGGACCCAACAGCCTCCCTTTGACAAAAGATTGAGGCCGATTCTCAATGGACTATTATAGTGATTGGATCGCTGTCCCCAATTAATTTTCTTCGTAAAGTGAAGTTGAACACAAATGGCCGTGAATTCCTTTTGTTTGCAGACTTTAGGCCACTGTCACCCAGGATAAGGACTTGTTCAACACATCTGAGAAAAGCGCACAAATAAGGGCAAGAAGCTGCTTTAGAACATTTTTCTTCAAGCAAGCTACTTTACAACATTTTTCTCCACCTGTATTCTAAGGATAGTAGATTTCCCCACATGCCTTTGCTGCCTAAAAATTATAACAATGAATCACATTTTTAACAATATCAAGCTCCAAGGCTTTTATTATTATTGGGATTTGATAAAAAACCTTTCTCCATTCAATTAAAATCATTTCATAAATAAATAAATATTCAATTAAAATCATTTACCCCTAGTGAGAACCAAGTTTTAAAATCAATATTTGCTCACATTTTGTCACGTTCTGAATATCTAAAGCCCAACATGACTGCTTTGGTATGTGTGTCTGACACGAAAATAGAGACAAACTTAAATTTTATAATAATAATATTAAAATCAATAAGTGTAATCTGTACGCATGTGAAATCATGTGTCACACGTGACAAGAATCTGAGACTTGGTTAGACCTTCGATAGAATGCTACGCAACCTAAGTGTGGTGTGTATATTCAACACCAGAACCAAACTTTTGAAAATAGAAATATCAAGGATATTTCCTGGTTTTTAGGTTCTAAGAGGAGGAAGAAAGGTTAGAGGTTCTTCTCTCTACTTCTCTCCTTCCTTCTCATTTGCTCTGGTTTTCCTGACTGTTAGATCGCTTTGTGCACGGCATATACATCTCGTGTAACATGAACAGAGTTCTAGAGAACTCTCTTTGTGAATACAAGGTGTAGGTGTCTTCTAAATCCTTGTTGTGTTGATCTAAGAGTGTGTGAAATCGACGTCGGTACGCTGTGTCTGAGTTGGAGAAGTGTGCACCTCTAAGTGGCAGCGTGGAATTGCTCTCCTAACTCCGTGGATCGCTAACAGCGGCGAAATCTCCAACTTCGGATTCAAAACCCATTTTGAAACAAAGTTGCCGTCAACCATGGAAACGGCCACAAAGAGGTGAGGTAATGCGTGCTTGATGTAGTTTTGGATGTCCTATTATATATGTGTGTGACTTGATGAAGATCATCGATGTTACTATAGAAATGAGTTTAAAATAACGAACCAGAGACCTAACTGAAACTGTCAAAGTCGAACGATCGATTCTGATGATCAATCGATCGAATCTAACAAGGCCTTATGGCTTTTGGGTTCTGAAGAATTCAAACTATTCTATTTGAGAATTGATAGTTCGAATTGTGATTCGAACGATCAAATTGGTAATTCAATCAATCGAATTGTATATTACATCTATAGAACATAAGTATAAATTCTGGAGGTTAAAACCCGATAAATTCGAAAGATCGAATTGGGAATTCGATAGTTCGAACTTAAAATCGATCGATCGAAGTTTGAATTCGATCGATCGGATTGTATAAATAGTTATACAAATAGGAGGTCTGAATTTTTGGGAAATGACTTCTGAAGGTTCAAACGATTCAAATTTGAGAACGAACATTCGAAATGGAATTCGAACGATTGAATTGGGGAATCCGAACGTTCAAAGTACCCTGAGTCTGTATACCTTTAGAGGCCTAGGAAATTTGATCGATCGAATTTCTCAGCTTATGGAATTCGAACGATACGAATTCCCCTGTTCTGTCTGCTTTGATTTCCTCAAGGAAACACCATGGTACATCGTACCAGTCAATTATCTGACATTTCTGACACTTAGTACAATGTACGTATGGTCTAGGTTAAAATTGGGAGACTCTAAAAGGCTTTGGATTTGCTTAGGAAGGCGTGAATTAAGGTAGGGGAAATTCAATCTAAATTACATTTATTCTAAATTCATGGTCTATAAAGGCTTGTATTCTGACACATGTTTTTCGTATTATTGTTTTAAAGCATGCCTTGCATATAAATGAAAGATCTGTCATTTCTGATTTTTGACACCTGAATTCCTGACATCTGATTTCTGACACCTAAATTCTTGATATCTGATTTCTGACACCTGATTCCCAATCTTATATGATATACATATGATTTAAAGTTCATGTGATGAATCCTACCGACGCGGCGGGATATCCATGACCGACACGGCAGGATATCCGTGTATCTGTTCTATAATTTACCTGACACAAGTTGCTCTCATTACACAGAAGCTTGTTGCAATTCTTGAAATTATTCATTGAACGACGATGGTAGGGATTACCCATCGACGAACATTTGGCTATCACGTGCTATATGCACGGGAGTTATTTAAGTATAGATTTAAGTCATGTAAATAAAATAAGCATTTCATCTGAAACTTCTGAACATAAACCTGATTCCTGGTATTTTCATATCTGTTTTTTGTTATTCAAACCTCAACATCTGTTATATGATTAGCCTGTTTTGAAATATCTGCTTTTGATCATCTGTTTTAATATATGTTCTGATAACCATACTTTATAGTTAAGATGAAATATAATTGAGTTTCTTCTATTGAGCTTAGATGGTTAGCTCACCCTAACTTTATGTCATAGGTTCTGAGGCTCGAGTTGCTAGTACTGAGAGTGATCCTGATTATCAGCCAGAGGTAGAGGCTGAGGAGGAGGATACCGACGTGCCTGTAGACGAGTACTCCCCGTAGTCTTGGTACTTAGTCTTATTTTTTAGGGTTATGTATAGGATTTTTCTAGATTATTGCGCCTGGTGGCCCCCCCTGTTTTTGTATATTTTTTTTGTAACTACTTTTACTTTACTGTTGTATACATTTTATAAGAACCATTATTGAGAATCATTATTTTAGGTGATGGATGGCCATCACCAGTGGTTCTTTCTGGTTCTTTTTTGAGGATGTATACCCAGTTCTTCTTTATATATTTGTTCTCTTTTATGTTGTGTCTTATGATGACTCTATCTGCCTCATTGGATGGTGTCTGCTCTGATTTCCGCTACATGAGCAGACACATGTGTGTTTTATTCTGGGGATCGTTGGTGACGATGATCCTGATGGCACGGGTTTTTGGGTGCAGAAATTTGAGCTGTCACAGTTGGTATCATAGCTTATGGCTTTAGGTTCGGAACCATGGGGACTATGGGCTTGATTGTTTATACAATCTGTATACTGATCAATATTATTGTTTTTACAATGACTGACAAGTATGGCCCCAAGGTTCAGAGGCCGAGGCAGAGGTAGAGACGGACCAAGGATGGTTCCGTTACAAGACGTTCTCGAGGGCATTGGTACATCTAGGGAAATTGAATTCTTTTCCGACTCAAATGTCGTTCCCTTAGGAACCGGAAGAAGAGATCATGGTAATGAACGAGTTGAGCAAGTGTTGGAGGCTTTGGCTAACAACATGGCTCAACAGACAGCCTCTATGGCTCAACATACTGCTGCTATGGCTAAGCAAGCAGAGCTGATTGCAGCCAGACACCAACAACAACCCTTTGGGTTTGCTGAGTTTAGGAGAATGAGACTGTAATAGCCCGAAAAATCACACTAAACTATGACCTCGGGATCCGTGCCCGATCGGTCACAGGTTTAACCAAACGAAAGTCCAATAGTTAGCATGAAGTGTGATGAACGGATGAGATGTGATAAATTGAATGTCTATGTGGTGTGTGTTGTGGGGATGTAGTCGCATACACCTATCACGGTGTATGTGCTCAACACACAAGTGAGGAAAGGGATAAAAGGGTTTAATAACCCTAGATGTGTATTTTTGGTTGTTGAAGGAGAGTAAAGAAGAGAGAGAAAGAGAGAGAAGTAAGAGAGGAGTTATTGCAACTGATTGGAGGGGAGATTCAAGAGATAAAAGACAGATTCAACGCGATTTGGATCTGTTAGAGCCAAAGCTGGAAACCCTAGCCTTCCAACTATTTGATTGAAATCAACTTGAGATCTATTCAAGGTAAAATTTTTGTAAATAAAATGCATAGATGATAGGGTTTAAATTGTGATTGAATGTGGGTTAAATTATAGGATAATGGCTTAGAAAAATAGAGGAAAAAGTATGGAAAAAGATTGGGAAGAACAGCTCGAAAGGGGCTGAATCTGACAATTTCGATTAATCGAAATTGGGTTTCGATTAATCGAAATTGGCCAGGAAGTTGAAAGGTCAGAGGACCCCGATTTCGATTAATCGAATTTGATTTCGATAATCGAATTTGATTTCGATTAATCGATCTTTTTGAATTTCGATTAATCGATTTGGGGATCGATTAATCGACCGAGAACTCTCCGGGGACCCTGTGGGTTGGAGGAAATGACTTGAGGAAAATCACTAATCGAAATGGGATTTCGATTAATCGATTTTAGTTTTCGATTAATTGATTTGGAATCGATTAATCAACTTGTGAAACTTCATTTGTTGAGCGAGTCGACTTTGCGAAAAGAAGAATTTGATTAATCGAAATTGGATTGATGTCGAATGAAAACTTCATTTATTGAGCGTGAGTCTACTTTGCGAAAAGAAGAATTTGATTAATCGAAATTGGATTCGATTAATCGAATGAAAGCTCATTTATTGAGCGAGAATCGACTTTGCGAAAAGGAGAATTTGATTAATCGAAATTGCTTGATTAATCGATATTGACCTTGATTAATTGATTTTGGAAATCGATTAATCGAATCGATCGATTCGATGTCGATTTTGGAATTCGATTAATCATTGAGATAAATTATGTTGACTTTTGGGTTTGACTTTAAGATTCTTGGAGGTCTTATACCTCCTTTATTACATCCTTTGTGATGTGTTTCACTGTTATGTGGTACCATAGGTGATGCGTGTGGACTAGTGCACAAGGAGCCACGTGGGACCTTGATGCATTGATCAAATGAAGACTTGAGGTAGGGAACACCTTGAACATGTACTTTATTTTACATGAGCATGTATGTAGTGATATAGATTTTCATTCAAATGTTTAATTGCTTAAGAATTGTGAAAAGTGTGTGTGCGTATGACATCCATAAGAGAAATTCTAATAAGCCATCCCCAGGGGATGAAGAAGTAAAGAGAGGAGAGCATCAGGTGTGATGCAAGTAAGTAAATGGATACATCCGTGGATGTATTCAAGGATTGAATCATGTTTGATAGGGCCTAAGCGATATAAGATAGCACATTTACGGTGAATAACTATATGTAAGGCACCGATATTTTGTTATTTGAGGTTTGATAGGGTACCCCACCGGCGTGGCGGGATATCCACGACCGGCGGGATATCCGTGACGTCTGGCGGTAAACCGTAGGCGGTCGGCTTATCCGTACATAGTAAGCACACCCCAGGGGTGTTGATTTGAGACAAGTGAAACCCCGCCACCAATCCCCAGGGGAAAGGGGCTTGGGTACTATTTGTATTCCCAGGGAATACGGTTAAAATTGTCTATATAGATGACGATGATGGGTATCTCATCGGGGCTCGATGCTATATTGCTCGGGGATTACTTAAGTTGAAAGTTTAAGTTTTGCTTTAGGCCTTCTCAGCATCATTCATGAGTAAATGAAAACATATGTAATCAATAGTAAAACGAAATGCTTTTTAACTGTTTCATCAATAATTGCATAGATACTTCATGCATGGCATATCATGGAATATATGTGAGTTATAATTTATATGTTCAACCGTGTTTGTTCCCTATTGAGCTAGGATGTAGCTCACCCTATAGACTATACGTCGCAGGTCCACTACTAGCAGTTGCCGAGGCTTCAGGAGACGCTAATCTCGGCGAGTCGGACCTTGCGGCCGGTGAAGAGTTGGAGCCACCTCCAGAGGACTTCTTCTAGAGGACTCCGTTGTGCCACTTTGAGGGATTTTGGAGAGAGTTTTTGTACGGCTTGGTATGTCAAGCCTTGATTCTGTTTAAACCATGTATATAGATATAGATGGGATTATTCTTTTGGGGTGAACCATCCGTGATGATTGCTATCATCGATGGTTCGGATCGGTTCTCCATTCATGTAGAGGCATGAGGGTAGAACTGTCTTTTGGAGAGTTAATTAATATAGATTCAAATTCTGAAATTTTGTTTATTATTTTATTGCAATGCTTGATATACCAGTGTTCCGTGCTTAGCTAAGGGGCATGGTCAAGATGATCGTGCTGATGGCATGGGTTTCGGGGTGCCGAAATCCGGGCTGTCACAGAGACCTCCTAACTTTTCAGGTTAGACAGACCCTATAGAAGTCGAGGGTTGGCTTGAAGAAATGGAAAAGGTGTTTGAGGTGCTTCAATGCACCAATGTTGGGAAGGTTCGTTGGGCAACCTTCAAGCTAGACGGTGAGGCAGGGCCATGGTGGAAGCCTGTGTCCAGGACTAGAGAATAGGAGATCCCCAACACTCCTTGGACATGGACAGAGTTCGTTGATACATTCAATGATCAATACTTTTCCAAAATAGTAAGACATCAATGGGAGGTATAGTTCTTCAAGTTAGAACAAGATAAGATGTCAGTATGCGAATATGGAGTGAAATTCACTAGACTCTCGAGGTTTGCACCTCAGCATGTAGCCAGAAAGTTAATGAAGGCCAGAAAATTTCAACTTGGTCTGAGGCCAAACATACAGGAGAGAATAGCTATGTGGGAGTTGGAAACCTATGGGGGCGTGATGTCGAAGGCCCTCATTACTAAGGAAGAGATCCAGAAACTATTTTTGAGGAGAGATTAGCTGAGAAAGGATAGGGTTTCACAGGGGCAGTCAGGTACCTATGCTCAAGTGAATAAGCGGTAAAAGTTTTTACGACCACTTAGCTATCCTACTCAGACAACTTACTCGCAACAGGCTGCTTCTTTAGGACCGAGCTCTTATTAAACACCATTTGTGCCTATATCATCCAGACCCTTCTGATCTTCTGGTTCTTCTACTAGTGGAGCTTCTGTTGCGCAGGGGTCTTCACGGGCCTCATCATTTTCTCCAGCTCCATTATGTGTAAAGTGTGGAAAGTCACACAAGACAGAGGATAGCAGGAGGGATATTGGAGCTTGCTTCAGATGTGGCAAGATGGGTCACATGGTCAGGAATTGCCTGGAGGAGAGCAAGGAGAGAACTAGTTCGACACCCACTCAGAGATCTTCTCGACCTACTGTTTAGGGTCGAGCATATTCCGTCACAGCTGTTGATGCCCAAACATCTAATGATGTGATCCAAGGTATCATTATGCTTTGAGAGTTAAATTTTATCTGTTATATATTATAATGAATGTTCTAATAAATTATGTACGTAGTGATATTCTCGAACACCATACACTTGATGTGCATTTAATCGATTTTTCTTTGAATAAAAATAAGGTACCCTTTCTTTAAGCAAAGTTGGGGATACATGTGAAACGGAGGCACGAGTGTTGATCGATCCCGGGTCTACTCACTCCTTTATTACCCCACAGTTCTCAGCACGTATGGGCATTACGCCTGAGACGTTAGATTTCATATTAGCAGTGACAGTTCCTATGGGTAGTTCAGTGAAGACAGACATCGTGAACAAATCAGTCATCATTCGAGTTGAAGGTCATGAGATTAGGGCAAACTTGATATTATTGAATATGGTGGGATTTGACATAATATTGGGAATGGACTGGCTATCTGCTTACCATGCAAGCATCGATTGCCTTCCAAAAGTGATAACTTTTCATCCTCTAAAGATAAAGTCGTTTTAATTTTACAGAGTGAAGTCTAGGGTAGCACCTTTCATATCAGCTATTCGGGCTGAACGTCTGATGAAGAATGGGTGCAGTAGATACATAGCCTTCCTACAAGAGCAACGAGAAGATAAGAATATCATTATTGATATTTTTGTTGCTTGTGAGTACCCTGATGTGTTTCTCGAGGACTTACCTGGATTACCACCGGAGCGAGAGATCGAGTTCGCTATCGAGTTTGCTCCAGGTACTAAATCGTTGTCCAAAGCTCCATATCGCATGGCTCCTATAGAATTAAAGGAGTTGAATGAACAACTGCAAGAGCTTCTAAACAAAGGGTTTATCTGACCTAGTGTGTCTCCTTGGGGAGTACCAGTTTTATTTGTCAAAAAGAAAGATGGTTTGATGTGGCTCTACATCGATTACCGTCAGCTGAATAAGTTGACGATTAAGAATCGTTACTCGCTTCTGCGAATAGATGATCTTTTTTATCAGGAGTGAGGTTTTTCTATAAGATTGACTTGAGATCAGGTTACCATCAGCTGAGAGTCAAAGCTGAAGACATTCAGAAGACAACATTCAGAACCTGATATGGACACTATGAGTTCTTGGTGATGCCATTTGGGTTAACAAACGCTCCCGCGTCATTTATGGGCTTGATGAATCGAATATTCAAACCACATTTAGACACATCGATAGTCATTTTCATAGATGACATCCTCATCTATTCAAAGATGCAAGAGGAACATGAGCAATACCTGTGAGTAGCTCTACAAACCCTCAGAGATCACAAATTGTATGCAAAACGCAGTAAGTGTGAGTTTTAGCTCGAGCAGGTCAGTTTCCTAGGCCACGTCGTCTCCAAGGAGGGTATAACGGTCGATCCATCAAAGATCGAATCTATGGTGAATTGGGAGCAACCGAAGACAGTGACGAAAATTCGTAGTTTCCTTGGCTTAGCGGGATACTATCGACAATTTGTAGAATGTTTCTCCAAACTCTCGGGTCCGCTTACACAATTTACGAAAAAGAATGCTAGATTTGATTGGACAGAGCAGTATGAGCAGAGTTTTCAAGAACTCAAGAAGTGTTTGACTACTGCGCCAGTACTGGATATACCTTTAGGTGGTGGAGGTTTTGCAGTATATAGTGACGCTTCAAACAATGGATTGGGCTGTATTATTAATCAAGACAAGCGAGTCATTGCTTATGGATCTAGGCAACTCAAGGACCACGAGAAGAACTATCTGGCTCATGACCTTGAGTTAGCATCCGTCATCTTTGCTCTGAAGATCTGGAGGCACTACCTATATGGTGAGATATTTGACATCTTTACAGATCACAAGAGCCTTAAGTACCTGTTTACTCAGAAAGACTTGAATATGCAGCAGCGAAGGTGGATGGAGTTCCTTAAAGATTACGATTGTTCCATCCAGTATCACCCTGGGAAAACCAATATTGTAGCGGATGCTCTGAGTCGGAAGTCTTCTGCTCAATTGTCACATTTCATTACTAGAGTGTGCCGGTGGCACTTGAGGATATAGCCTTGTATGACATGAGATTCGATGTTAAAGGTTTAGGAGCGTTGATGACTACCATTGTCATCCGACCCACATTATTCGAAAACATCCGCAAGCTTCAGATGATATTTGATGAGCTTATGACCATCAGAAAAGGGGTGATCAATGGTATCAGACCAGATTTCTCCATCAGGGAGGATGGTACCTTGTTATTCCAGGACCGAGTGTACATACCTACCAGTGTTGAGCTTTGGGACACTATTTTGGAAGAGGCTCACAAATCAATGTATGCCATACATCCTGGGAGCAACAAGATGTATCAGGATTTGAGAAAGAGCTTCTGGTGGAGAGGCTTGAAGAGGGACGTTACTGAGTATGTGTCCAAGTGTCTAGTCTGCCAGTAAGTAAAGGTGGATCATAGAAATTCGGTCGGATTATTGCAACCATTGCCGATACCTGAGTGGAAATGGGAAGCTATTTCTATAGATTTTATTTTGGGGTTGCCAAAGACGCTGAGGAAGCATAATGTCATCTAGGTCATTGTGGATAGACTGACTAAATCTATACATTTCTTATCATATAACACTACTTATACTGCCAGCAAGCTAGCAGAGTTGTACCTCAAGGAGATCGTTAGACTTCATGGTATACCGGTCAGTATAGTGTCTGACAGAGACCCGCTCTACACATCACAATTCTGGCAGAGATTTTAAGAAGGGATGGGGTCTAGACTTGATTTCAGCTCAACGTTTCATCCTCGGACAGATGGGCAAACTGAGAGAGTGAACCAAATCATTGAAGACATGTTACGTGCTTGCATGCTGGATTTTCACGGGTCATGGGACCAACACTTACCTCTGATTGAGTTTACATACAAGAACAGTTATCAGACTAGCATCGATATGGCTCCCTACGAAGCCTTATATGGTCGACGATGCAGATCTCTATTGAATTAGGAGAAAGTTGGCGAGAAATTTATTCTGAGACCAGATATCATGGACAGCACAACTGAGACGGTTCGGTTGATCCGCGAGAGATTACGAGTCGCTCAAAGTCGCCAAAAGAGTTATGCCGATCTTCATAGGACGCACGTCAAATTTCAGGTGAGCGTGATTACGTTAATACTTTAAATCTTCCTTATCCATTCATTGGTATGAAATTTAACACCTGTTTTCAGATAGGAGACAAGGTCTTTGTAAAGATCTCACCAACAAAGGACGTGATGCATTTCGGCAAATGTGGAAAGCTAAGTCCACGTTATGTTGGACCTTTTGAGGTGTTGGGTCGAGTTGGAGAGGTTGCTTACAGGATTGCTCTGCCATTATAGCTAACAAGCATGCACAATATATTCCATGTGTCAATGCTAAGGAAATACATGAAGGACCCAACCCACATCTTGGATTATCAACCCATTAATCTTCAAGAAGATCTAACACGGGTTGAGGAGCCAATGCAGATCTTGGACCATAAAGAGCAAGTCTTGCGGACCAAGCGCATTCCTCTAGTACTAGTAAAGTGGCTAAACCATTCAGCTGGGGAAGCTACTTGGGAGCACGAGGCTGAAATGCGTGACCAGTATCCGCACTTGTTTGACTGATGCGCGAGGTAATTTTTGAAATTTTTTGGTTAACTTCATTGTGCATTGTGTTTTCTTTTATAAAAGGTGTTTGATAGTGAAGTACAGACACATTGTGGACCATGGGTGATTGTATACCTATGTATCGTGTATAGAATATTTAAATAATATTTAGGTGATCCCCTATGGTCCATAAGAATAGGTTAATTGGAGCAAAAGAACTACAAAATAGGAAACAACCCTGCTTTTAAAAATTCGATCGATCTAATCTAGGGTTCGAACAATCGAATGGTAGTTCGAATCAAAGGTTCGAACCATGGATTTGATGTGATTCGAACAGTTCGGAGGTGGTTTCGAATGATCGATTTTATGATTCAAACGGTTCGAAATTAGTATCTGAATGATTGAAAGTATCGGGTTGGGTAAAGATATGAGCAATTCGAACGATCAAAATTGGAATTTGATCAATCGAATTTATCAATTTAAGTTACACTGGGATTTTATTTTCCCCATTCACAAGGTTCAAAAACTCAAGAGTTCGAGCTTTCCTTCCTCCGTTTGTGTTCGAAGTTCATCATCGGCTACTCCACGCTACCCGAGCTTCGCATTTTCATTCCGCAGGTTATGCCTTGATCTTCCCTAGCGGTAAAACCCTAATCTTCTCTACTTTTGGCTTTTGGTGATTTTCTTCTCATTTTTTAATTATGGGACCATGAACTAAAAATGCATTGCACAGAGTCCCTACTTTGCGAGTCAGTGCTTCTGTGCCGCCCGTAGAACTAGTCGCACAAATCGTTATGCCACCTGTGGCACCACCCGAACCACTTGTACCACCCGTGCAACCACCACAGCTGCCACAAATTACCCGAGAACTTCGACATGAGTGGTGGGCTTCGAAGACCATTCTGCGCGAATGGTCCTTTTACCCTAAACTTTTCGAGGAATGACCCGAGATGAAATTGGCCGTTGACTATGTGAATAAACTAGGGTTGTCGTCGACTATGTGAATAAAGTAGGGTTGCAATCTATTTTCCAACCCTTCCACGCATATTATTGCCTAAGGATAGTGTGTATATTCTTTTAATACTTGAAGAGGAGCTTTGAAAAAACCCAAATCTGCACAAAAATTTATGGTTTGGAATACACTTTCAATTACCATCACATTTCCACCGCAATGCAGTGGTCATCGACCTATGTCGAGACCTGTGGCTTGTTGCCACCTTACATCAGAGACGTGTCGTTCCAGGACATCATTACCAAGATGAACCATGGCCAGTAGGGATTGGGCCAATCAGTTACTAGAGCTCAGTTGCCTGGCCGTTTATGGATGCTCGGCACCTTCATCCAAAAGAGCTTCTACCCTTATGTGCACAAGTCAGAACGCCTTGGGACTGTGCAGCATGCCTTATTTTCAGCCTCTGAGAATCGTTAGCACCCTTTCGCTGATGTGGTTTTAGATGGGATGATACATGTTAAGGATAGCATGTCTTCGAAAAAGGCGACATTGAAGAAAGAGATGTCATATGCTCGATTGATTATGAATATGGTCGAACAATACAACACCGTACGGGACGAGTATAGTATGGCACCCGGGGAACCGAAAGTGAATAATAATGTCAAAGTTTATAAGATAAAAGACTAGATGAAGAGTTATAAACAATTGGTGAAGCACCTGCTTGAGGAGGGTGTAGCACGTGACGAAGCTGGGGATGAGCCTGCAGGACAAGCTCCATATCTGGGAGAGGCACAACCCGACCTTCCACCTCAGGCTGATGTACCTACTAGACTGGATCCCATTTCACCTCCACGACCTGCACCTGCTAGGACATCTAGACGTCGAGAGACATCGCCGACGCGCTAGCAGCACTCAGTGAAAGCAATCGTTAGATTCATGAGCCCTTAGATGGGATGGAGGAGCACAATCGTCAGCTGTATCGACAATTAGACTTTCATGAGGGTATGCTCTTCCATTTGATGTAGCAGGCATACCCTACTACATCTACGCCCATGATTGTACACCCTCGCCTGCACGTCGCAGATCCGCGCGACTACCGCATAGAGCCACCTAGAGCCCATAGACCTGCACCTGAGGTGGCTGGACCATCTGCTCCACCAGCAGATAAACAAATTGGATCCTTTTATTTCTACACACACACACACACACACATATATATATATATATATACTTCTGATTTTATATTTAAATTAGTTCTGGTAAAATTATGTTTTTCTGCACGCTTTGTTTGATTTCTCTATTTGTATCTGCCCATTATATTTAGTTCATGGTTATAAGAGTTATCTGTTCTGCATGCCCCAAACTTAGCCTACTATGTCTGTCACGTATATGTCCTGTGTTCCATCTCCGTAGACTATTCTCACCTTGATTATGTCTGTGAACTCTGATTTAGCTATGTTAGAAATCTGTGTGAGTGATCTGTGTGGTGAGTTTGAGTCACAGTGGAGATTCTTTTCCTAAACAGGCCAAACTTGGAATGTAGGCGTCCATGTACGGATGCAACCCCTCTGTGGTATTATGGGATGCCACACGAAGTACATCTAGGTTAATACGGACCCTGTCCCTTCGATAGCGTGGTTGGTAAAACTATCGCACTGTGACATATTCTTTTAGATTTTGGACTGTTTTGACCTTGCGTTGTTAGGATGAGAGTTACGTATAGTCCTGTTTACGTATGTTTTGCATTTTCAAGGATGAAAATTCCTAAGGAGTTGAGAATGCCACATTCTGAAAAATCTGAAGCCGAACATGACTACTTTGGTATGTGTGCCTGACACAAAAATTGAGATAAACTTAAATTTTATAATAATAATATTAATATCAATAAGTGTAATCTGTACACGTGTGAAGTCATGTGTCATACGTGACGTGAATCTGATACTTGATTACACCTTCGGTAGAATGCTACACACCTAAGTGTGCTATGTATGTTCAACACCAGAACCAAACTTTCGAAAATAGAAATTTCAAGGATATTTCCTGGTTTTTAGGTTATAAGAGGAGGAAGAAAGGTTAGAGGTTCTTCTCTCTACTTCTCTCCTTCCTTCTCGTTTACTCTGGTTTTCCTGACTGCTAGATCGCTTTGTGCGCGGCGTATACATCTTGTGTAACTTGAACTGAGTTCTAGAGAACTCTCTTTGTGAATACAAGGTGTAGGTGTCTTCTAAATCCTTGTTGTGTTGATCTAAGAGTGTGTGAAATCAACGTTGGTATGTCATGTCTAAGCTGGAGAAGTGTGCACCTCTGAGTAGCAGCGTGGAGTCACGCTCCTAACTTCGTGGATCGCTAATCCAAAACCCATTTTGAAACAAAGTTTCTGTGAACCACAAAAGTGACCACAAAGAGGTGAGTTAATGCATGCTTGATGTAATTTTGGATTTCCTATTATATATCTGTGTTTCTCAATGAAGATCATTGATGTTACAATAGAAATGAGTTAAAAATAACGAACCAGAGACCTAACTGTCAAATTCGAACAATCGATTCTGATGATCGATCGATCAAATCTGACAAGGCCTTATGGCTTTTCGGTTCGGAAGAATTTGAACTGTTCGATTTGAGAATCGATAGTTAGAATTGTGATTCGAATGATCGAATTGGTAATTCGATCGATCGAATTGTATATTACATCTATAGAATAGAAGTATAAATTCTGGAGGTTGAAACCCGATAAATTCAAACGATTGAATTGGGAATTCGGTAGATTGAACTTAAAATTGATTGATCGAAGTTGGAATTCGATTGATCAGATTGTATAAATAGTTATACAAACAGGAGGTCTGAATTTTTGGGAAATGAATTTTGAAGGTTCAAACGGTTCAAATTTGAGATCAAACGTTCGAAATGGAATTCGAACGATCGAATTGGGGAATTCGATCGTTCAAAGTACCCTGAGTCTGTATACCTTTAGAGGACTGGGAAATTTAATCGATCGAATTTCTCAGCTTATGGAATTCGAACGGTTTGAATTCCCCTATTCTGTCTGCTTTAGTTTTCTGAAGGAAACACCGTGGTACATCGTGTCAGTCGATTATCTGACACTTCTGACACCTAGTACAATGTATGTATGGTCTAGGTTAAAACTCAGAGACTCTAAAAGGCTTTGGATTTACTTAGAAAGGTGTAAATTAAGGTAGGGGAAATTCAATCTAAATTGCATTTATTCTAAATTCATGGTCTATAAAGGCTTGTATTCTGACATATGTTTCTCTAATTACTGTTTTAAAGCATGCCTTGCATATAAATGAAAGATCTGTCATTTCTGATTTCTGACACCTGAATTCCTGACATCTGATTTCCTGATATCTTATTTCTAACACCTGATTCCTATTATTATGTGATATATATATGATTTAAAGTTCATGTGACGAATCCCACCAACGCAACGGGATATCTGTGACCGACACAATGAGATATCTGTGTATCTGTTCTGTGATCCGTCTGGCAAAAATTGCTCTCATTACGCAGAGGCTTATTACAATTCTTGAAATTATTCATTGAACAACGATGGTCGAGATTATCCATCGGCAAATATCTGGCTACCACGTGCTATATACACGAGAGTTATTTAAGTATAGATTTAAGTCATGTAAATAAAATAAGCATTTCATCTGAAACTTTTGAACATAAACCTGATTCCTGGTATTTTCGTATCTGTTTTTTTTTATTCAAACCTCAACATCTGTTATATGATTAGCCTGTTTTGAAATATCTGCTTTCGATCATCTATTTTGATATAGGTTCTGAAAATTATGCTTTATAGTTAAGATGCAATATAATTGAGTTTCTTCTATTGAGCGTAGATGGTTAGCTCACCCTGACTCTATGTCATAGGTTCTGAGGCTCGGGTTGCTGTTATTGAGAGCGATCCTGATTATTAGCCAAAGGCTGAGGAGGAGGATACCGACATGCCTGTAGACGAGTACTACCCATAGTCTTGGTACTTAGTCTTGTTTTTTAGGGTTCTGTAGAGGATTTTTCTAAATTATTGCGCCTGGTGGCCCACCCTATTTTTCTATATATATATATATATATATTTTTAACTACTTTTACTTTATTGTCACTACAAAAAATAAGACTATTAGCGGCAGCCAAAAACTACCGCTATTAATAAAAAATTGCCGCTAATAGTCTTAATAGGTTTTTTATTAATAGCGACAGTGTTTTGCTCCAAAAAACTGCCGCTAATAGTCTTATTTTTTGTAGTGTGTTGTATACATTTTATAGGAATCATTATTGGGAACCATTATTTTGGGTGATGGATGACCATCACCAGTGATTCTTTCTGGTTCTTATTTATATATTTGTTCTCTTTTATGCTACGTCTTATGATGACTCTATCTATCTCATTGGATGGTGTCTGCTTTGATTTCCGCTATATGAGTAGACACGTATGTGTGTTTTATTCTGGGGATCGTCGGTGATGATGATCTTGATGGTACGAGTTTTCGAGTGTGGAAATTCGGTCTGTCACACATTTGAATATTGAATATAGCACGAAGTGATCTCAAGGTACAAAACAATATCAAGGTACAAAATAATATCAAAAAGCAAGTAATAAACCTCAATGGGTTTGGCATAATGGGCAGTTACCCGCCGCCTCAAGAAGCGGGAGACCGGAGTTCGAATCCCACTTGGTTCCACTCTAGGGATTTATATCCTATACTGACTTGGCAAGTGGTAATTGTTGTTTGACTCTAACTTAGGGTTTGACACTACAAAAAAATAGATTATTAGCGACAGTTTTTTGCTCCAAAAAACTGCCGCTATTAATAAAATACTATTAAAGACTATTAGCGGCAAGGGTATTAGCAGCAGTTTTTTGTTAATAGCAGCAGTTTCTGGTTGCCGCTAATAGTCTTATTTTTTGTAGTGTGAATTATTGTTTGACTCTAACTTAGAGGACTTGCAATGACCCAGTTACGTTCAAACTCTATATAAATCTCATTTCTCTTGGATTAAAAGTAGGATTTGTGTCTTCTAGCTATATAAAGGGAAAGCTTTTGGTCAAATTATAGAGTTGAGATATCATTGTAAAGCTTTGAAAAACCTATAAGAGAGCTTTAGTGAGACTTGAGGTTCTTGTATTCTTGTGTGTTCATTAATATAGTAAATCATCATTTCCCATGGACGTAGGCATATTGCTGAACCACGTAAATATTGTCTCTTGTGTATTTGTGGTTGATTTTCTTTTATTTTTGTGTTCTTATTTGATCGCTCATCGTGAGATCCTTGGTTTGGGAGCTTATGCACAACAAATTGGTATCAGAGTAATTAGGTTTCTATTCTACGATCGAAGATGACATCGAAGTCCGCAAAAGTTTCGAACATGAGGTTCGAGGTTGAGAAATTCGATAGGAAGATTAATTTTGGCTTGTGGCAAGTACAAGTCTGGGATATCTTGATTCAACAAAGGATGCACAAGGCATTGAAAGGACTTTCGGGTAAGCCAATAGATATGTTCAATAGTAATTGGAAAGAATTCAAACTTTAGGCGTGTAGTATGATTCGACTATTTCTAGAGAAGGAGATTACGTACATTGTGATACAGGAGAACTCAGTGGCTTCGCTGTGGGTCAAATTGGAGAGTCTCTACATGACATCTCTGATGAGTCGTCTATATCTCAAGAAGAAATTGTACAAGTTCACTACAAAAAATAAGACTATTAGCAAGAGCCAAAAACTACTGCTATTAACAAAAAGCTGCCGCTAATAGTCTTAATAGTGTTTTTATTAATAGCGGAAGTTTTTTGGTGCAAAAAACTGCCGCTAATAGTCTTATTTTTTGTAGTACTTCTCTCAATGAACATCTTAGTGAATTCAATAGAATAATATCTAAATTATTAAATGTTGGAGAAGAGGTTAAGGATGAAAACAAAGCACTATCACTATGTGAAAATGAGAAAAAAACAACAACCAATAACTGTCATTTTTGAAAATAACTCATTCAACCATTGAACCAGATGATGGCCTTTGACTGCATCAAATTATATGATAGAGATTGTGTTTCGGGGCAAAATTGGCTAGCATTTCCTTATTAAGCCTTCTTAATTAGTATCAAGTACCCCCACTCATTCACATGCCAATCTCCCTCCATCGAACCAGTCTAACTCGGGACATGCACAAGATTTAATAATTTTAAAAATAGTGAACTATAATTTTGACCACCACTGATTTGGTTTTCAAAAGTAACTGCATGCATTGGGGTACCTAATATCATCTCAAGCTTTCAAGTAGAAGCTCGTGGAATATTTTAAGCTAAAATGCAGGTTGGATAGATTGGTACTGAAGATATAGGCTGGGGATATGTGCTCCAGCGTAGAGATATCTCTATGCCAATTGATATGAGCGCGACACATAGTGCTCTTTTTGTGAAGTGATGGGTGGCATGAGGCCTACTTTACTAACTAGGGTTACTCTTTTAAAATATTTAAATAGCCCTTTGAGCCATCATTCTTGACTTTTTAAAAGTTTCTTTCTTCTCTCTATTTTTCTAAGAAAGTGTCAGACTTACTTTTTCAAGTATATTTTACTCAAAAAATGTGGCGCCCAGTAACGAAGCACTAGCACCTTCGGATTGAAGCGCCGACACCCCGATAGCGAGGCACTGACACCTCGGCGCTAGGGTGCTAGCGCTGGGTGGCGCCTCATTTTAGCGCTGTCAGCGCTTTGCTAAAAAAATATATAAATATATTTTTTGTAATCGAAGCATTGGCGCCTCGTTTTAGGGGTGTTGGCGCTTCGTTTTAGGGGCATTGGTGCTTTAAATTAATATATATATATATATATATATATATATATATATATATATATATATTTTTTTTTTTTTTTTATCGAAGCGCCGATGCCCCTAAAACGAGGCGCCGACGCTCCAATTTTTTTTTTTAGCGAAGCATCGGCACCTCGGTGCCAGAGTGTCAACGCCTCACTATCGGGGTGTCAGCACTTTGCTACCGAGCGCTCATATTTTTTAAGTAAAATTTGCTACCGAGCGCTCATATTTTTTAAGTAAAATATACTTGAAAAAATAAGTCTGACACTTTCCTAGAAAAAGAGAGAGAAGAGAGAGAAAAGAAATAGTCTTTAAAAAGATTTCTAAGAAAGTCAAGAATGACAGCTAAAAAAGAATATAACTTTTAAAATATTTTAAAAGTTTAGCCCTAATTAGTGGGACCCATTCCATCCATTACTTAACAAAAGAGATGCTATGTGTCGCGCATATATCAATTCGCGTAGAGACATCTCTACGACCGGGCACATTTTCCCCTTTGTGTGTGTATGTGTGTGTTAGGAGTACAATATATGAATTTCAGTGACAAATATCAATAGACTCACAATCACTCACTCCGCTTGCCCGAACGCTTTAGTTAGTGATTTGGTTGAAAATAATAGATGCAAAGAACCGAGTTTTATCACGTATGGAATGCAAAAAGTTTGGGATAAAATATCAAAGGAGCCTGTCCCAAGTGGAAATGTCAAGGATCGTATTGCATGGACACCTGCTAGTTTCGGTAAATTCACCTTTCAAAGTGCTTGGAATGCGATGAGGATTCTTAACGATAAGTTTATTTAGAAGAATCTGATTTAGAATAGGTACAATAATTTGAGGTATTCCTTTATAACTTCGTTAGCCATTAATCGGAAATTGCTTACTGTTGAGAACCTTACCAAGAGAGGTATGATTCTCCCTTCCAGATGTGTTTTATGTTGGCCATCCGGAGAGGATAACGATCATATATTTTTTTAGTGCTCTTACTCGAGTTGGGTTTGGAGATTAGCTCTTGCTTGGTGTAATTGTCGGATTCCTTCTACTATAGGAATTATTGAAGTTGAAGCGGTCAGGGTCATGAATTCTTACAAAAACAACAGGTTCCTTACTGATGTGTTGAGCGTTTCTTTTAATGTATCAGTATATTTTTTGTGGTAAGAACGAAGTTTGAGAATTTTTGAAAACAAACTCATAAGAGAGAGATTCTTAAGAGAGTGGAAAGGGTGCTTCAAAATAGTCTTCATCATTACAAGATTGAGGAGGATTCACAAGTACTTTCTCTGAACATTGTTGATCATTGGGTGATTGAGACTACTTAACCTGGGCTGTGATGTTGTGTTTTTATTTCATTTGGTTCAGGTGAAAGTTGAACTGGGCCTAGGGCTGATGGTGATGCCGAAGTTCCTAGTGATCTAGTATAACTTTTGTCTGTTAGTTATTTTATTTTATTTTTCTTCTGTAGGTATCTTTATACTATATTTTTTCTCCTTTTTGGTTAATGATATATAGGGTGAGGCGCCATGGAACCTCTAGCTTGCATATCAAAAAGAGATGGCACAACGCTCCAGATGTGAGAGATGATTGGGCACGTAAATAAGAGAACATTTCAAGGGTAAATTGAGCATAAGAAAGGGTAGTTTGTTCTAAAGTATTATGAAAATCAAAATTAACATAAATAACATATTTTTCTATTTTAATAGTGGTACGAATAATTATTGTACCTTCCATGCAACCAGTGTCCATAGACTACATTGAACACTTTCGTCTTCATCACTTTTGCGTCAAAGACTTTTCTTCGTCGCTTACTTTCGCTGGTATTTCAAAACCATCCACCACCACAAAACCATATCAACTAACCACCCGCCTTCCGTCCCATTCCCACCACCATCATTTTATTGCTCTGAGGAAATTAGAGGCTCTATGAATGAATTTTCATGTCTTATGGCAAATGAAGAAGTGACTTGCGTTCAACTTATTAATATATTACAATCGTATTAGAATTGTTGTGGATTTCCTGTCACCAAAGGTAAGGTTCATCTTGGGGTAAAAGTTTTGAATGGTGGGTGACTGCTAATTGACGCTTCAAGGAATTCAAACCTTTCATTCATCGTCTTTCGAAGTTTAGGTCTGACGGCCATGCCCGGGTATTTCTCCCATTATCTCATAAAAGCTTAAATTTCTGACAATTTTATTTCCTGCATATTCCTGGCAAATTCAGATTCCTGGCTTTTCCCAGGTATGTTCTTTTAGGCCTTAGAAAAACTCTGATTCCTAATATTTTACAGAAACGAAGGATTTCCTCTATTCTTTTAATTAATCTAGAAAAGCACAGAATCGGTCTACTTTAGGGATATCGTATGATCATAGAAATGATGGGAGAGCATTCGATACCGTGCTGTATATATTTTAAGGTCATTTTTGAGTGATGCACGATCCATGAGAAATTGAATACTTCCGTCGGTGCAATTGAGCAAAATAGATTCCTACATCTATATTATCCGATCGTCTATAATAGTAACACTATAATAGTCACTTGTACGATTCAGGAAAGTACATAGTACATTAGGCTATTATATTCAAAAGGGGGTTAATTAGAGATCCAATTATAAAATTAATTTTCGATGTTCGGTTCAGTACACCCCAAACCAGAACTGAACTGAAATCCATTTGGTTTAATTTTTTTTTTTGGAACCCGAATCCAAAATTGATTTGGTTCAGTTCGGTTCGGTTCGGTTCGATTTACGTAAACAATCACGTTTTTAGGATATTTTTCAATTTTTTTCGATATTTTTCAGTTTACTCACCCTACTCCTTCAATTTTTGATTTCAAGCCATCCAAATCGAAATTGAAATGAACTGGGGTTCGATTTGTGTTGGTTTTCAATGCGGTTTGCTCCGATTCGATTCCCACCGTTTTTTGTTCGATTTCATTGTTCGATTTAAGACTTGCATCCCTACCTCATCAGCCACGAACAAATCTAATGTGACACATCAAATCCTAGCTTCCTCCTGTACGGCCATATATGAACCTCCCTTCCACGTGTCATCCATCTACTTGCCCATCACTACATCTCCCTCTAGATTTTGCCCCCACCTTCGACTTCTCTTGCAAACTTCCAAACTCTCCTTTTCTCCTCTTCATTAAGTTCAAAATTTCCCATTTTCTTTCAAATCCAAAACATATAGCACCCTCTCTCTTTCTTTCTCTCGCTTCACTGTTTCGTCGACTGAAACATTTTTATAAGATCGATTGACTACGACCGAGTCTCCATCTACGAAAAAAAACCTAATTCGATTCTTGATCCATCGTCATGAACGCCGTTGGTTGCCAACAGATGTAGCGATCTACCTCGTTGACGGTGCACCACCAACGCCATTATTCCGACAACTTCCTCGAAACCACCTCATCCAACACCAGTATTCCAACAACTTCCTTGAAACCACCTCATCCAACGGTAGATGGCTCCAATCAGCTGGCTTGAACCATCTCCAGCCGTCCATCAACACCGCATCTTCTTTTTAGGTACTCAATCTACTTATCTACTTAATTAGAAACCCCGATCTCGCTTCGCTGATTCAGATTTTATTCATGTATTTTATTGTTTATTTGAATTGAGTATAGGATTACTCTTACTATGGCGAGTGGTGGGGTTCAGGGTTCTAGAATGTTACGGAACGTGCAGATAGGCGGTGAGCTTTTTTTCGGAGCCTGTTTCTTCCTGCTTTAAAGCCCCTTTAAATGGCTTTGAATATACAACGGTGGAAGGTAGCCGTTGAAGAGTAGTGATCGGGTACCTATGCGAGAGGGGAATATACTAACTTGTTCGCAGTTTTTGACCTTTTCTGAAAAATTTGCTAAGAAATGCAAAGTTGGCTGAAACTCAGAAAGCAATCGGTTTCTGATGGGGCCCACGACAGTTACCGAATACAGGAAACACCAAGAAACAGCTCTGCTTTTGCACTTTCCGAGCGCAGAGTCGGAGACAGAGCCCAGTTTTCGTATTCGAACATGGCCTAAGTGTCTTGTTATAATGAATATATGTGTAGGTTTGGTACTTTGTGGTTTTTTGGATTTATTATTTAATAATTAGCATGAATTGCTTAATTAATTAGACGGATTGATAAGATACAAAGACATCCATTTCAGCTAGCCCTGTCTCTCCCCTTATAATATCTCGAGACCCTCCACTTATACCCAATTGGTTTTGAGTTAGACACACTACCAAAATAAGGTGTTTCAGCGGCAGCCAAAAACTGCCGCTATTAACAAAAAATGTTGCTGCTACTGAAACAATAAGTTTTTTTGTTAATAGCGGCAGTTTTTGGCTACCACTAATAGTCTTATTTTTTGTAGTAACGCACAGATTGATTTATCAAGCCTTACTTGGAGTTGATTATGTTTTCTCAGCTCGACCTTAATCTTGGTGTAGCTGATATTCCCTTTAATCAATGGAGTTGATTAGCTATTCAATTAATTATAAATTAATCTAAAGATTATAAAAACACCAACAAACACCATAACATGATATTTATGTAGAAACCCAATCACTGAGAAAAAGCACGGGACCAAAGGCCACAAACCAAATCCATTATGAAATTAAACAATTACACAAAGTTTCAAATGATAAACCGACCAAATGCACATTCCCTATTAAACCTCCTTGCAATCCAACTTCCCATTATAGGTCATCTCCATAGCCTTCATATTTGAATCAATACAAAAAATGGAGGTTACGCTGACGGCTGGAATTTTGCAGCCGTCAGCGTAGGATCAGTATAGAAGTCACCCAATGGTCATCGAATCGGAAGTGCACCCTCTCTTCAAAACCCTAGCTGCCTAATCGAAACCCTAGCTGCTTAATAGAATCAGAGGTCATATCGCATCAGAGATCATAACGCATCAACGATCATCGAATCAGAGGTCCAAGGAAACTTCATCAACTCCGCTCGATATTGTAGTTCAGATCAGCAAAAAAAAACCCCAAAGGTACATTGGAAGCTCTAAAATTTTCTTGTTGTTCAATGTAGATCAGATCTGCGTGCTTTTTTGCTATTTTTTTTGTGTTCTTGAGACTTTAATCGAAATCGCTACTATTTTTTTTGGCTTGCTACTACTTGTTTTTAGTTTTATTTTATGCTAGGGCTTTTGCCTGCTGGTGCTTGCTTTTTATTTTATTTTATATACAAGATCTGTGTACTAGATAGATCGTATCTTCTCTCTTGCACACTGGGGCTTGCATGATTCTTTATTCCCGATGTTCTGACACAAAGATTGCAGCAATTGGTGACGACCTGAAGTGTTTGTGATTTTTTTTAATTCCTTTACATATGATTAAATCTGAAAGTTGGCAGCTATATGATTTTAACATATGATTAAATCTGGATCTGCGGTATCTGGGGGGAGTTCTATGGGGTGTCTTCAGTCCTCTCTGTTTACCATGACTGTGGAGGGCTATATGATTTTATTTGTCCCATATGTAGTATTACTGCTAGATTCATGTCGTTTGAGAACTGCACATCAACTGTTTGTTGAAAGGACAGTGAGGGATCTAACTGAAAATTGTTTCCTCTCTGTTTACCATGACTGTGGAGGGCTATATGATTTTATTTGTCCCATATGTAGTATTACTACTGGATTCATGTCGTTTGAGAACTGCACATCAACTGTTTGTTGAAAGGACAGTGAGGGATCTAACTGAAAATTGTTTAAGTGTTGCCATCCATAAACGATTTTGTCTGAATCTATAGTGTTTTATGAGTTGCTGCATTTTTTTTGTAGTGGCTGCTGCACATTTTTATACATATTTGTGGAATTTCTGCTATTGCTGCTGCACTTTTTATACATGTTTGTGAAATTTCTGCTGTTGCTGCTGTACTTTTGACTGCTTCTGTAGTTTGTGTCACGAAAATAATACATACTTACACTATGTGGTTACTAAATGGCATGGCAGATTGTTATATATCCTGGTTTTCAAAACAAAGGAAGACATACTAATCTGATCAATTTATATTGCAGTTTATCCAATTTGTTCCAATGTTGATGTCCATTTTTTCCCGCTTTTGTATAAAGATATTGTTGTTAGTTCTTGCATTAGATGTTATTTTGTAGTTATTATTAATAAGTTCTAGTTTTCCCTTGATAGATAGAAAATCAAAACGTAGTAATATATGACATTGGATTTGAAACAATTTTTTTCCTAAGTTGTTCTTCTTTGTTATTTGCTGGAAATCGGTAATTTCCTTTTTTGCTACTTATGATGCATTATGTGAAGAAGGAACTGCAAGCTCTGTATGTAGAGCTTTCAATGAAGTCGCTGACATATCAGTAGCAGGTTATATGTTTAATTTCAATATTTTTTATAAAAACTTCGCTTATATAGTATTCTCATCATACTTTTGGATTTATATGTTCAATCTTTATACTAGTAAAAAGGACGATATTGTTCAAATCAATTTTACCCAAAACTGTGAACGCTAGTTGCACAACAGTAGGCCATGAGATAACTCCCACTGTTATTGCTGCTTTCAACTAATTCAAATGGAGTTATAGAATCCAATATTTCACATCCCATCTGACACTGATTGACATGACTCAGAACACCAGAAAATGAATACCCGGCCCACAGACGACTCAGAACGCCAGAACATGAATTCCCGATGTCTTATGAAACAGTTCAACAAAGCCTCCATACACCAACATTATCAAAAGATAGACGGTAGTATATATAAATATATATAGTGATGATATATTTGGGTTCAAAATCAAACCAGCCGCTTGAGCCATGGATTTACATACCTGCCAAATTACGGAGAGATGGATACTCATTTAGATACAATCAGCAAAGCTTTCTCTCTATCTCAAAGAGTTGCCAATCTCCCTCCACCAAACTGGCCAAACCTTGGGAGATGAGCAGATAATTATGCCACTGAATCAGTGAAAGAACATCTTTTACATTTTTGGCGGAATAAGATTGACCTGCTCACTGTTCAGGCTGTGCACCTAATCCTAACTCGCAGCTTAATACTTAACAGTTTCTGACCATCCACCCAAAAAAATGTTCATTTGTGTTGATGCCCTCTGATATAAATTGAGGACTGACCAGCCAGGGGAGCTTTCCCAAACCAAATTTCCATGCACATTCTAGTCTGAGGCAAACATTATCAATTATTTATTCAGAAAATCAAAGATGTCTTTCCAAACCTTCCCACAATGTGATGCGGGAACTTACTAAATGCAATGCATAGGATTAAAATTAATTTAATCAATTAAAAATAATAATTTCTCATAACAAATTACTACGAAAAATTCTAGAAATTCAATTAGGTGATTTAATTTTGTCCCAAAATAGCGTTACTTTCGTGTACGTTCCCTATCGTGGATCTAGAAGACTAAGGTTCTTATGAACTGCTAGATCTTCGATAGTTTTAGGGCGTCGAATGAACTCGCAAGCGGGTTCTCTCGATACCAAACAAAAATAAAAGGCTAATAAAATTAATGATAAATAAAATATTGATTTTGAATTTTCTGAGATCAATAAAATAATTAGGATTACGCTACTTACGCAAGCCGTAGATCTAAAGAAGATAGAGATGGAAGAAGAGTTGACCTCGCACCAAACCGCAAGCGGGAATCGAAGAATCGCTCTCCGTTTTGAGAGAATGACACCCTCACGAAAGTTTAAAACTCTCAATTTGCATAAGCAATTTTTATTAATAAAAAAAATTCTATTAAAAGTGTTTACAAACCTTTAAATCGGCTAACCAATGCATAAAATTAAAACTCCTAGTATAACTCAAATTCCTAATTCAAATAAAGAAATATCCTAATTCTTCTAAAACAATAAAGTCCTAAAACAATAAGGAAACTATTCATATTTCTAATAAAAGAAACAACTTTTACTTTCTAAAATAAAATAATAAAAGATACTAATCCTAATTCAATTAGGATTCTTGAAAT
Organism: Chloranthus sessilifolius; assembly: GCA_021018995.1. Classification (NCBI taxonomy): domain Eukaryota; kingdom Viridiplantae; phylum Streptophyta; class Magnoliopsida; order Chloranthales; family Chloranthaceae; genus Chloranthus; species Chloranthus sessilifolius. The sequence goes on from CM037593.1 coordinate 94,060,073, forward strand.
TCGTCACTTTATGTCCAGCTTTCGAAAATTGATCATAAATTCTTCAATACTTGTCGGAATTGCTCAAATTTTGGCTTGTTGGAAAGCTACTTCGATAAGATTTTAAATATGACCAATTTCGTATCAATCCGACTTCTTTTGATACTTCAAAATAGGCTAAAAGTAAAAGTGACGGGATTAAAAGTTATTCTTTTTTCGATAAGTTATGTTTCTTCTTTCGCCTCCGATATGTTATGGGCAGTTACTTGAATCGGATGTCCCCATCAACTCTCCCTGGGTTAGACGGATTCATTCCCGATGAATGCTGGTTGTGATAGAGCTCCAAGAGATCCGGTAATAAAAAATAAAAATAAACGCTAAAACTTATATGAGCACTAAAACCCTAAAACTAAACTGATGCTCTGATACCAATTTGATGCAAGAACTTACTAAATGCAATGCTAGGGCTGAGATTATGATTAAAATTAATTTAATCAATTAAAAATAATAATTTCTCGTAACAAATTACTACAGAAAATTCTAGAAATTCGATTAGGTGATTTAATTTTTGCCTAAAATAGCGTTACTTTCGTGTATATTCCCTATCCGGATCTAGAAGACTAGGGTTCTTATGAACGGCTAGATCTCCGATAGTTTTAGGGCGTCGAACGAATTCGCAAGCGGGTTCTCTCAATACCAACTAAAAATAAAAGGCTAATAAAATTAATGATGAATAAAATATTAATTTTAGGTTTTTATGAGATCAATAAAATAATTAGGATTACGCTACTTACGCAAATCGTAGATTTAAAGAAGATAGAGATGGAAGAAGAGTTGGCCTCGCACCAAACCGCAAGCGGGAATCGAAGAATCGCTTTCTGTTTTGAGAGAATCACACCCTCACGAAAATTTGGAACTCTCAATTTGCATAAGCAATTTTTATTAACCAAAAAACTTTTAATAAAAGTATTTACAAGCCTTTAAATAGGCTAACCAATGCATAAAATTAGAACTCCTATTATAACTCTAATTCCTAATTTAAATAAAAGAAATATCGTAATTCTTCTAAAACAATAAAGTCCTAAAATAATAAGGAAAATATTCCTATTTTTAATAAAAGAAACAACTCTTACTTTCTAAAATAAAATAATAAAAGATACTAATCCTAATTCAACTAGGATTCTTGAAATTCGTCACTTTATGTCTAGCTTCCGAAAACTGACCATAACTTCTTCAATACTTGTCGGAATTGCCTAAATTTTGGCTCGTTGGAAAGCTACTTCGATAAGCTTTCAAATATGACCAATTTCGTGTCAATCCGACTTCTTTTGACACTTTAAAATAGGCCAAAAATAAAAGTGACGAGATTAAAAGTTACTCTTCTTTCGATAAGTTACGTTTCTTCTTTCGCCTCTGATATATTATGGGCGATTGGTTGAATCGGATGTTCCCATCAACTCTCCCCGGGTTAGACAGATTCATCCCCGATGAATGCTGGTTGTGACAGAGCTCTAAGGGATTCGGTAATAAAAAAAAATAAAAATAAACGCTAAAACTTATGAGCACTAAAACCCTAAAACTAAACTGACGCTCTGATACAAATTTGATGCGAAAACTTACTAAATGCAATGCTAGGGCTGAGATTAGGATTAAAATTATATTAATCAATTAAAAATAATAATTTATCATAACAAATTACTACGAAAAATTCTAGTAATTCAATTAGGTGATTTAATTTCGGCTCAAAATAGCGTTACTTTCGTATACGCTCCCTATCGCGGATCTAGAAGACTAGGGTTTTTATGAACGAATAGATCTCCGATAGTTTTAGGGCGTCGAACAAAATTGCAAGCGGGTTCTCTCAGTACCAAATAAAAATAGAAGGCTAATAAAATTAATAATGAATAAAATATTAATTTTGAGTTTTTATGAGATTAATAAAATAATTAGGATTACGCTACTTACACAAACCGTAGATCTAAAGAAGATAGAGATGAAATAAGAGTTGGTCTCGCACCAAACCTGTAATAACCCAGATTTTTTAACTTTATTTAACCGTATTAGATGATGTACCATACAGTGCGTAGTGCTAATGCTCCACACCGGAATCTACCCACTTTAGAAATAGTCTGATTTTTTTATATCAATATTAGACTCATTGCGAAGTACTCACCGATACGATTCCAACGATATATAATTTGTCGATTTTCGATAAGAATATAAAAAGTTATGCCCGTTTGAAGAGTGAAGCAAGTTAAAGGGTACAACTGTAATTTCGGGAGAAAATCACTATTTGCTTTGGTGCTTACACAAAGCGCTGGAACAAAATCTCTTCTCAAGCTTTTCAAGTCACATATGAATTCTACTTGCGTGAAAAAAATTACTATATTATTAAATCTTATACGGAAAGTCTTAATTAGAGTTAACCTAGAAAGAGAACTAGAAATATATTTACTTCTTCTCTCAGTTGTCTCTCTCTATTCTCTCTTTTCTGCAAAAGCTCCGACAGTGTCATCTTTCACAATTCCTCGTCGGATCTTCATCGATTTTTCAATCTTATCAGAAAATCTTCCACCATCAAAGTTTCTCATCGCCACGACCGATCTATTGTAAGAAAGGAATTCTCCAGAAAAGACTCGGGGATATTGTCTCTCGAATCTGATCTACATCAACCCAAATCATCGTAGGATTCGAATCACTCTTCAATAGGTGAGTGCCTCTAAATCCATCTTAAATTATTCAGTTATTTCTTAAAAAGAAAATCCTAAAATTTTTCCTAAATTTTGATAAATTTCGGGTCTTAAAAACATACAAATTTGGCCTAAAATCGATAGGATCGTTTTTCCCAGATTTTTGTGAAATTCGGCCAAACTCTTCAACAGATACAGCCTCGGTATTTTGGCTATAACTTTTTACTCCGAATTTGGATTGACGTGATTCTTGCGGCATTGGAAAGAAGACAACGAGATTTATAACTTTGTCTGAAATAACAATTTCACGAATTTAATGTTTTTAAGGTCAAAATTGAGCTGCAAGTCGGGATACGGTTTAGATGATCCAAGGTGCACGGGCTTGACATTATGTTTTAAACTCTTGAGTTACTTTATGCTCAACTTATCTCCAGACTTATAAATCGCTAAAACTATATAAAATGTATTAAATAGCTTGCATCGAATAATAATCTATAAGTTTAAGGGGTCAAATATTAATGTTTTTCAGTACTTACCATTCTATTACCTCTTTTAAGCCTCATACAATCCTTGAATGGACATATGTGCTCCTTTAGGATTCAAAAATATGTCTGATCGTTATACCAATCAATCACCCAATTTCATGGACACAATTAACTTTAATGAAGTATATTTTCAACTCTGTTACAAATAAATGTAGTTAAATATTTCTTATTCTCTATTTTACTTCCATATTTTATGTGTTATGCTCTTCATTAATTTTCTTCAAAAATATAAAATGCTTAAGGTTTATTTTATAGTTTCTTCTTACGTATGCTCACTATTGTCATATGACATTTATCATATAGAAAATTACGATAGGGCATACGCATATAAGTTAAGAATAAGATATGACACATGATATAAGCCTTCGTCACGATGGGGTTTCTTTCACGGTCATGTGAAACTTAGAATGTAGGCATCCATATACGGATGCAACCCCTCTATGGTAGTATGGGATACCACACGAAGTACATCCAGGTTACTACGGAACCCGTCCCTTGGAAAGCGTGGTTTAATGAAGCCTATCGCACTGTGGCCCATTCTAACTAAGTTTTAAGAAAAAATGAGAAAAGAATATGTTAAGACACATGTATGTTAAGAAAGTGGGGACTTAAGCCCATGCAAATATGAAATCGGGGCGGGAACTTAAGCCCAGAACCGACTAATGTTATGATATGTTAAGATACGCTGTGAAGGCTAGCTAAATATGAATTAAGTTTCTACACGTGCCATACCTTACGAGCCACCGTAAGGGCCTAACGTCTGCAGCCAAGATAGGTCTTAAGGACATTATAGCCTTGTCTCGAACTAAGGGGACATCGTAGTTACTATGCCGGCAACCTCATCTGGCTGGATGATGGTTTATGTTATGATATGGAGGTTAGGTGGTTATCTACACGTGGATCTCGCGTGATAGGCTCGAGCAGCGATCCTGGCATAGATCGTTTAAATAAGATAAGATGCGAAGTACGTTGTGTAAGCGTATGAAGTAATTAATAAAACTTACGATATGTCATGTATGCTAAGTTGATGAGACAAATAGGAAAAGAGATAAGAAAATTAGAAGCATCATGTACCCTATGTTATAATATGCTTTTTAGTTGGATTATGATATGTTATGAGTTATGGATAATTTAGTCATTTTATTTAAATGTTAATTTTAGGTTCAAAATACACTGCAACTTAAGCGATTGCACACACGATCACCTGGGTAAATTATGGTGGATCGATTGTGCAACCCACTAAGTTTACGCGACCGAATAAACTCACCCCTCTCCCAAAATCTAACAGTTTCAGGTGAAGATTCTGCTTATCCCGTCCTTGATGATACGGAAGCTGCTGATCTAGAGACGGCTCATATAAACGAGGATGTCGGCTACCACCTTGATGAGAACGTAGACCCGACAGATTTTTATCAACATTGAGAACCCTTTTACTCTAGTTTTTCCTTATTTCTTGAGAGACTTGTTTTAGCCTTGATACATTGTGTGAGTTTACGGTTGAGATCGTTTTACCCTACCTGCAACTGATTTTGATTTGATATCCTAGATGCATGGTTAGGATTAAGTACTTTATTATTATTGTCTACGTTTTCCGTTATTAATTTATGAGTCATTTATCGTTTAATGTTATCTTAAATGCCTCAATCCTTATGGCAAGTTAATTTATAGATTATGTGTATATCCGCTTATCGCCTTAACCAGCGTGCGGTGTCATAACACGGAATTCTAGGCCCTCGATATCGGGTAAAGATTCTGGGTCGTGACAAAACTGCAAGCGGGAATCGAAGAATCGCTCTTCGTTTTGAAAGAATCATACCCTTACGAAAGTTTAGAACTCTCAATTTGCATAAACAATTTTTATTAACCAAAAAATTTCTAATAAAAGTGTTTGCAAGCCTCTAAATAGGCTAATCAATACATAAAATTAGAACTCCTAGTATAACTTTAATTCCTAATTCAAATAAAAGAAATATCCTAATTCTTCTAAAACAATAAAGCCCTAAAACAATAAGGAAACTATTTCTATTTCTAATAAAAGAAGCAACTCTTACTTTCTAAAATAAAATAATAAAAGATACTAATTCTAATTCAATTAGGATCTTGAAATTCGTCACTTTATGTCCAGCTTCCGAAAACTGACTATAACTTCTTCAATACTTATCGGAATTGCTCAAATTTTGGCTCGTTGGAAAGCTACTTCGATAAGTTTTCAAATATGATCAATTTCGTATCAATCAAACTTCTTTTGACACTTCAAAATAAGCCAAAAATAAAAGTGATTAAAAGTTACTCTTCTTTCGATAAGTTGCGTTTCTTCTTTCGCCTCTAATATGTTTATGGGCGATTGCTTGAATCGGATGTCCCCATCACAATGTGGAGCCCACAGCCTTAAACCAGAGCAAGGTTTTAAATCTCATAAAACTCCAATTTACATCTGACTCATTTGAGTTGGATACAAAATACTAATGCACGTATTCATATCATCCAAGGGAAGCAAATGACACATAGCATGTATTATTGAACGTGATACATAAAAAAAGTGAGTGTAATCATATCAGGCAATAAGACCACGCAACACTTATCCCAACCTTCCCCAGATCAATTCATCTAAAGAAGCATCATCATTTCCAAGATTGTTGGCTTTAGCACTACTTTCCCTGAAGAGGTGGAAAAAAACTTAAATTCAAGTCCTGTAGGATTTGATCTTCTCCCAATTTTGTTTTACTTCTTGGGTGGTCGGCAAAGCCTGATTTCCCATTTAATAGTGTAAATCTCCCTTAATCCACATATTTTGAGGGCTTACTCTATGAAACCAAAAAACTATTGTCCATAGAGCATCAACTTTAGCATCAGCCGCATGGGGTAACCATAGGAGCAATATTTCTTCTCTCTGTTTTGAGGATTTTACCCTAGAGGACCATCCATTAAAAAGTGTGCTATTTAGGAGCAGGACTCGGATCCTAGATCTAAAAAGTAGGGTTTTCTTTGTAAATTGATGATTTATATTATGCATAGATTTATCGAGAGCTCTCCTAAAGGTTCGATGGACCAAATGACGTAACCCTAGGAGACGTCAAATAGGCCAAAAGAGTGAAAAGACCATCCAATAACCCCAAATACCTAAAAATTCATTAAAAAAGGTGTGCAAAATCTCCCTTCGTCCACTTAGTCGACCAGACTGGGCAATTATCTTAGAAAATTTGATATTGGATAATTTTTTTCAACAGATCTAGTACACTTGCAAACATTTGGGATCTGATTTGCAGGGGGACCATTTCCGGACCATATTATCATTCCAGAACAGGATTTGATGATCACATCCTATCCAATTTTGATAAAATTTTTGACCTCACAAAATTGACGTCCAACCACGCCAAATATGTGAAATATTTTTTAAACCTTCCAACATACTAATAAATAACACGGTAGCAACTATGCATTATTAATAAAAAAAAAAAAAAAAAAACTGAAGAATGACCTTAAGAAATTCAGCCGTGTGGTGAGCACATAGCGAACCATTCTTTCGCCTTTTACTAAAGAATACCGTGTGCTGGCCGCTAAAGCGGCATACACCTATTTAAGAATGACCTTAAGAAATAAAAACCGATTTTATTAGTTTAACAACTAAATTTCAATATGCTCAACTGAAAGAATCATTAAGTCAACCGAAAGAAACATCTACTCTTGGTGCATTATAAGATCTTGATCATCATCTTCTATATATCTATGGTTTCTTTTTTCCAATAGAAGTATCAAATACAAACAAAAATGTCAAGCAAGCTTGACGGATGGCTTATCCCGAAGGAAAATATAGGGAAACAGATCCCAAATCCAGTAACACAGGAGAAAAAGACAGAAACCCAGACCCTTCTATCCACCATTCTACTAATTGGAACAATACCATTTAAAACCTCCCATAGATTCATGACAGAACTGATCTCTTCAACCCACATATTTCTTTTAAACTTCAAATCGACCTACTCACCGGTGTATCTTGCTATCTCCATGACTCTTTTATTATTATTATAAATTATTATTACTACTAATGGAATAATATACACTAATTGGGTTGGGTGTGTTTGTGCATTCATGTTTGCCTTTTAATACCTTCTACCTTTGTGTCCACAATCCTATGAAAAAAATGAAGTTCCAAAGAGTCACAGACCTTAAGGCTGAACATTTTATTTATTCAAACATAGATACATGAAAATACTTTTATAAGGTATCCTATAGCTAAGAAGCATGCCCTTTTTAAAAATTGAGTACAACTGTAAGGAGAGCAGCTACCTTTATTAATTATTTGTCATAAGTCATTGACTTGTTGACATGGGTGTTTTCTCCTGTTTATTAAATTTCTAGTTACATGATCAATGGATGTATCTGCAGGATCAAAGGATCACATAAAGGTACAAGGAGAAATATTGGAGGGTCTTGTGGCTCGTATTGTTAGCCATGAGAGCTTAGAAGATGTGGATAAACTGTCAAAAGATTTTCCTCCACAACTATTTGATAAAGGTACCCCATGTTATTCTGTAATTTTTCATTACTAGTGTGATCTCATCAACTATTGTGGGTTGACATGATATTAGGGGAGCACACTCTTTTATCTTTATTCTGCTGCAACATTCACTGATTCAGGATGTTATTTCTAGACCAGAGAAATATGCTTTGTTTCTTTTCAACTGTGTTAATGCTCTATGTGCCCCAAATTATTTATTTATGATCCAATGCTAAGTTGAGAAGTTAAAATGTTAGATCGAGTCTATTTCAGTGTTGATTGTAGTGATGATATTATGATGCTTTAAAGGCGCTAAACAACACGTTAGTACACAATCATCAGCTGCTTTTGGGTCCTTTGAATTAGCATGGTTGAAAGTTTCTAGGAGTTTTTGGATTTCATGGTTGAAGGCTTCTAGGAATATCTTAGGTTAGCTGGACTATGCATTTTAAAAGATTAATTTTTTTCAATGAAAAGTAATTTTCAATCAATCTCAGTTTCTTGTGAATTATAATATACAAACATGCAATCATGTTGATAGCTATGCTGATTTTAAGGCATAATTAATAATTCAGGACTGTCCAACCAATTGACTGCTCTATTATGAATTAATACCATGATATCTAACTGGACCAGACCAGACATTGGGCTCATAGGTGCAGATCAGGTGTACTATCAGGTCCGATTTGACACATTTCATTTTTCCATTGCGCAGCCAAACTTTGGCTTCACCCTACCCATTGGCAGCCCAAGTTGGGTATATAGAAGTAACTTTCTAATGCTTAAATTGATAGCTTATATAAGCAGGCCCTTGTTCATATGAATGCAAATTTTTTCTATGTTTCTTTTCTTGGTAGTTTTTATTTATTTATTTTTGGTAACAAGTATTTGAATTGAGATCTGCCCGCGTCACCTGCATCCTTATAAAAGCGGCTGATTTTTCCAGATTTCGATTCCCCAGTAATTGTTGATTATAGTTAGCTTTTCAATGGGATGTGGTGGTTCAAACCTGGTTGCTGGATGATGCAGGTGACGATCCATTAGTCATCCCTTTGTTGTGCGTTAGTAGGGTGGTCTTATAAATGGAAATGAATGAATGGCTCTTATAGCCGTTCAATCCTTTGAAATCTTGATTTTCGCTGATCAGCTTTGACGTGTCCGTATTGGCTGCCCGCTGTGTCAACAGCTGAGTGATACAGATTTCAATGGCGTTGCTATTAGTGGAAGTCAGCGCTTGGTGGGTCAAAGCTGATACATACTAACAGGGGATTAGAGAATCCAATATTGATTGAGCCTGAGCACCAGCGGATCAATCTGTCCTTAGTGATTGCTCTTGAAATGCCTAGATGGTCTTGCTGTGTGACTAGCCTGGCCTTAGTATTCGTCATATAGTAATCATAATTTATAGCTAAAATCCAGAAATTGAAGTAGCAAAAAGGTTGTTTCCTTTTATTTGAAATAAAATGTGCTTCTTGTGGACTGTCTGATCAATTGCTGTCATGTTGAATCTTCAACCATGTCAATTTCAATCAGGTCCTTAATGGAGTCATTGTCTTCCAACACTAACGACAACAGTGGCACAAGGAAGGTTACATTGTTATCTCATATTGAAAATAAAATACACTCGGTCAGGTCAAGGAGCATGTGAGACAGTCCAGGAAGGCACAAAAGATATGGAAAAAGAGTAGCTTCAAGCAGAGACGCCAATTTCTGCGAATACATCTTAAGTATATCATTGAGCATCAACAACTTATATGCAATTAAGTACTACATCTTTGAAATCATAACCACTTTGGAATTCTTAAAATTTGACCAAAACTTACCGAGTACGTGAGAATTGACAATTATATTGACCTCAAGTGTGTAGCATTGAGGTCAGGGGTTCAAAACTTCAAATCCCATGCTTACCTATAAAAAAAAATAGACAATTATATCTTGCTTAACTAAAAAAATAGAGACAAAATATTTCGTTTAGGAGCTTCTTAGGGATACTATAGAAGAAGAATTTGATCTCACTTCGTGGAGGAGATTTGAATCTCCAAGGTTCTTCTATTAAATTTGGAATGAAAGATCCTTGATTTGTATCAACAGGCAGGGGTTATCAGTTTATAGTTTACAGTTTACACACAGTGACATCAACTTGTGAGAAAAGTAATTTTTTAAATAAAGATGGAACACACAGTTTTGTTGTGTAGGCTGTGTTGTCCTTCTTTCACTTGGTATTGTGGATTTTATTTTTAGGAGGTAAATTATAGAACCGTAAATTCATGTTTGATTTTTATCAAAAGATCCTTTATTCAGTTGAATCATTGTGTTAGATAATTGTGACATCAATATATAAAATAAAAATGACAATTGCTTCCAATTATTCATATAAGTAGTTAGCAATATTTCCAATTTTTTTGTAGTTAGATTTTGTGGGTTCAAGGACAATGGCTAGCATTTTTGGCATCTGTCATCCTATTGGACAATCTTTCTAAATACCTCTATATGCATTGATTTATATTTTTGTATCGATTAGAATTCCTTCTTTCACTTTTACAAAGGCTGCATCTGTTAGGTATAATTTGGCTCCTACTCCTGAGGTAAAAAGCTGTGAAGATTTTGTCTGGAGCATCTTGCCACACAAAGCATAAGGGGCGAAAGCGGATACGTAACTTCCAATATTAGTCTAAAGAAGGTTCGGAGAAAATTCCTTGACCAAGAACAGTCCTTTAACATTTACTGTCCAAATTAATGTATCAGCCCCCGTTCTTTGTACTTAATGAATTTATAATTCATTCAGCAGGTGAATTAGCTCCTCGACTTCGATATCTTTCAGATTTCTGTGTTACTAGGTTGTGGATGATCTAAAATCTTAAACAAAGGGGATCATTGCTAATCCAACAGTCCTCCCAGAATCTGATTATGTCGCCGGATATGACATAGTACCTGATTATCTGTTTAAATTATGTGGCATTTATGGCTATCCCTTTCCATATGCTGGACAAGTGATATTTGATTACTGTGGATATCCCCCAATTACCATGGCTGAAACTATATTTTTCCCCCTAGCAATCTGAGACGCAGCACTTCTGATTCAATCCTTGCCCTCCGAAGCCATTTGGTTAGAGATCATCATTCATAGATTTCAGTTCTTATACCCTCAAACCCCCCTTCATGACGAGATCTGCATACACTGCTCCAATGTAGTAAATGATATTTTTGTTGTGTTCCTCGATATTTTCGTAGTTGTAGACCCAAGTCAAGCATTGAGAGGGACATGTAGTACATAGGAAATTAGCTTAGAACAGATTTAATGAGAGCGAGACTGCCAGCGAAAGAGAGGCTCTTCAATCTTCAATCTTATGTCAATATGAGTCAGCTGATTGATGGTTGAATCTTCAATCTTATGTCAATAATCTCATATTCTCTCACATTGTGTTTTATACCTGAAACGACCTCTATACATCTTAGGATTCTTTTAAAATTGTGTATTTCTTCAGGTTGAGCTCCTAAGAAAATGACTTTCCAAGCTAAGAATTTGACTTTCAACGGAGCTTCTACTTTCCACAACTGGACCTAAGGAGGGGGGGGGGAAAGTTCTAAAGCATAACAAATAGAAAGATTTCACCGTGAATACACAATTTTTATTCCATCACCAAAGTCTCCTATGCCCCCTATTAACCTCCAAACTCACCCTACTGAGCTCCTTTAGGGCAACAAATTCTTCCGCCTCTTCCTCTTAGACTGCAGCAAAGAGAGATGTTCCAAAACACATTCTAATCACACCCTCACATAAATCCCTGACCTTTGTTAGTTCTTAGATGTTGGCTTAATTGTTTATGAGCAACGGATAATTTGAGCGAAAAAGGAAGTAATCATATAGGAAAAGGCCTTGTCTGAAATTGCAGTTGTCAGACACCAGAATATGTGCTCCACAAAATCCTAATATTCTTTGACATGATTATTATTATGTATACTATGACAATAACATGCACATTTGTGTATTACATGTTCATCAAGTGAGTTGACTACTGCACTCTTTATAAAGCTCCTTCGGAGTGTGTGTGTGTGTGTATGTGTGGATAAGGGGTAGCTGCCTTAGAGGTGTAGCGTTTGATGGCTATAGTGCTGTAGCACTCTATTTTGCATGTTTTTTATTTATATCTCATGCCAAAGCTGTAACAGGATATTGAGTTATCAAAGGAGATAAATGAGTCCTTCAAATAGTCATCCCAAGCCAGGACTGTTTGCAGGTACTGGCCAACATATCCACCAACTCAATTTCCTGGAAGATCCTAATTCTTGTTTCTGGTGAACTATTTGCAGGTACTGGCCAACATATCCACCAATGGACGTTCGCCGTCCTCATGAACTGAATGTTTAGCAGGTTAAGCTCAATTATTTTTTAAGCATTTTCACTCATCACTCTTTAACTTGTTACTGTTCAATTGATTGATGTCCTCTGCTTTTTCACTTTGTGGTACAACAAACAGGACATCTTCAAAGAGTTCTATTTGAGTAAATACAGTGGGAGGCGCTTAATGTGGCAAATCTCATTGGGTCACTGTGTTTTGAAAGCAGAATTTCCAAAAGGTAAAAAGGAGTTGGTAGTATCGTTGTTCCAGGTGAGTCTTTTTAGATTTTCACTAGTTTGCAGATATTCTTTCATCATGGAATCTTTTCAATTATCTTAATTTGTCTTCTTTTTTTTCTTTAAAAAAAAAAAAAAAACCTTTAAACAGACTGTTGTTTTTGATGTTGTTCAATGATACCCGAAAGCTAAGCTTTCAAGACATCAAAGACTACTGGAATCGAGGATAAAGAGCTGAGAAGGACATTGTAGTCACTTGCATCCAGCAAAATTCGTGTACTTCAAATGGTGCGTAGCTCCTTCATTAAGACTCGGGTCTTGCCATGGCTCTGATTGATGATTTTGAAATGATGGGTGTTGCAGTTCCCTAAAGGAAGAGAAGTGGAGGATGATGATTCATTTGTGTTCAATGAAGAATTAAGCGCTAAAGAAGCATAAAAAACACATCACATGAGATGCCCGGTCACCACACTGCACGTCAAATCACCCATTTAAGAAACTTGTTTGCCTATTTGTTTGCTTCTTTAAGAACATGCGAGGTGACTGATATCAAAACTAAGCAACTTGTCACCACACTTCATCTATTTTTTTCCCCCTTTCCATTTCACTGATATCAAAACTAACCATCAAATTAAATTCATTCATCGATTTCTGGAAGTATTTAGTCACTATAATGTTAGGTTTCCAAAATATTATAATATGGTAAGCTAAAAATTAAGTTTTCAAGATACTGAAGGAACTGATATAGTATGCAAAAAACTAAGCTTTTAAGTTATTGATATCCAAAGAGTTAACTCTCTGGATTCACTGGATTCAGTCTTCAATGTTCAGCTAAAACTTATTTTGTATATTCAAAATATCTAAAATTTTTATCTAGACAACTGCTTATTACAAACCAAAGCAACTGAACTTATTTTGTTTCCATGCTTCCATTTGTCATTCTATAACTTCTTTTTCGCCAACAATTCATGAGCTGCAATTTTCTTGATTTATCTGACCTGCACTGTAGGTGGGGCAGAAAAGGGGAAGTTTGCTTGTTGAATTGGTAGATGATGGGCAACCCCTAGTAGCAGGAAGCTTCTAATTAGTGACCCGCTCCTGCTTCGGAATATCGGTCCCGCACCCGCTTCCAACCATAAAATAGTGCACTTTTAAGCTTCTAATGACGCTCCGCTCCCAACCTACCACACGCTTCATGCCGCTTCTAGTAACTAAGGGGCAACCTAAGAAGAAAGATTGGGTACTCCAGCTACTTAGTGGATCCAGTCTATAATGCTCACTCATCCATGAAGCAAAGGTAGGCGATTTGAATGCTGATATTTTAGATGAAGTGCTATAGGATGGATGATAATAGTGAAAGGTTTGTATATCATATCCCTTCCTAACTCGCATAATAAACGACTTTTTACTGTGTCAGATGCTAAAGACCTAGTAGAAAGATTCCCGTAGCTTTAGTTATGAAGTAATTAGTTTGAGACTTTGAGTGTTCACTTGTTTGTTCTCTTATTAAGAGGAACCACTACTTGTGCAGTCTTGGAATACTTCCATTGATTTTCTCTGGAAATCACAGCCTATTGCTTGCATCTTTGATGTTCTTGCTTGTTTTATCATAAAGTAAAGGTATTTGCTTAAGAATTTATTATCATAATTCTCTATATAAAGATGATTCTCCACAATTTTCTCCATCCTGCTTGAACCATACAAAATTGCTTTCTATATGTTTCGAGACTAGATTCAAGAAGGTATTTCTGAATACACTTCCAAATCAACCACCTTAGCCATTTCTCATCCACATATTTCGAGACTAGATCTGGATCTTTTTAATGTAAGAATCCAAATGGTTGGATCTTTATTACTGACTATATTCCTCTACTATGATTTATTACCATTTAAATGTTTAAAATGTTGCAAAATTATGTTGATGTCGTATCTGTTGCAATATATATATATATATATATATATATATATATATATAGAGAGAGAGAGAGAGAGAGAGAGAGAGAGAGAGAGAGAGAGAGAGAGAGAGAGAGAGAGAGAGAGAGAGATTGTGGATGTTTAGGTCCTATCTGTTAACAATGCTCTTGCTCTTGGGAGCACTAGTTCCATTTAAAATTGAATCCCTCAAACACGTGCCGCCTCCAGAATCCACCCATTTTCAATTCAAAGCAGTTTTTGAGGGAATCAATTTTAACTGATTTTTTTGCGGGAAGCAGGAATCAGTGGAAGTTACCCAACGGTAACTGTTACCTTGTCTGTGATTTTCACAGCGGGAAGCGGGAATCTGGCCAAGAGTAGTGTGCCTAAACAATTTATGCTATATAATAAATTAGCAAAAAAAAAAAAAACTTTTAGAGTCGGTGCGAACGCTTATATACGATGTAAGTGAATATTATCTCTTATTTCTCAGCATCCATCGAGTTTATGTTTTTTGAAGTGAATAACATTTTGTTTTTCAGCGAGAAAAGGGCATTCATCTGTGTTTGTTCACTTCATAAGCCCGAGACTAATTACCAAATTGCCAGTTTTTTTCCCATAGGATACGCGTTCACAGTTGCAGGAATATCTGTAACAATATCCTGTAACCATAAAATCTTAATTGTTTGTTGCAGCAGGAGTTCAACTTGACCAAGGAACAAGAGCGATGGGTGATAGATATAATGATGTCAGTGACATTGGTGAAGTTTCTTGTAGTTTACTGCCGGTCTTTCACAAACAATATTGTCAAAGCTTATGCACAGGATCACTTCTTTGACGCTGTCACTAACTCTATTGGCCTCACTGCCGCCCTTCTCGCCAATTATTTTAATGGATGGATTGATCATGCTGGAGCTATCATTGTAAGTCAGTTTTATATTGAATTGGAACTAGGTAGCCGGTCCTAGTGCCAACCTTGGCACTTGGTGTCAATCTCCCTCTGATGACCTTGGAAATGTGGAGATAATGTTGGAGCACCGAATCAGTCAAAAGTGTACTCTCACTGATTTGTGTGCTCATAAACAACTGGGCACTTCCTTAGGCTTGAACATTTGATATGAAGGAGATCGACCAGAGTGCCATCATTGGCACTCCTGTCAGGTACCTAATACTGAATGGGCCCTGTTTAACACTGAACCTGGGTTCTTCCCAACGTGATGAGGCCGTGTACAACTACATTCAGCATTAAACATGGCCTAGTGGGATTTATGATAAAAATGTTATACTTTCCATCTAAATTAGAATTAATGTTATTGATTTAAAAAAGTCATTACTTTAATCTATTTTTCTGCCTTCTATCTATTGCAGCTGGCAATTTACACCATCCGCGCATGGTCGACGATGGTGTTGGAAAATGTGAACTCTCTTGTGGGCCGGTCGGCAGCATCAGAGTATCTACAGAAGTTAGCATACCTTTGTTGGAACCATGACAAGGAAATACGACACATCGATACTGTGCGGGCTTACACGTTTGGGTCACACTACTTTGTTGAGGTTGACATTGTGCTACCGTCAGACATGCCTTGCAAGAGAAGCTCGAGCATCTACCCGAGATAGAACGTGCATTTGTCCATCTTGATTATGAGTTCACACACAGACCCGAGCACGCTCGGCCACATTTGTAGTGGAAGTAGCCCCAAATGGCAATGATGCATTGCAGGTTTGATTGCCTGTCATCTCCCTATTGAAGAATTATAGTTCTTCCAATTTTTTCTCTGCTACTATGTCCCTTTTTATGGGCTTGGACAGTGATTGGTTCTCTATGGTTCTCGAGTGCTAGAAGCTGTGTAAGTTTTTCTCCTTAATTATTCATTCAGTGTTCATGAAAATATGCAAACAACCTTTGTATAATACATGTTTTCATGTTTAAATATTTGCAGTTGCCTGAGGAAGGTCAAAAATGGGGTTTCCAGATTTGGTTACTTTCCAGTTATTGTGGACTTGTTTGTATTGCAGTCATGTAAATGGGACTTGTTTGTATTGCAGAATCGGAGTAAAAAATGGGGTGAAAAAAATGAGTTGGGGAAATAAATTAAAAGAAAAAAATTAATTATTACTTTTCAGCTACAGCCGTCGGCATTGTGTCTCAAGCCTATGCCGACGGCTACAGCCGTCGGTGTATCCATTAGCCGAATGGAATTATTGCCGACGGCTTCCAACCGTCAGCGTAGGGTCCCCCAGCCGTCGGTGTGCTCCAAGCTGATGGTTGGGGAATCCTACGCCGACAGCTGGGGAAGCCATCGGCGTAGGTCTCTTTTTTGGTAGTGAATGCTCTCCTCTACTGTTGATAAAGGCACAACGATCCATCTTGAGATCTACAAGACTATTAATCACACACCTTAATCTCTAAGGCACTATACACCCAACTCACTTGAGCAACTTAACAAGAAGAAAATGGAGGTGGAAGGAAACCCTTTTGAATAAACTATTTTAGCAAATCAATGAATTTCAAAAGAAAGAAGATGAAGTTTTAGGGCTCACACTCCAGGAAGAAGAAACGAACTTGCTTAGCTCATTCCTTATTTAGAAAGCTTTTTATTAAAACCCTAAAAACGCTTAAGAGGACCCGGCTAAAGCAAAAGTCCAAAAAGCTCATTTTTTGCGTATGAACAAAAGAGTGGTAAGGCTACATTAGGTATCACTAGAGTGAGAAGTGATGAGAGTCATGTGACCACTCATTGTGAATATGATGATTCTTTGTGGTGATGAAAACTAGCTGTGGTAAACCTCACAGCTCATTGAGTAGACAGAGAGGTTACAGATACTGAATCCAGCAACAACTACTTGTGAATAGACCTATAGCTCGTTGTGGTCAAAGTCATAGCTCACTTTGAACACTGAAACACTATGCAACAATAGCTAGTTGTGGACAAACCCACAGCTCGCTATGGACATCACTTCAGGGGATTGAAAAAGCATTTTGACAGAAAAACTTTTAGTGTTAAAGGTAGGTCAAAGATATGTGACTGATAGCCTTGTTAACCAAGACAGGATCCATCCATCTTGACACACAAACTTCCTAAGAGAGATCTATATGGTTATTGGAGTAAAATGCGACAACAAGATCTAACTATCTCCCCCTTTGTCACATTTGACGACAAAAAATAATGTGTACATCAAATAAAATTTAATTATATCAAGATGGTCCTACTAATCCTATACATTGATCTATATGAAGAAGTAAAAAAAAAAATACGTGGGCACTTGATCTTCCCCTAAATTTATGTCTATCTTAAGCCAAGATGGGTCTTGATCAATCACCTGCAAAATAGATATACAAAACACATAAATCCAGAGAAAACAATAATATGATGATCAAATCAAACATCCCAACATTAAGCATAACATTAAACATTATCTCCCCCTTTTTGTCAAAAGTAACAAAGGGAGAACGTACCACAACACAACTAACATCCACAATAAAAATAAAAAAGGCATGCTAGTAACTGAAATGAAAATAAGGCCCCACATGGCCACCATAAGCAAACCCACCATCAACAATAAAACTAGCCAACATCCACAATAAAATTAACTAACATCTTCAATAAAAAAATTGTATCACAAGCAACATCCAAATTGAAATGTATCACCTGTAAATTGTCAAGTTAAAAATATGTATATACTCCCCTGACCAGTTTTTATTGCCGTTGTTCGATCCACCATCGATTGCCTTTCCAGATGTGCTAGCACCATTCCCTCCATTATCCAACTCATCGGATATGAGCCACCGATGAAGATCGTTAGACAAGCTATCTACGCAAGCACCCATACCAACCACCTCATGCTTTGAGTTACAGAGAGTACGATCTACAAAGTCGAAGTGGTTGATGACAAGATTTTGAAACTCAAGTATAGAGAGAGGTCGATCATGAGACGGGGTAGACGATGACGCAGAAGGCACCAATGAAGATGGAGTTGAAGAATCATTGTGATTTTTCCACGTTGACACGGCCATTGCAAGAGTCGAAGGTAAAAATTCCTTACCTTGAAACGATTTTTACTGAATACATGGGCACGATATTAAAACTTTCAATCACTTTAGAGACGATGATCGAAATGGGATCGCCGCATTCTCCTTAGGACTAAGGCATCAAGAGTGGATGATCCTCCAAATGGCAGTGGGTGCACACACTGGATGATCGGTGTCCAGCAGTCACATGATAAAAATCTCATTCAACCGTACCTCATTAAAATTTTCAATCTTTGGCCAAAGGGTACCGAAGATCAGAAAACGCAGAATGTAGAAGTGCAGTTTTAACGACCTTGCTGGAACGGCCATCTTATGATTCAACCCCGGAGTCACACAGACATGATCAACAATCGACTGCCACGATCTACTGGGCAAGTTGTCAGTAGGGAAATTTGGATCCCGGGGATAAATAAACCCATCGGGGATAAGAGGAATTTCATGGATTGAGGAGATAAGTGCAGGGATGACCGTTATCAAGGATCTGTTGACATAAGTAACCAAGGATTTTTCATCTGGAGTAAGGACACACGAGTCATAGTTGGTATAGAAACATGGGACCAACACCACATAAGCGAAACTACGAAGAGAAAATAAAAGAGTCCAACCACGAGTTTGAATCTTACCTAAAAAAAAAAAACTCTGATAAACAGTCTAGATCGAAGAATCGCTCCATCGCCAATGGCCGCGATTGCAAAAACTCGAAGTTCGCCTGAGCCGTATCCGAAATAAAAATTGGCACCGTAAAGTCGGTGGAAGAAGATGACTTCTTCAATTCGCAAAAATTTTTATGACAATTTTGTAAATTGAACTTGATTTTGATCATGCCTCGTTTGTGATTATGCCTGGTTTTAAACATCTACATATGAAAGTTTAGTGCACATACATTTGTACTATCTGTTATGAATATGTAAATTATCTAAATGTGACTTATATGTTTCACTTGATTAAGCATACTTCTGGCTGTGACTTGTTACTTAACTCGGTTATACCTTGTCACCTTGTCTCCAACTGCGATATGTATTCTGGACATTTTTTACAATGATTTGTTTGTACACCGGGAAAAATTTGTGATAATTTTGTACATTGGACTTGATCTTGATCGTGCTTCATTTGTGAATGTGCCTAGTTCTAACATCGGCGTGTGAAATTTTAGTGCACATAATTTATACGGTGTGTTTTGAGAATATGAATTATCTAAGGCTCTATTTGGCAATTTTTCAGAAAACATAGGAAAATAATTTTAGATCCAATGGATTCCAGCTCTTCGAGAATTCATAGGAATTCATTATTTTCTGGTGTTTGGATTGAGTAATTACACATAGAAAGTTGAAAAGGAGCACCATCGATAGTGTACATCTCACACACTCAATAAATCCAACTTTCTATTGTGAAGGAGATTCGATGAGAGAAAAAAAATTTAGGAGAGAGAAAAAGAGAGACTAGGAGAGAGAGACAGAAATTAAGAGAGATTTGGGGAGAGACAAAAATTAAGAGAGAAATATGTAGAGAGAGAATTTAGGAGAGAATTAAAAAGGAGAGATTAGGAGAGAGACTAACTTTGCACACCAAATAAAAAATTAGAGAGATAAACCCGGTGAGAGAAAAATTAGAAGAACGATAAGAGAGAGCAAGGAGAGAGAGGAGAGAGAGGGACTCAATGAGAGAGAGAGAGAGATTTTATTTTATTTATTTATTTATTTTTTTACTTTTTTACTTTTTTTAAAATTTTAAAATTTTTTAGTTTTATTTTAATTTATTTTTAAAATTTTATTTTTTATTTTTCATGTTTAATTATTATTTTATTTATTTATTATTTATTATTTATTATTATTATTTAGTTATATATATATATATTAATTTTAATTAATTAATTTATATTTTATTAATTTATTATTTTTATATGTATATTTATATTTTTTAATTTTTTAATTTAATTTATGAATATTATTATTTATTTATTTTTGTTATTTGTTATTTTATTATTTTATTTTATTATTTGATTATTTGATTATTTTTTATTATTTTATTTTTAATATTTTATTTTATTTTTATTCTATTTTATTTTATTTTACTTTTTTACTTTTTTTTTTTTGTTATTTTATCTTTTTTATTTTATTATTTTTTTCGGTAGTTGATTTTATTTCAATTTATTCATTGAAAAAGAGAGAGAGAGAGAGAGAGAGAGAGAGAGAGAGAGAGAGAGAGAGAGAGAGAGAGAGGAGAGATAATGAGAGAGATAGAGGAGAGAGAGAGAAATCAAGAATGACAAGATTTTCAATAATATCCTCTTAATTTAGATGGATTTATCGGTTTCTACTAGAAAAGAAAATTTTAAATTTTCCTATTATTTTTAGTGGCACAATTTTGTTGCCAAACATAGAAAATTATTATATTTTCTTTTTGCTCATAATTTCTTTTCCTTTCCTCCTATCCAAAAAGACCCTAAATGTCGACACCAAGATCTAGAAAGTAGTAGTGTAATGATTTGGTTGTATGTGTACTTGTGCACCCAATGTTGATGAATAAGGGGAATTATAATATAAATTTGTTTGAGCCTAACAAATTGAGGTACATGTAATGTGAAAAGGGCACAAATGTGATTCAATTTTGTTTAACTTATGATAACTCTTCATAATAAAAATAAAAAGATACAATATTTTTGTTGTGTGATTTCACTCGCTGCTATCTTAGCGGACATATCCTAACGAGGGAAGCGTAGTGTGTAGTGTTGGGGGAGTGTATCTTAGTGGACAAACATAAAAGCTAATGTTGTGCTTCCACTCGTTGCCACGTTAGTGGGTGATCCTTAAAAGGGAATGCCTTGAGGCATAATTTGTCTCAGCAAATTGGAGGGAGTGTGGGCTTTAGCGAGCAAATGCAACATTGTCTATATAAGCGAATCGATCACACAACATCATGGATCACAACAATCACTGAGATCCAATACTAGACATTCTCTAGAGAGTTCTATATAAGACTCGAAGGATCAAAGGAGTTAAAAGCTATTTTACTAAAGAAAATTCTTCATTTGTAATTGTTGTGCTTATCTTATGTTTTGTACTTATCTTATGTTGGGAGTTTTCCATCTTATAAAGAAACAACCCACTCAATACCTATCCTTTGTAATTAATTATCTGTACAAAAAGTTAATCACTGAGAGCTCTCAACTCACCTCGAGTTGACGAGTATTATTCAAAAAACTCATTTGTCTTTATGGTATCAAAGACAATCAATGAGTTTTGAGAGTTTTTTTCCTCTCTAGTCTTGTCTATTTTCTACTCAAATCTCCATTAATGGCATCCTCATATCCATATTCATCCACTCTCAACAGCGGCAACTTCGTCTATCTCAAACTCAACCAGTCAAATTTCTCGAGTTGAAAGACGCAAATGGTGTGTCTGATTGAAAGCCAAGACATGGCTGATTTCATCGACTTTGCACAAGTGGTTTTGAAAGGCGAATAACTATTCCAGCTTTGAAGACTAATGGTGAAGAGAATGAGATCGACAATCCAGCGTATGTAGCAAGGCGTTGATCCGATCGACTCTTATGGGGGTGGATCATTGGAGCATTGTCCGAAGAAGTTCTCAACTTGGTTGTGACGGCCCCGATTTTCCCCCCACAGTACTCTAGGCAAAAAAAACTGAGTTGTCAAGTGACAATCCGATTTGCCCCTACATGAAATCTTGGGAAAAAATCGGATCGTTCGATGCTTTCTAATACATACCCACTGTGATGGCCCGACCTCCCTCCGCAGAATCTAGGGAAAGCAGGATTGTTGGGTGCTTAGTACATCCACACATATACAGAGAAGTCAAAGCAGATATCATATGGCGCTAATACGATTCCATTTCTATGCAAAATGTAAACTAAAGCCACAATAACCACCGGTGATGGCCGACCATCACCTAAACAGTGGTAAATATAAAACTATACAGTTTCGGATTCATGTGTTCTAATTACAATCACTAGTATGTACCGAGTAAAAGTCTATCTCAAGCTCGTCTAAGAAAAGTATTCTTCAAGCTAAAGTTCCTCTTCTGCTTCCGGTACGTAGTCAGGATCCTCCTCTAGTCCAGGATCCTGATCAAGATCTAAACATGTGACATAAATATTAGGATGAGCTAACAGTCTAAGCTCAGTAGAGAAAAACTCAATACCCTTTTCATTTCATCAAAACAGTGCATTAATTTCAATGACTGAGATTCAAAGGGGCATTTTTCTTATCAAAACAAAATTCGATCACAAAATTCAAAAACAATTTTCTTATATCAAATAGAGAATTCAAAATATAGAGTTCTAAATCACAAAATCTAAAATGAATCGTATCGGGAAGGGGACGGTCTCACTTATGGTCTAGGTTTAGAACGAGTTGCAATCAATGTGGGACCAAAACATTCCATAAGTGGAAACATAGCATTCCATTAAGCGGAAACAAGGTCATAACCCCGGGGCCTTTACCCCTCTCCGGAGCCTCTACTCCTCTTCCCTCACTTGATTGCAAAGTCGTACATCTTCTTATTTAGTGCTTCAAAATTCAAATTCACTTTCAAAATTCAGAGGATTCAGATTCTAGATTCAGATTCCAGTTCAAAGTCAAAGTTCATATTCATATCATAATCAATACTCAATTGGGGCTAAAGCATCCCATTAAGCGGGAACAGACCATTCCATTAAGTGGAAACAAGGTCATAACTCCGGGGCCTCTATCCCTCTCTGGAGCCTCTACTCCTCTCCCCCCAATTGAATGTAGTCTTATTCAAAGTTCAAATTCAAGATTCATACAGAGCCTCATCAAACAAATGGTAGTTGATATAGAGCCTCATCGAACCGTCTTTCTTCTTGATAAACAGAACTGGTGCTCCCCATGGGGAAATGCTTGGTCTAATGAATCCCTTATTCATGAGCTCTTGTAACTACTTCTTGAGCTCCTTTAACTCTGTCGGTGCGATGCGATATGATGTCTTTGATACTGGTTCGATGCCTGGAGTGAGATCAATTGCGAACTCAACTTCTCTGTCTAGTGTGTTGGTGTGCGCTTTTTTTGGGTTCCTCTTGGTTCTCGTTGAATAAATGGCTTCCAATTCTGTCCTGTTGGACTCTAGCGATGCGATGTATGTGATAAATAAAAATAGAAAGAATTTCCTAGGATGATTCCTATTTGATTTGCGATCTCCAGCTGCAGATATTTATCGACGCTGTAACACGTCAATGATCACGCGTTTAAGCGGGTGTAGGTTACTTCCATACTGAATCGTCCGCCTGCGAACGTCAGCAGCAGTGTCCTCTTTTAATCAGACAGTTTCAGCTTTCTTTTTAGTTTCCCTTGTTGCAGTTATGGTCCATTTACATTCTCTTTTTTTATTGTTAATTATGATTAGGTGAGCTTATTATGATGGGTTATTTTAGTGTCATGATGCTATCAGGAGTCCAATCATTTTTAGTTTCTCGGTATCATTAGGAGTCTAATTAATATCAAAGTCCTGGTACTACTAAGAGTCCAATCAGTTTCAGTCTTCTACTGGTACTAGGAATGCATGTATATTAGTTCCAATAATTTTCCAATTAAATAAAAGAGTCCAATTATATCGTAATTCTAAATACAGCAGGTATGCTAATTTTATTACAATTCTAGATAAGCAGATGTATCAATTGTATGGTAATCACAACTAAAATATTTAAGGTCATCTTACTAGCATTCTAATTTGAAGAAAACAAAGACTAATCTTGTTTTGGATTTTTGCTTGAAGCAATAAATCAATTTACTAAAATAGAAATAAATGATCGAGGCAACAAAATTAACTCCTTTTTTAGAATCATAATCTACGGATCAATTATGATAAAAATCTAACTAATAATGAACGAATTAACTTTCCTAAATTCTGGTTGAGATAATAAATTGGCCGAACTAGAAGACTAAATTGAATCAAAACAAATAATGATATGAAGGCCTATTTGATGCAATTAGCCAATTATATTGAAATAGAAAAAAACTACCTATAATTAACTATTTAACCCTAAACAATCTAAAAAAAAGGGGGGGGTTGGGCCCGCTATGCTAAGAAGGATTGGCCTCGTTCCCGAGTACCCTCCGTAAGCTCCCGTGGGCAAATCGGATGGCTAAGATAAAAGATAGGTCGATAGTTAAATAATAAAAGGAGGATTTTTAGAATTGAATTCGAAATTATAATAAGAAATTAGATTGAGAAACTAAAGTTATGAACTAAAATTTATATTTTTTAGATTTTTGACGGTATGAAAATATAGAATTAAATTATAGATTAAAATTTTAGGACCGAATTCGGGTCCGAAATCAGAAAAATCAGGCCATATGATTAAAGACTGGTTCTGAACTCTGAGAGTCAGAATCAGAAATTAATGATAGGACTGTAGATTAAGATTTTAGAGTAGAATCAAAACATAAGGTCAGTATATCGGACCGCCATATTAAGGACCGATTCTAGAAACAGAGAACTAGAACCAGATATAGAGAATTTCGGTCCGAAGAGGGTGTTACGGTCTAAAAATTAGAAATAGAATAGATTAATTAAACTGAGGGAAAATCCTAAGTCTAAAGTAAAATTAAATTCTTACCTACGGTCGGGGCCGTGGAGAGGAATCATTGAAGATTCAGGGGTTTGAATCTCGACATCATGACTAATTTACTCTATGGGCTTGTCCTCCGAGTTCTCTGATTTCGAAGTCCCAAAAAAGTTCCATTCTCTCTCTCAAAATTGCCAGCTTCTCGTGTTGTCTGTGTCGAATTGGAAAAAAAAAGCTTTTATAGGTTTTCCTTCAATTATGCGCCTGTTTTAGGGCATTTAATTAAATTGTGTGCCATTTTTATGGCGCTTAATTGCTTTGAGTCGGTCACCAACTCAGTGAGAGACTGACTGAATTACTCAGCGAGTTTTCTAATCTAAATGAAATTAGGACTAATTACGCCCATGATGGGATGTGCGTAATCCTATTAAGCCTATTACCTGAAGCGCTTAATCGAGGAAACATATGAGTCAAGGGTAGGAGACTAGGTCAGGCATAGGCCAATTGCGCGCTTGTGTTGTAGCACTCAATCCGATCGCGTGTATGTTTCCAGGCGCATAATCGAGTCTCGAAATAGTCTATGAAAGAAAGTTTGGTCTGAAAGGGGACTGATCGCGCGCTTGAGGTTCTGCACGTGATCGAATTACGCACGGGTTTTCAGGCGCTTAATTCAGGGTTGTTCGGGTATGGTCTCAAGAATGGAATGCAAGACTATCGTTTCAGTCTACATCTCGACTATATA
This sequence comes from Chloranthus sessilifolius, assembly GCA_021018995.1. Lineage (NCBI taxonomy): Eukaryota > Viridiplantae > Streptophyta > Magnoliopsida > Chloranthales > Chloranthaceae > Chloranthus > Chloranthus sessilifolius. The sequence continues at coordinate 94,085,590 of CM037593.1, forward strand.
CTATTGCTTAGAATATAGCCTCCTTACTTTGGGATCTGAGCCACAAAACTATTGTTTCAGCTTGTGTTCAGTCATGTAAAGTTGCATGGTCCCATGTCGAGGGTTAAAAAGGTCAAGGGCTAACCAAATGAATTCATGTACTTCGAGAGGGCGAAATGAAGGTGTCTATAGTGCCCCTCTTCGGCGCACTCTTACGAAGTAAGAACGTGTCAAAGAAGTAGACACCCCTCTTTCGAGGTGCCTTCCCGTTTCTTGAGAATTCACAAATGTGAATTGGTAATGCTGACATGGTAAGCTTGACTTTCTTATCTATCAGCACAAGCTAAAATGGAGCATTTGAAGGGTAAATGATAGCTGTCGAAGGGCATATTTTGGGTCTGTGGGTGCATAACGCATCCTGTCGCATGGCGCGACCTAATAGAGGGATTTTACGCAATCGAGGTACCGGGGCATCAATCAAATGTCCAAAACAAGGTCTAGGGACCGATAATAAAGAGATGAAATAATATGTAGTGTCGAAAGCTTTTGCAAGCCATGTCAGACCGGGCGCGTCATTGCTCACACCAATGTGCATGTCAGACCGGGCGCGTCATTGCTCACACCAATGCGCGTCAGGCGTTCTGTTTCTAATAGGAATTTGTAAGTTCTTAGATTAAGTATACTCATTGTTTGACTTCCCAAGGGAATGGTTGATTTGGGCTGGTAATTGAGGTAAATTTTGTGAAGTGTGCTCAGTCGAATTTTGTGCAATGGCATATGCGCTCGATTCATCTGGAGTCGTATTTTTGCATCTGAACAAGTGATCCTGCGCAGTGGCGTATGCGCTTGATTACAAGTTCAGAGGACTTCGAAATTTAAAGGTCAAGGCTAAGGGTAGTTGGTTGTGGTATTTAAAGAAAGGTGAGTCGAGTCTATGTATTTTGTTTATTTTGTTCTTTTTTTTTTCTTTTTTTTTTTTTTCTTTTTTACTTTGCAAGTAAGAGAAGAAAGATTTTGGAAATAAAAGATTTTAGAATGAGTAAGGGGTTTTGAAATTTTGGAAATTTAAACTTAAGATCAATTCGGTGTAAAACAGTGAAAAACGTAGATTTCGAGATGTCGTTGAGCAGATCCACTGGTACGAGATTTGTGGACCCGACCGTTTATGTGATTGTCAAGACGATACTTGGCATGCCGGATACTCCATCTAACCTTCTCGACGAATACTGATGATTATCTCTTATGGGAGGACTACAGTAATTCGCGAGTTGAGAGAGACGGGTTTTGAAAATATTTTGACTTAATTATAGATAATTATAATTTAGAAGAAATATCGAGTAATTGAAAAAGGGGTAGTACTTACCTAGGGGTGATACTTACCTGAATTGTGCGGTGAGACCTTGGGAATATTGTAGCGATGGTACTTTGGTAGTATTGTAGTGTCTCGACGGGACTTGGTGGCTATCATTGTAATGCAATGTTCCTGGTGCAATGTTGTGGTAGGGTACCCCGGGGATGTCTTTTTTTTTTTTTTTTTTGTTCGCTTGTTGCTTAAGCGGTGGTTGGCGGTTGTCGGCATAATGTCGCGATGGGGCCTTGGTGATTGTAGTGGTACCGCGATGGGACTTGAGAGGTATTGCTGGGATGTTCGCGCTGTAGCTTGGCAGTAGTGAAATGCAATGGGACATGGGAGTAGTCTCACGTCTTCCTGCCTTTCTGCTGCAGTGGCGTTTGGTAGGTTTGTGGCGGGCACTTTGGGAGGAGGGTCTTTGTTTCGGCGATGGGGCATGCTCGTGCTTTCTCCCTTTTTTCTTTTAATGCGATAGGTGTTGTGAATGATTTTTTTTTTGGTAGTGGTGTTCGCGATGGGAAGTGAGCTAAGCGTTACGTTGGGTAGGGTGTTCATATGACAAGTGTGTCTAGTTTCTTTCTTTGGCAGATCTTAGGTTCTGGTGAGATTATGTTGTAGTTGCGTTGTGATTGACTTAGTTTTTTTTGTTGTTTGGTGTATTTTCATTTTTGGGAGATTTATTTTTAGCTTTTTGCGATGGGCCATGAGGGCATGGCTATAATTTTGCGATGGGACGACAGCGAGTGACAGTCCCTTTTCAATCCGAATGGCTCATGAGGCTATGCGATGGGGCAAAGGGGACTCTCGCTCGAGAAGGGGTAAATTTTAAGCAAAATCAGGAATTAAGCGCCTAATATCAGCTGTTTTGATCTGATTGCGCGCTTGATTTTAGGCGTGCGATTCAAGGTATAAAGAAAGTGTTTACGCGTGTGTAAGTTAACGTGTGATTGGATTAAGCGCTCTAATACTTGCGCGCGATTGGAGCATCACCCGATCAGTGTACGGGTGATCTTTCAAATTGCGCGATAAAAGTGAGTCATTTAATCGGATTGTGCGGCTGGTGGGCAGCGCGAAATCATAAGGTCGCACTATTTGTGCGGGCGACAGTCATATTGCGCGCCTGCTTAGGAGCGCGGGTTTTCGATTGAGCGTGATGTTCCTAGCGCATGATCAGATTAAGCGCACATTTTTAGGCACACGATTAAGGCCGCACTCTATATAGGCGAAGGAGTCTTCATTTGCTTTTCATTCTCGGGTTTAATCTCGAGTCTTGACTTTTCTGAGTGTTATAGCATCCTGAGATTCGTGTTTCAGCGATATTGAGTGATTTGGCCGTTAGATTGGGATGGCATTTCTTCCTATATTAGTCATTTCAAGTGATCTTCGTCTTGATGTGATACATGGGGGAGAGTTTTGTTCTGAGAATGGGCGATATTGGGAATGAGGGCGCTGGTCTTCACACCGTTCCTTTTTAGGGAGCAGTGAAGGCAGCGTTGATGGGGCGGCGACGGAGAAAGTGAAGATGGTGGGGAGAGGAGGTGTTGTAAATGGAGGGATGCATTACCCAACCAATCCTTCCGTCTCTTCTGCCGGTGGCTCGTTTAAGTTCTCCAAGTCTGGTGGCAACATTTCTAAAGCCTCCGATTGGATGTTCTGCTTCTCTTTTTCGCTCATTGTAATTTTGGTTTTCGTTTTGAGTTGTATGTTAGATTTTAGGTTTTCGTTTTGGGTTATATATTAGATTTTAGGTTTCGTTTTGGGTTGTAATTCGGGAGGTATGCCTCCGGTGAAACTTGTAAAACTTTAAATTATAAATAAAGGGGCATTTTTTTTTATTGTGTATATTTTCACTGTCCCATTGGTTGACTTAATTTTTTATTGATTAACTAACTGGACTTGTTTTATCGTAGTTTTAAGATTTGAGTTATCTTATAGTTTTAAAGTTCGTTATGAGAATGACCCTAAGGTTTATTCATTCGTCCTATTAGGTCCTACTTAGTATTTCAACTTGTTTGGACATTTTTTTTAACAAGTTAGATTTTATCCTGTTTGAGTTTTTTTTTTGGTTTGTTTGAGGTTTTGGTCTTATTGAATGTAGTTTATCTTGTTTGAGGTGTCTTATTTTGTTCAAGGTGTACTCTGAGATGATACCTGTTAGAATATGTGAGTTTTTTTTCATGGGTTCTAGATGGTGGTTGGGTATTTCAATCCCATTGGTCGATCTAGACTTAGGGAGTTTGTGCTTTTAGAGGGGCAAGTGTTGTATAATTATTGGTTCATCTTAGTTGTTATGAATTGTGGTCTTTATAAAGGGAAATGTGTATGGTTTTGAATTCAATCAGCTTGGTAGGGGGTTCAAATGTGTGGCTCTTGTCCATTGGTGATTCAAAAATCATAGTTTATAAATGTGCAGATTTAAGGCTTTAGGTTTATTGTTTACTTTGGACTTTCATTTTAAGCTTATAGGTTAAAAAGTTTTTAGAAGGGGTAGCTGTTAAGTGGTGAAAAATGCCGCTTTTCACCCTTTAACCTGACCATTGATAGACCTGTGAGCACACTAATAAGCTTCTGTCAAGTGCATTTTATAGACAGCAATGAAAGAGGACACTAATGCAAAAAAACACTCAAGAATACCCAAAAAGGGGCTATCTCTCAGCACAGGACAAACCCAGCAACATCACACCAGAGGGTAGCACATCACTGGACCCTTGGAGCACGTGGCTGCAACAGGGCAAGGCAAAGGAAGTGAAAACAGGCTGAAAACATCCTATCGATTTGTCACTTGAAGACTTCGACAGGAGCTGAAAGCAAAGAAAGGAAGAATTCGTGCAGTTGAAGAGGTTTTCGATAGGACCTGAAGGAAGAAGAAGAATGGATTCGTGTGAATTGAGGAGTTCGATAGGATCCAAGAACCTATCGAGCAGCTGCAAGGAAGGAAGAAATCATCCCATTGAAAACTTGCCTGAGGCGTCAAGGGAACCTATCGAATGGTTTCTTCAAACCTATCAAGATGAAGGCGCTGGAACAGAATCTATCGAAGGGAACTTGAGCCTTTCGATAGGAGTGAGAGCAACCCTATCGAAATGGTGGCATGCAGAGCGGAGCTTGTCGAAATGGTTCTCCAACCTGTCGAATATTCCAGGCCAAGGGCTGAGAATGCTGAAACTCTAAGAGAAGGCTCATCCTTTAGAACCTACCGAAAGGACCAAAATGCTCTATTTGAATATGTCGAGAGCTTCCTGAACCTATTAAAATCGTGTGCAAAACCTCTCAGAAATTCAGCTGTGCACACGTTGTGATTCGGTGACCTACTACATGCAACCCGAGGCACTTGGTGACTGGCACGACGGTTCTAGAAGTTGCCCTAGAAAACTCTAACCGACCCACGTGCTCTAACAAACTCTGAGGACCTTTTAGAAGGGATTTTTGGCAGGAAAAACAGAGGAGAAAGCTATATATAGAGACCCCTAATTGCAATTGAGGGGAGATCGAAATCTGAGCCAAATTCTGGAGATTAGAGCTTGCAGAGAAATTCTATTTTCCCTCCTTTAGCTCAACCATGGTTGGCTAATTTCCTTGGAGTAGTGAGGAGAGAAGTTAGATCTGTAATTGGGTAAGGTTAAGAGTGCTACTGTAGGTTCCTACCTGCATAGACTATAGATCTGAGAGTATTTCCATTGTAGAGTGACGTTGATTGCAATGTTAATGCTGTTTTTAATGCTTTAATTAGATCTAAAGTTCCTTTAGTTCCATTTGGTGATCGATCAGATTTATGTAGAGGAGTCTGTTGATCAGCTCACCCACTTAACTGGTAGGCCTCTTAGATACCACCCGATCTCCCTGGATCTGATACTCTGTGATTCCTTGAGTCTGTACCTAGGAATTGCAGCATCTGTAGTGGTTTTAATTGTTCTAATTGAGGCCTTAGCTTTGGAGGAGATCCCTAGGATGGTCTGTGACCATTAAAGTGGACAGATCATAACCTTAAGATTAGTCCAAGTTCAGGCTCCAATTGGATTCGTCTGCTGCAAATCCATGGCGATAAAGTTTATAGGATGGTCTGTGACCATTAAAGTGGACAGATCATAGCCTTAAGACCAGGTGGATCCTCTGATTCGAAGTGGAGTTTATACCCTGCAGCTGTGCTTATAGTCAGTTGAGGGAATTGTGTGCTCTGAACCTTTGTAGCATAATTAATTGAATCTGATTTCAGTGAAAACCAATCTCCAAGCTACTCTTCTCCATTTTATGCTTTTTACCTCTTTCCCCTGCAAGATCTAAGATCCTAAACTCGATCCGAGTTAGTCTTTGTTTAATTTTAGCTTATCTTAAGTGACTATCCATTTTAAACCTCTCCCCTGTCTTTTAGTTAACGTAGCATTAGTTAGGGTGTCAGATCTAATACAGATCTGGAGATTTATTATATTTTTAAACCAACCTCCCTGTGGACATTCCCCTACAAGATCCTTGGTACAAAATTTTAGAGCGACCCTTGGCTCGAGAGTGGACCACTCATTCAGAATTATGGTCGTCGGTCCATGGTACAATCTGGCATCAATGAAGATGCCCTTGTAGTGGATCTCTATGAGAATGGGGTCTGGACTCTCCCTCACCCGCATACTAGAAGATTGGAAATTGCTTGGAAGGAAATTATTGATCATCCTACCCCTCTAGCCAACATCAAAGATAAGCTCATATGGAAATCTACTCCTTCTGGTAACTTCTCCCTCAAAGCTGCTTGGAAGTGCTTTAAACCGGATTCTACTATTGTTCCTTGGAATTCCTTTATTTGGCACAAAAAGAAAATTCCGAAACATGCCTTTTGTGCTTGGCTTGCCATCAAAGGGAAACTTCTTACTACTGATAATCTCAGTAAAAGAGGCATTTTAATTCCTTCGCGATGTGTCCTTTGTTGGTTAGAAGCTGAGGATCACAATCATCTCTTCTTTGATTACTCTTTCTCCAAGTGGCTTTGGCACTCTATTCTTCAGAGACTTCAAATTGGGAAAAGATCAATCAGAAATTTATCTGAGGAAATTATTTATTGCATGGAAAAATGTAAAGGTAACGAAAACCAAGCTTCGTTGATAAGGATTGCCTTCGCTGCTACAATTTGGCACTTATGGAAGGAAAGAAATAACCGCATTTTTTAGGGCTTGCGTTCTCATAAACGTATCATCTTGAAAAGAATTGTTGAAGATGTCTCTATTAAAAGCCATCACACTAATATCCTTGACTCTTACACCACTGCTCATTGGAGGTGTGCGCCAAATCCTCCTATGGTTCCTATTCTCTACAAGTGGACTACTCCTTTGATTGGTTTTTTTAAATTAAACACTGATGCCTCGAAGGTGGATGATAGATATAGCATTGGTGGCATTCTGAGGGATCATAATGGTAATCACATTGCCAGTTTTCATGGCCCTACTTTAGCTCATGATATTACACATGCTGAAATTAATGCTATCCATCAAGGACTTGTTCTTGCGACTTCGCTTCAACATAAGAATCTCATTGTGGAATCAGATTCTCTTCTCGCAATTCGCTGCATTACTAATCGGTGCACAATTCCATGGAAATACACCTTCTCGGTTCGATCGGTGATTTCCCTCACCCATAGCTTACAAAGTTGTACATTTAACCACATCTGGAGGGAGATGAATTATAGTGTCGATCTTCTAGCTCGATTAGGGATGGAGGTTGATGATATCATTAGATGGTTTGGTTCTGATATTTCTTTCACTCTTGACTCTCGCTTGAGAGAGGATTTGATTTGTATTCAATATCGCATGTAATCTTCTATTTCTTAATAAATAGGGTGGGGACTGTAATATCCTAAAAAATCACGTTAAACAGTGACCTCGGGATCCGTGCCCGATTGGTCATAGGTTTGACCAATTAGGAGTTCAATGGTTAGCATAGAGTGTGATGAATGGATGAGATGTGATAGTTTGACTGACTGCATGGTGTGTGATGTGAATGTGAAGTCGCATACACCTATCGCGGTGTATGTGCTCAACACACAAGTGAGGAAAGAGATAAAAGGGTTTAATAACCCTAAAAATCTGTATTTTGGTTGTTGAGAGAGGAGTAAAGAAGAGAGAGAGAGGAGTAAAGAGGTTGAACAAGAGTTATTGTGAGTGATTGGAAGGGAGATTCTAGCATTAAAGAGATCGAGTCGACGCGGAGAATCCGTTCAAGCTAAAGCTGGAACCCTAGCCTTTCCAACCACTCGATTTGAAATCAATTTGAAGGTAAGATTTTTATAGTTTAAATGCATGGATTAAAGGGTTAAATTATAGTTAGAAATGGTGTAAAATGTAGGGTAAAAGCTTAGAAAAATGGAGGAAAAAGTAAGGAAAGAGATTGAGAAGAGCAGCCAGAAGGGGGCTGAATCTGGTAATTTTGATTAATCGAAATTGGGTTTCGATTAATCAAAATTGGCCAAGAAGTTGAAAAGTCAGAGGAACCCGATCTCGATTAATCGAATTGGGTTTTAATTAATCGACTTTGGATTTCGATTAATCAAATTGAGAATCGATTAATCGATTGGGAACCTACAGTGGACTCCAGTGGAGAAAAGAATTTAGCTTGAAGAAATCGACTAATCGAAATGAGAGTTCGATTAATCGATTTATAATTTCGATTAATCGATTTGGGATCGATTAATCGATTTTGGAAACTCGATTACTCGAATTGAGAATCGACTGGATAGAATAGAGAAATTCGATTAATCGAATGAGAATCTCGATTAATCGATTTGAGAATCGATTAATCGATATTGAATTTCGATTAATCGATTTTGGAGTTCGATTAATCGACTGTGCCAGTTTTTATTGACTTTTGAGTTTGACTTTAAGATTTTTGGAGGGTCTTAGACCTTCTTTATTACATCTTTAGTGATGTGTTTCACACGTTATGTGGTACCATAGGTGGTACGTGTGAGCTTGGGCACAAGGAGCCATGTGGGACCTTGATGCATGATCCGACAGAGACTTGAGGTAGGGAACACCTTGAACATGTACTTTATTTTACAAGAGTATGTATGTAGTGATATAGAATTCAATTCAAAATATTTATTGCTTAAGAGTTTGTGAAAAGTGTGTGTGTGTGACATCAATAAGAGTAATTATAATGAGCCATCCCCAGGGGATGAGGAAGTAAAGAGATAAGAGCATCAGGTGTGATGCAAGTGAATGGATACATCCCAGGGATGTATCCAAGATTGAATCATGTTTGATAGGGCCTAACTGATATAAGATAGCACAACTTACACGGTGAATAACTATATGTAAAGCACTTGATACTTTTGTTATTTGAGGTTTGATAGGGTACCCCACTGACGTGGCGGGATATCCACGACTGACACGGCAGGATATCCGTGACCGATACGGCGGCAAAACCGTAGGCCAGTGTGGAGGCTTATCCATACACAGTAAGCACACCCCAGGGGTGTTGATTGAGACTAGTGAAACCCAGCCACCAATCCCCAGGGGAAAGGGGCTTGGGTACTATTTGTATTCCTAGGGAATACGTTAAAATTGTCTATATAGATGACGATGATGGGTATCTCATCGGGGCTCGATGCTATATTGCTCGGGGATTACTTAAGTTGAAAGTTTAAGTTTTACTTTAGGCCTTTTCAGCATCATTCATGAATAAATAAAAGACATGAGTGAACTACCAGTAAAAATATGATGCTTTTTAACTGTTTTCATCAGTAACTGCATAGACACATCATGCATGGCATATCATAGAATATATGTGAATAATAATTTATATGTTCAACTGTGTTTTGTTCCCTATTGAGCTAGGATGTAGCTCACCCTATAGACTATACGTCGCAGGTCCACTACTAGCAGCTGCCGAGGCTTCAGGAGACGCTGACCCCGGTGAGTCGGACCTTGCGGCCGGAGACGAGCTGGAGCCACCTCCTGAGGACTTCTTCTAGAGGACTCCGTTGTGTCGCTTTGAGGGTTTTTGGAGAGATTTGGTACGGCTTGGTATGTCAAGCCTTGTTTGACTAAACAATGTATATTTTGTGATTTGGATGATTCTTTTGGGGTGAACCATCTGTGATGATTAGCTATCATCGATGGTTCGGATCGGTTCTCCATTCATGCAGAGGCATGAGGGTAGAACTGTCTTTTGAGAAATGTTTATATAGTGATTGACTTCCATAGTTTCATTTCTATTTCAGTTCAATTCATTGCTTGATATACCAAAGTTCCATGCTCAGCTAAGGGGCACGATCAAGATGATCGTGTTGATGGCACGGGTTTTGGGGTGCCGAAATCCGGGCTGTCACAGGGACCCTACAACCCCTTTACCGATAAAAAAAAAAAGACATTCCCTTACTCACCATCTTTATAAAATTTGCTACAACAGACCCTGATTACTTGCAGGTCTGTGTGAGTGTGTTCTGCCTAGTTTTATTGATGAATTTAGACCCTCATTTGAGGGAAGGCAAACACTCCAACAAGTTTTTGATGCCGTTACCGGGGAGGTCTGTTTAGAAATTGATAGATCTAAGTTTTGATCATAGATCTGTAGAAATTGATAGATGTTTGCTTAATTTTACTAACTGTATTTGTAAGTTTTATTGTTTTTTAGTATTTTGTGTGCATTTCATCAGATCTGAGGTTGCCAGGAAGAGGAGAATTATGTTGGAAGTTGCTCTGTAGTTTGCATCCCTCTACTCCCCTTTTCTCTTTCAGATTTGTTGATATTTCTTAGAATAGTTAGAAAGCTTGGTTGATTTTACTTGTTGTGTTGAGAATCTGTTTTGCATTCAGAATCTGCGTGTTGTATGTTTGGTAAGAGAACTCTCCAACCTCAGATTATTCCACTAAATTCAGAGGTTGAAAGACTTCTCAGATCTAGACCAACTACACCTACTTCTGTTGCATTTGATTATGTAAAAATGAGTGAGCAACAGCAGCCGAGAACCCTTAAGGAGTTTAATGCACCAGGGGTCTATAATTTCCCCTTATGCATTCAATTCCCAGCTGCTCAGGGAAACTATGAGATAAAATCATCCATCATTCAAATGCTGCCCTCATTTCATGGCCTGACCAAAGAAGACCCCTACAAGCACATTGATGAGTTCTTGGGACTGTGCACTACATTTAATATCACAGGTTTGGGGGAGGAGGCCACCAGGATGAGACTCTTTTCTTTTTCATTAAAGGATAGAGCCAGGACCTGGTTGTCCTTGCTTCCACCCAACAGCATTCAGTCCTAGAGTGATCTCCAATGTCAAGTTCTGGCCAAGTTCTTCCCTATGTCAAAAACCAGCCAATTGAGGAAGGGTATCATCTCTTTTACCTAAGATCCAACTGAAGATTTTTATCAATCCTGGGAGAGATTTAAGGAACTCCTAAAGAAATGCCCCTACCATCAAATCCCTAAATGGCAATTGGTTCAAAGCTTTTATCAAGAAATTGATGCTAAAAGCAGAGATATGATAGATGCTTCCTGTGGTGGCACCTATCTCCATAAAACTGCTGAGGAGGCATGAGAGCTCTTTGATATTATTAGTGAGAACTCTATGCAAAGGAAAACCTTAGCAAGAGATCTAGAGCCTCCTAAATTGGTGAAGGAGAGAATACCTCAAGAGGGAAGATATATGAAGTGAGTGTGCCAAGTGAGTTGGAAAGGAAAGTGGACAGCCTAGCCTTGAAATTTGATAGGCTGATGGGAGCAATGCAGTCACCTTTGGCTGCTAGGGTGGAGGAGGCATGTGCCATATGTCAGTCCCTTGCTCATTCCCTTGAAGAATGCCCATCTGCTGACCAGTTTCCTAATTTTATAACAGAGCATGTGGCTGCAGCTTAGTCTTATGGGCAGCAGCCCGCTGCTAGGTATCAATGGAGGAACCACCCCAATTTGAGGTGGCGACAAGATGCATACCCCAGCCAGCAGCAGCAGCCCCAGCAGCCCATGCCCTACAGAAATGCTCAACCCTATCGAGAAAGTTATGTCCCAAGGCCTCAGTATCAGCAACCCATGGCCCAACCTATAGTTCCTCCTGTGCAGCAATCTGCACCCCCTTCAGCTGTGAGAGCACCATCCATTTAGGAACAAGTTCTATCTTCACTGCAGAGCTTGAACACCTTATCCCAAACTGTGCACTCTCACAACCAGAGCATCAAAATGATAGAGGACCAACTTGGCCAACTGTCTGATGCTCTAACTAGGAGAGAGGGAAGAAGGTTACCTAGCCAACCACAGGACAATCCACGAAGGCAGGTTGTAGTGGGTGAAGTTTCCTCCACCTATGAGGAAGCCAAATCTGTTATAACTTTGAGAAGTGGTAAGCTAGTGGACAACCAAGTGGGCAGTGAGCCTGTGAGGAACTTGGAGGAAGAAAATGAAGTGATTTCTACTAGCACACAACAAAGACCACAAGTGGTGGACTTGAAGGAACAATCAGCTGTGAATAAAGAGGATAATGAGGATCCTCAAGAAAAGAAAAAAATCAAAACTATAGAGGCCCCATTGGCTAAGGTTTCAAGCGATGGAGCAATCCCGCATTTTCCATTTCCAGAGGCACTACAAGCACCTTCCCCTTTTGGTAAAGGACAAGGAAAATTTGAGGAAATGATGGAGACTTTCAAGCAAGTAAAAATCAATTTGCCTTTACTTGATGCCATTAAACAAGTCCCAGCCTATGCCAAGTTTTTAAAAGAACTATGCACCCATAAAAGACATTCCATGATACACCTATCCAAGAAAGTATTTTCAGCAGAGAAAGTGAAACAAATTTTGTCGATTACAACCCCAACCAAATTCCAAGACCCTGAAACCCCCACAATTCCCTACATCATTGGGGATCACATTATTGACAAAGCCTTATTAGATCTGGGAGCCAGTGTAAATTTGTTTTCATATTCAGTATATGAGAAGCTGGGCTTAGGAAAATTAAAGCCCACACATGTGGTCCTCCAGCTGGCTGACAGATATGAAAGAAAACTTGTGGGGATAATTGAGGATGTTTTGGTTGGAGTTGACAAATTCTTCTATCTCGCTGACTTTTTGGTATTGGACATGGAACAAAGCAAATGTGCTTCTTCCATACCTGTGATTCTAGGCAGGCCCTTTTTGGCCACTGCCAATGCTCACATACCATGCAGGTATGGGATCATGGAAGTATCATTTGGAAACATGAAGGTTAAGCTAAATGTGTATAACATTGGCTATCAACCCTCTCCTAAAGAGGCTTGCTTTTCCATTAATGCCCAAAAGAAAGTGATGCATGATAATCCACATTTGCTGGTGCAGGACAATGCTTGGTTCACAGATGGAAAATTGCACCTAGGGAATGGACACTGGCTGAGGAAAAGATCCATGAAAGGTGCCAAGTTTGATGAGCTTGAGGAGACTATGGACCTTCAAGACCCTCCAGATTAGCCCCTGAAGCCAGTATGTATCATATGTACCATACTTTGTTTTTAGGTGTTTACTTAGTTGTTAAATGATTCTTTTTATTTCCTTGCAATAATAAAAGAAAAAAAAAATTGTCATGCTCAGTACTAGACCGTCATTCCCAGTTGTCTTGAGGTAATGGGAGCTGTTCACAAGAGAATCAAATTATGGGGCACCACATCAACAGAGCTTGCTGAGAACTGAGACTGCGAGTTCCCAGAAATACGGCCTTATCTGGTTTTTAGAAGTCTTCGACAGGTCAAGTTCATTGTTCGATAGGTCACATGGTGATTTCGGCAGGATGTTCGATGGTTTCGATAGGCACTGAACTTCTCGACAGGCGAAATTAACTTCTCGATCGGTTAAAAAGAGCAAAACGAAGATTTCGAAAGGTTAGATACCAATCGGAAACCTATCGAAATGATGACTCAGCTGCCGTTTAAACAGATCGAAAGGATAGTTCCACCTATCGGGATCCTATCGAATCATCCCCTTTTAAGGTTTTGTCTGCTATGCTTTCGACGGGATGCATGAACCTATCGAGACCATCCAGTTCATCTTATCGGAATCGTATTCCACCCCTTATATACCTGTCGATAGGTCATTTGTGCCTCATTTCATACCTTCTACAAAACCCTAGCTCTTTTCCTCTCTCTTTCGCCTCCCTCTTTCTCCACTAAATCTTCACAGAACCTTCAGCTATTCAATCTACCATTTTGTCAGTACATTTAGCTTACACAGAGGAGCATTTTGCCCCTGACTTTGGGAAAATTAAAGCTGTGTATTGCAATTTCTGTTAAACCCTAGGGATTTCGAGGTCGGTTGCCTTCCCACCATCAATTTGTCGTTCCTCTATTTTTTTTTTTTAACCTTCAAACTCCACTCCAAGTTGTTGAGTGACTAATCTCTGAGAGTAAAATGGATGAGCCGGAGGAAACTCTAGCAAACATACGCCGGAGAACAACTGCTTCCACTCCCAAATCCTCCGCGAGGTCGAAGCTAGCTGACAAACTACCTGTCAAGAGGAAGCTCACTGAGATGACACCCAAAAAGGCTCCTAAAGCTAAGAAAGCCAAAGCTGTTGAGATTCAGTAGCCTGTGGTGGAAGAAACCTTGGCGCGAGCTACTCCTCCGGTAGAGCTGCTAGCTGAGTTAACTACCCCCAATGAGTTTATAAAAAAATTGAGTCTTGTCCCTGAGACGGATTTTGATCTGGCATATTTTGCCAGCATTGGGGAGTGCCTGGGGACATTGGAATATTTGAAGAAAGAAGGTCTACTACCCCTGCTTTCACCCTTGAAGGAAAATGTCTACCCCAGGTAGGTGAAATTATGGTACCAGATGCTGACAAAGAAGGTGGTACCTGGGGCTGAGGATATACTAAAAATCTTGATTGATGACTGGCAGCTGACTGTCGACTGTAGAGATATTGGGATGGCTTTGGGAGTCCCATATCAATTTGACTCCACCAGAGCTGAGGGAGCACCTACAGGGGCTACATTTCGGGAAATGGCTAAACAACTTACTAACGAAATAGTGGGCTCTGGTGAATCCTTGATGAGAAGAGACCTCCATCCTACCCTCAGACTCATTGCTACCATTCTGAGGAAAAATGTCTATGTCTCTGGCCATTTGCAAGAGAGAAGGACCCCATTAGTGGATGCCCTATACTTCTGTTCAAAGGGGCAATTTGTGAATGCACCTAAGCTGATTTTTAAAATAATGGTGGACATCAATGACAAGGTGCTGAAGAGGCAAGCTTTTACTAAAGGAGGAGGTCTGCCTTTCTGCAGACTCATCACATGTCTGCTCAAGACTGGAAAGTATGCGATCAAGCGAAATGAGCCAATGGAGAAGCTGACCATCAAATTGTAAGAAAAAAGGGAATGGTCGACCAGCCTCACCTTAATAAAGAAGAGTTAGCCAGTTGGAAGGGAGGCGGCTGAGAAGGCTCCCACTACCGTGGCAGCAGATACTCCTGCAGTGATACCCTTACCCACCCCTCCACCTACCATACCCGTCCCATTACCCACACCTCCACCCACTTTGCTTTTTCTGTTTGTATCAGTCCCTCTTCCAACAGACTTCTCTCCACCCACCTCTGAACTTGTTCTCCCTCCACCCACCTCCCAGGTTTTCCAACCGGACATCCTTGAACCCCCCACATTTTCCGAGCTTACCTCTACCATTTATTCTCCACCCATTACCCAACCCATATCTAATTTCACCCCTTCACAAGCCCCTCTGCATCCACAAGGTGTGGACCTATTCACCACTACTGAGTTCACGACCCTCATGACCTCAATTGTGGAGGATGTGGCTCATGATTACACTCCACTTCCTGACTCCCCACGCCCTACTCCTCATTTTAACCATGCACCCTCTTCCCCCTTCCATCATGTCCAAACACCTGCCCCTTCTACCCCCACCATGCATGACACCCTCACTCAAATTTTATCCCTCCTCCAAACCATTCAGTCCCAATTAACCATCAACACCGACAACCAGACCCTCATGAGCTCATGTCTCCAATCAATTCAATCCACCCTTCCCCATCCTTTTCTGCTCCTCAACCCCCTCACATATCCCCTCCTGCTTCACCTATACTTACCCCACACCATGCTGCTGCCTAGCCTGAGGAAATAGCCACACCAGCTCTCCCCATACTTTCCTCACCACCGGCCACTTTACCCTCATCACCAGATTTACTGGCCTCTGCAGTAGCTGAATCCCCTCTACCCTTCACCACCCCTCACCTGTTTTCTAGGATGCCTCTACCCAAACTGATCCATGGGAGGATTTGGTTCTTTCCACCCCCCTACACCCTTGTCCTTGTGGCATGTATGCCAATAAATTAATTAATTTTAGTACAGCTAGGCTAAAAAGAAGTGTTTGGAATTAATTAGAGTAAATTCTCACTAGAATTTTTGTAAAAAGAGGAAATTAAGAAAACAACTATTTGAAATTGAAATAAGCCGTAGTCCAACAGACTTCATGAGGCAAATGTCAACAAGTTGTGAAAAATAATTTTGATGTGTAGTAAACCTGAAACGAGAGAAGATTGTGAAGATACACCCCTGAAAAAATTTGATGGAAGGTCATACCCAGTGAGATTTGGGCCTGAAAAAGTTTCTTTGAAGAGTGCGTTGACAATTTTTCTGCTCTAAGGTTTGATGGGATCTAATTCTGATCACTAGAAGTTAGGCAAACCCAAATTGAAACAGCTTGACAACATTCATGACATTGAGGACATGAAGTAAGGCCATCCCTTAGTCAGTTTAAGCTTAAAATGTCCCACCTTTGAACTGCCCTTGATGCAAACCACTTGAGCATTAAAAGTCCCAATTTTCTTTGATGAAAACTAGAAAATTTGAACCCAAAACCTCAGTGACCTGATCCAGATTGATCGTCACTATGAGATTTCAGAAGAAAAAGGTGAAGAAATGAAAGAAGGTAGAGCTGGTTTGAGAAGTGGTTGAAAGAGAAGAAAAACACAGTTGGTGGTATTTGTGGCATTCCAACCCATAAAAAAAAAAAAAAAAAAAACAAAGCAAAAGAATGAGAAAGAGAAGTCATTTCATTGAAAGATTGAAAGGAAGAGAAGAAGCTAGCCACTTTGGCCCTGAAAATTCAAGAAGTAGATGGAATTGTGCTAAAATGAAGGAGGTGAAGCCATGAATAATCTCCTTACCTTTACTGATTTCTCAATTTGAATCTCTTTTACCCTTTCATTCTTTTACAAACCTCATCCATAAGCCACATTACAACCCAATGAAAAGACCTTACTGATCTGAAATAGATTGAGCTGTCATGTGGAGATAAGGATCTGTCTAATCTATGATGAAAAGAGTTAGAAAATTTTAGAAATTAGAGCAATCCTATGCTCATACTTACAACCCTATTTGAGGACTGTAACTGCTCTTGAGCTGTGTAAAATTCTACACCCTTCATTTTTGTTATGAGTTAACAGCCCTGGTGAGACTTGGGCCTGAAATTCAATTTGATGGGGGTAGTATCAAAATAGAATTCTCAAGTGAAAGGTGAGCCATGCATCAATCTTCAGACACACTGCCTTGACATGAACCGATTGATGATGAAGGAATTACTGTAAAACTTCATGTTTTAAGTTTGTGATTTTTCTGCTGAAAACTCTCTAAAACTGAAAAGACATGATGAGAATTTATTCTAGTTCACTGAAACTCTGTTTAGCAGGATGCACTACTATTAACTAACCTTATTGGAGAAGTTTGTGGGTACCTTCATTGAAAACCCTTAGGTGACTTCACTCCTCCACTAGGGATCACCTAGGAGTTTAAAAGGCTTGGTGCATATGCTAAATGTATCCGTGCTCCCTATGAAAGTGGCATTTTAATTCTTTTTTTTTTATTATTCTCCTTTACTTAGGGACTAGCAAAGCTTAGGTTTGGGGGTGTGTTAAGTGGTGAAAAATGCCACTTTTCACCCTTTAACCTGACCATTGATAGACCTGTGAGCCCACTAATAAGCTTCGGTCAAGTGCATTTTATAGATAGCAATAAAAGAGGACACTAATGCAGAAAACCACTCAAGAATACCCAAAAAGGGGCTATCTCTCAGCACATGACAAACCCAGTAGCAGCACACCAGAGGGTAGCACATCACTGAACCATTGGAGCGCGTGGCTGCAGCAGGGCAAGGCGAAGGAAGTGAAAATAGGCTGAAAACATCCTATCGATTGGTCACCTGAAGACTTCGACAGGAGCTGAAAGCAATGAAATGAAGAATTCGTGCAGTTGAAGAGGTTTTCGATAGGACCTGAAGGCAGAAGAAGAATGGATTCGTGTGAATTGAGGAGTTCGATAGGATCCAAGAACCTATCGAACAACTAAAAGGAAGGAAGAAATCATCCCATCGAAAACCTGCCTGAGGCATTAAGGGAACCTATGGAATGGTTTCTTCAAACTTATCGAGATGAAGGCGCTGGAACAGAACCTATCGAAGGAAACTTGAGCCTTTTGATAGGAGTAGGAGCAACCCTATCAAAATGGTGGCATGTAGAGCAGAGCCTGTTGAAATGGCTCTCCAACCTGTCGAAGAGCCCCTCCATCCTGTCGAATACTCTAGGCCAAGGGCTGAGAATGCTGAAACTCTAAGAGAAGGCTCATCCTATCGGAACCTATAGAAGAGATCTGAGAACCTAGTGAAAAGACCAAAATGCTCTATTTGAACCTGTCGAGAGCTTCCTGAACTTGTCGAAATCGTGTGCAGAACCTCTCAGAAATTCAGCTATGTACACATTGTGATTCGGTGACCTACTGCACGCAACCCGAGGCACTTGGTGACCGGCACGACGGTTCCAGAAGATGCCCTAGGAAACCCTAACCAACCCATGTGCTCTAACAGAACTCTAACAAACTCTGAGGACGTTTAAGAAGGGATTTTTGGTGGGAAAAATAAAGGAGAAAGCTATATATAGATGCCCCCAATTGCAATTGAGGGGAGATCAAGTTCTGAGCCAAATTTTGGAGATTAGAGCTTGCAGAGAAATTCTATTTTCCCTCCTTTAGTCCAACCATGGTTGGCTAATTCCCTTGGAGTAGCTAGGAGAGAAGTTAGATCTATAATTGGGTAAGGTTAAGAGTGCTATTGTAGGTTCCTAGCTGCACAGACTATAGATCTGAGAGTATTTTCATTATAGAGTGACATTGATTGCAATGTTAATACCATTTTTAATGCTTTAATTAGATCTAAAGTTCCTTTGGTTCCATTTGGTGATCGATCGGATTTATGTAGAGGAGTCTGTAGATCAGCTCACCCACTTAACTAGTAGGCCTCTTGGATACCACCCGATCTCCCTGGATCTGATACTCCTGTGATTCCTTGAGTCTGTGACCTAGGAATTGCAGCATCTGTAGTGGTTTTAATCGTTCTAATTGAGGCCTTAGCTTTGGAGGAGATCCCTAGGATGGTCTGTGACCATTAAGTGGACAGATCATAACCTTAAGATTAGTCCAAGTTCAGGCTCCAATTGGATTCGTCTGCTATAAATCAATGGATTCGATAAAGTCTATAGGATGGTCTGTGACCATTAAAGTGGACATATCATAGCCTTAAGACCAGGTGGATCCTGCGATTCAAAGTGGAGTTTATACCCTGCAGCTGTGCTTATAGCCAGTTGAGGGAATTGTGTGCTCTGAACCTCTATAGCATAATTAATTGAATCTGATTTCAGTGAAAACCAATCTCCAAGCTACTCTTCTCCATTTTCTACTTTTTACCTCTTTCCCCTGCAAGATCTAAGATCCTAAACTCGATCCGAGTTAGTCTATGTTTAATTTTAGCTTAGCTTAAGTGACAATCCATTTTAAACATCTCCCCTATCTTTTAGCTAACATAGCATTAGTTAGGGTGCCAGATCTAATACAGATATGGAGATTTATCATATTTTTAAACCAACCTCCCTGTGGACATCCCTTACCATCTTTGTAAAACTTGCTACAATAGACCCTGATTACTTGCAGGTCTGTGTGAGTGTGTTCTGCCTAGTTTTATTGATGAATTTAGACCCTCATTTGAGGGAAGGCAAACACTCCAACAGTAGCTGAGGAGGAGGGCGACAGAGTTGAGGGTGAGATTGGTCGCGTTGGAGGAGGCCCACCTTACGGTGAGTGTGCAGGGAGCATTGGACGCCCTCCATAGGGCATTGGAGCAGATGGGGCATGCTCCTCATTCTGATGAGGAGATATTGCATTCTTTGACTGAGTTAGTTGCCAGGGCCAGGGCGACAGAGGATGAGTTAGGAGTTTGACTAGCAGAGGCTCGTTAGCTCCTAGTGAGTTAGTTTACTAGTTTTAATTTGTCCATGCGTTATACTGGTTTATTTTAGTAATGTTTTTAATATAGTGGTCTTGTTTTCATTGTGGCTAGTCTGAGAGAGAGTCTGAGGTTGCTCGCCAGGCGGCGATGATCGAGCTGTTGCGTGGCCACCAGTAGGCGGGTTGAGCGGTGGAGGCTAGTTTATGTTTGGAGATCGAGCGATTGGTAAGTATCTTGGATTGGACTTATTAACTGTTGACGGTTCAGGGATCCTAGCTAATGTTGGCGTATTGGTGGCGTTTCTAGATAGCAGAGCTTTTCGCTGCAGGGGCTTCAGCTCGAGCATTTGATCCTTCTTCAGTGGCTTCCTCCAGTCGGGAGGATCTAGCGATAGCTTGTCTGCGGTCTGAGTTGGAGCATTGGGTAAGTTCCATCACTCTTCAGTTTACTTGTGTTACTGTACTGGTTTGTTAAGCGTTATTATTATGTTGGCTTGATGGTTTACTAACGTGTGTCAGTGTTTCAGCGTCGAGTTGCTGAGGACTTGCAAATGAGGGAGGCGATCGGCGCCTTTCTACGTGCCGAGAGTCAGGTGTGGTTTAGTGTAATTTAGTTTGGATTGTTCATTTCTATTTATTCTATTACATTCGTATTGGCTTGTTGTTTATTGTTTTCTTTGTTCAGGCAGTTCTGGACTCCGCTCCTGAGGCTCCTCCTCAGGGGTCCGTTCCTATCCCTACCCAGGTATGGTTTAGTCATTGAGTTCATAGTTTATTTATTATCGTAATATTTACCTGATACATTTGCTTATTCTTGTTACAGCCATCTGCGTTTGCCGTCCCTCGGGTGCCATCTGTCGATCTTGTGACCGCAGAGATAGTCGAGCGACTTCTGAGAGAGAGGCTAGATCTGGTATATATATATATTTTTCATTTCTGAGTTTTGTTGTTGTTCGTACATGCATATGTTTGCTTCTTTTGATTCAATAGATTTATATAGGTTCGTCAACTCGAGGAGGCACGGCTAGAGGCAGCGCGGGCGTGCACCACTCCGGAGGTGAGACGGATCCTCGGAGAGGTGGAGAGTCGTGAGGATCTGGTGGTTGTGATGATGGTCCCACAGCAGACTCATATAGAGGCGCTAGCGGCAGCGTGTCGGACAACACGAGCCGAGATGCAGGTGTCCCTGGATCGGTTACAGTATCGCTTGAAGAGGGGCCAGCGGGGGTCACGCAGGTCGGCTAGTCATCGTGAGGGGTCAGAGTAGAGGGCTACGAGTTCTTCTGCTGGGCAGTCTCGTCATACCTCTCGCAGTCATGACAAGAGTGATAGTCGTGAGGATTTCGTTGTTCGGGGGAGTCATGCGAGGCTTCCTCCTCATTCTCAGTCGAGGCAGTCAGTCAATCAGGCTAGTGAGGGGGGTTTGGTGGCGGGTGCTCACCGTTTCGAGGTTCTGAGGACTTCGAGTGCCAGGATTGTGTTTTCAGACGATCAGTCTATGGACCATCGAGCTGACGATACTGGCGATAGCGACGCTCGTCCTCCTCAGTGACAGCGTAGGGATTAGGGGTGTGTGTGCATTTATTTTTTTTGTTTATGTGTGTTGTATATAGGGAGAGTATCCCCAGTGATAAATGTGAAGAGAAAAAGAAAGGACAATAATTTTTGGCATATGTCTATATATATAGGGATTTTTGGTTCAGATGTACCTGATCTGCTTCTCCTCCTCTGATTACCCTTTGGTGTTTTCTTTTTGCCTTCGATACCGTCAGCCATCACTGGGACTTGGATGCTTTCTGAGCTGGCTTGGTACTGGTTTGAAGGTCGCTTTGCGTCTACACATGTAAAGGTAATGCTATCAGTAGTTTTGTTCGCTCCTTTGCCAGTTGTCAAGGGGGGTGAATATCTCAGACCGGGGTCTGGTGATAGAAAGGTGGATATAAGTTTTTTTTTTTTTTTTCTTTTTTTGACTTTCTTTCTTTTTTTTTTCTTCTTTTTGAAATAATAAATAGTGCAATAGGGAAAGCAAATGACAATAAAAAAAAAAAAAAATGCCCCAGCGTAGAAGCATGATTGGTCTTGCAGTACGGTATTTTGATAGTGCTCTCTGAGCAGTATCTTCATCATCCTTCATCTTTTGGTGGTCGGGTCGGCTCTTCTGGTATAGTTTACCTTCTTTTTCCATAAAAAAAAATTCCCCAGCATGTGAATGCAATGGAGCTTCCTTGGGCCTTAGATAAGCATTTTGGGTCTGTAAATAGTAATGGGTATTAGGTGAATTAGTCTTGCAGAAAAGTGCATCGGTACTGTCTCCGAACCAGGGGGAGGTCCTTCGATTAATGGCGTACGGGGGTCTATCTTAGGGTATTGATCATCCTATTCCGTGGTTATTCAGGAAAAGTATGATAAGTATAATGGGTGATTGCATCAATCGTCATTCAGTGGTTTTCAGTTTCATTCTTAGGAATATCCTATGAAGTCTCAGATTCATCGTCCAAAATAAAACTAGAAAGGGGAGAGGTAAGGCTTAGTGATATGGGGGATAGTTCGTAACTAATACCTTTTCAAAAGGGGTAAGTAACAATCTTCTCCTCTGAGGGGTATGGAATGCCATGATCGAGCTCTCCGTCATATTTTGGTACCATCAAAATCTCGCATTATATGGCTAGCAGGGGTTTATCTTCCTCCCGCCACCTTACGACGACATCTAGTAGTATGAGAATATCAGGGATGCCCTCGCAACTTGCTTATACACTTCCAGTAAAGTTATCAGAGATGTCCTCATGGCTTGCTTATGCTTCCTTGAGTTCATTGACTTGTTCATTCGTCGTAATGCTCTCGCTCGATATATATATATATATTTTTGATGTGTACATTTCTTTTGAAAGCATCCTGCTAGCACAAGAATGATGAGTTTTGATTGAACCTAATATTTTCATTTTTTTGCTCTAACGTCTCCTCCAATGGCGGGGATATGGAATGAGAATTGGATGTTTCTTACACTTTTCAAAAAAGTTTTAGGTAGGTCACTAATCCTTCAATCAAATTGCTCAAGTGTAAATGGTGGGCGACAAGTCGTAGATTTTTAAGGATATTCTGAGGATTGAAGACATACGACCAATGGATGGGTCGTGATGACTACGGGGATGATAAGTATAATTGTTTTAACAACGGGATGTGATGATCGTAAGACTAAGGATGGTATTTTCTAAGGTACATGGCATTCCAGGGGCTAGGGAGATCTTTCCCATCTTGGCTCACCAATTTGTATGTGTTTCCAGGGTATGCAGCTGTTATAATGTAAGGGCCTTCCCAGTTTGGTTTCAGTTTTCCTTTTGGATGGGCGTGTTTGAAAGGCATAATTTTCTTTAAGACTAGCTCGCCAATGTTAAAGGTTCGTTCAAGGACTTTTTTATCATAGGCCCTGGTCATTCTCCTCTAATATACCTGAGCGTGATCAGCTGCCCTTAGGCGTATTTCATCGAGTCGCTCTAACTGAGTAAGTAAAGAAATTCTCCTCTCGTCTAAGGATAGCTCATCATTGAGTTGGATGCGTAAAGATGGTACTTGTATCTCATATGGTAGGACTGTCTCCATCCCATA
Source organism: Chloranthus sessilifolius (assembly GCA_021018995.1). Classification (NCBI taxonomy): domain Eukaryota; kingdom Viridiplantae; phylum Streptophyta; class Magnoliopsida; order Chloranthales; family Chloranthaceae; genus Chloranthus; species Chloranthus sessilifolius. The sequence continues at coordinate 94,108,744 of CM037593.1, forward strand.
GGTGAGGAGGTAGGGAGTTTGGCCAGTGGCCGTACGAATAGAGGTCCTATAGGCCTAGAGTGCTTTCGGTAATCGTTTGGGCCAGTCGGCTCCATTGCTTGTTTCCACAGTTCATTTCAGGATTTGAATCAGCATCTTGTTCATAGCTTCTGCTTGCCCATTGCCTTGAGGGTAGAACGGCGATGAGTGACACAAATCAATGCCGTATTTCTTGCATAACTTCTTCGTCTTTTCTGCAATGAACTGCAGTCTGTTGTCAGTGATGAACATTCTGGGTACTCCAAACCGGGTAATGATATTTCGAACTATAAACCTCCCGAGCGTCGAAGCGATGATTCTGACATAAGACTCAGCTTCTGCCCATTTGGTGTAGTATTCGGTTGTTGTAAGTATGAACACATGCTTGTGAGTATTCCCAATGGTGTCTATAAACGGTCCAATGATGTCGAAGGCCCACATCGAAAATGGCCACGGCGCGGTCATAGTGTTTAGCGCAACTGATGGAGCTTTGATAAGTGCGACATGCTCTTGACATTGTTTGCAGGATTGGACGTAGAGGTGATAGTCTCTTATCATCGTCGACCAGAAGTAGCCTTGTCGTGTAACTTGATCGGCAAGTCTTTGTCTACCGGAGTGGGCGCCGTAGGCACTGGTGTGTGCTTCTCGGATGATGTATTGTCCTTAGCGATCGTGACGCATCATAGCAGTACTCCCTTGGTGAAGGCTTCTTTGTATAATGTTTCACCGAGTATATAGAATCGAGCGCATAGATTTCTTATAGTTTTTTGTTCGATCTTCATTACATATGGGGGAACGTGTTGATGTTTCCAAAAATTCCAGATGTCAAAATACTATGGTTGTCCGTCATCGGTTGGTGATTTCTGGAATCTGAATGTGGCGACTTCGGTTTCTGTTTCAGTGTGATTTTCTGAAGTGATTATTTCTTTTAATTCCGCGTTGGCAGGGAGAATTGGTAGTTCCCTTGTAACGGTCCATGCTACTTTGTGGGCGGATACTATTAATCTTTCAATGAAGGTCTTGGTATTTTGGCCGATAGGTATCTGGATGACAGAGGCTAGTGTGACTAAGGAATCTGCTAACTCATTTTCTAATCTAGGGATGTGTGTGAAAGAGATCTTTACAAATTTCTTTATCAAATATTGAGCGGTCTCTAGGTATGTAATTAGTCTCCTTTCCTTAGTTTTCCATTCTCTATGACTTACGCAATTACTAGTTTGGAATCGCCTATGGTCTTTAACTGTTTAACCCCTAATTGTAACATTGTCCCCAATCCAGCTATAAAAGCTTCATATTCTGCAACATTATTAGTAATTGGAAAGTCTAGTTGGAAAGCTTTGGGTATCACCACTCCTTTCGAGCTTAGAAGGACTATCCCGATGCCCTTTCCTTTGTGATTTAGAGCACCATCAACATAGAGGGTCCATGAGGTTTTATCGGGCTCTTCGTCATGAATTATAAGTAAGTCTTCATCGGGGAAGTCCGAGTGTATGGGTTCATCGTTCGGGTGTGGAAGATCTGTGAGGTAATGTGCAATGGCTTGCCCCTTGATCGACTTTTGGGTAACGTAAGTGATATCGAACTCTTATAATAGCATATGCCAGTAGGAGATCTTCCCTGATATGGTGGGCTTTTCGAATATGTACTTCAGAGGATCCATTTGGGCTAGCACTAGTATCTTATGTGCTCCGAAATAATATTGTAATTTAGTTGAAGCCCATACCAATGTGAGGCATGTCTTCTTCATAAGGGTGTACTTTCATTCGTATTCGACCATCATTCTATTGAGGTAGTAAATGGCCTTCTCTCTCTTGCCATCTTCGTATTGTCATAAGATTACTCCCATCGCTTTATCGTTTTCTGAAAGGTATAGAATTAGGGGTCTTCCAGGAATTGGTAGTGATAGTATTGGCGGGTTAAGGAGAAATTTTTTAATGCTATCGAACGCTTGCTGGCATTGGTCATCCCATCTATACTCGGTCCCTCCTTTAAGTAATTTGTAGAAAGGATCACATCAGTCTGAATGCTGAGAGATAAATCTCCTGATAAACTACAATCTTCCTATCAAACCTCGTAATTCTTTGATATTACTGGTAGGCGACATCTCTAAAATGGCTCTCACTTTCACAGGGTCGACTTCAATCCCTCGGTTGCTAACTATAAAACCAAGTAATTTTCCAGAGGTAACTCCAAAAATACATTTCTTAGGATTTATGTTTAGTTGATATTTCTTAGCTCTCTGTAGCACTAGCCGAAGGGCTTTAGCGTGTCCTACTCGCGTTTGAGACTTCACTAATATATCATCGACATAAATTTCTATACACTTATGCATCATGTTGTGAAAAATAGCCATCATGGCGCGTTGATATGTGGCTCTTGCATTCTTGAGCCCAAAAGGTATGACGACGTAGTAGTAAGTTTCCCATGGTATGGTGAAGGAACTCTTTTCTTGGTCAGACTCTGCTAACTTGATCTGATTACATCCAGAGAAACCATCCATGAAGGATAGCATCTCATGTCCAGCAGTGCTGTCAACAAGAGTGTCAATATGTGGGAGTGGGAAGTCATCTTTTGGGCATACCTGATTGAGGTTTCGAAAGTCAATGCAGACCCGTACCCTACTGTCTTTCTTGGAGACAGGTACTATGTTGGCGACCCACTTGGGGTAGATGATAACTCGAATGAATTTAGCTTTGTGTAACTTGTCAACTTCCTCTTTGACTTGAAGGGCTATTTGGGGGTGCATCCTGCGGAGTTTTTGCTTAACAAGTTTCGCATCGGGTTCTAAGACAAGACGATGTTCTACTAGACTTGGGTCTAAACTAGGTATGTCCTCGTAGGACCATGCGAAAGAGTTGAGATGTTCCTGTAGGACTTGTACAATCTGTTGACGTTCCCTAGGATTAAGCGTCGTACTAATTAACAGTTTTTTGGGCTTCTCGTCGGTGCCAAAATCGATTTCCTCCGTGGTTCAGCAGCATCCTGGGTCTGTTCATCAAAATGTTTAATAACCCGTCGAAAGTCCTGAGTCTCATCAGGGCCTGGTGTTCCTCCTTCATCCTCGATGAGCTCATATACCTCAAAATTACTAGGCTAGGGATTTAATCTTACACAAGGCAACTCTTCATCGACGCAATTTATGACCGAAAGGTCTTTTGTAAAGTGAAGGTCAAGGCCATTGATTCTTTTTCAAAGTCGTGGAGTATCTCTTCCGGTATAATGACTGGCTTATTACTTAGCCTGTAGACTTTGCGTCCTTGCGCGCGAGACAGATCAGGAGTTAGAGGAGGGAAGTCCCCTCATTGACTGCAGACTTGAGTCGGGGTAAAGAGTTCCCTTTCTTTTCTAAGGTTTTTTTATTTTTTTGGGTTTTATATTTCTAGCTTTTTAGGGTTTTCTATATTTTCTATTTTTTTAATTTTTGATAATAAATATGGTACAGGATCGGTGGCCTCAAAAGGCACCGAGAGAGCCGCCTCCTCTAGTTGAGGGAGCGAGACAACTGCTGAAGCCGTTCAGGCGATCCTTCAGGGAACGCAGATTTGTTGCAAATTTGGCATTTTTTTTTGGAGTCCTCATCCAATGGGATCTTTCAAATAAGTAATGCTGATGACATGGATATCATAGTTTGAGTTTCCTCTACTAGGTTGATTGTCTCTTCCCTGAAGAAGCTCGAGAGATCATAATCGATTGAACTACCATCGTCAAAGTTATGAGATGATTGTCCTTCTCGCGAGGGGGAATCTCCTAAAGGGTCCCCTGGGGGAGGGACCTCTTTCTCTTGATCTTCATGATATGTTGGGATGAGCTCACATGCTCGGCAACGGGGCTGGTAATGGTAAGAAATACAGATAGATTCCCATGGACATCCCATCCTTCTAAGTTAGAATCGATGATATTATCCAATTCGCTCTCTTGATCTGATAAGGCGTGAAGTTCTAGGTTGGCTTGCTCTACCAATTCGAGTGCAAGGAGGTCTATCTAGTAGTCCTCATCATCACTTGGTGGAGATCGCCACTCTTCCTTGAGCTATTGCTAAAATATTTGGAGTTGTGGTGCATCTGGGGATGAAGGAGCATCTAGTTCAAATTCCTCTTCAAACTCTAGGAGTGGGATGTGGGTGTTTCCTCCTAAGTTGAACAACTGACCATCGGGCTCTCTCTCTTCTGGTGCCAATGGCGAGGTTGGTGGATTATTGGTCGTGCTTATGGTTGTAGGGTTGGATCCATCCACTTCGGTCGTTAGGGGATGTGTGATCTTGCTAGCAAATTGCTCTAGTATGTGAGTGCATGCTTCGCACCGGGGTTGATATGGGTGAAAGATACAAGGCGAGTCCCACGGGCATTCCCATCCTCCAAGGCCGAGGCAAAGGCGGATGCTATATGAATTAATATCTTCTTGCAGGGTGTCATCCCCTTCCCATGGTGAACGTGAGTGTTCTTCGTCATCTCGTAAGGCCGTTATGTGAAAATCTTTGTCATCTGTAGATTTCCAATCCTGTAATTGTGGTTCGATTTTTGGAGGGTCCCTCTTTCTTCCTTCTATGGGATTTTCAGTGTCAAACAAAGGTTTGACTCCTTCGAGGGGTTCATCGATATCATCATTCAAGTTTGTCAAATCGTTGAATGCTTTAGATATTAATTCAATTTCCGTCTCCTGGGGTTTGGTGAAGGATGCTTCCTTCTGCTTTGGCACATCTGCTTTCTCAGTAGTTCCATAGACAAAGTGTTCATAAAGAGACCATTTCGGTGAGGTAGGGAATAAATCGGCTGGTTGGCCGTTCGATTGGTAACCTAATCCTATGTGCTTGCATATTTTAATCGAGAATATATGTCTCATACAACCTTGCTTATTCTTATCGAGTTCGGTGTGGGGGACGTATTCGAGTTGGTATATAAGATCCCACCCTTTCATCGCTGTTGGGTTGATGTCATATAATTTAGCAAGGTCTGGGCCAACATCCCTTCTCATCAGCTCTTGTTGTCGCTCTGGGTGAAAACTAGGAAGGACAGGTGAGCAGACTTCTGCAACAGCTACTTCATTAGGAATTCGCGTCTTCTGGATATGGCTTGTGTTTAGTATGAATTCATGGGCTATCCGAATGCTTGCCGCGTAATCGGTATCCATCTCTTGAAGAGGTGCATCGGCATATATACAGACGATGGAGTCCTCATACGGAAATTTAATGCATTGATGGTATGTGGATGCGACAACCTTCATTGATTCTAAGCATTTTCTGCCTAAAATGAGATTATATGTACCAGCAAAGTCAGCAACATGGAACATAACATCCTTTATCACGGGTCCAAGGCGGACCTGAAGTTTAATAGTTCCTTTTACGAAACGACGTGAGCCGTCGTAGGCTATGAGCGACAAGGCCGAGGGTCTGACGTCTTATTCTGCGTATTCCAGTGTTTTCAATGTGGTGAGATGATAAATATAGAGTCCCGTGCCCGTATGGACTAGTGCATGGGGTACAGAAAACCCTCTGATTATGAGTGTAAGATATATGGGGGCAGCGCTCCCGCGAAGTGACTCCTTCAGCATGCCTGTGTCCGTGAATGTGAGGGCGAGAGGTTGTGCCATGACAGAGGTAATTTTATGAAGCTCATCCAGGGTCGTGTCTTTGTCCACTTGAGTGTCCTCAAGTATCCTTATTAATAGTCGGTGATGATTAGGCGACTTCTTTTTGAGTTCTAGTGTAGATATATGGGTTGGGATCTTTTAGAGATGTCATAACAGATCATACTCTTGCCCTGGCTTGAGTGCTATTTCTTTGCTCGGCTGATGGGCCCTAGGTGTAGGTGGCTGAGGTGGTTGTGGTATGAGAATTGGTGGTGGGATGACGTGCGGTGGGGGTGGCAAGTCGACTTCCCTTTTTCTCGTGTTCCCCTTGGGTAGTTGTGCATGCGTGAAATCTTTATTCTGGGGGAAAGGGGGAGGTGGATAGTTGGTTCCTGACTTGAGAATAGGGTAGGCCGGTTGCTGGTTGAACCCAGCGTGACTCGACGTCGGTGCATTTGTGAAGCAAGTGAAGTTAGGGATCAGAGTGGGTGTCCGTATGGCACTACTCTAAGGTTGGAGGTATTACGTGTGATCCTCTTCCTCTAAGAAAGTGGAGACCAACGTCTTCCATGGATTTAGGTGTTCTTTTCATTCACTTTGCTCTTCATCTAACGGATACTCAGTTCTGGCTTCATTCTCTTGGTTGGAAGTCATGTGGGTGACACTATCTACCCGTTCGACAGTCGAAATGGCGGTTTGAAGAGCATAGTCTCCATACTCAGATCTAGAGTCGGGTGAAGGGAGTGGTAACACTGGTGAGTCAGGATTTGGCAGGGTCAATGGATCTAGTGGGGACTGATGGAGGAATGACCTCCTGGCCTTAAAAGAATGAACTCGTATTTGAGTAAACTTTAGATATGGAGGCGGGCTCGGCGGCACGATCCGTGTGATCAAGGCAGGGGGATGTAAGGAGGGAGGAGTTCCCATAAGGGTAGTAACAGTGTCGGAGGGTAAGATACGAGTGATTAATATCGAAGGCCAAAAATGGAATTGATTGGGGAGATCTACAATAGTGACCTGGGCCAGTGTCCCTTGGTTGTGGTTGGGCATGAGGTTATTTATGATCCCTAAATTCTATTGGAGTTGATTGTTATTAGGGTTAGGGCTCCTAAGCGCTTCCCAATCAATTTAATTCCGATTGTTCATGTCATAGATCATGTCCCTGAGAACCCAACAGTCCTCTAGGTTGTGTCCCGTGTACCGATGGAAAGAACAGTATTTATCATAATCTAGATTTGCAGGCCACGGCCTAAGCTTTTCTTGTGGGAATTGTAAGAGATTCTGGGCGCTAAGGAGGTGGAAAATGTTGGAAATAGTATCGGGTAAAGGGGGATAGTGTTCCCGCTTTGGCTGGTAGGGTTCCCTAGCTAGGTTAAAGTTCTGAGGTGGAGGTACGCTGTTATAATTCGGCGCTTGGGCCGATCGATTCTGTGCTGCATTTTGGGCCTGATAAGCGTTGGGGTACTGGTTTCTATTTTGATATAGGCCTTGGTTTTGGTTTTGGCCCTGGTTCTGGTTTACGTACCTTTGTTGATTAGCGCCCCAATTTTGACTAGCGTATCGTTGTTGGGTTTGGTTCTGCCTGAAGTTGCACGGTGGGAAGTTCCCATTATTCGAATTTTGCCCTTGATTGACAGCCGTATTAACTTATTCAATTCCTGAGACTTTCTTATGATTTTTCGATTTCGACTCGTTGGAGGAGCCCACCTTTGACGTGACTATTAATAATGCAAGGTCTCCGCCCTTGATGTGTCGCATTAGTCGAGATGCCCGAGAGTGAAGTGCAGTGAAGTCAAGGCAATCGCTGATGACTAGGGCGATCCTTAGTGGTTCCTTAGTATTATCAATGATGATGTCAATTGAATTTTTCTCTTTCATTAAAATACCAGTTCTAGCAGTAAGCTTTCGCCATCTAGCGACGAAGGCGGTGAATTCTTCATCTGGTCCTTGCTTGGCCGCCGTCAGGTCACTGAGGCTAACGGTCTCTTGAATCAAGTATTTGTATTGGTCTAGGAATCGACCGACTAGCTCATCAAAAGTCTCTATCTTATAAAGTGGGAGCTCCGCGAACTAGTCTAGAGCTTCTCCTTCTAATGAACGCTGAAAGTAGTGAATGAGAAGTCCTTGATTGTCACGTATAGGTTGGCAATCATTACAAAAGAGGGCCAAGTGATGGTTTGGATTTTCGGTGTCATTGTATTTAGTAAATTTTGGTAGTTTAAATCCTATGGGTAGGTCAAATTCAATGTCTCGACAGAATTTATCAAATTCGAACGAGCGACCTGGGCATTCCCTCTTAGCCATATATTCATCGAGCATTTTTGGGAGGTCTTCGATCTTTATAGTGTTGTCGTTGGGAGTGATGCGTGAGATACCCTTGTCTGGCAAACTGTCATTAAAGAACATGTGAGTGTGTTGCCTCAATGTCATAGCACGGGCTGACACCGTGCTTGGGGTAGAAGGTGGTCTCTCTTGTCGCTCCTGCTCTCCCAAATTTTATTGTCCCCTAATGTTTTCATATACAGCAGCCAATCCTCAAAGCAACTCTTCGGAATCATCGCCTCCTCTTTGTATTCTTTGGATGCTAAGTTCTACGATTTGTTAAGGGGTGAGATTTTATCCAGAGCTATTATTTCTGTCATTATGGCTATTACTGACATGTGGTGTAGAAAAGAAGTTCTCTTGTTCACTAGCCATATTGACTTCAGGTTGTCGTGGGCTAAAAGTATAGGGTGGCTCTTCCTCGTATGCAGGGTTGTTATGAAGTCCCCACAACGGAGTGTCTCCTAAACTTACTCTATGTATGCCAGACATTTCGAGTCTTTGATGAAGACTCATATAAAAAGAATCTAAATGACACGACGGGAAAGAAAATAGGGAAGTAAAATGAAACTATCTAAAGAAAAAGAAGGGGTTTACAAAAGTGTCCCATCGCGATCGCCAGTGTGTTGGTGTACACTTTTTCTGGGTTCCTCTCAGTTCCTGTTGAATATGTGGCTTCCAATTCTGTCCTGTTGGACTCTAGTGATGCGGTGTATGTGATAAGGTGGGGATAAATAACAATAGGAGGAATTTCCTTGGATGATTACTAGTTGATTTGCGATTGCCAGCTGCAGATATTTATCGACGCTGCAACACGTCAATGATCATGCATTTAAGTGGGTATGGGTTACTTCTATACTGAATCGTCCACCTACGAATGTCAGCAGCAGTGTCCTCTTTTAATCAGATAGTTTCAGCTTTCTTTTTAGTTTCTCTTGCTGTGGTTATGGTCGATTTAGATACTCTTTTTTGTTGTTAATTATGATAGGTGAGCTTATTATGATGGATTATTTTACTGTCCTGATGCTATAAGGAGTCCAATCATTTTTAGTTTCTCGGTATCATTAGGAGTCCAATTAATATCAAAGTCCTGGTACTACTAAGAGTCCAATCAGTTCCAGTCTCTTACTGGTACTAGGAATGTATGTATATCAGTTTCAATAATTTTCTAATTAAATTAAAGAGTCCAATTATATCGCAATTCTAGATAAAGCAGGTATGCTAATTTTATTACAATTCTAGATAAGCAGATATATCAATTGTATGACAATCACAACTAAAGCATTTAAGTTCATCTTACTAGCATTCTAATTTGAAGAAAACAGAGACTAATCTTGTTTTGGATTTTTGATTGAAGCAATAAATCAATTTACTAAAATAGAAATAAATGATCGAGGCAACAAAATTAACTCTTTTTTTAGAATCATAATCTACAGATCAATTATGGTAAAAATCTAACTAATAATGAACGAATTAACTTTTCTAAATTCTGATTGAGATAATAAATTGACTGAACTAGAAGACTAAATTGAATCAAAGCAAATAATGATATGAAGGCCTATTTGATGCAATTAGCCAATTATATTGAAATAGGAAAAAACTACCTATAATTAACTAGTTAACCCTAAACAATCTAAAAAAAAAAGGACGGTTGGGCCCGCTATGCTAAGGAGGATTGGCCTCGTTCCCGAGTACCCTCCGTAAGCTCCCGTGGGAAAATCGGATGGCTGAGATAAAAGATAGGTCGATAGTTAAATAATAAAAGGGAGATTTTTAGAATTGAATTCGAAATTATAATAAGAAATTAGATTGAGAAACTAAAGTTATGAACTAAAATTTATATTTTTTGGATTTTAAACGGTATGAAAATATATAATTAAATTATAGATTAAAATTTTAGGACTGAATTCGGGTTCGAAATAAAAAAAATCAGGCCGTATGATTAAGGACTGATTCTGAACTCTGAGAGTTAGAACCAGAAATTAATGATAGGACTGTAGATTAAGATTTTAGAGTAGAATCAGAGCATAAGGTTAGTAAATCGGACTGCCAGATTAAGGACGGGTTCTAGAAACAAAGAACTAGAACCGGATATAGAGAATTTCGGTCCGAAGAGGGTGCTACGATCTAAAAATTACAAACTGAATAGATTAATTAAACTGAGGGGAAATCCTAAGTCTAAAGCAAAATTAAATTCTTACCTAGGGTCGGGGCCGTGGAGAGGAATCATCAAAGATTCAGGGGTTTGAATCTCGACATCATGACTAATTTGCTTTATGGGCTTGTCCTCAGAGTTCTCTGGTTTCGAAGTCCCAAAAAAGTTCCACTCTCTCTCTCAAAATTGCTAGCCTCTCGTGTTGTCTGTGTCAAATTGGAAAAAAAAACTTTTATAGGTTTTCCTTCAATTACGCACCTGTTTTAGGGCATTTAATTGAATTGCGCGCCATTTTTATGGCGCTTAATGCTTTGAGTCAGTCACCGACTCAGTGAGCAACCGACTGAATTACTCAGTGGGTTTCCTAATCCAAATGAAATTAGGACTAATTACGCGTGTGTTGGGATGTGCGTAATCCTATTAAGTGTGTTACCTGAAGCACTTAATCGAGAAAACGTAGGAGTCAAGGGTAGGAGACTAGGTCGGGGGTAGGCCAATTGTGCGCTTGTGCTGTAGTGCTTACTCCAATCGCGCATCTATTTTCAGGCGCGTAATCGAGTCTCGAAACGGTCTGTGAAAGGAAGTTTGGTCTGAAAGGGGACTGATCGCGCGCTTGTGATTCTGCGCGTGATCAAATTACAGGGTTGTTCGGGTATGGTCTCAAGAATGGAATGCATGACTATCATTTTAGTTTGCATCCCGACTATATACTATTGCTTAGTATATAGCCTCCCTACGTTGGGATCTGAGCCACAAAGCTATTATTTTAGCTTGTATTTAGCCATGTACAGTTGCATGGTCCCATGTCGAGGGTTAAAAAGGTCAAGGGCTGACCAAACGAATTTGTGCACTCCGAGAGGGTGAAATGAGGGTGTCTACACAGTGGTAGCCCAGGAAACTCCTTAGGAATACATTCAGATACTCGAACACAATGGGAATGTCGGTGGTGTTGTTCTTCTCTTCCCTTTGACTTTGTATGAACGCGAGATATCCATGGTATCCATTCTTCATCCAGCGTTCTGCTTGAATGGCAGAAATGATTGGTGCGATGGTGGACTTGATATCGCAGAATCGGAAGGTTTTTCCCTTTGGAGGGCGAAAGGTACCCACCTTTCGAAGGCAATCAATGCTCGCATGATAGGCGGATAGCCAATCCATATCAAGGATTACGCTGAATCGTTTCATATCCAAAAGAATCAGATTTGCCATCGTCTCGCGGTCTTTAATTTGAATGATGATTGATCGACAGATTATGTCTATGTTGATTGAATTCCCTATAGGGACTGATAGTGCTAGGACGAAGTCTAACGGATTAGGAGTGATACTCAATTCAGTCGTTAATTGAGAAGTTACAAAAGAGTGAGTAGACCTTGGGTCTATAAATACTCGTGCCTTGTGCTGACAAATGTCGCATCCTTGGTACATATGTAAGGTACCTAGGGTTCACACATTTGAATTAATAAAGGGCGCACAATTGGTGTAGTGAGTATACAACAATATACTTCAGTTTAATCTCTAAAGATACTCACTAGCTGAAAGTAACAATGAATATTTTAAGACTTGTGCAACCGTGGATTTTTATCAAACCCGCCACGACGATGCACTCTCTCTAAAAGATATAGAGTCGCTACCCGGAGCTTTTGGTGTCCCGAAAAAACTAAATCAATTTTATAAGCACCGAAGTGCCACAAATATGATTCTGATTCACTGGTATACGCCAAAGGCTCTTGGGTAGGGGCTTTGGTTATTGATCGGGAAGGTGTTAGGCACCTGATCAACTCGCTCTAGAGCGGTCTCTACTTATGGCCAAAGTGAGATAAAAATAGAAAATGAAAAAGCACTTCCTCTTGCCCTAAGGCACTTGGATTGTATTTGTGCCTCTCCACACTTGTCGGGATTTCGGCAGTGTAACGGCACAAATTAGAGGATAAGGGAAAAGCAAAAAGGGATGGAAGAGTAGAGGGGAGAGTCAGAGCTCTCGGGCCCTTGTAGCACCGCTGTGGTCCTTCACATGAGGGTGCTTCAGTGAGCTTTCGATGACTTGAATGGTTGGAGAACGGGTTCTAACCTCTAAGGTTTGATGGCTATGGGGTAGAGGAAGAAGGATAGGGGATAGTTCTCTCCTAACTAGGCTTTTTTTTTATGGAAGATGGGGTCTAAAGGAAACTTTTGAATTCTGGAATTTGTGTGGAAGAGGTGCACTAAAGGGAGGAAAGGCTTTCTCTAAATCTTTTCTCTCTTTAGGATTTTTTTCAAGCCTTTAATCCAAGGGGAGGGGCTCTCTATTTATAGGAAAAGGGAAGGTTAGGAGGCTACTTAGATGCTAATTGGGTTTAGCAATTAGGTAATCTCTTATTCTAAGGTTTCTTGGGATTTTGAGAGCTTGGAAAAGTGTGAAGATAGCTTCAATGATAGATGATTGGATGAGGTTTCAAATGACTAAAGGGTTACAAATAGGGTAACAAGGGGTGCAACAGTCCTAATAAAACCCATCCTACACATTGAGATGGTCAACAAGTCAAACCCCAAAAGTAAAATTTGAGCCAAAATCATCAGGTTACTGTAGCTAAGCCTGGTGCAACTAATACATGCGCTAGGCAAAAATACATAGTCTAGAAGTCCGGAGCCCGAGGGGGAGGCTACCTATACCTTGCACAACTAATACATGTGTCAGGCCATTTCTAGGGGAAAATGGCTTGGCACATGTATTACATGCGCCGGGCAATATCCTGCAAAATTGTTCGATTTATAAATTGCCATAACTTTTGATATATATAACTCTGATTGAGACAATTTTTGACTTGTTGGAAAGCTGGGGAAGTCCTCTTTCCAATGATATATAAATCAGCTTTAGAAGAGGTTTATATAAATTTTGAGCACTACTCTCTTTAACCACTGCTCAGGAGGGTTCGAAACTGGCTCGAGAAGGGTTCTAATGGGTCTGGGAAGGATAGGGTTGATTCCTAAGGGTTCGGGATGATTCCTTATGGTTTTGAGATGACTCTTAAGGGTTTGGGAAATGCTTTCAGAAGCTCAAGGGTGCACGCTTTTCGAAGTATGTTTCGATCGGGCCTTGGGCCAAATTTCGGTGTCTACAGATGCCTCTCTTTAGTATTCAATCACTAATGATCGAATGCCAAGGGCAAGAGACATCCAAAGAGGCTTAAGGCAACACTGGCGGGTCCACTATATTCAAAACGAACCTCAAACATCATGTGAGTAATATGGTGAGTAAACGGAAGCCCTGTATATCGGGAAAAATTTCCGTTCCTCAAGGCTATCGATTCCCAAGCGCTTAGCGATATTACTGGGCATAACCAAGATGGAGCGAGTTGCGAAAGCCCAATATGCTGAGAAAAAGTCTACTTCTCGAGATGATTGAAGATGTTTGATGTTCAAATTTTATTCTGAATATAATAGCTCCGTATGTAAGAGAGTGATCAACCCATACTTAAAGATAGGCGCGAAGCAAATACGCGAAGGTCCACAGCTTGCGTCCAATCTCATGAGGCATTGATTGCCCCATTTTGACTAGGCATGGGTGCCCCTGCATGAAGCAAGGTTCTAGGTCTTTGGGCGAACCCAACATTCCTGAAGTTAAGTTAGCATGACTTCCCAAGCGGAGCAAATAGATGTCGCAATGCTTTTTAGGAGTACAAGCCACTTTTTGATAATGTGCCTCGAATCAATATGACCTAGAGCATCCAAATTCAAATAGTACTGAATAGATCCGGCCAAAATTGGGTGCCTATCAAAGGAGACACCCAATCCTGGTCTCTGCCAATAATGATCGTACAAATCTTTTAACTATGTATAAACATGCATCCATTAGGGGCGATACAGGGTTTAAGCCTGCGAAAAAATAAGGGAAAAGAATCCTTCTGCATGCATGTTTACACACAGTTGATTGATTTATAGTTTTATTTTCAACAGGTTAGTCTCAACCAACGATTGACATTTTTCTAAGGAATCTGAAGTTTAAGACACTAAAGTTCACATGAATCTAAAGATGGAGCATTTAGCTCGAAGATTTAGCAATGAAATCAACCTAATCGAAACATTGACTACTTGATCGGGATTGACACTGTTGCTCCTACTTTAAAGTAGGATCGAAAGATCCAAGTTGAACCTTAGACTTAGGACATTAATGTAGCACAACTGTATTGCCGATAAAATATTAGCATTTTACCTTATTAAAACACGCATGCGCGTAGCTATGCGTGAAAAGTTTCAATGAAAATACAGATTTGTTTTTTTTCTTTTTCAAAATGATTTTCTTTCCTTTTTTTTCGAATAGACCAAACGTTGGTGGTGAGATGCTTCATCTGATATGTCCATCTCCGAGAGGTTGCCGGCTTTGAAGCTTCGGACCTTTTGATGTTCCTGCACATCTCGAAAAAATGTCAGTCCCTTTTTTATTTATATATAAAAAAGTGCATCCTAATCAACAGAAGAGAAGCAAACTTTTACCTATACTTTTTTATTTTTCAAGATTTATATATGATATATATATATATATTTTGGATTTTTATTTTCAAAGATTTTTTGTTCTTTTTCTTTAATTTTTGAGATAGAAGTACGATGCTGTAAATATGTATATGAAAAAGAGTAGAAATATATATATTTTTTATATTTAGATTTTTCTTGATTTTTTAATTCTTTTTTGGCTTTTTTTTTTTATGCCTTATCAGTGAGACGAAGTAACGGGTCCCTTTTTTAGCATAGTCAAACTCGTTCATGCTGTCGGACCTGAGTGAGGTTTAAAATTTTTACCAAGGTCGGAACATCCATCCCTTTGGATCGAATCAACCTTTTCTCCTTACCTCAGGTCATATGTTTGATGGTGCAATTTATGAAGAGATTCTTGGTTAAGACCCTGAGTTGAGCTAATATGAGCAGCTCGGTCGGGAAAATGTATCACGGGAGGGTGACAGAAGGATTCATTTTTATTTCTTTTTCAACCTTTTTTACTCACAACGCCCAAGGTGAGTTTTCGACGTGCCCGTTATCGCCCTCTTTTTTACTCGTAGCTCCCTTTCAGGTTTTCACTATGTCCATGGGTTTGCGTTTTTACCCCCGACGTCCTTTCGAGTTTTCGCCTGGTCCGCACAAACTCGCTTTTTTTTTGTTTTACTTGTAGCGCCCTTTCGGGTTTTCACCACATCCATCTTGCTTTGAGCTTGTATATATATATATATATATATATATATATATATATATATATATATATATATATATATATTTCAAAAGCCATGATACGGACGTTGATTCCGTCATAGCAACTGGATGGAGTTCTTTTATTGTCTCACCGCTGGGCTCATGCTGACTCAAAAGATACGGTGACTGCTCGTAGACCTTAAAGAGGGCTTTTCCTTGGGATGTATTGTGGTCATGGGTAAAGTTAGGATTTTGAAGGAATTCTGGGTTAAGAAAAGGTTTCCTTGACTAGGTTCCAGCTGCATTAATACACTTCATCCTTGGGGGATTTTTACTATACATGCCCCGTGATTTTTCTTTCTTTTTTTCTATTATTATTTCTTTTCGGGGTTTTTCTTTTATGATCTTTTTGGATTTTGATGATAACTCTTTTTCTTCTTCTTTTTTTTTTTTCGGTGTATGTACACACATTTTTTTTCTTCTCTTTCTTTTGGAGTGGTTTATGAAAGAAAGGCTCATGGCTCAAACTCGGTAGCAAAGTGTATGAGTGTTCAAGGATACTTTTTGGCTACTTGGCTTTGAAATGATGGGCTCTTCTGTGGGGACCTTGAGGAGTCACATATCCATTTTATCAGTACTTATCTTGCTATGGGGGACTATGAGTAGAACCGTTGGACGTACCCAGCATTGATGGGCTCAAGAAAAGGATCTCCGTCCATGGTGGCAAGGCAGATTGCATATCCCGAGAGTACTTCTCAGATGATGTAAGGTCACTCCCAGTTGAGCTTGAATTTCCCTCTTGAATTGGTGTGGAGAGAAGAGAAGATGTTCTTGAGCACAGTGCCTCCCACCTTCAAATCTTGAGTGCGAACGTGCTTGTTGTAAGCACGTGCGATTCGTCCTTGATAGACCTGAGTGTGACACAAAGCTAGGGGCCTTTTCTCATCTAATAGGTTCAACTGCTCAAAGTAGGACCTCTCTCTTTCAGCTTCTAGTAGACCAAATTCAATGAGGATATAGAGTGAGGGTACTTCAACTTTGACTGGCAGGACGACCTCGGGTCCATACACAAGGGAGAATGGTGTTGCCCCTGTAGCAGTATAGATAGACATTCGGTAGGCCCATAATGCGACTGATAGCATTTCACTCCAATCTCAGTACGTGACGACCATTTTTTCTCAAGGATGCGGATGACTGTCTTAACATATGGATATAACGGCAGCTCATGCTCGACCAAATCAGAATCCAAACCAGGCATCTCCTCATATGGCCATGTGAAGACGTCTTGGTATGACCGAAGGAAATCAATCATGTTTTTTCTTTCCTTGGGAGACAACAACGTTCCGATCTTAGTGATTCTAGGAACCTCCGCGACACCTAGATTAACATCTTCTGTCTATTAATGATCAGGTAGGGCCATACTCAAAATCGGCAAACAGGTTAAGGAGCTCATTGGGAAGCTCTTCAGAGGAGATTTCCCTGTCTAAACTCGTGACTCCTACCTCTTTTTATTTTTCTATAGGAAAGGGGTCGATTTCACGTGGGACGGGTCTTTCAATTAAGGCATCATTTTTTTTTTTATCTAGAATTTTTTTTTTTTTAAAGGATATATTTTTTGGATTATTTTATATTTCTTTTATTATTATTATTTTAGATTTTTTTATTTTCTTCGGAGATGGGACCTTGGCAAAACAGGTCTCCATATACACAGGGTATTGCCTGGCAAGGGCTAATCTTGCTTTTTATTTATTATTATTTTTTGGGGGGAAGCTCGTGTCAAATTTTAGGCCACCAAAAGCTTCCAAAGTTAGGGGCATTGATCCAAATTCCTTACCCACGATGCCACACCTTTACTTGATTTGATGGAGGAGGCTGACTGAGATGGTTTTTGGGAGTCTGCCTCCGTTATGTTTATCATTAGCTCATCTTGAAACTGATCCTCAACGGTTAACAATAGTTTGGAATGGTTCAGGATGGGTGACTGTATAGGCATGGGTATCTCCTCCTCAAAAAGTGATAATGAGGCGAGGTCTATTTCAATTTTAGGGATTGGTTGGGTAGATAATGGCTACCGGCTTGTGTGGGGTCAACTGTGTTGCCCCATTCTGATCAATTTTTATGACCCTTGCGCTCACAAATGTACTCCGGATGTGAGGTCTTGGGTGGGGGGTCATCCTCCAGATCTATCCCTCAGGCTTTGGTAGCGGCTATGATTCAAGCATTCTCCTTGGCTTCCTGAACTTCTTAGTGGGCTTGTAACCTAACCCAAATCTGACATGTTGGCCACCTTTCGCTTTGACTGAGTCTCTCTTTCCCTGCAAACAAAGACCCCAAACCTTTTCCTTTCTGATAGCCCCACTTTTGGGGCATGGCCACTACTGCACTCATTCCACTTCTGACTTTTGTGGTGACCTCTCTGATAGGTTCTGGCTCTAATGTTGACACATCATACTGGAAGCTGTGGAGATCTGTGTCTTCAGCTGTATGGGGTACATCCAACAACTTGAGATTTTCAATGTTGTGGGCCATCTTCTCTCCTTCCTCTCGTCCCTCACCTCTGATGATAAAAACTTTCTCTTCAAATATGAATTTGAGTTGTTGGTGTGGAGTGGAGGGCACTGCTCCGATTTCATGCAGCCACGGGCGCCCTAGTAGCAGGTTGAAGGAAGACTTGATGTCCATGACTTGGAATGAGATTGAGAAGGTTATTGGCCCAATGATGAGCTCAAGATCAACTTCTATCACTTCCCTCGTGGTATTATCAAACCCTCTTGCACTTGTTTTGGTTGGCCTGTATGTGGAGGGATCAATCCCTATTTTGGTTGCAGTTTTGAGGGGGCATATATTCAATGCCGAACCATTATCTATCAGCACCAAAGAGATTATTAAGTCCTTTGATTCCACCATGATGTTGAAGGGTTTGGAATGATTGCTTCCCTCCATTGGCAGGTCGATATCTAAAAATGAGATGGCATTGGGAGCCAGCACCTACCCAATTATTTGCCCTACTTCATCTGGTGAGACCTTATCGGATATGTGCGCATCTTTCAATGCTCCCATTAGGGATTGGATGTGAAGTGGGGATGTCATTAATAGGTCCCAAGAGGTAATGTGGGCTGGCATTCTCTTCAACTGTGTTTCCAATATGTGCTCTCTGCTCAATTTTTCAAAGGGGGCACCGCAATATGTTCTTTCTTCTCTTCCAATCAGGTTGGTACCGATTCCTCAGGTTGTTTAGAAATTCTCCCCGATCGAGTAAACAAATCAACTATCCCCTCTGTGTGACTACCCACATTGATGTCTGTTTGACTGTAATCGAGCGGGACCTGATGGGGATCATAGGTTGGTCCGAGGATTTGAAATGAGATAGATGGGGGTGCTTGATATGATTGAACCTGTGGGGCTGGTGTGGTAAAATTAGGCCAGATGTGGTTGACTGGTGCAGGAGGTGGCTATACAAATGAGGGTATGGAAAATTTGGGCCCATTGTAATAGAGTGGTATTGGAGGTGGATTGATTGGGGGTAGAGCAAATTGGGCCAACTGTATTGGATTGGTGTTGGCGATGGATTGGGTGACACATAAAGATTGACTATTGGTGTCGAGAATGGCTGGTATATCAGGGGTGTGTAAAAATTAGGCTCCACATGGTTAATAGGCATGGGTGCATGAAAATACATCCTCAAATCCATAGGTGATGCTTGTGGTGTAGGGTTTGGGGAATAATCGGTTAAGTTCAATGGCTCGATCACCCCTATGACCTCATTCTCCTGATTCCATTGCCCTGGTGATTCTAAACTCTCTTCTATGCCAATGTATTCTGAGGGATCGAACTCTTTCATCCCTTCCTCCAACATATTAATGGTGGCCCTTGGGCCCATTTCTCCCTGCGAGTGAGGTGGTAACGGTGCTTGCATGATATTCGTGTGCAGGTTTGCTTGGGGGAGTGCTGGGGGTATGAGTTTTCCTGCCTCTATCAAATCCTCTATCATGTATTTTAAAGGAAAGCACCGATCAGTGGGATGTCTCAACTCTTGATGGAAATTACAATGTGTGCTGGGATCATGATTTTTTGGAATTAGATCTGGCGAAGGACGCGATTGAAGCTGAGTGACTAAACCTTTTTCAATTAGTAGAGGTAAAAGGACATTCAGGGATTGTCCTAAGGGAGTGAACAATCGATTATATTGGGCCCTTCTCTGCTCAAGGGTCTGCTGCCCCCAGGGGGCATTGTTCTGCCTTGAAGCCTGATTTATTGGTGTTGGGGCTTACGATACAGCCCCAAACTAGAATGGTACTATGTTGGTATTAGGCTGTGTAGTCATTACGACACTGACCTCTGCCCTTGCTCCTCTCTTGGTTCTCTGTTCCAAAAATTTGTGGACTCCACTGGCTATATTCTTGCTCAGTCATCCCTCTCTTATTGCGTCCTCGAAATGGTTGGCATTTCTTACCAAATCAGTAAAGCTAGACTGTTGTTGGTATACCGAGAAGTCTGAGATGACTGGTAGAGTATTTTTTGAGATCATCTCAATTTGCTCGTCATTGGGTATTCTGTTTCGGACTTGAGCTACCAATGCCCTCCACCACCCAAGGTAGTCACTAAATGCTTCGTCGGGCTTCTGCTTTAGTCGGGCTAGATCTAACTTGCGAGGTTCAATGTATATGTTGTAGACATACTATTCTTGGAATAGATGGGTCAGATCTTTCCATGTCTTAATCATGGATGGTTCAAGAGAAGTGAACCATCTTAAAGTTGGGCTCGTAAGACTCTTTTGGAACACTTTGATGAGGAGTCGTTCGTCTCTATCGTATTAAGACATATCCCCGCAGTAGGACTTGAGGTGTGCAATGGGGTTGCCCATGCCATTGTATTTGTCGAATGTGGGCACTTTAAATTTGGGTGATAGTGGTACCTCAGCAAAAAGGCACAGATTTGAGAAGTCTATGGCATGAATCTCGGTTCCCCCTAACTTCATCAGCTGCTTCTGGATTTTATCCATTTGTTCTTTTACCTACTCGAATTCTCAGGATGATGGGGCGGGGGCTATTCCCTCAAGAGGCTGCCTCCCTTCATTTTGGACGGCCTGGGGATTGGTAAGTGTGAGTGGTGGGGGATTAAAATTGGCGAATGCCCCCGCATAGGCCCCACTATTTCTGACCTCATCTTCCTCGTATTGTTGATCAACATACAGTGGAGGAGGGGTAAGGTTATCTTCTTGATTCTAAATGGTTGGGTAGGTGCTTGATGAGGCCATTGGGGTTGGTGAGGATTTTGATGAGTGAATGGGGTATTTTGGAGGGGTTGAGTGGGTTCTTAGTGGGACCACTATAAGTGGGGGAATCTTTGATGATAAGCTTGTGGGGTAAGGGGATGGGTGAGTTGTGGATTTTGGGGATGAGGCAACTGGGCTTGATAAGAATTTTGTTGATTAGGTTGGGGGATGAGAGAATGGGTAAATTGGGGATGGCTGATGGTATGGGATAGATCCTCATATTGGGAAGGGTGTGAGACATGTGGATAAATGGGGCCCATGCCGGGTTGAGGGATTGGATGAGACAGGTGAGGGGGATTGGCAATTTGAGGGGGAATGGTGGTTTGTTGGGTATAGGTGAATGTGGGTAATTGGGGGAATTGTGGATGGTTTGATGATGTGGGCCTTGGGCTTGGTCTTGTTCGGGCTTGTGGGCCTTGGGCTTATGTGCCTTGGGCATATGGGTCTCGGAATTATGGGCCTGGGGCATATGGGCTTTGAGTTTCTGGGCCTTAGGCTTGGGTTTGTGGGCCTTGGGTTTGGGATATTGGGCCTTGATGGGCTTGGGGTATTGGTCATTGATGGGCTTGGGTATGGGGTATTGGGCCTTGATGGGCTTGGGGTATTAGGCCTTGATGGGCTTGGGGTTGTGAGCCTTGGGCTTGTGTACCTTGGGCATATGGGTCTTGGGATTGTGGGCCTGAGGCATATGGGCTTTGAGCTTCTGGGCCTTGGGTTTGTGGGCCTTGTTTTGGTTATTGGGCCTTGATGGGCTTGGGTTTGTGGGCCTTGTTTGGGGTATTGGACCTTGATGAGTATGGGTATTGGGCCTGATGTGCTTGGGGTATTGGGCCTTGATGAGCTTGGGGTATTGGGCCTTGAGGCCCGCTCAAATGACCCCATGGTTGATGGGGGGCTTGAATGGTATGAATAATGGGAGGCTGATTAGGATTTTGGGAGAAGGAAGTATGGAGATTTTGGAGGGTTTGTTAGGGATTGAATATTTGGGATGGAAGAGGATGGCTTTGGGAGGCCTTCCAAATGGTGTAGGCTTTCACCATGTCCTCCATCATGGGGGTATGGAGTTGGAAGTGGATGGCTCACCTAATGAGGGGGATGTATGAGAGAAAATGGGCATGACATGGGTAGAGGTGGGAAAATTGTGCATGATTGGTGAGGGAAAGTTGGGCATTGTTTGGGTGGATTGGAGAAAATCGAACATGACCTGGGTAGATGGAGGGAAATGTGGTGGATTTTAGGTAAATGAGGAGAAATGGGGTGTATTTGGAGGCGATTGAGATAAATTGGGCATTGCTTGGGTGTATGTGGGAAAATGAGGGTTATGAGGATTGGATGTGGAGTAAAAATTTGGGTTGGATGTGGAGGGTTGGGATGCATGTTGTGTGGATGGATGTAGAAAATTGGGTATGGTGGAAGTGGAGGAAATATGGGTGTTGGATGTGAAAGGGGGAAAATTGTGGATGGTGGATGTGTTGGGAAAATTGGCCATGACCTAGGTAAATGGGGGGATATGGGGTGGATCGAAGAAATTGGGTGTGGCATGGGTAAATGCGGGTGGATCGAGTATATGTTGGGGGGATGAGGAGTGGGGTATATTAGTGAAGGTGGAAAATTGGGTCGGGTTTTGAATGGAGGTGAATGGAAAGTGTGGTTGATTTGGCATGGACAAATGGGGGCGGGGGGGGGGGGGGGGGGTGGAGGGGAAATGGGCATGGTTTGGGAAAATGATGGACAATGGGGTGTTGGATTTTGGATTTTTTGATAGGTGGTGGATGGGAAGATGGGGGCACCGATAGGCCCGGTAACGGTAAATGGGGATTGGATGAGGGGGATGGATGTGAAAATCTCTTCCGAATGGGAATGAGTTGGGGAATGTGGCGGGGATGAATCGGGATCGGCGTATGTCGGATCCACTACCCACGACATGGCTTGATGGTGGGTGGGATACGGGTGCCTCGGATGGGGCCCGTAAAGTTTCCTCCTTCCCCTGTGGGATGACGGAGGGTAAGGCGATGCCGTTGTGCCGGCACCACAAATCTACTCTTTTTTCGATTTTTGGCTTATTAAATTTTTGAAATTTTGTAAATGGATTTTTATGATGAACAACTTTGAGGCCTTTGAACTCCCGTTTTAGGTGGCTTTTGTACCTTAAATAAATCCCGCGGCGAGACCCCGACGCGCTTCAGAAGAATCAAAGGGGAACCCTTTGATTTATTGAAGGCACGTGAATCAACGCAAACAACTCGATCCCCTGGAGCCAGGCAATAAGAGGTTACCCTCTTTTGATCAGCGGAGGCGTATTGGGTGTCGGATAGTGCAGGACCTAATCAGAGGTGCTAAACCACTAAGCGGGGAACTCGAGGATGTGAAAAAGGCCTCAGATTTTGGGCGGCACTGCTAAGTGGGGACAAAAATCACTTAGCGCGTGTATTACTTGCGCCAGACCAAACTTGGCCAAATTTATGCTTGGCGCATGTATTACATGCGCTAGAATAAAACTGGATTCTCCTGGCTTGGTGCGTATAATAGATGCGCCAAGTATATAGTGGGGTTAAAAAAAACTTTGACAGCAGAACAGCAAGCCCGAATTCAGTCTGTTTTTTGGTTTTCTGAAAGCAATGCTTTCGGGGACTGATCTCTTAATTGTAACGGGTCTCTCCTCACCGAATCCTAGGGATACAAGGTTGTTTCGGGATAACTAAACGCAGTCCCCCAGGGTTTTAAGCTTTGTAACAGGATAGGTTCCCCAACCTATATACCTCCGGAGCAAGTGCCTTCTCAGATACTGGATGGGGTGATACTTTTTTGGATCATCACCACTAGGGGCTGTCGCCATACTAAGAATCGGGTGCTTATATCTTTGCCTAAAAATTCCAACCCTTGAAAATCTACCTCCGTAAAATTCAATTAAGTCCCCCTTCTTGGTTTAATTTTAATTTTAGATTTTAAGAGAGTTTTCTTTTAAGTCCAAAAAATGGGTGGTGATGGTCCCATGCCGCCTCTACAGGCCGACGTCCACTGGTGGGATATGATTGCAAAAATTTAAATGCTCACGTAGGCCCGCCAATCGGCTAAGGCGTGTAAATGATGAAAAATAAAGGAATCGTAAAGACAATGCTCAAGTAGGCCCACCAATCGGCTAAGGCACATCAATGGTGGAAAAGTAGGGGTAAGTAAAGCAAGACGGAATCGTAGGGGTGAGTAAAATGATTAAAAAAATAGCTAAGTGTTATTAAAATCAAAGAAAAAGGCATAATTTCAAAGGGAAGCTCTACTAGCTACTCCCCAGCAGAGTCGTCATCTGTGCAACCGTGGATTTTTATCAAACCTGTCGTGACGATGCGGTCTCTTTAAAAGATATAGAGTCGCCACCTAGAGCTTTTGGTGCCCCGGGAAACCTAAATCAATTTTATAAGCATCGAAGTGCCACAAATATGACTATGATTCACCGGTCTATGCCAAAGGCTCTTTGGTAGGGACTTCGGTTATCGATCGGGAAGGTATTAGGCACTCGATCAACCTGCTCTAGAGTGATCTCTACTTATGGCCAAAGTGAGATAAATATAGAAAATGAAAGAGCACTTCCCCTTGCCCTAAGGCACTTAGATCCTATTTGTGCCCCTCCGCACTTGCCGAGATTTCGACAGCATAATGGCACAAATTAGAGGATAAAGGAAAAGCAAAAAAGGATGGAAGAGTGGAGGGGAGAGCCAGAGCTCTCGAGCCCTTGTAGCACCGCTGTGGTCCTTCGTGTGAGGGCGCTTTGGTGCACTTTCGATGGCTTGAATGATTGGAGAACGGGTTCTAACCTCTAAGGCTTGATGGCTAAGGGGTAGAGGAAGAAGGGCAGGGGATAGTTCTCTCTTAAGTCAAGGCCTTTTTGATGGAAGATGGGGTCTAAAGGGAACTTTTGAATTCTGGAATTTGTGTGGAAGAGGTACACCAAAGGGAGGAAAGGCTTTCTCTAAATCTTTTCTCTCTTTAGGATTTTGTTCAAGCCCTTAATCCAAGGGGAGAGGCTCTCTATTTATAGGAAAAGGGGAGGTTAGGAGGCTACTTAGATGCTAATTAGGTTTAACAATTAGGTAATCTCTTAATCTAAGGTTTCCTAGGATTTTGAGAGCTTGGAAAAGTGTGAAGATAGCTTCAATGATAGATGATTGGATGAGGTTTCAAATGACTAAAGGGTTACAAATAGGGTAACAAGGGATGTAACTGTCCTAATGAAACTCATCCTACACATTGAGATGGTCAACAAGTCAAACCCCAAAAGTGAAATTCAAGCCAAAATCATCAGGTTACTGTAGCTAAGCCTGGCGCAACTAATACATGCACCAGGAAAAAATATGGAGTCTGGAAGTTCAGAGCCCGAGGGGGAGGCTACCTATACCTGGTGCAACTAATACATGCGCCAAGCCATTTCTGGGAGAAAATGGTTTGGTGCATGTATTAGATCCGCCGGGCAATATCCTGCAAAACTGTCTAATTTTCAAATCGCCATTACTTTTGATATATAATTTCGATTGAGATGAATTTTAGCTTGTTGGAAAGCTGGAGAAGTCTTCTTTCCAACGGTATATAAATCAGATTTAGAAGAGATTTGTGTAAATTTTGACACTGCTCTCTTTAATCACTGCTCAAGAGGGTTCGAAACTGGCTCGAGAAGGATTCTACTAGGTCTAGGAAGGCTAGGGTTGATTCCTAAGGGTTCGGGATGATTCTTAAAGGTTTTAAGATGACTCCTAAAGGTTTTGGGATGAATTTTAAGAGTTTAGGGAATACTTTCGGAAGCTCAGGGGTGCATGCTTCTCGAAGTTTGTTCGATAGAGCCTTGGGCCAAATTTGGGTGTTTACATGATTATAATGTAATTCATACCTTGGATGACATCATTGGTTGCTTGGGCATCATGCGCTGAGATGGAAAAAGTGCAACCATATACTGTAGGTCGAGGGGGCCTCTATGTAGGTGCCGCTACTGTCAGCCCTTTCTGCGTCTCAGGATAATCTTTTATCCGATGCCCTTGTTTACTATACCTCAAACATGCACTCAAAATCCACCTACATTCTTCTGTCTTATGTGATTTTCCACACCGTATGCACTTCTCAACCGGCACAGAAGAACCAGTGTGCGAAGCTGACACCCTTGACTGGAGCATCGCAGTAGGGTTTGATGGACGAGGAGGCCTTGTGGGTGCAGACATAGCCGATCTTGAGTAGGTGGTCTAAGCAGGTAGACTTGGCACTGACATCATTAACTTCGGCCTCTTACTTGCCTGCTCAGAGGCATAGTACTGTGTTAGGCTTGTCCTACTCCTATTATGTTGCTCACTTCTCCTTTGCATGTTCTCAATGTCCTGCTCGACGATTAAAGCCAAGTCCATGACCTCTACAAAGGTCCTCAGCCTGAAGAACGAAATTCTCTTTTTAATATTGGCCCTTAAGGTACGCTCAAACTTCTTTGCCTTCATCAGTTCCGTGGCAACATGTAGGGGTGCAAACTTGGAAATCCTAGTAAACTCGGCTTCATACTCATGAACTAACATCCAACCTTGTTCCAAAGATACAAACTTGACTTACCACTGCTCCCTTACTGCATTAGGGAAGTATTGCTCATTGAATTCTTCAACAAACTGAGCCCAGGTCCATGGGGCATTCGGTGTCTCTTGTAGCCTGGTCCATTCCACAGACTTCCACCAAGAGCTGCTACTCCTGCCAATTGAAAGGCAGCCCAATTAACCTTTTCTTCTTCGGTGCTCAGAATCACACGAAGAAGCTTTTCCATCTGATTCAACCATTCTTCCGCTTTGAGTTGATCATCCTAACCATGGAAGCTTGGTGGATTCATCCTCCTGAACTCCTGGAGTCCAGAAGATGGGAGTCTTGCTGCATGCTGGGCCATCATGTTGACCATTGTTTCCAACAGTTGCCCCGTCATCCCATTGTTACTTCCTCCACCCAATGGGACATTATTCGCACTGGTGGCGATTCCTTCACCACTCGACGTGCCCTCTCCACTCAGGGTGCTTCTATTGCGAACCGTTCTCGGTATGCCATGTGGGGCCATACTGATCTGTCATGATTGAACAAAAGTACCAATCAGTACTTATCACGAAACAATCAAGCCCATTGTCCTATAGAATCTAAATCTAAGCTATAGCTTTGAAGCCAACTGTGACACAAGGTGTCATAGTTGACCCGCATGGGATCTAGAGCCATGCTCTGATACCAACTATTGCTGGTACGCGCTTTTTCTGGGTTCCTCTCGATCCTCAGAATAAGTGGCCCAATTCGGTCCAAGTGGACTCTGGCAAAGGTGATGAATAATAAATTGGAAAATATTAAATTGCTAAAAGAAAAAGGGAAAATATTAAATGAAGAATACCTGGATGATGCGATCGCCAGTTGCAATTATTTATCGATGCTGTAACACGTCACTGATCACACTTTAAGAAGAGCGGGGGCTTGAAAGTTGAACTCCTTTACTGAACCATCGGCCGGCCAACTCCAGCAGCTATGGGTTGCCTATAGTCTAACTAGTTTGGTTCCTAACCCTACTCTAAGTCTAATTGCTCTGGTTTTCCTAATCCTACTAGGAGTCTAATTAACCTATTCTCCTAATCCTACTAGGAGTCCAATTGATCTGGTCTCCTAATCCTGCTAGGAGTTTAATTAAGCTAGTCTCCTAATTCTACTAGGAATTTAAGTAATTTAAATATCTTAATCCTACTAGAAATTTGATTAATTAAAGAAAGGGGGTTATGGCCGTTATGCTAAGGAGGATTGGCCCCATTCCCAGGTACCCTCCGTAAGCTCCCTTGGGCAAATCGGGTGGCTGGGTTTAAAAATCAAAGAGGTTAAGGAACCTAATTGGTTTTAGGCCGAGTGTTTCCTCCTGTGATACTACTTTGAGAATCGAGACTAACGGGCTGGTGTCGCTGGCTTGACTACCTGGGGCTCCCGGGGAAGAGTTTGTAATTCTAGAAGTCTAAAAGGTAGCTCGACCCCTTTTGGAAGCCCTAGAGAGAACCTCAAATTTTCTTAAAGAGAGAAGTTTCAGAGAGAGAAAAATAGTAAATTAGTTTTTGATGGCTAAGAGTAATTTTAAAAGGACTGAGTTTGAATTGATGATTGAAAGCTGAGAAAATTGAGGATTTGAAATTTTAAAGATTAGGGACCAGGAACTAAGGACTGAAATCTGGAACTTAAGAAACAAGAACTAAAATTGGGAACTAGAATGAAAATTAAGAACTAGGGCCAAAATTAAGAACTGGAACCTAGAAGTTAAGAACTAGAAACTAGAGTTGAGAACTAGAAACTAGAAATTAAGAACTAGGAACTAGAGCCTAAGAAAGTACGCGAAGTCGGGCGCCGAAGCGAGAATCTCGAAATCCCTAAGCTTGGACGAGAGGAACTCAGAAATTCGATTGCTGGATGTATGTTGTATTTTTTTTTGGGCGAGGTAGGGGGATCTATTTATAGGTATTGGGGTAATTACGTGCCCTCTGGGAGTTGCATAATTAGTCGGTCAGATCCAATTGTACGCCCTGTACAATGCATTTAATTGGATTACGTGCCCGGTCTAGTATGCTTAATAACTTTGAGTTGGTCACCGACTCACTGAGTGATCGGCTGACTGGCTCAGTCGGGTTTTCTAGTTCTAACTCACTTAGAACTAATTGTGTGCCCTGTGTAGCATGCCCAATCCAATTAAGCTCATGGTGTAGGGCCCTTAATCGAGGAATTCAGGCGGTCTTGGGAATTGGAGATCAGGTTCAACTGGGGACCAATTGCGTGCGAGTGATGGGGCGCGCAATTGATTTCGCGCATTGGTGAGGGCGCGCAATCTGGTCTTAGGAAGGTGAGTCCTGGTCCAAGTGGGACCAATTGCGTGCAGCTGGCATAGCATGCAATCAATTACGCGCATGGGTGAGGGCGCGAAATTGGAAAACCTTCCGGGTTGGGTTGGTCTAGGTGCTAGGATTTCAGGATAGACAGACTGGCAGGCAGATAAAGACAGACAGATATACATATTTATATGTAATATCATTTAAGTAAATGTTCCTTTCCATTTTTTTAAGATATTACATTTAATTAACAAAATACCCTCCATTTGAATTCAATAAAAATAGTCTCGGATCAAAAATCTCAATGAATAAAAAGTCAACTTTCTAGTTCAATAACAAAATCTAATTTTTTAGAATTTGGTCAAATTTCTAATTTTCAAATGGCAAGCCTTTTTCTAAAACTTTAAAACCTATAAATTTTACCATATCAAAGTATTACTAAAATACCAAAGTCTGCTAAGAGATTTTCACATTTGGGCTTTCAAATGGGGAATATATTGTCAGGGTTCTAGCTCAACCTTTGACCTTCAGTCAACAGGGCTTGGGACTTAGTTATATACTATTGTTATGGTGTATAATTCCCGGATTACGGGGTTTTTAAGGTTTAAAACTTTTAGAGAGGATTGGTTCCTTTTCAAAAGTCATGGGTATGGTCAAGGGTTGATCGAACAGGTTTGTATAATCTGAGAGGGCAAAATTGGGGTATCTACAGATGCCCCTCTTCGGTGCATTTTTGTGGAAAAAGAATGTGTCGAAGAAGTAGACACCTCTCTTTCGAGGGTGCCTTCTCGTTTCGTTTGGAAAATCACAAGTGTGAACTGGAGAGTTAACATGAAACACTTGGCTTTCTTATCTATTAGCGCAAGCTCAAGAGGAGCATTCGGGGGCCCAATGGTAGCTGTCGAGAGGTATATCCTCATCTGTGGGTGCAAGTGGCATCCCACCTTATATTGCGGCCTACTGCAAGGGGCAATCAAACAGAGGGAAATGGACGCAATTGAGGTACTAGGGGGCATCATACGAACGTCCAAAAATAAGGTCATGTAACCAAATAATATGATATAATATGATGGCGAAGGCTTTCGCAAGTCATGTTAGAATGGGCGCATCATTGCTCACACCAATGGTGCGTCAGGGGTTCCTTTCCAGTGGACATTTATAATTTCTCAAAGTCGAGTATACTCAATATTGGGTTTTCCAGGGAAAAGAATGGATTGGAGAGGTGAGAAGTGAAAGGTTGATAGATAGGGGCTTTGGAAATTTGGGTTTTTAACTTGAGATCAATTCGATGGTAAATCTTCAGAAAATGTGGCTTCCAAGACGTCGCTGAGCAGATCCATTGGTACAAAATTTGTGGACCCGACCTTTGGTTGTCAAGATGACACTTGGTATGTCGGATACTCCGTCTAACCCTTTTCACGAATAATGATGCTTGTCTCTTACGGGAGGACTACAGTGATTGGCGTGTCAGGAGAGATGGATTTTTAAAATATTTTTACGTAATAGTAGCTAACTATATTCTACAAGGAATATCAAGTGGAGAGAAAGGGGGTGATACTTACCTGATTTGTCTCACGATGGGACCTACTGGCTATTGTCATTGTGGTGGTCACACGATGAGACGTTAGCGAGTTTCTTCTCTTCTTTTGGTTGTTGCGGGGCCCAATGATTACTGGCGTGATGGGACATTTGGGGGGTGTTGAGGTAGGTCGTGATGGGACATGGGTCGAGCTTTCCTTCTAGTCATGTGCTGTGATAGTCAGTGATGGGATGGTACTTACCTGAATGATTGCAGAGATTCCTGTGTAGAGGTTAATCTTTGCTTGAGATAAAATGATGAATATTCTTTGATGAGGTGGTTGATATCAACTCTTGTCTTCCTTATCTTGAACCACGAAGGGTTGATTCATCTAGAGACTGGTTGTTGTGATTGAGGGGCTTTTACCAATGTCGTGGGTTCATGTCGCGACCGCGCGAGGGGACTATGTCACAGTCGAAGCACAGTTGGTGCAACCAGAGTGATAATAGGATAAATTTGAGATAAAAGGTATTGAAATGTGTTAAGTGATATCAATAATGAGTGCATCAGGATGCAGCTCAAAAAAAGTTTGTCCATCGAGGAATATTTAGTTATTCTCTTGAGAAAAGATTCTTTACATTATTGTTCAGGAGTGATTTGGAAGTGTCATCTTTGGTAAGGTGAGTTATATAGATATGGCAGGGAGGGAGGTAGGATGATGAAAAGGGAGGTGAGAAAAGGTAGTAAAGAGGTTTTGAGGAGGATTTTAATTGTTTGTTTTGAGAATCAAAGAGATTGAGGAAGTTTTTCTTTTTGTTTTGAGTTTGTGTGATGGGTTGTAAAAGGTTTTTTGGGGTGGTCACGCGATGGCACTTTGGAAAATATTTTATTATTATTTATATATTTTTTTGATTCAATGGTGGGATTTAAGGTAATTTTTTGAGGTTCCACGGTGGGACATAGGGGGAAATAATTTTTTTTTTTAAATGTCCCAGTTTGAGGTGTTGGTTTCGTGCCCCGATTATTGTGCCAAGGTGTTAGTACCAAAAAAAATTCCCCAATGTCAGGTGGCAATGGGACTTTTCTCGGCCTCACAGATATCCTAGAGTGGCCTAAGAATTCTGAAGGAGATATGCTTGTAATGATCTCATGTTGGGGAGTAGTTTGATTATTTCAGCCATGTGTCAGGATGGAATTTGTAACTACTGAATGATCATATATCGTAACTTTTGACAAGATTGAGGTAAATGGTAGATAATGAGTGGTTGCATCATTTATCATTCGAAAACTTTCAGTTTTATTCTGAAAGAGATTTTGAAAATTATTTGACTCATTGTCTGAAAAGAAAAAAATTAAGGGTGAAGAGGAGGTAAGGTTTATTGATCTGGGGATAGCTTCTTATTCAATCAATTTATGAAATAGTAGTCAACTACTTTCTTCTCGGGTGTATAATGCGGTGCCATAATTGAGTTCTCCGTCATGGTTCAACACCATTAGATCATCAAATTCTATGGTTAGTAGGAGTGTTGTCCTCCTCCCACCGTTGTACGACGACATCTAGTAGTGTAAAGACACCAGGGAGGCCCTCGCAGTTTACTTATGCTTTCCTAATGAGAATATCAGGAATGCCGTCACAATTTTCTTATGCTTCCCTAGGTTCATTGATTTGTTCATTCGTCGTATTGCTCTCGCTCGGTTGTGCTTCTTTTCTGTATATTTTTTGAAACAACTTGGTAACGCAAGAATTATGAGATTTGATGAAACCTTATATTTTTATTTTTTTTATATTCTAACATCGACTCCAATGGCTAAAGAGGTGTATGAGAATCCAGAATTTTTTATATTTCAAAAAGGTTTCATGATTCACTGGTCCTTTCGATCAACTTGCCCGAATAGGAGGGTGGTTAATGAGTCAGATGATTCTCAAAATGGTTTCGAAAATAATAACTTACGACTGACGGATGCCTAGTGATGACTGCGAGGGTGATAAGTATATAAGTATGCTTGTTTAGGCTACGAGATATGTTGGTGATCAAGTTATGATTCCAAGGGTCAGGAAATCCTTCCCCTGTGGTTGTTTCCTAGGCATGTTATCGAGATAATATAAGTACTTCCCATATGAGTTTGATTTCCTCCAAGCGAGATGGTTGTGCAAGTATTGTTTCTTAGCACTAGCTCTCCGACTTCGACTTCTCGGTTGGGTAAGAGTTCGAAGGATTTGGGGCATAATAGAGTATTTTTGTTTTTGAGTATTTACATTTTTGGGCATTTATACTTTTGGTTTTTTTTATTTTTTTATTTTTGTTTTATTATTATTATTTTTGTGTTACGGTACAACATCGGTTCCTTGATCGGAGGCTGACTCAAAATGTTGAACGAAGTAACTATTGGATAATCTACTTCGGGGTCCTTGATCCCTTTCGATCTAATTGATCTGGGATGAGAGAGATGTTATGTTTAGGTTTGTGTTTTAGATGATATGAGATTTGTCAAAATAGGAGTGGTGTCATTTAACTTCTTTTAATAAGTCTCTTGTGATCGGTGGCTCCTTGTCAGGAGGGACCTCCTTTAGTTTTTCGATGGGGTGAGGCAACTCGTAGAGTTGGGGAGTAGAGTTGTTAGAGAGTTCTTCAGGATCATTTGCAGGTAGCTGAAAAGTTGTTTTCGAGTGAAGTTGGAGTGGAAACTGTTGAGAGGGAAGGTAGTGTGGTAAAGGTAATGATAGGATGAGGCAAAGGTGAAGTGAGAGGAGGAGACGTGAAGGTGTAGGCCAAGGTGGACCCTTTCTTTGCTTGGGGCGGTTTTGTTTTCCCTTGTTTGGTTTGATGCATATTTTGGATTTATCGTGAGGTTGTTTTAAGGTTCTTTTTGTAATTTTTCCAGGAGGTTTAGCATCGAAGGTTTAATGTTACGGTATTATAGTTGGTTGAATTTCTATGGGGACCTTGATTGTGAGGTCTATGGAGATTTTGATATGAGATTCAGATGGAATTTTAGGTGTGATGTCAATTTTATATTGTGAGATTTGAGGATTAGGTGACATGTTAGTTTGGATGTTGATCAGAGTTGTAGGATTTGGGTTTGATTTGATCTCGGGAGTGGGAGGAGTGATGGTTTTTTGGGTTTGTTTGTCGTTAGGTTCAGTGGTTGGTCCAAAGGTGGTTGAAGTTGGTGCTATAGGGATAGGTTCGATGATAGGTTTGGGATTGATGATTGGTTTAGTTTCGATAACAGGTTCGCGTTTGATGATAGGTCCAAGTTTGATGACGGGTTCAAGTTTAACGATGGGCTCAGTTTTGACGATGGGTTCACGCTCAACCATAGGTTTGGATTTGTTGATAGTTTAAGGTTTGATGACAGGTTTGTATTTGGTGATTGGTTTAGGTTCGACGGTAGGTTCAAGTTCGAGGATCGGTTTGATGTTTAGGTTCGAGGCTTAGTTTTGTAGCTGGTGGAACGGTAAGTTCAATAGTGGGTTTAAGTTCTTGTTTCAGAGTTGAGGGGATTAGAAGTTAGGTGGCGAGTTCTGTAGGGGTTGATTCATGAGTTGGTTCTGAAATTAGCCCAACGAGTGATTTTGGAGTGGGTTCGAAGATCTGTTTGGCGACAGAGCTGGATTTAGGGTTTCATTTTGAAGTTGGTGAGGTGACGAGTTTGGTAGTGTTTAGTTTAGGTTTTGAAATGAGTTTTGCTTCAAGAGCTGGTTTTGAGGTTGGTGGGGTGATGTGTTTGACAATGTGTTCGGGTTTGGGGGTTAGTTTCGGCTAGCTGGGTGGAATGGTGCAGAAATGGTTAAAGGCGTAGAGTTTGATTGGAGGTTTGGTTGAGTATGGTATGGTAAGGGATCGTAAAAGATAGGGCTGGTTAGTATGGCGTTGTATGCGAGTTGAGGGGTTGATTGGATTTGGTCAAATAATGATTTGTAGAAGTTTGTATTATTGGGATGTTGGTCCTAATTCTGGTTAGGACATAGAGATTGGGTATAGTCAGGGTATAGGTTTGTATATAGATCTTGAGCTTGGTCATATGAGTGGTATGGTTGAGAGTTTGTTTAGTTTTGTTCTTGGTTCGTGTTGATTTGTTCGGAGTCTATAGCTTTGTTTAGGGTGTTTGTTCTAAGGTTGTTGAAGGAGGGTCCATTGGTCGTCAGTGTGGAGAGATTAAGGTCTCCATTCTTTAGTCGACGTTCTATGCATGATGCGCATTGATAGAGGCTTGCGAAGTCATGATGGTTGCTTAAGATAAGAGTTCTTCGAAGGGGTTCTCAGGTATAGTGATCACGATTTTTATAACATCGTTATCTCTTGTCTGATTCCCCATTCGAGAGGCAAGTCTCTTCCAGTGGTTAGCATAGGTCATGAAGTCTTCATCATCCTCTTGTCTTGTGTGCATTAAGTCGATAAGGTTGATCTTCTCGTGGGTCATGTGTTGGTATTGGTTTAAGAATTTATTAGCTAAGTCTTCGAAGATTTTGATTTCGGCTAGAGGTAGAGTTGCGAACCAGTTGAGGGCTTCTCCTTCCAGAGACCATTGAAAGTAGTGAATGAGAAGGCCTTGGTTATTGCGTATGGGTTGACAGTCATTACAAAATAGGGCCAAGTGGTGTTTCAGATTGCCTGTACCATTCTATTTGTTGAATTTTGGTGGTTTAAAACTAGTAGGTATGCTAAAGTCAGTGTCTCGACAGAATTTGTCGAATCCGAAGGACTGTTTTGAGCGTTCCCTCTTAGCCATGTAGTCATCTAGAAGTCGAGGGAGGTCCTCTATGTTTTTGGTGGTATCGTCTTTTGAGGTCTTGGGGGAGGGTTGTCTTTGGTGGTAGTCGTTATAGGGGATGTGAGGGTTATGTGACAGAGTCAGCGTCGTTTCCTCTTGTTGACTTCTCAGGGTTACTCATCGTTCATCCCTTAGCCTCTGGTCTGCTATAGCTTTACATAAATTGTGCAAGGACTGTAGCAGGGCATCGACTTCTTTTACTCCCTTCATCGCGGTGTGGTCCACAATTTGGCTAGCCATGGAGTTCTGTCTGTCGTCACTTTCTCTACTGCTGTTGCTATGATTTATGCTTTGTGGAGAGAAGGGGTATTTTTCGCTCTCACTAACCATATTTATTAGACTACGATGTTGGGCTATCCATGGAGACGACCTAACGTTATACTTGGGATCGCTAGGGAGGACCCACGAGGGTGGGTTGATATCATTAAAGTTAAATTTTTCGAAGCTAAACATTTTCATGTATTTTATTTTTTTTAATTTTTCTTTTTTATATTTTGTATTATTTATTTATTTATCATTATTATTACTTTTTTTTTTGGAAAGTCAAATATGTTGTGTGTGTATGTGTAGAAGTGGAAAGTAAAGAAGAAAAATAAACAAAGACCAAACTAATTAAATCGGGGCAACCCTAGCGAAAAACGTCCCATCGCAATCGCCAGTTTGTTGGTACGCGCTTTTCCTGGGTTCCTCTCGGTCCCCAGAATAAGTGGCCCAATTCGATCAAAGTGGACTTTGGCAAAGGTGATAAATAATAAATTGGAAAATATTAAATTGCTGAAAGAAAAATGACGAATATTAAATGAAGAATATTTGGATGATGTGATTGTCAGCTGCAGATATTTATCGATGCTGCAACACATCACTGATCACGCTTTAAGAGGAGCGGGAGCTTGTAGGTTAAACTCCTTTATTGAACCTTCAGTCGGCCGATTCCAGCAGCTATGGGTTGCCTATAGTCTAATTAGTTTGGTTTCCTAATCCTACTAGGAGTCTAATTAACTTAGTCTCCTAATCATACTAGGAGTCTAATTGATCTGGTCTCCTAATCCTGCTAGGAGTTTAATTAAGCTAGTCTCCTAATTCTACTAGGAGTTTAAGTAATTTAAATATCTTAATCCTACTTGAAATCTGATTAATTAAAGAAAGGGGGTTGTGGCCCGTTATGCTAAGGAGGATCGGCCCCGTTCCCGGGTACCCTCCGTAAGCTCCTGTGGGAAAATCAGGTGGCTGGGTTTAAAAATCAGAGAGGTTAAGGAACCTAATTGATTTTAGGCCGAGTTCTTCCTCCTTTGATATTATTTTGAGAATCGAGACTAACGGGCTGGTGCTCTCCCGGGGAAGAGTCTGCAATTCTCCTTTTGAAAGCCCCACAGAGAACCTCAAATTTTCTCAAAGGGAGAAGTTTCAAAGAGAAAAATAGTAAATTGATTTTTTTGTGGTTAAGAGTAATTTTAAAAGGGACTAAGTTTGAATTAATGATTAAAAGCTTAGAAAATTGAGAATTTTAAAATTTTAAAATTAAGGATCATAAACTAAGGACGGAAATCTAGAACACTAGAATCAAGAACTTGAATTAGGAACTAGAACAAAAATTAAGAACCGGGGCCAAAATTAAGAACTGGAACCTAGAAGTTAAGAACTAGAAACTAGAATTGAGAACTAGAAACTAGAAATTAAGAACTAGAAACTAGAGCTTAAGAGATTACCTGAAGTCGGGTGCCGAAGAGAGAATCTCGAAATCCCTAAGCTTGGAAGAGAGGAAATCTAAAATTCAATTGTTGGATGCATATTGTATTTTTTTTGGGTGATGTAGGGGGGTCTATTTATAGGTATTAGGGTAATTACGCGCCCTGTGGGAGGTGCGTAATTAGCTGGTCAGATCCAATTGTGTGCCCTGTACAATGCGTTTAATTGAATTACGCGCCCTGTCCAGTGCACTTAATCACTTTGAGTTGGTCACCGACTCAGTGAGTGACCGGCTGACTGGCTCAGCCGGGTTTCCTAGTTTGAACTCACTTGAAACTAATTGCGTGCCCTATGTAGTGCGAGCAATCCAATTAAGCGCAAGGCGTAGGGCACTTAATCGAGGAATTCAAGCGGTCTTAGGAATTATAGACCAGGTCCAATTGGGGGCCAATTGCGCGAGGGTGATGGGGAGCGCAATCGATTACGCGCGCTGGTGAGGGCGCGTATTCGAGTCTCCGAAAGGTGAGTTTTGGTCCAAGTGGGTCCAATTACGCGGGGCTGGCAGAGCGCACAATCAATTATGCGCATGGGTAAGGGTGCGGAATTGGAAAACTTTCTGATTTGGGTTGGTCTAGGTGTTGAGATTTCTGGATAGACAGACTGGCAAGCAGGTAAGGAAAGACAAGCATACATATTTACATGTAATATCATTTAAGTAAATGTTCCTTTCCATTTACTTAAAATATTACATGTAAATAATGAAATACCCCCCATTTGAATTCAATAAAAATAGTCTCGAATCAAAAATTTCAACGAATAAAAAGTCAACTTTCCAGTTCAAGTACAAAATTTGATTTTTTGTAATTTGGTCAATTTTCTAACTTTCAAATGGCAAGCCTTTTTGTGAAACTTTAAAGCCTATAAATTTTACCATATCAAAGTATTGCTAAAATACCAAAGTCTGATAAAAAAAGTTCACATTTGGGCATTCAAATGTGGAATATATTGCTAGGGTTCTGGCTAGACCTTTGACCTTCGGTCAACAGTACTTGGGGCTTAGTTATATACTATTATTATGGTATATAATTCTCAGATTATGGGGTTTGCAGGATTTTAGAACTTGTAGAGAGGATTGGTCCCTTTCCAAAAGTCATGGATAGGGTCAAGAGTTGACTGAACGGATTTGTGTACTCTAAGAGGGCAAAATTGTGGTGTCTACAATTGTGACGGCCCCGATTTTTTCCCCACAGAACTTTAGGAAAAAAACCGAGTCGTCAGATGACAATCCAATTTTCCCTACACGGAATCTTGGGAAAAAATCGGATCGTCTGATGTTTTCGGATACGTACCCATTGTGACGGCCTGACTCTCCCCACACGGAATCTAAGGAAAGTCGGATCGTCGAGTGCTTAGTACATCCACAAATATACAGAGAAATCAAAGCAGATATCATATGACACTAATAAGATTCTAGTTCTAGGCAAAGCGTAAACTAAAATCATAATAACCACCGGTGATGGCCGACCATCACCTAAACAATGGTAGATACAAACCTATACAGTTTCGGATTCAAGTATTCTAATTACAATCACGAGTATGTACCAAGTCAAAGTCTATCTCAAGCACGTCTAAGGAAAGTATTCTTCAGACAGATGTTCCACTTCTGGCTCCGATATGTATTCAGGATCCTCCTCTAGTGCAGGATCCTGATCAAGATCTAAACATATGACGTAAATGTAGGGATGAGCTAATAGTCTAAGCTCAGTAGAGAAAAGCTCAATACCCTTTTCATTTCATCAAAACAGTGCATAGATATCAATGACTGAGATTCAAAGGGGCATTTTTCTTATCAAAATAGAATTCGATGACAAAATTCAAAAACTATTTTCTTATATCAAATAGAGAATTCA
The DNA here is from genome assembly GCA_021018995.1 of Chloranthus sessilifolius. NCBI lineage: Eukaryota > Viridiplantae > Streptophyta > Magnoliopsida > Chloranthales > Chloranthaceae > Chloranthus > Chloranthus sessilifolius. The sequence goes on from CM037593.1 coordinate 94,146,971, forward strand.
AAATATATAGTTCGAAATCACAAAATCTAAAACGTGTAGTATCAAGAAGGGGACGGTCTCACCTATGGTCTAGGGTTAGAACGAGATGCAATTGATCTGGGACCAAAGCATTCCATAAGTGAAAATAGAGCATTCCATTAAGCAGAAACAAGGTCATAACCCTGGGGCTCTTCCTCTCCGGAGCCTCTACTCCTCTTCCCTCACTTGATTACAGAGTTGTACATCTTCTTAATTACTGCTTCGAAATTCAAATTCACTTTCAAATTTAAGAGGAATTATATTCTAGATTCGGATTCCAATTCAAAGTTAAAGTTCAGATTCATATCATAATCAATACTCAATTGGGGCTAAAGCATCCCATTAAGCGGGAACAGAGCATTCCATTAAGTGGAAACAAAGTCATAACCCCAGGGCCTCTATCCTTCTCTAGAGCCTCTACTCCTCTCCCCCCAATTGAATGGAGAGTCTTATTCAAAGTTCAAATTCAAGATTCATATTCATATTCAAGTTCACAGGTCGATGTTCGTTTTCATATACAAAGTTCAAAGTTTAAGAAGTTCGATAATTATTAAAAATTCAATGCGATTCAAAAATCTAGTGAATTCAAATATGCAGTGCGGTAAGGTTTAACAAATTCTATTTCAATTTTGATGATCATAAGTTCATTTATACCATTAAGATCTATGGATCAAGTCAAAAACGAAATTAGGCATTTAATTTCCCTACCTTAAATTTGAGGTCGTACGAAAGCAATGGAAAGGTTCCTACTGAAGGTCCCTGATTTTCAATCTACATCACATTAAGAACATAAACTACGTGTCAATGATGGAGAGATCGAATAACTCAAGCTTCTTTAAGCTTTTCCAAAGAAAGGATTGAGGATGCCAAAACAAAGCAATTCCCTCGAGCGAATTTGACAAATTCCATGCGGCACACTCAAACTCGCTCGAGCGAGTTTGACCAGAAAAATTTGGCCTGCTTTTTGGAAAAAATCGCTCGAGCAAATTTTCCCAAGACCTTTTTCTTTGTTTCTGAAGGGGATTCCAATTCGCTCGAGTGAATCTATGCAATTCTGCAACCATTGGGACTCTTCTTCTCGAATTCGGATTTCCCCAAAATCTCTCGAATTCAATCCACATACATTAAACTGAGTTTAAAACGAATTTCCACATTGTTAAACTATAAATCTTACCATCCAAGGTTGTGCATGCGGAGTTTGCAATGATCGATGCCAAGATATCGGCGCCGAGTATGCGATGCCTACAATGGTCGAAATCAAAGGTATCGGCGTCGAGCTTGCGAAGTTTTCAATGATCAATATCAACACGAGGTTCTGCATCAACATGCGATGATGTTTATCTCCCCAAGTCACGCATGCAACGTTTACGAAGATCGATTTCAGGAGATATCGACGCTTATGTTTCGTTTTCGTATGATGGCTCAAATCTCCTCCTTCCTTGGATCATACGGAAATTGAGAGGAGATCAATGGCTTAGAATTTCTAAAGGAGGAGAATGAGAAGGAGAGTGGGGGTTCTCTTCCTTTGGGCTACTCAAACAGAATTCTGAATCCTTATTTCTGCACGTACCTCTCTTATAAGTGAGGAGTTTGTTTTAGTGTTAAGCTGGTACACTAAAAGCGGTGTATTCGGTCTAAAGTTCCAGTTTACAGGATTTGATCTTTGTACTGTTGTTAACAAAACAAGCTTCTAACCAGTGGTACTATACGGAGCCTGTATAATTATTCACGTAATTTAATATATACCCCTTACCATTAGTACACAAGTACACCTTTATGAAAATAATTATTTGCAAAATCCAAGGCGTGTATCGCATACGGTAGCGAACACGTACACTTAGTTGGGGTATTCGGGTTCAGAATTCCCAGGATATTACATTGGTGGTCGGACTTGACACCACGGTCGATGTTTGGAGAACTTTATGCAATTACTTTGCTCAAAGCTCACAACAAAGAGAGTTCTTTCTGCTTCAACAACTTCAGTTTTGCAGCAAGGGAGCCTCCACTGTGACTGAGCATGTTGGCTCATTCAAAGCTATCTGCAATGATTTATCGGCTATTAGGAAACCATTAGATAATCCACAAAAGGTATTCGATCTTCTCAAAGGTCTTGGCTCTGGTTATGATTCATTTGTAACTGCGATGCTCAAGCCACAGACTCCATCTTATTGTGAGTTGGTACCCCTTCTCCTTAGTCATGAGACAATGAAAAAAATTAACAATCCACAAGATATGAATCAGAATGTAGCATTTGGTGGTCGACGATCCTACAATCAGGGAAGCAATAAAAATCAGAAGAAGGGCTATCTAGGTGGGTCATCCAAAGGCAAAAACAACAACCACAGCTCCTTCAACTCAAAGGGCCGTGAATTCACACAGGCTGGGCACCGAGGAAAATGACCTGATAACTTGTTTGGTAAGGCATCACCTTTAAGTCGAGGAAATCCATCGACTAGCATAGAACGGTGCCAAGTCTACAAAAAACCAAATCACGATGCAATGCGTTATTGGCATAGGTTCAATCAAGCTTATCAGCCCGAGGAAGTTCCACAGGCATTGACGCTCAACGACAACCAGGACTCAGCATGGTTCCCAGACACCAGCGCGTCTGTTCATATGACTTCTGATCCTGATAAATGATCCTACAATGCACCATGCTCACACTCCTAAAAAAAGCTTTTGGTTGGAAGCTTTTGGTTCGGCGGTATGGTTCCCTTCTACGGTATTAGATATGAAGAGTCCATGTGAGAAGTATTCGGTTGTCGATGTTTTCCCTATTCGAGGGACTACGCCAAAAACAAATTTGATCCAAGATACTTGGCATGTGTGTTCTTAGGATACAGTCATCAATGTAAAGGGTACAAATGTCTGTATCCCCCACAGGAAAAATATACGTGTCAAGGCATGTTGCATTCAAGGAGAATACTTTTCCATTCAAAATCCCGGGTTCTCTTTTCTATGTTAATAATGATATTTTTAACATCATTACATTCAATGAATGGTTAACATGTGAAAAGGAATGTGAATCATTCAAGCCATCTGATCAGGACTCAATTGACGCCCATCATTTATATCCAGTCCAAGAACAAGATAGTGATGACACGGTTTAGGCAGCAGTTGAATCTTTGCAGGATCAGAATGGAAAGGATCTGCACCAATCACTCAAACAAGTCAAAATACAGATTTTTTCCATTATATGCAACCTGCAAATGATGAACAATATGTATCTGTCACAGCAGCAGAATTTGTTCATTATTTGTAGCCTGAATCTGTACCTGATACCGCACCAAAATCAATGAATGAAGAGGCGTCACATTCTGATGCACCAACAAAAAGGAACCTTGAAGTGTCTAAATCTATGGATATAACTCATGAATTGGCTTGAACGGCATCGACAATAGGATTTTCTATGAAGCAACGTTATGGATACTCGAGCCCAAGATGGGATTGTAAAATCAAATCCCAAATATTTATGTTCAGCCCTTCACAAAAACAACACATGGGAGTTAGTTCCACGACCGCCCGATACAAATATTGTGGGCAGCAAGTGGGCTTTCAAAACAAAACTACACTCCGATGGCACTCTTGAGCGATTAAAAGCTCGGCTTGCTGCAAAAGGATACTGTCAAATTTCAGGTGTGGATTTTGTTGAAACCTTCTCGCCTGTTATTAAACCAACAACGATTCAAGTTATTCTCATTGTTGCACTGGCTCACAATTGGGACATGTGACAACTTGATGTGAAGAATGGTTTTTTACACGGAAAACTAACCGAGTCGGTGTACATGGACCGACCACCAGGATTTCAAGATTGCTCTCAACCCAATCATGTATGTCGACTGAATTGGGCTCTACACGGACTTCGTCAGGCACCTCGGGGCCTGATTTGATAGGTTTAGCCTCACGTTGCTCTCGGCTCCTTGGGATTTTTCTGCAGTTCAACCGATTCTTCCCTATTCATCGGTCATGGTACCCATGGAAGTATTTTTCTGCTTCTTTATGTCAATGACATCATCATCATTGGCAATAACCCGGTAATGCTTCAACAAGTTATAACACTTCTAAATCAAGAGTTTTCGATGAAAGATCTTGGACCACTACATTACTTTCTTGGTGTGGAAGCCCAAAAATTTGATGGAGGATTTTTTCTTAATCAAGCAAAATATGCCACTGAATTGCTCAAAAAAGCTAGCATGCTTGGGTGCAAGTTCATTTCTACACCTACGATTTTCAAACTTAGGCCACGAAAATATTCTGAAGAATTTCTGGATTTGCTGTTCTATCGAAGTATAGTAGGCAGGCTCTAATACCTAACATTCACAAGGCTTAACATAGCCTCCTGTGTTAATCATGTATGGCAACATATGCATGCGCCATTTATATTTCATTTTCAGTTGGTTAAGAGAATTCTACGTTATATTCAAGGAATCATCGATTATGGAATAAGATTGCATTCTCATAATCCCCTTGTTCTATGCGGGTTTGTGGATGCCAATTAGGCCGGTTGCCCCGTCACACGAAGATCAACTACGGGTTATTGTACCTCCTTGGGCGGTAATTGCATCTCGTGGAGTGCGAAAAAGCAACCTACCGTAGCACAATCCAGCACTAAAGCTGAATATCGGGCCATGGCATCAACGGCGGCAAAAATTACTTGGCTCACGTTTCTCTTCCATGATGTTGGTCTGTATCTTGATCAACTTCCGATTATCTACTCTGATAATGTGTCGGCCCTTTATCTCGCAATCAATCCCGTGTTTCATGCTAAAAAGAAACACAGAGAAATTAATTATCATTTTGTCAAAGAAAAGGTGGCCTTAGCATCCTTGATCACCAAATTTGTTCCGTTCGCACAACAAGTGGCAGACATTTTCACTAAAGCACTTCCGTGGCTGCAATTCATGCATCTTCGAAACTAATTCAGTCTTGGTCCTTCTCCCCATACGAGTTTGAGGGGGTGTATAAATGAATCGATCATACAACATCATGGGTCACATGGGCCACAACATCATGGGTCACAACAATCACTGAGATTCAATACTAGGCATTCTCTAGAGAGTTCTACAAAAGACTCGAAGGATCAAAGGAGTTACAGTTATTTTACTAAAGGTAATTCTTAAGATGTAGTTGTTGGGTTTATCTTATGTTTTGTACTTATCTTCTCTTGGGAGGTTTTCATCTTATAAGGAAAGAATCCACTCAATACCTATCCTTTGTAACTTATTATCTCTATAAAAAGCTAATCACTGAGAGCTCTCAACTCACATCGAGTTGACGAGTATTATTAAAAAAACTGTCTTTAGTTTATACTTCCAACTTGAGGTTTTGTGCGGGCCCAATGAAAGCTAATGCCATGCCCACTTCCACGTGGAATTTGGTAACTTCTTCGATAATACAGAAGGGGAGTGCGATCGGACTCTGGTTGGTTTGCTAATACACGCACCATTTATTCAAAAGACATAATAAAGTGACTACAACTCACTAAATATAAGAGGTAAGACTGTGATGATGATGACATAATTTCACATGAGGACGATGCATGTATTACATCTTTTTTAGATGAATGACACATGTGATGCATTCACTCACTGATAATAAGTTGTAATATATCCACAATTAAAGACCCAGTAGTTGTGTTTTGTATCTAGTTCGGTTCAATGTCCAATGGACTGTCAAACTTATTTTGAGATCTCATTTTCCTTCCAATCGATCTACATCAGTGTGGCAGTATCTATAGCAAAGTTTCCTGCAATTCTACACTACTAGATGCTATGAACCTTTTATTTAAGGGTGCGTTTGGCAACCATCATTTGACGGGAGGATTTGTATTTGAAATGCTGAATTTTTAAATCCTTCCTTGGGGAAGGTTATGTAAGAGTTTGGATTTGGATTTATTAAATTCAGTCATTTGCAAAGAAGAAAATTCGCCTAACGTGGAGGGATTTGAAATAACCTCTCCCAGATGTTATTTCAAATCCAAAACTCAAATCAAATTTGTGGGTCTTATTGTGGGCATCTTCTGTATCTCTCCCTTGTCATATGTTACTTCTCAAGTAACTCATGGTTTTGTGGAATGATTGACTCCACCTATCTCTATCTAGGAGTGAAGTTCGCTTTACCAAACCAAAACCAAAACCAATTTCTCGGTTTAAGTGTCTGTTTAGACAAAACCTAATCCAAACCAAATTGTTGCTTTCGGTTAACCGAAATCCCCATTCCTTGAAACTGAAATCGAACCGAACCAATCCGATTTCGGTTTGTTCAGTTCAAATTTTTTTTTTCAAAGAGAAATTTTCGGTTTTTGGTTTTAGAGTCTGTTTTGTCTCCCTACTCCAAGTATTTTCAGTGTTCACTGTTGATTATTTTTGTCAGTGTTCTTTTTTATTATAAAAAATGAATGAGTAAAATATGATGAAAATAAAGAATGGGGGAATGAAAAAGAATTTGAACGCAAGCACAAAAAAATACACAGTCCTGCAAGATCCAAGGCTGTTGTAGCAAGTTTTGATAAGTAAGAGTTTGTCCCACAGGGAGTGATGATCTGAAACTATAAAGTTGAATAGTAAATCTCTAGATCTGGCAACTCTAAACCTAAATAAGAAAGCAAGGTAAAGAGAGTGTTTTCGGGTGTCAAAGACTAAACTAAACTAAAAACAGAAATAAAAACTAAATCTAAAGAAATGGGGTAAAGAAGACTGATGATGGGTTGGTAAAATAAAGAGAAAAATGTGGAGAAGTAGGCAGTTATGGGCTAAACTTCACTGCAAATCAGGTCAAGAACTGGATCTGCAGCAATCCTTCAGATGGCTAAAAGCACAACTGCAAGGTAGAAGAATCCAGCCTAGCCCAGAGACATGAACGGATCTTAGGGTTATATTATGTCTACTAAAATGGTCACAAAATATCTCAGGGATTTCATTCAATCAAGGGTTAAAGTTGAAATAGGAAAATCATTATAGACACTATGTTTGCAAGGCTACAAGCTCATGCATCCATAGGCACAAATAATCAATAAAGATCTAGTGAGGAACACAAGAAATTACAGATTGAATGGGACATTAAAATCAGCTGTCATTGCTACAAAGAGGCCTACAATGACCTAGCTCTCAAGTCTACAATCTCTACAAGACCCCTAGATCTATTCTCTAAAAATAGTGTTGTAAAACAGAGGAGAATTTGAATCTACAACAGTCACACTTGGCTACAAGCACAAGTGCAAAGAAAAAGAATCAAGCTCAACCCTGTGATCTAGACTAGACTTAGGGCTATACTCTGTCCACTAAAATGGTCACAGGGCATCCCAAGGATTAACCCAGTCACAGAGGTTAGAAATAGAACAGGAATACCATAACAGCCACTATGTTTGCAAGAATACAAGCACTTGCATCCATAGGTGCACAAAACCCATGCTGATCTATATGAAGAACATAAGAAAAACACAGATTCAATGAAGCTTTAAAATCGACATTTCATGGAATAAAAAGACTTATAATGATTAGCCCTAAAGGCTGCAATCTCTACAAGATCCAATACTACTCACAATGTTCTTGCACACTAAATCTAGATATGAAATAGACCTAGTTGCTATAAAGCTTTAGCTAGCAGCAAGCTTTAGCTAGCATTGCTGCTAGCTAAGGAATAAGAAAAAAGAAAATAAAAAGAAAGTAAAATCCTAGAAAATGAAATGAGCTCAGGCTAATCCTCGCTCCCTTTTACAAAACAGCTTAGAGTTATTTACACAATCCATAAAGCAAGGAAATGGTTTGGCCAATCAGAAACAAGAAAGAATAAAAATATTTAGAGTTGTTGTTGTGGTCCATTTGTGGCCAAGTGATGCCTCGGGATGTGGGGAACAACTCAGCACATTGGGATGTGTGCCCTATGTGCTATGGAATTTCAAAAATGTCTTTGAAGTTTGAATGGGAAGGCTGGAACCCATGCCTTGAGTAGATGCAACTTCAGAAATTAAATCTCGAGAGGTTCTCGAGAGGATGACAGGCTTCAGCAATACAACTCGAGAGGCTGGACAGGTTTAGGCATTGCAGCTCGACAGGTTCTCGAGAGGCTCTCGATAGGATAAAATAGCAGCTCGACAAGATGATTCTTCAGCAATAAAAGTGCTCGACAGCTGCTTGCTTCAGGTCTGCAGCTCGTGAGGATCAGGCTACAACTTGAGTGGATGGGTTTTAAGTGCATTAAAGTACTCAACAGCCTGGTTTCAACAATAAACTGCTTGACAACATGGTTGCTTCAGGTCTACAGGTCGAGAGGTTGGAATTAGAGCCTTGAACAGCAGCTAGCTAGACAGGCTATTTGTTCAACATTTGCTGCTCGTGAAGATGGCTTGCTTCAGGAAACTGCTCGACAACCTCACATCAGAACTACTAGACAACTTCTTTGCTTTAGCATTCAGCTCCTGAGGCTGGTTTCAACTGCTCGACAGCATTAATGGTGCTTCAGCCAACTACTCGAGTGGGTGGTTTTGTAGCTGCTTGGCTGGTTTTCTGCAGTGCTCTATGGACTGCTCGAGTGTGCATTTATTGCAGCATTGATGTACTCAAGTGGATGCTTTTGAGGCTGCTTGATAGGATTGTGCAGCTGCTTTCAACTGCAGCTTGACAAGTTGGTTTTAAAGATGTACACATGATGTGCTCGAGTTGTTTAGTGCTGCAGCTGATGTTCCACTTGAGCTTCTTTATTGCTACATGCATAAAGTGCTTGAGCTATGGTTTACTTGCTTGAGCTGTCTATATACTCTGTTGCAGCACTCCACTAAACTTAAGCTCCACTTCTCTCTCTATGTAAGACTTCTAGGGCCCCAAGGCATGCTAAACAGCCCCTATGGTGTGAGCCACCATGGTGAATCAACTGTAATTCCCATCAGCTCCACTGTTTGACTCAAAATTCTTTCTTCTTGGTTCCCATTAGATGGACTATTGCACTAAGCTGCAATTTATTGCTAGCTATAAAAACACACTGAAAAAATCATTATTAATCAGCTCAAAGGTCCATTAAGGGCTAGGTTAGGAGGTAGAAAGTAGCATATTTCAGTGATCAACACACCCCCAAACCTAAGCTTTGCTAGTCCTCGAGCAAAGGAAAAATTAAAACCTAAACCTAACCTTTTTCTCTCCTCTCTAGTTCACTAAGTACTAATTGAAATTTTTTTCTTGATGTTGACTTCATGGAAGTGTTAAATTTTCAAAAATTTTCAGTTTTAAAATGTCTGCAAAATTTTAAATTTCCTCTTTCTAGCATGGTTAGTTGGGAATTGAATTTATTTAATTTATCTCAATTCAATTCAACTAACACTGTTCCACTAGAATTAACTATTTTATTGGCCTACCCTGCCATACCCCCAAACCTAAGATGAACATTGTCCTCAATATTTCAAAAAAAATGTATAGGGGCAGTAGGGTTTGTAAAAGAAAAATAACTAAAGTACAACAGTAAATTAAAGAGAAAATAAACTAAAATATTGCAGAAAATTATACTAAGAGAGAAAAAGAGAATTTATAAGAACTGACAACTAAGAAGGCAAAATAGGTATATCCACTACTAAAACAACAACTAAATAAAACAATAGTTATACCTAACTATAAACAGTAATTAAACTAAAAACACCAAGTATTTGAAAAAAAAGCACTATACTAAACTTCTAAAACACAAATTCTTAAAACTTGTCTGAAATAAGATTCATCAACAGCAGACCATAACAAACACAAAATTTATAGAAATTTAAAACATCTAACATATTTATTTTACATATGCTACAAAGATAAGATCAAGTATCAGTAGAAGGTCTTGAAAGTGAATGGTTTTAGAGAGCTCCTCATGAGTTTCAACATAGAGTTTGAGCCTCTGATCTTTAACCCTCATGACCCTTCTCAAAATTAAGGTCCATGATCTTAACAGTCCTAGATGGGAGTTCATGAATGACAGTAAATTGGGCATCCCATCTGGATCTTAGCTAAACTGAAAAGAACTACAATATAAAAATGAAAGGCCATACCCTTGCATTTGCATCAAACCTGAGATCCTCCAGCTCAATAGTTTGCAACTGCATGAAAGATGCAGGGAGCTGCTCTAGCTCCTTAACAGGTGGACAGTCAATAAAAGGCTAAGGAAGAACATGGGTGGGTGCCTCCTCAGTCCGAACTTCAACAATTTCACACACCTCTGCCTAGGTCCAGCAATTTGGGCAAGGAATCATCCACCATTTCACTAAAGACTACAACTGTTTAACAATCCTCATTTCCTCTATCATAGCCTTCTCCTTATCAAAGAGAGATGGCCCATTAAAAATTTAAGGAAATGGTAGATGATGTACTGCTGGTACTCATCTGCTGGCATACGTTCTCATAAAAAAAAATTATATATATATATATATATATATATATAATTTTTAAATTTTTTTATTTTATTATTATTATTTTTTAATTTTTCAGCTAGGGCTTAATAGCAGCCCCTTTTTATTCAGTCCTATCTTTCCTTTGCACTCCTTTTTTCATTAAAAACGTCTTGGTGTTCCACCATCTTACCTTTCCTCAAGGCATTGATGGCCATGGCTTCCTCATGGGTTGAAGAAGCTTCACCAATCATGTATTGGCCTTTTGGATTGCTCACTGTTTGGCTTGGGAGCCTACCCTCATCCCTTCTTGTTAGAGCATTGGAGATTTGACCCAGCCGGTCCTCTATCTTTTTGATGCTCTGACTGTGAGAATTCACAGTCTGTGAGAGTGAGTTGAGGTTATGCAGTGATGACAAAACCTGCTCCTCAAAAAAGGGGGCCCTTGATTGTGGTGGGGGCAAAAGTATTAGACTTGGCTGAGGGGAGTAATGTGGGAATTGTCCTAGAGGGTGCTACTGGTTTGAATTGTAGGGCAGTGCCTGCTACTGCTGGGTTTGTTGAACATTAGCTTGTCTCCACCTCAAATTAGGGTGGTTCCTTCACGTATACCTAGCAGGCTATTGTCCATATGTTTGGATAGCATTGGCTTGCTCCATTGCTATGTCTAAAAATTGACCAATAGAGGGACAGTCAAGATGTGAGTGTGTGGGGGACTAGTATATCTGACATGCCTCCCCGATCTGTGCAGCCATATGGGGTTGCAACACACTTAATACTTTATCAAACTTTTTAGACAAACTGTCCACTTTCCTCTCTAGGTTATTGTATGCAGTTAATTCATACAATTTCCCAGTAGAAGTGGGTTCTTTTGCACCTCTAGCTGTTGGCTTAATGTCATTTCTTGACAGAGACTCCAGCTGCATAGAGTTTTCACTTATCACATCGAACAAATCTCAAGCTTCTACGTTAGTCTTGCTGAGATAAGTGCCACCACATGATGCATCAATCATGGATCTACTTTTAACATCTATCCCCTAGTAGAAGCATTGCACAAGCTGCCATTTGAGGATTTGGTGGTGTGGGCACTGCCTCAGCAATTCTTTAAATCTATCCCAAGCTTCATAAAATTATTCAGTTGGGGACTGAGCAAAGGAAATAATGCTCTTCCTCAACTGACTGATTTTACTAATTGAGAAAATTTTAGCCAAGAATTGGCATTACAGGGCATTCCAAGACTATATGCTATTTGCTGGGAGCAAGGTGAGTCAAGTTCTAGCCTTATCCTTTAATGAAAAAGGAAAAAGCCTCAGTTTGGTGGCTTCATCTCCCAGGCCAGCAATTTTAAATGTGGTGCATAAGGAAAGAAACCCATCAACGTGCTTGTAAGGGTCCTCATTACTTAACCCATGAAAAATGGCAACATTTGGATGGTTTGAGGCTTGATCTTATAATTACCCTTAGCAGTAGGGAACTGAATGTAAAAGGGGGATGAATATGCCCCTGGTGCATCATAGTCCCTAAGGGGTCTCGGTTGCTCTTCCATCTCAAATGTTTCTAAATTTTCAAAAAGGGTGTGTGTTGCTGGTCAAGGTTTCAGGATTCTCAATTTCAGGTTTTAAAGGTTCAATCTTAGGATGAAGAGATCTTCTACCCAGCATACAACACACAAGTAACAAGCTAACTTACAGCACACTAAAAAAATACTAAGACACTATAACACACTACTGCTGAAATTTAAAGAATGCAGAAATGAAATAAGACCAGGGGAGAGAGAGATGCAAACTAAGACAGATTTGCTCCAACTGCAGTTGTTCTCTCCAATTTGCTATTGCACCAGGTCTGCAAAAATCCAAATTTTCAACAGGAATTTATTCAAACACTAAGAAGGCAATAAATCTAAAACAGGAAATAAAGAAAGACTGCAAAATAAAAGAAAAGATTGCAACTGTAATTTATTCAAACACTACATCTACAACAAATAAATCTAAACAAAAACTCTGATTTACTACCTAGATCAAAACTCTCTAGTGGCGGTGCCAAAAACTTGTCAATTTTTTTTATAGTATAGTGGTAAGTATTCTAGCCTGTCACGCGAGTGACCGGGGTTCGATCCCCGACAGCGACGCCAAAAACTTGTTAATTTTTTTTGTTTTTATTCTTTTTTATTGTAAAAAATAAATGATTAAAATATGATGAAAATAAAGAATGGGGGAATGAAAATGGATTTAAACACAAGCACAAAACAAATACACAGTCCTGCAAGATCTAGGGCTGTTGTAGCAAGTTTTAAAAAGTAAGAGTTTGTCCCACAAGCAATGATGATCTAAAACTATTAAGTTGAAGAGAGGGTATTTTCGGGTGTCACAAACTAAACAAACTAAAATTAGAAATAAAAGCTAAATCTAAAGAAAGGGGGTAAAGAAGGCTGATGATGAGTTGGTAAAATAAAGATCTAGTGAGGACCACAAGAAATTATAGATTGAATGGGGAATTAAAATCAGTTAGTCATTGCTACAAAGAGGCCTGCAATGACCTAGCTCTCAAGTCTTCAATCTCTGCAAGACTCCTAGATCTATTCTCTAAAAATAGTGTTGTAAAATAGAGGAGAATTTGGATCTGCAATGGTCTCACTTGGCTACAACCACAAGTGCAGAGAAAAAGAATCCAGCACAACACTGTGATCTAGATCAGACTTAGGGCTATACTCTGTCCATTAAAATGGTCACAGGGCATCCCAGGGACTAACCCAGTCACAGAGGTTAGAGATAGAATAGGAATACCACTACAGCCACTATGTTCGCAAGATTACAAGAACTTGCATTCATAGGTGCACAAAACCCGATCTATATGAAGAACATAAGAAAAACACAGATTTAATGAAGCTTTAAAATTGACATTTTATTGAATAAAAATGGCTTATAATGATTAGCCCTAAAGGCTGCAGTCTCTTCAAGATCCAAGGCTACTCACAATGTTCTTGCACACTAAATCTAGATATGAAATAGACCTAGCTGCTATAAAGCTTTAGCTAGCATTGCTGCTAGCTAAGGAATAAGAAAGAAGAAAATAAAAAGAAAGTAAAACCCTAGAAAAAGAAATGAGCTCAGGCTAATCCTGACTCCCTTTCACAAAATAGCTTAGAGTTATTTACACAACCCATAAAGCAATGAAATGGTTTGGCCAATCAGAAACAAGAAAGAACAAAAATACTTAGAGCTGTTGTTGTGGCCCATTTGTGGCCAAGTGATGCCTCGAGATGTGGGGAACAACTCAACACATTGGGATGTGTGCCCTAGGTGCTGAAGAATCCAAAAAATGTCCCTGAAGTTTGAATGGGAAGGCTGGAACCTGTGCCTCAAGTAGATGCAGCTTCAGAAATTAAATCTCGAGAGGTTCTCGAGAGGATGGCAGGCTTCAGCAATACAACTCGAGAGGCTGGATAGCTTCAGGCATTGCAGCTCGATAGGTTCTTGAGAGGCTCTCGACAAGATAAAACAACAGCTCGACAAGATGATTTTTCAGTAATAAAAGTGCTCAACAACTGCTTGCTTCAGGTTTGCAGCTCGTGAGGATCTGGCTACAGCTCGAGTGGATGGGTTTTATGTGCATTAAAGTGCTCGACAGCCTGGTTTCAGCAATAAACTGCTTGACAGCATGGTTGCTTTAGGTCTACATTTGAGAGGTTGGAATTTGAGCCTTGAACGGCAGCTCGACAAGTTGTTGCAGCAACTTGACAAGCTATTTGTTCAATATTTACCGCTCATGAAGATTGCTGGCTTCAGGCAACTACTCGATAACCTCACCTCAGAACTACTCGACAGCTTCTTTGCTTCAGCATTCAGCTCATGAGGCTGGTTTCAACTGCTCGACAGCATTAATGGTGCTTTAGCCAACTGTTAGAGTGGGTGGTTTTGAAGCTGCTTGGTAGGTTTGATTATTCATTCACTCATAGGTTTTCTGCAGTACTCTATGGATTGCTTGAGTGGGCATTTGTTGCAGCATTGATGTACTCGAGTGGATGCTTTTGAGGCTGCTTGATAGGTTTGTGCAGCTGCTTTCAACTGCAGCTCGACAAGTTGGTTTTAAAGCTGCACACATGATGTGCTTGGGTTGTTTAGTGCAGCAGTTGATGTTCGACTTGAGCTGCTGCATTGTTGCATGCATAAAGTGCTTGAGTTGCTGGTTTGCTTGCTTGAGTTGTCTATATAATTTGTTGCTGCACTCCACTAAACATAGGCTCCACTTCTCTCTCTTCGTAAGACTTCCAGGGCCCCAAGGCATGCTAAATAGCCCCTATGGTGTGAACCACCATGGTGCATTCATTGTAAATCCCATCAGCTCCACAGTTTGACTCAAAATTCTTTCTTCTTGGCACTCATTAGATGGGCTGTTGCACTAAGCTATAATTTATTGCTAACTACAAAAACACACTTAAAATTCATTATTAACCAGCTCAAAGGTCCATTAAAGGCTAGGTTAGGAGGAAAGTGGCATATTTCAGTGATCAACATTCACCCAAAACCGATCTAAATCCGATTTTGGTTTTGATCGATATTTTCGGTTTGGTTTTCGATTTTATAAATTTATGTGATATTTATATGCCTGACACGGTAAAAAATTTGGCTCTGGTGGGCCGGGTATCAGGTTGACTACCAATCTACAATCCTAATTGTGATTCATGTATACTAAAAATTTGGGTTACTAGAATCTCAATCTATTTTTCTTGTTAAACTTGTCTAATGAAGCATTTATAAATGTTATAAAGGCTAAGGATAAATCTAAGTATACTTCTTAAGCATCTGAACAAGATATTTTCAAATCCAAATATTTCAAATTATGGATTTGAAATTATCACAACCCGAAATTCTATCCCATCCCGAGGGTTTAGAATTCCGAGTTATGACCAACACACATCCCATATACGCTAAGCGAACATACATATAATCAAAGTTCTCTCCCTAACACGGTTCCACAAAAATTCGTCAATCCAACAATAAAAGAATGAAATAAAGGCAGTCATAAATAAATGAATAACTGTGATAAAAATAAATGAAATATCTAATAATCGAAGAGAAAATAAAGATCATACATAAATAAAAAGTGCAATGCTATAAATAAATAATAACTATATGAAACTAATCTCAGTATCGAAACTATAACTATCAATAGTTGGCACTAGGATCGAGGTCAGCACCAAGGTTCTCCTAATAACCTGTCATATCGCCCTCCCATGGCTCTTGGTAGTCTATGTCTGTCGGGTCAACGAAGTCAGTGCCAAAATGATCAAATAGCCAGCATCCACTCCGTCAATATAATCACCTACAGTTGTTAGTTTTTCATAAGATGAGTTTACTCAGTCACGTAAACTCAGTGGATACACCACCAATCCACCCTACACTACTCGGATGCATTGTGGGTGCTTCACATGAGTGATAAATCATAAAAAATAATATAAAGAGTAAAGAAATGAAATAGTAATTTCTTATATATTGAAGAGTTCGTATCATATCATAAATGCAAGACCATGATCGAGACACACTCCACTCTTAACGTACCTCACCATACCTCCTAAATATAATATATCTTATTATTCCATCACATGTGTCTGTACATCGAATGGGCGTACCTACATACTCATAAATCTTATACGACCTGGGTCAGGATCGCTGCTCGAACCTACCATGTGAGGGTCATCATAGTAGCTTACACTATAACATAAAGCCCTCCATAATATACTCATATACCCTATTCAGCCATTCGTAATTCATAACATACTCATATTATCTTTCTAGAGACTCATCTTGACTATAAGACGTTGTGGCCATTATGGTAGCTACGTAAGGAACGACACGTACAAACTTAAGTTCTTAATCTTATGTTGGCCTATACAGCCGTGTCTTATTATCATACTCATAACTTATCTTATCTTATCTTACAAACTCATATTTTAATATACTCCTACAATATGAATCTATAGTAAGTCATGATACGATAAACTTCACTAACCACGCTTTCCAAGAGACGAGTTTCATAGTAACTTGGATGTACTTTATGTGGTAGCTCATACAACCATAGAGGTGTTGTATCTGTATATGGATGTATACATTTTGAGTTTCACGTGATCATGAAAGGAACCCCACCATAACTAAGGCCTATAGGTCAAAATCTCGTATCTCATTCCATAACTTATCCTATCATATTTAAAACTCGGTGTAATAGGGTTACCGCATATGCCACCGTATACGAGGTTAAACTGAATTCGCACTCACCCTACTCATCATGATATCTTATACCACCATCAATGTAAGGCATGTGAATACGGTGTGATCCCTGCTTCGATACCATCTCAGCGAATCACCACTCCCAAGCGTAAGCATGATCTTACTCTCTCTTGTACATGACCTAACCTATCTGTAACTCGTACAACATAATCAAGATGAATTACATTACGTATATACTTATATAGTATCCTAATATCAATATAGAGTAAGGTAGTCGTTAGTGTACTAAAATCAAGAACATAAAAGTTAGAATTTGATCTCACGAGGGTATTGAATTTCTAAGTCTCTATGCTATCGCGAAGATTGCATTGAAGTGATAAAATTAATATATACATACATATATACTATATTATAATTTGATCATTATATTAAAGGATATTATAATTTATAAGTTGAGATTCATCATGACTATCGATCGAAAGTTCTTATTTAAGATATAATATATACATGAATTTTGGTAATGAAAATTAGGAAATAACATTAAATTTATGTAGCGTTGGATCATTCAAAATTGATCATGACTTGCCACTCTATTTTGACCTCTAAAACATCGAATTTGTTAAATATCTATTTCACACAAAGTTGTCAAGATCGAAGTCTTCTTTCCAATGTCGTATGAATTACATCAATCAGAGGAAAATGTTATGGCCAAAATACTGAGACCATACATCGACGGTGCGAGCTCCAGTTCATGGTCGAGAGTTCAAGTTCGTGGCTGCGAGTTCGAACCTAAAATTTCATAGTGGTGCATTCCTAATACTTTTTAGCATCAATTTCTATCACTTACCATTTTAAAATGTGTCATCAGATCCTACTTCATGACAATAATCAATGTCTTTCATACAAGGTCTTAGGGGTTCATTATAGCATCAATCTCACGAATTCAAAATAAGTCCTCAAAATAATAAGAAAACAAACAAACTGAAGTTACAATTAGGATTAGCCATATACTTCTTTTCTACAATAGTTTTTGTATATAAAAAAGAGAGAAATATAAGCGATGGCCAAACAGGGAATGATGTCCATAGCAAATCAAACTATGAAAATCAATAAATTGAAAGACAAAATATAAAATGTTTAGATCTACAAAATATACAACTTTTAAGGGAAAGTATAATATTAAATATATATATCAATTAATTTATGAGATATTACGATTCAAATAAAGATTTTTAAACCCGTCGATGCGCGATCAAACACATCCTACGCGACGGGATCTAAGAAGAACAGAATGCATTGATAGGTACCCACCTATTGAAGCGAGAATGGTAGATCTATAGAGATTAGGGTCGAAGAGATCGACGTCTGACATGTTGGTAAGTCCAAACTTTCTCCTTCTTCCTCCTTGATCTTGATGGAAGAAATGGATCGTAGTAGTTCTTGTGGAAGAACACACTACAGTTTTTAGGGAAGAGATTAAGGAGATTTGGGCAGAGATGAGTTGAAGAAGAAAGGTTGTGAGGCTAGGGTTTCTTCAAATAAAATAAGAATAAGAGATAGCTAGGGTTTCTCAAAAGATTAGTTGTAGACACCTAAATTTGGCCCAAGGCTCGATCGAAGCACATTTTGAGAGAGGCGCATCACCGACCTTTTGATGGCATGTATGGAACCCTTAGAAATCACCCTAGATCCCTTAAAAATCCTTTCAAACTCTTAGGAATTACCCTAGATCCCTTAGGAACCTTCATGAACCCTTAGAAACCAATCCCGACCCTTAAAACCCGTTCCGGACCTAAACCTAATCTTTTCGAGCCATGGATGAGGAGTGGTACATTGAGACTAGCTACAGCCTTATAATATGATTAAATCTCATACTATTAAAAAGTAGAAGTTGTCAGCTGTCCAACGGTCCAAGAATCACCCCAATCGGAGCTGTGTATGCAAAGTTATAGCAGTTCGAACTCGGAGGGCAAAGAGGTAATTTTAAGTAGCCCCCTTAGGGATTAGTTGCGCCAGTTATAAGTAGGCTTGGTGCAATTATTAGTTGTGCCAAGCCATCTTTCCCCATATTAAGCTTGGCGCAACTAATAGTTACCCCAGCATTAAGGTGGACTCCACCTCGGAGAGTTGACTTCTAGGCACTATATATGCACTATTTTACTGTGCATATGCCTGGCGCAACTAATAGTTGCACCAGGATTATGAATAGTAGCCTCTGGTTTTACCCCGAATTTTGTGATTGGGGTTTGACTTGTTGACCACCTGGGTCTTTGGGGTGTGTTTTGACAGCACTGTTGCACCCTTTTAAATCCTATTTGCAAATCCTAAGTGCCTTAAACCCCCTACCTTATCATCTACCATTGGAGCTTCATTTTACACATCTCCAGGCTCCAAAAACCCTAGGAAACCTTACAAGATTACCTAATTTCTAAATCCAATTAGCATCTAAGACATCCCCCCTAACCCCTCCTTTTCCTATAAAAGGAGAAGCACCCCTCCCTTACAAGGGTTAAAAAAATTAAGAGAATTTTTGCCTAAGAGAGAAAGAGCTTAAAGTGAGAAGATCTTTCTCCCTTTAGTGCACATTTTCCATACAAAAACCATAATTCAAAAACCTCTTTCCCACCCTTGCCTTTCATGAAAAGCCTCTAGGTTAGATGTGTGTTCTACCCTAGCACCCTCCCTCTATCTCTTAGCTATCTTCCTTTAGAGTTAGAACCCATTCTCAAGCTTTACAAGACATCAAGAGTTCATCAAAAGCAAGTCACGCAAGGCTCTCCTATGGTGCTACAAGGGCCCGAGGGCTCTGGCTCTCCCC
The DNA here is from genome assembly GCA_021018995.1 of Chloranthus sessilifolius. Classification (NCBI taxonomy): domain Eukaryota; kingdom Viridiplantae; phylum Streptophyta; class Magnoliopsida; order Chloranthales; family Chloranthaceae; genus Chloranthus; species Chloranthus sessilifolius. Next base: position 94,166,379 of record CM037593.1, read on the forward strand.
TTTCTTCTCCTATCTCTTTTTAGCACTTCTCATCCTTGCATTTGTGTCGTTACGCTGCTGACTTTTTGGCAAGAGCGGAGGGGCACAAATAGAATCTTAGAGCCCTTTAGATAAGAAGAAGCTCCTTTTGCTCTTATCATTTCCTTTTTGTTTTGGCCATAAGTAGAGACTGCTTCAAGCGGGTTGATCGGGTGCCTAACACCTTCCCGATCGATAACCGAAGCCCCTACCCAAGAACTTTTGGTGTGGACCGAATTCAGAGTCATATTTGTGGCACTGCAGTGCTTATTAAAATGATATAGGTTTCTCGAGACACCAAAAGCTTCGGGTGGTGACTCTATATTTTTTGTCAGCAAGCGCATTGCCGCGACGGGATCATCAAAAATCCCACGGTTGCATAGATGGCGACTCTGCTGGGGATAGCTTTTAGAGCTTCTCCTTAAAATTTGGCCATTTTTTTTACTTTACTAACCATTTTTGCTATTTTTTTTACTGTTTTTTTATTTTCTCACCCCTACTTTTCTGTCATTTACATGCCTTAGCCAATTGGCGGGCTTACTTGCGCATAGTCTTTAATTTCCTTTACATTTCCGTCATTTTTGGTGCCTTAGCCGATTGGCGGGCCTACTTGTGTATTGTAATTTAATTTCTTGACCTTTTTGTCATTTAAAGTGCCTTAGCCGATTGGTGGGCCTACTTGTGCAAACATTTTCCGACAGTGGATGCCGGCCCGTAGTGGCAGCACAGAGTCATCACTCGGGACTTTTGGACCAAAGAAAACTTCCATAAAAAAAAATATTTTAGCAAAAGAGTTAAAATTGAATCAAGAATAGGGAGCTTAATTAACTTGTTTTTACACGGTAGATTTTCAAATGGCTGGGTTTAGGCACACATACAACCACTCGGGTCTTAGTATGGCGGCAGCTCTAGTGGTGATGATTCAGAAAAGTTCCAACCCACCTAGTCTCTGAGAAGGCGCTCGCGTCAGAGGTATATTGGGTGGGTTCCCATTCCTACAAAGCTTAAAACCCTTGGGGAGCGCGCTAGCGAGTTATACGGGACTCAAACCTTTAGGTTTCGATGAGGAGAAAATCGATCATATAAAATCAGTCAGTTCCTGGAAGCCTAGCTTCCACAAAATCCAAAAAATAGACCCACTTCAGGCTATTGTTCTCTGCTGTCAAAAGTTCTGGAGGTTCATTCCGCCAACTTTTACCTTGGCGCAACTAATAGTTGCGCCAATGTAAAAAGAAGGCTTTTCTGACTTGGCGTATGTATTAGTTGCAACAAGCCTACCTAGACAGCAGCAACTCAAAATCTGAGGCTTTCTCACCTCCCGAGTATCCTGATTAGTGTGTTTAGTGCCTTTGTTTGGGCCCTGCCATCTCCGACACCCAATATGCCCCTGTCGGTCAAAAGAAGGTGACTTCTTTTTGGCTCATTCTGGGGGATCGGGTTGTTCGCCTCAATTTCCGTGCCTTCAATAGATCAAAGGTATTCCTTTGATTCTTTTGAAGTGCTTCGGAATCGTCACCGCGGGTCTTAAATTAGGGTACAAAGGCCACCCGAAAAGGGAATTCTAAGGCCTCGAAACCTTTATTTTCAAAAAAAAAGTTTTCTAAAAAAAAATATAAAAATAAAAAGAATAATTAAAAATAAAAAAACATAACCTTTGTGGTGCCGGCAGAATGGCATCTTCTTGCCCTCCATCCTCCCGTAGGAGAAGGAGAAATTTTTTTGGGCCTTATCCAAGGCACCCATACCCAGCCCGTTCCCGAAGGATGTCGTGGGTAGTGGACCCAGCTTACACCGATCCCGACTCATCTCCACCACATTCTCCAACCCACTCCCATTCAGGAGAAGCCTTCACATCCATCCCCATCACCCTATCCCCTTTTATCGTTACCAGCCCGTTTGGCGCCCCCATTTTCCCAACCACCACTTCCCAAAATATCCAAAATCAACCCCCTCATTCCTCATCTTTTTCCCAAGCCACTTTCCCCCCACATCCATGCCAAACCAACCACCCATTCCATCTGCATCTCCTCAAAACCTAACACTTTTCACATCCACACTCATGCCCCATTTTCCATCTTCCCCATATAGACCCAATCCACCATCCTTTACCTATGTCACCTCCACCCTATCCAACCCCCACAAGTCCCCCCATCTACCTGGGTCATGCCCATCTTTTTGGGGGCCATGCCCGGTTTTTCTCAAACATCCACACTTTATCCTCCATCATCCTTAAGCATCCCCAACCCATTCCCCTTTGCCAATACCCCACCCCATTCCTTCAATCCATCCCATATCCCATCACTCACCATGGACATGCCCAATTTTTCCTCCACATCCACCCCATCTATACCCAATCATCCCTTAAGTCCACCATCCATATCTGATCCTCCTTCCATGACCATGGTGGAGGAGATGCTCCAAGCCTACTCCTTGTGGAAGGCTTCCCAAAACACCTCCCATCATCCACACCCCACTTCCATGAACCCATCCCATACCTTAGCCAACCTCCATGCCTCACTCCCCTATGACCCCTATCAACCCCCCATAATCAACACTATCCAAACCCCCATTTCCCAAATACCCCAAGGCCCATTGGCACAAAACCCCGCCATTTACCAAGGCCCTTTGGCCCAAAACCCCACCACCCATGATCTCCAAGGCCCAGTGGCCCAACACCCCATCACCCATACCCCAGGGCCCATGGCCCAAACCCATTTAGGGCCCATGGCCCAAGCCCATCAAGGGCCCATGGCCCAAACCCCTCAAAACCCAATGGGCCCAACCCACATGCATCAAGGGCCCATGGCCCAAGCCCATTTGGCCCAGACCTAAACCCTCCAAGGGCCCATGACCCATACCCTCCAAGGACCCATGGCCCAGGCCCATACCCACCAATGGCCCATGGCCCAAGCCCTCCAAAGCCCAATGGGCCCTACCCATCAAAGCCTAATGGGTCAAGATCCTCCAAACCCCATGCCCTTTGTCCAAACCTAACCTGATCAAGGCCATATGGCCTAAACCTACCCAGGGCCCATGGCCCCATGGCCCAAGCCCCATACTCATACCCTCCACAATACCCCAAAAATTTCACCCACCCCCAACCTTCACAACTGGGTCAAACCCATGCCATACCCAATTTTCCCATGGCCCCACACCCCAAGGCCATCTCCAAACCATCCCCCATGTCCAATGGCCCCATCAGGCCCTACCCCTAAACCAAACTACCACTCATCCCATCACCCCACAACACTTCCCTTACATTCAAGGGGCTCACCCAACCCATATCTAATCCAATCCCATCCAATTCATGCAACAACAGTTTGAGAATCCCGTCCTCACTGCACCTTACATAGATAGCAGTATGAGGAGGACGAGATCAAAAACAGTGGTGCCTATGTAGGGGCAGTGACCACTGTTAATCATCCACTTATAGTTACCCCACCCTTAATAGCACAGAGCGAGTCCAGACCGGTTGTTGAAAAAGTAGCCCCCATGTCCAAAGAATCAGAATAGTTAAAGGAGCAGCTAGAAAAAATCTAAAAATAGTTGTTGAAGATGGGTGGTGCTGAAATCCATGCCACTGATTTCACGGACTTGTGTCTGTTGCCGAGGTCACCCTACCCCTTAAATTTAAGATGTCAGTATTTGGCAAGTACAATGGCACGGGAAACCCGATTGCACACCTAAAGTCCTATTGTTGGGACATGTGCCAGTACGGGGGGGAGGAGAGACTGCTAATAAAAATCTTTCAGAAAAGTTTAATTGGCCCAGCTCTGAGATGGTTTACATCTCTTGAACCGTCCATGATGAAGACATGGAAGGACTTGACGCATTTGTTCCAGGAACAATATGTCTATAATACTGATATTAAACCGCACAAGTCCGATTTAACTCGGTTGAAATAGAATCCCAATGAGACCTTTAGCGACTATATGGGACGTTGGAGAGCAATCGACAGACAAGTCGTAAATGTAATGATTTCAAAGAACACTCTGCTAGTAATTTTCAATTTTCTTGTCGCAGTCCAGTTTTACTGATTTGATAAGGAACGCCAACCGCTGTGAGAATGTCATTAGGGAAGGACGGCTCAACAAGAATGCTTTAGGGAGACCTAGCAGGGTTAGGAGGTTTACTAAGCAGAAGAATGATAGGATGACAGGGGCAGAGGTGCAGAATGTGACCAATAGCAGGCCCAATAATAATGTAGTCCCCTTTCAATTTAAAGCAACGCAACCAGCTCCCGTTAGGACAGGGACAGTATAGAGAACAGGGAACGGACAAGGGGTACAAATGACCCCGGAGAGGAGAGCCCGTTATGATCGTATTTTTATGCCCTTAGGGTAATCTTTAAGTGTACTTTTACCTTTATTAATTGAAAAGGGATTAGTAACTATGCTCCAACCATGACCTCCTCCCAATCCGATTTCATATAATTTTGACCCGAATACTCATTGTAATTTCCACCAGGGTCCGGGTCACCCGACTGATCCCTGCTTCCCATTGAAGCACGTGATCCAAGATTTAATTGATGCTGAGAAGAACATTCCCCCTGCACCCACCCAAGCAAACCAGCATGTGAATATTCATTAAGTGCCTTTGCCACCACACCGTACCGGAATAGCAGGTCCCAGATGCACCATAGGAATGGTAGAGGAAATTGATGAAGAGTATGAGTTTAACCCCTCTGATTACGTCAGTAACAGAGAGAATTTTGTGGTCCCAAATTTGGCGAGAAGAAAGAACCATTAGGGTGATTGAACCCCTAAATTTGGCGGATTACTTTCCCACTCCTACACCACAAGCCGAACCCCTAGATCTTAGGGCCTATTTTTCACCATCCTCTCCCATAAATTATGTACAATTAAATGTGTATCAACCATACTCCACCACCCCCTTGAATTACCTAATAAGCCATCCGGCCCCCAATTCTCCACCCGCACCCATAAATTATCAATGGTCTATACCCATCCCATTACCCCCAGTTCATCCTCCACCCGCACCATCAGTTACCAATGGCCTACACCCACCCCATTATCCCCATTTCAACCACCCACAAACTCTACCACACCCGTTAATTCCCTAGTGGCCCATCAAACCCTCAATCCTCCGTCTGCACCCATCAATTACCAATGGCCTATGCCCACCCCGCTACCCCCGGTGCAACCACTGTTAAACTTCACCACCCCTACCTAGCCCAATTTTGCCACCCACCCATCCATCATGGAGGAAAGCCAGGTCTTACCTACCCTCCCATAGCCATCAGTACATGCACTTCAGGTGCCGGCAGCCATACCATTCCAGCTCTCAGGACCAACCTATGATCCACATCAGGTTCCGCTGAGCTATGAGCAAACCAATGCTAACGCCGATAGCAGCAACAGGGAGGGGGCAATGGACTTCGTTACCAGATCGGGAAGAATCTCGAAACAGCCCGAGGCAACAACATCAATAACAGCAGTGACAATAGCAGCGACAAAAGCAGCAGCACCAGCATGGCCAGAGGGGAAGATGGACAGTGCAGTCCACCTGTTTAAGAAGATGAGCCGGGAGCACATTCTTGAGACTCAGTTAAGAAGGATGCCAACCCATATCACTGTCTGAGATCTTTTGATGACATCCCCACTCCATTTCCAAGCTCTAATGGGGGCATTAAAGAATGCACATGTGTCCCAACAGGTGAGCCCAGACAAGGTCGGGCAAATAATTGGACAGGTGATGGCACCCAATGCCATTTAATTTTCGGACGCAGATCTACCTGAGGAGGGAAACAGTCATGCTAAATCCCTTAATATTACTATCAAATTCGAGAACATGATAATTCCCTTGGTTCTATTTGATAATGGGTCAGCTTTGAATGTGTGTCCGTTGAGGACTGCCACCAAGATCGCCGTGGACCCCTATATGCTAAGGCCGACAAGAACTAGCGCTCGGGGATTTGATAATACAAGAAGAGAAATAATGGGAGAGATCAATCTGGAATTAGTAATTGGGCCCATGACCTTCTCTATACCTTTTCAAGTGATGAATATCAAATCTTCTTTTAATTTGTTGATAGGACGCCCGTGGTTACATGAGGTCGGGGCGATACCTTCTACCCTCCATCAAAAGTTAAATTCATATTCGGACAGAAGGTGATCACCATCATTGGTGAAGGGCACGATGAAAAAGACAAGGCCACCCACAGTATTAAAAATCCTAAGGTAGTGGATGTGCCACATACTGATGAAGACAGTGACCTCCACAGTTTCGAATATGAGGTGTTAGCAGTAGGCCTGGAACCCCCGAAAAATATCACGTCAATAACTGGGGGCAGAATGGTGGCAGCGGTGGCCATGCTCTAAAAGTTGGGCTATCAAAAAGGAAGGGGACTGGGGCCCAGATTGTAATGAAGAAAAGAGCCCATCATAGCTAAGGGGGGAAAAAAAGTCAGATTTGGGCTAGACTATAAGCCCACGGAAGAAGTGAGAGAGGCTACGAAGAAAGCTCATTCCACGGCAGCTGCAAAAGCCAAGGGCATCCACATAGAAGAGAAACCTCGGCCCAGGCCTCATAAGAAATTCATTCATAAGTGTCAGGGTCGTGAAGATTGACTGGAATGGGGAAACCCGGTTAACCCCACACAAGCCTACAACACCAGTTCATCCCACCAATCCCTACATCACCCTTCCCAGTCTGGAGATAGATTTGGCCGCATTATCCCTCTTTGAGGAACGACGGCCAATACCTGAACAAACCCCCCCTGTGGTAAATCACCACAAAAAGGTGTTAGCATTTGAGGACATCATCTCAGACGAAATGGGGAGCAACATGATGGAAGATGACTCCAATGAGCCATATCAGTCAGCTCCCTCCATCCAATCAGGTAAAGGAGCGACCTCTCAGGTACGTAATTGGGTATCTTTACCCCAAACCCTAGAAGCGGGGAGTGGCCTAACATTTGGCACCCGTTTCCTAAAAAAACAACCTATAAAAAGTGAGATAAGCCCTTGGCAGGCAATACCTTGAATATACACAGACTCGTGCTGCCGAGGGTCTGTCTTAGAAGAAAACCAAAATCTTAAAAACATTGAAAAAATACAAAGTCCAAAAATATTATCATTTAAAAATCCAGATAAAATCCCATAAAAAGGTATCTTAATCGAAATACCCGTCCCACATAAAATTGACCCCTTTTTATAGAAATATAAGAAGAGGTAGGAGTTACAAGTTAGGATGAGGATAACCACCCTTTGGAGGAGCTCCCCAAAGAGCTCCTTGACCAGTTTGTCGAATTTGAGCATGGCCCTACCCCCATTGTTGAGGAAACCGAGGACGTTAATCTAAGGACTAAGGAGATTCCCATAATAACCAAGATCGGAATATCACTATCTCCTGAAGAAAGAAAAAGCATGATCGATTTTCTTCAATCATACTAAGACACCTTTGCATGGTACTACGAGGACATGCCTAGTTTGGACACCAATTTGGTCGAGCATGAGTTGCCTCTCTACCCTGATATGAAGTCAGTTAAGTAGAAGCTGAGACGTCTCCAACCTGAGTGGATGTTAAAAGTCAAAGACGAGGTCATCAAGCAGTATGATGCGAGATTTCTCATGGTATCCAAGTACCCACAGTGGCTAGCCAATATTGTGCCTGTACCTAAGAGAGATGGAAAGGTCTGCATGTGCATAAATTTTTGCAATTTGAACAAAGCGAGCTCAAAGGATGATTTCCCCTTGCCTCACATCGACATCTTGGTCGATAACACTGCTAAGCACGGGATGCTATATTTTATGGACGGATTCTCAGGATATAATCAGATAAAGATGGCAGAGGTAGATCAAGAAAAGACTGCATTCATCACTCCTTGGGGAACATTTTGCTACAGAGTCATGCCATTCGAGCTGAAGAATTCTGGTGTAATGTACCAGAGAGCCATGACTGCACTATTTCATGACATGATGCACCGAAAGATTAAAGTGTACAGATTGGAGTTAGTTGCGCAATGAACCGATTGATGTAATGTATTATGCCCAAGAACCCTCTAACCTCTTTCTCAGTAGATGGTGGTAGAATTTCAGTGATAGCTTTAACTTTGACTAGGTTGACCTCGATCCCTCTCCTGCTGACGATAAATCCTAATAATTTCCCTGACATAGCACCAAAAGTGCACTTCTGTGGATTCAGACATAACCTGTACTTTCTCAGCCTCTCAAATAGTTTCTAGAGGTAAGTGACGCCTCGCTCCGGTGACTTGGCTATCATATCATCAACATACCGATCTTCAAGCTACTTCAGAAGAGCTCGCCCGTTGAATGGAACGATGACTGTCAGGCAGCATTCCATAAAATCAAAAGCTACTTCCTTAATCCACTTGTGTTAGTACCACCTGAGCCAAGGAGACCACTCTTGATGTATCTCTCCATGACGGAAGTCTCGATGGGATGTGTCTTAGGGCAGCATGACGAGACAGGAAGAAGAGAGCAGGCCATCTACCATCTGAGCAAGAAGTTTATTGATTATAAAACGTGTTATTCTTATCTGGAGAAAGCATGCCTGGCTCTTGTATAGGCTACTCTGAGGCTCTACCATTACTTTCTATCTCAAGTCGTTCTACTATGGGCCCAAATGGACCCGTTGAAATACCTGTTCAAAAAGTCGGCTCTCACTGATGAACTGCACGATGGCAGCTTTTATTATCTGAGTTTGACATCACCTACGTCACTGAGAGGTCGATCAAGGGGCAAGCACTCACCGATCATCTTGCCGACAATCCTTTCCCAGATTATGAGCCTTTGAGAATTGAATTCCCTAATGAGGACATCCTATTCATGACGGAGGACGATACCGAGGAAACAGAAGAATCTTGGATAATGCACTTTGACGAGGCAGCTAATGCCGAGGGACAGGGAGTTGGCGCCATCTTGATTTCACCAAAAGGATCCCATGTACTAGTCTCTATCAAGCTCAATTTCCCTTGCACTAATAATATGGCCGAATACAAAGCTTGTGCCGCGGGCCTGCAGGTGGCTCTCGATCTGAATATAACCCACCTTTGAGTATTTGGCGATTCGTAGTTGATCATATGCCAGAAAAATGGAGATAGGAAGCTAAAAGATGAGAAACTGATCCCTTACTATGAGCACCTCGAGGATCTGATAGCTTGCTTTCAGGACGTGACATTCTCATATGTCCCCCGGATAAGGAATCACTTTGTCGATGTACTAGCAACATTGGCATCAATGATAGAAATCTTGTATGGTGCTGAGATGAAGCTAATCATGATCGAGTAGAGGAATGAGCCGGCCTTCTGCCTCCAGATTGAGGAACCTACAAAGCCTGATGAGGAGCCACCTTGGTTCTCAGATATCAAGAATTTTCTCGAGACACTAACCTTACCTGAGGGTACCTTCAAGACAGATCGGTGAACCATTCAACATTTAGTAGCAGGCTATGTCATTTGTGAGGAATGCCTTTACAAGCAATCCTATAATAACATCTTGCTCAGGTACCTTACTGAAGGTGAAGCGATCAATATCATGAGGAGATCCACGAGGGAGTATGCGGTGCCCACGTCAGCGGTCACATGCTCGCCAAGAAAATTCTGCGGCAGGGGTACTTTTGGACAACTATGGAATCAGATTGCTATAAACATGTTAAAAAATGCTACAAGTGTCAAGAACACTCTAGTCTGATACACGCTCCTATCATCGATCTTCACTGCATGACCACTCCTTGGCCATTTGCTACCTGGGGCCTTGACGTCGTCGGAATGCTTAATCTAAAAGTATCAAATGGGTATCGGTTCATCCTCGTTGCCATTAAATACTTTACCAAGTGGGTAGAAGCAGCGTCATATGCCAACATCACGGCCAGTCATGTCGAGAAGTTTCTTAAAAATGATATTGTGTGCCGATTTGGGGTACCCAAGGATATTATCACGGATAACGGCATAAACTTTGTGAATAAGTGCATCCGGGCCTTCTACGAGCAATACAAGATCAAGCACCATCACTCGTCACCTTATCGGCCTCAAACTAATAGAGTCGTAGAAGCTGCGAACAAGACTATCGTCCACATCCTTGAGAAGATGGTCGTCACTTATCGAGATTGGAGCGAAATGCTACCATTCACTTTATAAGCCTATAGAACATTGATCCATACCGCTACAGGGGCAACTCCATTCTCCCTTATGTATGGAACCGAGGTCGTCCTATTGGTAGAGGTTGAAGTACCCTCACTTCGAATCCTCATGGAATCAAGCTTACCTGAAGTAAAAAGAGAGAGATCCCGCTTTGACCAGTTGAACTTATTGGACGAGAAGAGACTCTGAGCCTTGCGTCACACTCAAGTTTACCAGGGGTGAATCACACACACTTACAATAAACGTGTCTGCGGTCAAGATCTAAAGATAGGAGACACTGTGTTGAAGAAGATCTTCCCATCCCTCCACGCCAATCTGAGAGGGAAGTTCAAGCCAAACTAGGAAGGACCTTACGTTGTTTGAGAGGTGCTACCGAGATACGCCATCTGCCTCGCCACCATGGACGGAGATCATCTTCCTAAGCCCATCAACGCTGGACGTCCGACGGTTCTACTCTTAGTCTATCGCGACAAGGTAAGTATTGGTGAAATAGATACGTGACAGCTTAAGAACCACCCAAGAGAGGCCATCATTCCAAGCACAGTAACCAAGAAGCATCCCTAGAGATAATGATATCCTTTGCTACCCCCATTTGAGCCTGGGCCTTTCTTTCAATAAACCCCTCCCCTAAAAAAAATGTGTGTATACATATACAAAAAGGGGAAGTAAAGTTCCCATCAAAATCTAAAAAAAATCAGAAAGGCAAAACCTCAAAAAGAGATTACCTGAAATAAAAACAAAAGAAAAAGAAAAAATAAAAGAATCATGGGGCATGTATAGTAAAATCCCCAAGGAAGAAAGTATGTTGCGAAAAACTGGAGCCACATCAAGGAAACCCTTTTAGCCCAGCATACCTTCAAATCCTAACCTAACCCATGGCCAAGCTACATCCTAAAGGAAGTTGTCTTTTTAGGTTCACAAGCAGTCATAGTATCTGTTAAGTCAATACAAGCCAAGTTGTGAGATGACACCAGAGCCCCATCCAGTCGGCTATGACAGAATCGATGTCTAAGTCGTGGCTCTTGAAACAATAAAAATAAAAAGAAAAAGAAAATAAAAATACAAACTCGAAGCAAGATGGACGTGGTGAAAACTCGAAAGGGCACTATAGGTAAAAACAACGAGTTTGTACAGACCAGGTGAAAACCCGAAAGGGCGCTTGGGGTAAGAAAGCTAAACCAATGGACGTGGTGAAAACCTGAAAGGATGCCACGAGTAAAAAGAGAGAAAAAATGGGCACAACGAACCCACCTTGGGTGTTGTGAGTAAAAGAGGTTTAAAAGAAAAATAATTGTTGGAATAGGTCGATAAGATTGATGTTTGAGGACCCTTTTGGTTACTCTCCTTGATCCCCTTTTCTGGGCCTCTCATGCTAGTTCAAATCGGGCCCCGACCAGAATTGTCTTTGTAAAACTGCTTTGTCAAACATATGACTCAAGGTAGGGAGAAAGGCTTGACTCAGTCTAAGGGGATTGATGTTCCTGTGTTGGTAAAGCTGTTGAAACTTTCTCAGGCCCAACCATTTAAAATACTAGGGGGTTCGACCATGCTCAAAAGGGGGCCCGAGATCTCACCTGGTGATCAAGGCATCACACAAAAAAAAAGAACAAAAAAATTAAGAAAAATATAAATACAAAAAAATTGTATATGTTTCTACTCTTTTCCATATATACAGCATCGTACTTCCATTTCAAAAAATGAAGAAAAAGAACAAACAAAAATCAATCAATCAAAAATCCAAAATTATATATACATATATCCCAACGTTCTTTATGTCCACGTATATATGTACAGCATCATACTTCTATCTCAAAATAAAGAAAAAGAATTAAAAAAATCTCTGAAAATAAAAATCCAAAATATATATAAATCTTGAAAATTGAAAATGTGTAGGTAAATGTTTGTTTCTCCTTCTGTTAATTAAGATTCATATTGTTACCTATAGAGATGAAGGAGAACGTCAAAGGGTCCAAAGCATAAGCGTGCAACCTCTCAAATGATGGATGGATGGACAAAGCATCCCACCACCGACGCCCAATCTATTTACAAAAGGAGAAGAAGAAAATCATTTTGAAAAAAAAAAAGATAGCCATATTTTGTGATTCTTTCACCATGCACAGCTACGCACATGCGTGCTCCAATACGGTAAAATATCAATATTTTATCGGCAACGTAGCTATGCTAGATTAATGTCCTAAGTCTAAGGTTTGCCTTGGATCTTTGGATCCTACTTTAAAGTAGGAGCAACTATGTCAATCCCGATCAAGCGGTCAATGTTTCGATCGGGATGATTCCACTGCTAAATCTGAGCTAAGCGCTCTATTTTTGGTTACATGTGAAGTTAAGTGTCTTAAGCTTCAGATTCCTCAGAGGATGGTCAATAGTTGGTTAAAACCAACCTGTCAAAAGGGAAATTACCTATTGAATGACTATGTTCAAATGGGGATTCTGAAGGGCTCATTTTGGGTGCAGGCTTAAAACCTGCATTTGTACGATATCCCTGTAAAGTGTACACCTTGCGTCTGGGTATCCGTTGGATGGTCATTTATTCTCGTAAATTGTACCCAGAGGGGTTCTGGGTCGGGACTTTCATTCTCTTTTATTTTATCTATCCCTGAGGAGTGCATGCTTTTTCATAATTATTTGATAATAAGATCATCGTTAATGGAGACCAAGATTGAGTGCCTCCTTAGGTAGGCACGCATAGAGGCGATGTAAAGGAACCCTAGAGGAGGCTGGTTTTCGATTTGAAGAGAGGGGGAGAAAATATTTTTAAAAATATGACCTTGCTGCCCTAACTCTAGCATTTTAAGCCCAGCCATGCTTGGCGCAACTATTAGTTACGCCAGGCAATTTTAGAGCCCCTTTTGGCTTGACGCAACTAATAGTTGCGCCTGCCCCATATGGGTCGGGTTTGGGCATGGTACGGGTCGCCTGCACGGCCCGGTACCCCTCTTCTCTTTTGTAGACACCCAAATTTGGCCCAAGGCCCGATCGAAACACCTTTCGAGAGAGGTGCAATTCTGAGCTTTTGATGGTATGTATGGAACCCTTAGGAATCACCCCAAACCCTTAGGAATCACCCTAGATCCCTTAGGAACCTACCCCGAACCTTTAGAAATCAATCCCGACCCTTAGAACTCATTCCGAACCCTAAACCTAACCTTCCAGAGCAATGGATGAGGAGTGGTACACCAGGAATAGCTGAGGTCTTTTACTGCTATCAAATCATATACCATTGGAAAAGGACTTCTCCAGCTTTCCAACGAGCTAAGAATCACCTCAATCGGAGTTGTATATCAAAAGTTACCATTTGAAAATCGGACAGAATTTCAGGATTTTTGCCTGGCGCAACTAATAGTTGTGCCAAGCTATTTTTCCCCTGGATTTGTTTGGCGCAACTAATAGTTGCGCCAGGCCTTTTTCCCCCAGAAATGGCCTGGCGCAACTAATAGTTGCGCTAGGCATAAATGGATACCCCACCCCTCGCGAGGCCAACTTCCAGGCTACTCTTCAACACTATTTTATTGCACATTTGCCTGGCGTAACTATTAGTTGCTCCAGGCATATGAACAGTGATTGTTGAATTTTGCCCCAAATTTCGTGTTTGGGATTTGACTTGTTGACCACCTTGACCTTTGGGGTGTGTTTTTCTAGTTCTGTTGCACCCTTTTGAAGCCTATTTGCACCCCTTTAAGTGGCTTTATGTCTCACCCCATCATCCACCATTAGAGGACCTTCTCATACATTTCAAGGCTCCAAAAACCCTAGAAATCCTTAGAAGTGAGATTACTATATTGCTAAACTCATTTAGCTCTTAAGTGGCCTCCTAACCCACCCTTTTCCTATAAATAGAGCCCCCCACCCCTTGGTTTAAGGGTTGAGAATTTTGGCCTAAGAGAGAAAGAGCTTAAAGTGAGAAGATCTTTCTCTCTTTGGTGCACACTTCCCATACAAATTCCAGAATTCTAAAACCTCCTTTAAGTGATATTTTTCACCTTAGATCCCTTAGTTTAGGTATATGCTACCCATTCTCCTTCCCTCTCTACCTCTTAGTTAGCAAGCCTTAGAGGTTAGAACCCCACTTTCCACCATACAAAGCCTTCAAGAGCTCATCAAAGCAAGCCACGCAAGGCTCTCCTACGGTGCTACAAGGGCCCGAGGGCTCCGACTCTCCCCTTTCTTCTCCTATCTCTTTTTGGGATTCCCACTCTTTTATTTGTGCCGTTACGTCGCCGAATTTTCGGTAGGAACGGAGGGGCACAAATAGGATTGGAGGCCCATTTGGGCAAGAGGGAACTATTTCCTTGTCTTTTACATCATTTTATTTTTGGCCATTAGTAGAAACCGTGTTAAGCGGATTGATCGGGTGCCTAACACCTTCCCGATCGATAATCGAAGCCCCTACCCAAGAGCCTTTGGTGTGGACCGGATTCAGAGTCATATTTTTAGCACTTAGGTACTCATAAAAATGAACTAGGTATCCTGGGACACCGAAAGCTCTGGGTGGCGACTCTATATATTTTTCGTTAGAGAGCGCATCATCACGACGGGGATCGTCTCGATTCCCACGGTTGCACAAATGGCGACTCTGCTGGGGAGTAGCTAGTAGAGCTTCCCCTTGAACTAGGCCTTTTTTTCTATTTTCTAACATTTTATTGCTATTTTTTATTTTATTTTTACTATTTTTTATACTCACCCCTCCGATTACATCATTTTACTCAACCCTATGTTTCTGCTTTAAATTTCAGCAATCTTCGCCTAGTCACTTGACTGGCACCTTTCTTACTTACCCCTACGATTCGGCTTTAAATTTCAGCGATTTTTGCATAGTCACTTGACCGGCACCTTTGTTCCTCACCCCTACGTTTTCGCTTTAAATTTCAGCAATTTTCACCTAGTCACTTGACTGGCACCTTTCTTACTTCCCTTTACAATTCAGCTTTAAATTTCAACACTTTATATTTCCCGCCTAGTCACTTGACTGGCCCCATTATTTTTTTACATTCATATCCTAACAGTGGACGTTGGCCAGTAGTGGCGGCACAGGATAATCACCCCCGGTCTTTGAACTAAAGAAAACTTCCAAAAAAAAAAAAACTTTGAAAAAATTAAAATTGAACCAAGTTAGGGAGCTTAATTAATTTGTTTTGCGGGGTAGATTTTTCAAAGGGGTTGGGTTAGGCACACATACAAATACCCGGGTCTTAGTATGGCCGCAGCCCCTAGTGGTGATGATCCAGAAAAGTCCCAGCCCACCTATTATCTGAGAAAGCACTTGCGCTGGAGGTATATCGGGTGGGTTCCCATTCCTAAGCTTAAAACCCTTGGGGAGCGCATTAGTGAGTTATACTGAACTCAATCCTTTAGGTGTGGTGAGGAGAGAATCGATCACTAAAAAATAGCTCGATTTTGAGAGCCTTCCACCAAAACCAAAAAGAGACTCATTTAGGCATCATGGTGTATTTTTTATTACGGAGAGGCGGTTTTGCTGGCGCATGTATTAGTTGCGGTGTAAAAACTCTTGGAATTATAATGGCGCAACTAATAGTTGCGCCAGCTTTAAACTCCAAGATTTTACCTTGGCGCAACTAATAGTTGCGCCAGTGTAAAATTTCTCCCCTGCAACCTGGGCGCAAGTATTAGTTGCGCCAGGTCTGTTTAGCAACACCCAGCTTGAATCCTTGGCCCTTTCCACCTCCCGAGTTCCCCGATTAGTGTGCATAGTGCCTTGTTTAGGCCCCGCCATCTCCGACACTTAATACGCCCCCGTCGGTCATGAGAAGGCAACTTCTTTTTAGCTCGTTTCGAGAGATCGAGTCATTTGCCTCGATTTTCGTGCCTTCAATAGATCGAAGGTTCTCCTTTGATTCTTTCGAAGTGCATCGGAACCGTCGCCGCGGGTCTTGAATTAAGGTACGAGAGCCACCCGAAAAGGAAATTCCAAGGCCTCAGAACCTTTATTTTTCAAAAAAAAAAGTTTTCATAAAATTTAAAATATATATATATAATCAAACCCCAAAAGAAAATATAATATAGTTTGTGGTGCCGGCACAACGACATCATCTTGCCCTCCGTCGTCCCATAGGGGAAGAAGGAGGAGGATATTTGGGCCTTATCCAAGGCACCCTTACCCGATCCGCTCCCAAAGAATGTCGTGGGTAGTGGACCCGGCCTACGCCAATCCCAACTCATCCCCGTCACATTCTCCAACCCACTCCCATTCGGGAGAATTCTTTTCCACCATCCCCCTCACCTAACCCCCTTTTACCGTTACCGGCCCATTTGATACCCCCATTTTCCCAACCACTACCCCCCAAAATATCCAAAATCCAACCCCCTATTCTCCATCTTTTGCCCAAGCCATGCCAAGCCCAACTCATCTCCCATCCACATCCATACAAAACCCAAACTCATTTTCCCAATCCACATCTATGCGCCAATTCTCATCATCCCTCTATAGACCCAATCCACCCACATTCATATACACCACTTTCGCCCTATCCAACCCCCAGCAAAGTCCCCCATCCATCCGGGTCATGCCCATTTTTACCGGGGCCATGCCCAACTTTCCTCATGCCCCTCATCATCCCAAAACATACCCAATACATCCCCTCATCCACCCCATACACCCCCACCTATCGTGGCCATGCCCAATTATACCAGAGCCATGCCTAATTTTTCCACCACCTCCATTCCATCTATACCCCATCACCCCTTAAATCCCCCATCTCCATCCAACCCTTCCTCCATGACCATGATGGAGGAGATGTTCCAAGCCTATTCCATGTGGAAGGCTTCTCAAAATACCCCCTCTCCTCCACACCCCATGAACCAATCCCACACCCTAGCCAATCTCCATGCCTCACTCCCCCATGACCCCCATCAACCCCCCATAATCCACACCACCCAAACCCCCATTACCCACTTAGCCCAAGGCCTCATGGCCCAATCTTCAAGCTCCCACATAGCCCAAGGCCCATTGGCCCAAACCCCTTTTTTCCACATATCCCAGGGCCCCATGACCCAATACCCCACCACCCAAGCCTACCCAGGGCCCATGGGCCAGACCCACCAGGGGTCCATGGCCCAGACCCACCAAGGGCCCATGGCCCAAACCCATCAAGGCCTAATGGCCCAAACCCACCAAGGGCCCCTGGCCCAAACCCATCAAGGCCCACTGGACCAGATCCACCATGGGCCCATGGCCCAGACCCCAATGGCCCATGGGTCAGACCCATCAAGGCCCATTGGACCAGACCCATCAAGGCCCATTAGGCCATACCCACCAAGGGCCCATGGCCCATACCCATCAAGGCCCATTGGGGCATACCCACCAAGGGCCCATGGCCCAGACCCATCAAGGCCCACTGAGCCAAACCCACCAAGGGCCCATAGCCCAAACCCATCAAGGCCCACTAGGTCAAACCCACCAAGAGCCCTTGGCCCAAACCTACCAAGGGTCCATGGCCCAGACCTATCAATGGCCCATGACCCAAAATGGCCAAGGGTTCATGGCTCACACTCATACCTTTCACAATACCCCCAACAGTTAACCCAACCTTCACAGCTGGGTCAAACCCATGTCATCCCCCAAACCCAATTCTCCCATGGCCACCCCAAGGCCATCTCCAAACCTTCCCCCATACCCAATGGCCCTATCAGGCCCCACCTCAAAATCAAATTCCCATCACCCAACAAACCTTTCCTCACCCCCAATGGGCTCACCCAACCCCTACTCATGTCATTCCCATCCAACCCATGCAGCAACAGGTTGAGAATCTCGTCCTCACTGCACCCTACATAGATTAGCAGTATGAGGAGGACGAGATCAGAAATAGTGGGGCCTATGCTGGGGCTTTGACCAGCCTCAATCCCCCTCCCATAATTGCCCATCCCCTGGTGGCCTAGAGTGAAGTCCTGCTGACGGCCGAGAAAGCGACCCCTGTATCGAAAGAGTCAGAGTAGCTAAAAGAACAGCTAGACAAAATACAAAAACAGTTGATGAAAATGGGTGGTGCTGAAATCTACGCCACGGACTTCACAGACTTATGTCTGTTCGCTGAGGTCCCCCTGCCCCTCAAATTCAAAATGCCAGCCTTGGACAAATATAATGGCACGGGAAATCCTATTGTGCACCTGAAGTCCTACTGCGGGGACATGTGCCACTACGGGGAGGACGAAAGACTACTGATAAAAGTCTTTCAAAAGAGTCTGACCGGGTCAGCTTTATGATGGTTCACATCATTAGAACCGTCTATGATGAAAACATGGAGGGACTTGATGCATCTCTTTCAAGAATAGTATGTCTACAATATAGACATTGAGCCGCGTAAATCCGACTTGGCCCGTTTGAAAAAGAACCAGAACGAAACCTTCAGCGACTACTTAGGGCGATGGAGAGCACTGGCAGCTTAGGTCAGGAATAGAATACCTGATGATGAACAAATAGAGATAATTTCAAAGAACACTCTGCCAGTAATCTCGAACTTTTTGGTGTACCAGTAGCAGTTTAGTTTTACTGATCTAGTGAAAAATGCTAACTGATGTGAGGATGCCATCAGGGAGGGCCGTCTTAATAAGAACGTGCCAAGTGGACCCAGTGGGGTTAAAAGATTTTCAGAACAGAGGAACGAGAAGAGAACAGGGGGCGATGTCCAGAACATAGTTAATACCAGGACCAATAATAATACTACCCTATTTCAATTTCAGGCAGCCCCACCAGCACCTATTAGGCCTGAGCAAACATAAAGAATGGGGAATGGGCAAGGGATGCAAATGACCCCGGAACAGAGGAGAGCCCGCTACGACCGAATCTTCACACCTCTGGGGCAATCTTTGAGTCTACTTTTACCCCTGTTAGTAGAAAAGGGATTAGTGGCTATCCGCCAACCGCAACCTCCTCCTCACCCGATCTCGAGGAACTGACCCAAATACCCACTGTAATTTTCATCAGGGTTCGGGTCACCCTACTGATCGTTGCTTCCCATTGAAGGATGCCATCCAAGATTTGATTGATGTCGGGAAAATCATTCCCCCTGCACCTCCTCAGCATGCTAATATTCACCAAGTGCCACTACCCCCACACCCTACCGGAGGAGCAAGTCACAGACCCACCGTCGGAATGATAGAAGATGAGGAGGAATTTGAATTTGACTCATCCGATTATATCAGTGATCGGGAGAATTATGTGGCACCAAGGCCGAGGAATGATGAAGAAAGGAATGTTGGGGTAATTGAACCCCTAAACTTGTCTAAATATTTCCCCAACCCAACCCCACAATTTGAACCTTTGGATCTCAGAGCATACTTTTCGTCCACCACACCCATCAATTATGTAAATATCAATGCATACCAACCATACACCACAACCCAATTACCCTACAAACCCCCATGCCCCTAATCCTGCACTCGCACCCGCCAGTCATCAATGGCCTGTGCCCGCCCCATTTCAACTACCACCATACACCACAACCCCCATCGATTACCCTTTAAGCCACCAAGCCCCCAATCCAACACCCGCACCCATCAGTTATCAATGGCCTATGCCCACCCCATCACCCCCAGCTCAACCACTGGCAAGTTTCACCACCCCGGTCAATTACCTAACGGCCCATCAGATCCCTCATCTGCCGCCAGCACCCACCAGCTATCAATGGCCTACTTTTACCTCCTTCCCTCCAATACCACCACCCTCAAGCTTCACCACCACCAGTTGGCTCAGTCTTTCCACCCAACCCACTACCACCGAGGTGGATCAAGTATTGCCCACACCTCCTGAGCTGACAGTACAAGTACCTCAAGAATCGGCAGCCATACCCTTCCAGCTCTCAGGACACACATATGATCCTCATCAGGTCCCGCTAAGCTACGAACAAACAAATGTCAATGCCGAAAGCAGCAACAGCAGAGAAGGGGTAGTAGATTTTGTTACCAGATCAGGGAGGATATCAAAGTAGCCAAAAATACCAGCAGCAACACAAGCCCAACCCAAAGGAAAGAAAGACAGCACGGTGAACCCCTTCGAGAAGATGAGTCGAGAACATATACTGGAGACTCAGCTGAGAAGAATGCCTACCCATATCACTGTATGGGATCTGTTGCTGACATCCCCACTCCATTTCCAAGCATTAATGGGGGCATTAAAACATGCGCATGTATCACTCCAAGTCAGCCCAAATGAAGTCGGGCAGATAATTGGTCAAGTAATGGCTCCAAATGCCATTTCATTTTCTGACGCCGATTTATCTGAGGAAGGAGGTAGCCACTCAAAATCTTTGAATATAACCGTTGAATCTGGAAATATGATTATCCCCTTGGTATTAATCGATAATGGGTCTGCATTGAATATATGCCCATTGAGAATCGCCACCAAGATCGGGATTGATCCGTGCATGTTAAGGCCCACCAGAACCAGCACTAGAGAGTTTGACAATACCAGGAGAGAAATAATGAGAGAAGTTGATCTTGAGCTATTGATAGGGCCAATGAGATATCAAATCCTCATTTAATCTGTTATTGGGGCGGCCGTGGCTACATGAAGTCGGATCCATACCTTCCACATTGCACCATAAGCTCAAATTTGCATCTGGGCATAAGATTATCACAATCATTGGAGAGGGGCACAGTGAGAAAGAAAAGGCTACTAATAGCGTTGAAAAACCCAATATGTTGGATGTACCACACACCGCTGAGGACGTCGACCTCCATAGTTTTGAGTATGAGGTATCAGCTATAGTCCCAGAACCCATTGAGGGCATCATGTCTAAAATGGGAGGCGGTATGGTAGCGGCAGTGGCAATGCTCCAAAAGTGGGGCTATCAGAAAGGAAGGGGTCTAGGACCCAAATTACAAGGTAGAAGAGAGCCAGTTGTGGCTAAGGGACAAAAAGTAAGATTCGGGCTAGGATATAAGCCCACAGAGCAAGAGGTCCGAGAGGCCAAAGAGAAAGTCAGGGTCGTCACGTCTGTAAGAGCTCGAGGAATCAACTAGAGGAGAAACCTAGCCCTAGGCCGCACATCAGGGATTCCTTTGTCATCGCAGGGGTCGTAAAGATCGATCGAAATGGGGCAACCCATTTGATCCCACACAGACCCATAGCCCCAGTCCATCCCACCAATCCTCAGATCTCCCTTCCCAGCTTGGAGATAGATTTGGCCGCATTGTCCCTTTTCGAGGAATGACGGTCGGTACCTGAACAAACTCCCCCTATGGTGAATCGCCACAAAGTCATGTTTACATTTGAAGATATCATCTCAGACAGAATGGAGATTAACATGATGGAAACTGACCCCAAGGAGCCATATCAGTCAGCACCCTCCATCCAATCAGGTAAAGGAGCAACCCCTCAGGTATTCAACTGGACATCTTTGCCCCAAACCCTGGAAGCGGGGAATGGCCTAACATTTGACACCCATTTCCTAAAAAGAAACAACCTATAAAAAGGGAGATAAGCCCTTGGCAGGCAATACCTTGTGTATATAGCAACCCGCCTTGCCAAGGGTCCGTCTCCGAAGAAAACAAAAATCTCAAAAACATGGAAAAAATACAAAATCCTAAAAACATTGAAAAAATCCAAAGTCCAAAAATATTGTCATTTAAAATTCTAGAAAATGTCCCACAAAAGGATGCCTTAATCAAAATACCCGTCCCACGTGAAATCAACTCCTTCCCTGTAGAAATACAAGAAGAGGTAGGGATCACGAGTCTGGACGAGGATGTCCCCTTCGAGGAGCTCCCCAATGAGCTCCTTGACCGATTTGCCGACTTTGAGTATGCCCCTACCCCCATTGTCGAAGAGACCGAAGACGTCAATCTAGGAACTGAGGAGGTTCCCAGGATAACCAAAATCGGAACGTCACTGTCTCCTGAGGAAAGAAAAAGCATGATCGACTTCCTTCGGTCATACCAAGACATTTTTGCCTGGTCATACGAGGACATGCCTGGTCTGGATACTGATTTGGTCGAGCATGAGTTGCCCCTCTACCCTGATATGAAGCCAGTCAAGCAGATGCTGAGACGTCTCCGACCCGAATGGATGCTGAAAGTCAAAGACGAGGTCATCAAGCAGTATGACGCGGGGTTTCTCATGGTATCCAAGTACCCACAGTGGCTAGCCAATATCGTACCTGTGCCAAAGAAAGATGGAAAGGTTCACATGTGCATCAATTTCCGTAATTTGAACAGAGCGAGCCCAAAGGATGATTTCCCACTGCCACACATCGACATCTTGGTCGATAACACAGCTAAGCACGGGATGCTTTCTTTTATGGATGGATTCTCAGGATACAATCAGATCAAAATGGAAGAGGTTGATCACGAGAAGACAGCGTTCATTATCCCCTGGGGAACCTTTTGCTATCGAGTCATGCCATTCGGGCTGAAGAATGTCGGTGCAACGTGCAGAGAGCTATGACTGCACTATTTCATGACATGATGCACCGAGAGATTGAAGTGTATGTCGACGACATGATAGCCAAGTCACCGGAGTGAAGCGACCATCTGGTAAACCTTTAGAAGCTATTCGAAAGGCTGAGGAAATATAGACTATGTCTGAATCCATAAAAGTGCGCATTCGGTGCTATGTCTGAGAAACTGTTGGGATTCATCGTCAGCAGGAGGGGGATCGAGGTCAACCCAATCAAAGTCAAAGCCATCACTGAAATGCCACCGCCGTCTATCGAGAAGGAGGTTAGAGGGTTTCTGGGCAGAATATAGTATATCAGTCGGTTCATTGCATAGCTAACTCCAATCTGTATGCCAATCTTCAAGTTACTAAGGAAGAATTCACCCGTTGAATGGAACGACGATTGTCAGGCAGCGTTCAAAAAAATCAAAAGCTACCTCCTTAATCCACCTATTTTGGTACCACCTGAGCCAGGGAGACCACTCTTGATATATCTCTCCACGACGGAAGTTTCGATGGGATGTGTTTTGGGGCAGCACGATAAAATAAGAAGAAGAGAGCAGGCCATTTACTATCTGAGCAAGAAGTTTACTGATTACGAGACGCGCTACTCTCATTTGGAGAAAGCATGCCTAGCTCTTGTATGGGCTACTCAAAGGCTCCGCCACTACTTGCTATCTCAAGCAGTTCTGCTTTTGACTCGAATGGACCCATTGAAGTACCTATTCGAGAAGCTGGCTCTCACTGGGCGGACTATACGATGGCAACTTTTATTATCTGAATTTAACATCACATACGTCACTCAGAAATCGATCAAGGGGCAGGCGCTTGCTGATCATCTTGCTGATAATCCTTTACCTGATTATGAGCCGTTAAGAACCGAATTCCCAGATGAAGATATCCTGTTCATGACAGAAGATGATGCAGAAGAAGTAGAAGAATCATGGGTAATGCACTTTGATGGGGCAGCAAATGTCGAGGGCTAAGGAGTTGGTACCATCCTAATTTCACCAAAAGGATCCCATGTATCGGTCTCTATCAAGCTCAACTTTCCTTATACTAATAATATGGTTGAGTACGAAGCTTGCGCCGCTGGTCTGCAGGCAGCTCTCGATCTGAATATAACTCACCTTCGAGTATTTGGCGATTCACAGTTAATCATATGCCAGACGAATGGTGACTGGAAGACGAAAGATGAGAAACTGATCCCCTATCATGAACACCTCGAAGATCTGATAGCTTGCTTCCAAGATGTGACTTTCTCATACGTCCCCCGAATAAGGAATCGCTTTGCCGACGCATTAGCAACTTTGGCGTCAATGATTAAAATCCCCTATGGTGTTTAGATGAAGCCGATCGTGATCGAGCAGAGGAATGAGCCGGCCTTCTGCCTCCAGATTGAGGAACCTATAAAGTATGATGATGAGCCACCTTGGTTCTCAGATATCAAGAATTTTCTTGAGACCCTAACTTTCCCAAAGGGTACATCCAAGACAGACCGACGAACCATTCAACGTTTAGCTGCAGGTTACGTCATTTGCGGGGAATGCCTCTACAAGCGATCATACAATAACATCTTACTCAGGTGCCTCACTGAAAGTGAAGCGGTCAATATTATGAAAGAAATCCATGAGGGAGTATGCGGAGCCCACGTCAGCGGTCACATGCTCGTTAAAAAAATTCTGCGATAGGGATACTTTTGGACTACCATGGAATCGAATTGTTGCAAACATGTTCAAAAATGCTACAAGTGTCAAGAACACTCCAGTATACACGCTCCTGCCATTGATCTTCACTGCATGACCACTCCTTGGCCATTTGCTACCTGGGGCCTTGACGTTGTCGGAATGATCAATCCGAAAGCATGAAACGAACATTGGTTCATCCTCGTCGCCATTGAATACTTCACCAAGTGGGTAGAAGCGGCGTCATACGCCAACATCAAGGCCAGTCACGTTGAGAAGTTTCTCAAAAACAATACTGTATGCCGATTTGGAGTACCCAAAGATATCATCACAGACAACATCACAAACTTTACGAATAAGCGCATCCAAGACTTCTGTGAGCAATACAAGATCAAGCACTATCGCTCATCCCCTTATCGACCTCAAACTAATGGAGCCGTGGAAGCTGCGAACAAGACAGTCGTTTGCATCCTTGAGAAAATGGTCGTCACTTATCGAGATTGGAGCAAAATGCTACCATTTGCTTTGTGGGCCTATCGAACGTCGATCTGTACCGCTACAGGGGCTACACCATTCTCCCTTGTGTATGGAACCGAGGTCGTCCTCCCAATAGAGGTAGAAGTACCCTTACTCCAAATCCTCATAGAGTCAGGCTTACCCGAAGAAGAAAGAGAGAGATCACGCTTTGATCAGCTGAACTTACTAGACGAAAAGAGACTCCTAGCCTTATGCCATACCCAAGTATATCAGGGGTGAATCGCACCCGCTTACAATAAACGTGTCCGCGGTCGAGATCTAAAGGTAGGAGAAACTGTGATGAAGAAGATATTCCCATCCCTCCATGCTGATCCAAGAGGAAAGTTTAAGCCGAACTGGGAAGGACCATACGTCATTCGAGAAGTGCTGCCGGGATATGCCATCCGCCTCGCCACCATGGACTGAGATCATCTTCCTGAGCCCATCAACGCTAGATACGTCTGACGGTTCTACTCTTAGTCTATCGCGATAAGGTAAGTATTGATGAAACAGATACGTGACTGCTTAAGAACCACCCAAAAGAGGCCATCATTCCAAGCACAGTAGCCCAAAAACATCCCTAAAAATGATGACATCCTTTGCTATCCCATTTGAGCCTGGGCCTTTCTTTCAATAAACCCATTCCCCCAAAAAAAAATATACATGTACATATACCAAAAAAAAAAGAGAGAAAAGATGAAGTAGAGTTATTATCAAAATCCAAAAAAATCGAAAAAGTAAAACCTCAAAAAGAGATTGCGTGAAATAAAGCAAAAAGAACAAAAAAACGTAAAAGAATTACGGGGCATGTATAGTAAAACCCCCAAGGAAGAAAGTATGTTGAGAAAACTGAAGTCGTATCAAGGAAATCCCTTTAACCCAGCATACCTTCAAATCCTAACCTAACCCATGGCCAAGCTACACCCTGAAGGAAGCCCTCTTTGTAGGTTCGCAAGCAGTCATAATATCTGTTAAGTCAACATGAGCCGAGTCATGAGACGACACCAGAACCCCATCCAGCCGGCTATGACGGAATCGACGTCTATGTCCTGGCTCTTGAAAAAAAAGTAATAAAAAAATTAAATAAAAATACAAGCTCAAAGCAAGATGGACGTAGTGAAAACCCGAAAGGGCATTACGGGTAAAAACAGCGTGCTTGTGTGGACCAGGTGAAAACCCGAAAGGGAGCTTGGGGTAAGAGAGCTAAACCCATGGACGTGGTGAAAATCCGAAAGGGCGCCACGGGTAAAAAAAAAAGGAGATAAATAAATAAAAAAAGAAGAGAAAAAAAAGAAAAAAGAGAAGAAGAAAAAAAGAAAAGAAGAAAGGTTTGGACTGATTGAGAAGATTGATGTTTGAGGAACCCTTTTGTTACTCTTTCTGTACCCTCTTGTCCGACTGGGCCGCTCATGCTAGTTCGAATCGGGTCCCGACCAGAATTGTCTTTGTGAAACCCACACTGTCAAATGTATGACCCGAGGCAAGGAGAAAGGTTTAACTCAATCCAAAGGGATCAATGTTCTAGCCTTGGTAAAATCTGGAAACTCACTCAGGTCCGACTGCATGAAAGAGTTCGACTATGCTCAAAATGGGACCCTTTACTCCATCTCACTATCAAGGCATCAAAAATAAAAAAAATAAAAAAAGCCAAAAACAAAAAAATAAAAAATCATCAAGAAAAATCCAAACACCAAAAAAAAATGTGTACTCATTTTCATGTACATATTTCTAGCATCATATTTCAATCTCAAAAATGAAGAAAAATAACAAAAAGTCTCCAAAAATAAAAATCCAAAAAATATCTTGAAAATAAAAAAGTGTAGGTAGAAATATACTTTTTCTTCTATTGTTTAAGATGCATTTTCTTTATATGTATAAACAAAAAAGGGACTGACATTTTCTCGAGAATGTGCAGGAACATCACACGGTCCAAAGCCTCGAAGCGGGCAACTTCTCAACGATGGACAAATCAGATAAAGTATCTCACCACCGACGTCAGGTCTAACAAAAAAAATGATAAAAATCATTTTGAAAAGAAAATGAAATCTATGCTTTCATGCTACGCATAGCTACGCACTCGCATATTTTCAATGCGGTAAAATGTCAATATTTTATCGACAATGCAGTTGTGCAAAATTAATGTCCTAAGTCTAAGGCACGCCTTGGATTCTGGATCCTTCTTTAAGGAAGGAGCAACGATGTCAGTCTCGATCAAACAGTCAATGTTTCGATCAATTCAACTCCACTGCTATATTTTTTGAGCCAAGCGCTGTCTTTGGGTTCATGTGAACTTAAGTGTCTTCAACTTCAGATTCTCCGTTGGAAGGTCAATCGTTGGATGAAACTAACCTATTAAAAATGAGATTACATATCAATCAAACTATGTGCAACCATGCATTCGGAAGGGTTCATTTCCCTTTTATTTTCTGCAGGCTTAAAACCTGTTCGGCAGTGGTATCCCTGTAAAGTGTATGCCATGCGTCTAGGTATCTGTATGATGGTCGTTTATCCTCGTAAGGTCTGGGTCGGAGCTTCCATCGCCTTTGTTGTTGCCTATTTCCCCTGATGGGTGTATGATTATGTATAGTTAGTTGACGGTTATGATCATTGTCAACAGAGACCAGGATTGGATGCCTCCTTTTGGGGGGTGCCCGATATTTGGTTGGATCTGTTCAAGGAAGTCAAAACTTGATACTCTAGGTCATGCTAAGCTAAGGCATGCTTTCGAAAAATGACACGTACTCCTAAAAAGCATTGTGACATCTATTCACTTCGCTCGGGTGGTCATGCTAAATAAACTTTGGGATCGATGGGTTCGCCCAAAGATCTTGAGCCCTGCTTTCAGCAGGGGCACCCGAGAATAATCCAATGAGGTCATCAAATGCTTTGTAGGATTGGACGCAAACTATGGAGCCTTGCGTATGTTTACTTCGTGCCTATCTTTGAATGTGGGTCGATCACCCCTCTTACGAAACTGTTGTATTCAGAATAAATCTCGAACATCAATCACCTTCAAATTTCTCAAGAAGCGGATGTTTTTCCCGACTAACGGGCTTTCGCAACTAGAGAGGCGAATGTTTTTCCCAGCTATTGGGCTTTCGCAACTTGTTCTACCTCGGTTATGCCCAGTAATGTCGCTAAGCGCTTGGGAACCGATTACCTCGAGAAACGAATGATTAGCCTGGCACTCCAAGGCTTTCGTTTGCTCACCATGTTACTCACCTGATGTTTGAAGTTCGTTCTGAATGCAGCGAACTCGTCAATAATTCCTTGGGCCACTTCGAATGTCTCTTTTCTTTGGCATACGATCATTAGTGATTGGATACCAAAGAGGGGCATCTGTAGACACCCAAATTTAGCCCAAGGCCCGATCGAAACACCTTTCAAGAGAGGTGCAATTCTGAGCTTTTGATGGTATGTATGGAACCCTTAGGAATCACCCTAAACCCTTAGGAATCACCCTAGATCCCTTAGTAACCTACCGCGAACCTTTAGAAACTAATCTCGACCCTTAGAACACATTATGAACCCTAAACCTAACCTTCCTGGGCAATAGATGAGGAGTGGTGCGCCAGGAATAGCTGAGGTATTTTAATGATATCATATCATATACTATTGGAAAGAGGACTTCTTCAGCTTTCCAACGAGCTTAGAATCGCCTCAATCGGAGTTGTATATCAAACGTTATGACCATTTGAAAATCGGGAAGAATTTCAGGATTTTTGCCTGGCGCAACTAATAGTTGCGCCAAGCCATTTTCCCCCTGGATTTGCTTGGCGCAACTAATAGTTGCGCCAGGCCTTTTTCCCCTAGAAATGGTTTGGCGCAACTAATAGTTGTGCTAGGCATAAATGGGTCCCCCCACCCCTCGTGAGGCCAACTTCCAGGCTACTGTTCAACATTGTTTTACTGTACATTTGCTTGGCGCAACTAATAGTTGCGCAAGGCCTATGAACAATGATTGTTGGATTTTACCCCAAATTTCGTGTTTAGGGTTTGACTTGTTGACCACCTTGACCTTTGGGGTATATTTTGCTAGTTCTGTTGCACCCTTTTGAAGCCTATTTGCACCCCTTTAAGTGGCTTTAAGCCTCACCCCATCATCCACCATTGGAGGACCTTCTCACACATTTCAAGGCTCCAAAAACCTTAGAAATCCTTAGATGTGAGATTACGTAATTGCTAAATTCATCTAGCTCTTAAGTGGCCTCTTAACCCACCCTTTTCCTATAAATAGAGCCCCCCACCCCTTGGTTTAAGGGTTGAGAATTTTGGCCTAAGAGAGAAAGAGCTTAAAGTGACAAGATCTTTCTCCCTTTGGTGCACACTTCTCATATAAATTTCAAAATTCTAAAACCTCCTTTGAGTGATATTTTTCACCTTAGATCCCTTAGTTTAGGTATATGCTACTCATTCCCCTTCCCTCTCTACCTCTTAGTTAGCAAGCCTTAGAGGTTAGAACCCCACTTTCCACCATACAAAGCCTTCAAGAGCTCATCAAAGCAAGCGATGCAAGGCTCTCCTATGGTGCTACAAGGGCCCGAGGGCTCCGGCTCTCCCCTTTCTTCTCCTATCTCTTTTTGGCATTCCCTACTCTTTCATTTGTGTCGTTACGCTGCCGAATTTTCGGAAGGAACGGAGGGGTGCCTAACACCTTCCCAATAGTAGAGACCGCATTAAGCGAGTTGATCGGGTGCATTTTTTTATTTTTGGCCATTAGTAGAGACCGCATTAAGCGAGTTGATCGGGCGCCTAACACCTTCCCAATAGATAACCAAAGCCCCTACCCAAGAGCCTTTGGTGTGGACCGGATTCAGAGTCATATGTTTAGCACTTAGGTGCTCATAAAAATGAACTAGGTATCCCGGGACACCGAAAGCTCCGGGTGGCAACTCTATATATTTTTCGTTAGAGAGCCCATCGTCGCGACGGGGATCGTCTCGATTCCCACGGTTGCGCATCTTTGTTTTGTTACTCCCGGCATATGCACGTACTCCTAAATGGTATGTCGATCCTCATTCGACTCACCCAGGAAGCCATGCTAGAATAAAATGGATTGAGGGCAATAGGCATCCCTATCCTACACAGAAAAATGTGAAAATGTCCAAAAAATGATAAAAAAAACCCCAACAGAAAAGCCAAAAATAATAAGATAACTCACATAAAATGTTAGAGTAATTCACATAAAATAATAACTTTGAAAAACCCAAAAATCTATAAAATAATCACTTTAAAAATTCACATAAAATAATAACTTTGAAAATCCAAAAAATTCAATCACATAAAATGATAAAAAAAATCACAAAAATAAAACACATAAAATAAAAACTTGTTTGTGTTTCCCCACAGAGCTAGGCACATGCATAAAGCGGTAAAATGTCAGTATTTTGTCAGCTATGCAGCTGTGCCACATTAAAGTCCAAAATCTAAGGCTTAACTCAGATCTTTGGATCCTGCTTTAAAAGTAGGAGAAATGGTGTTGATCATGATCAAACCATCGATGTTTCGATCAGGACGACTCCCTCGCTAAATCTTCGCACTGAGCGCTCCGTTTTAGACTCATATGAACTTTAGTGTCGTTAGCTTCAGACTCTGTTGGAAAAAGTCAATCGTTGGTTGAGACCAACCTGTTGAGAATGAGATTACGTATCAATCAAACTATGTGCAATCATACATCCGAAAGAGTTCATTTCTCCTTTATTTTTTATAGGCTTAAAACCTGTATTGGCAGTGGTATCCCTGTAAAGTGTATACTATGCATCTAGGTATCCGTATGATGGTCATTTATTCCCATAAATTGTGCCCAGGCAGGTCTGGGACGGGCTTCCATCACCTTTCTTGCTTATCACCCCTAATGGGTGCATGATTATGCATAGTTAAATGATGTTTATCATCATTATTGGCAAAGACCAGGATTGGATGTCCCTTTTGGGAGATGCCCAATGTTTGATTAGACCTTACAAAGGTAGTTGAAGCTGGATACTCTAGATCATGTTGATCTGGGACACGCTTTCAAAAATGGCATGTACTCCCAAAAAGTTTTGCGGCCTCTATTCACTCCACTCGAGTAGTCATGCTAAATAAACTTCGAGATCGATGGATTCGCCCAAATATTTCGAACCCTGCCTCAGGCAGGGGCACCCGTGAACAGTCAAATGGGGCAATCAAATGCCTCATAGGATTAGACACAAACTATGGAGCCTTGTATAGTTTTGCTTAGCGCCTATCTTTAAGTGTGGGTCGGTCACCCCTCTTACTGGCGAAGTTGTTGTATTCAGAATGAATCTTAAAAATCAAATACCTTTAGATCATCTCGAGAAGTGAATGTTTAGCCTGGCCTATAGGGCTTTCATAGCTCATTCCACCTCGATTATGCCTAGTAATGTCGCTAAGTGCTTGGGGACTGATTGCCTTGAGAAACGAATGTTTAGCCTGGCATCCAGGGCTTTCGTTTTCTCATCATGTCACTCATCTGATGTTTGAAGTTTATTCCAAATACAGAAAACCAGTTAGTAATGCCTTGGGCCTCTTCGAATGTTTCTTTCCTTTGACATTCGATCATTAGCGATCAGATGCCAAAGAGGGGCATCTGTAGACACCCAAATTTGACCCAAGGCCCTATCAAAGCATATTTTGAGAGAGGCGCGTCACCGAGCTTTTGATGGCATATATGGAACCCTTAAGAATCACCCTAGATCCCTTAGGAACCCTTTCAAACCCTTAGGAATCACCCTAGATCCCTTAGGAACCTTCCCGAACCCTTGGAAACCAATCCTAACCCTTAAAACCCATTTCGAACCTGAACCTAATCTTTTTGAGCCATGGATGAGGAGTGGTGCACTGGGACTAGCTATAGCCTTTTACTATAGTCAAATCTCATACCATTGAAAAATAGAAGTCATCAGCTTTCCAACAATCCAAGAATCACCCCAATCGGAGCTGTGTACGCAAAGTTATAGCAATCCAAACTCGGAGGGCAAAGAGGTAATTTCAAGTGGCCCCCTTAGGGATTTGGCGCAACTAATAGTTGCGCCAATTATAAGTAGGCTTGGCGCAACTATTAGTTGCGTCAAGCCATCTTTCCCCAGATTAAGCATGGCGCAACTAATAGTTGCGCCAACATTAAGGTGGACCCCACCTTGGGGAGGCGACTTCCGAGCCTTTGTATATGCAGTTTTCTTGTGCATATGCACAACATAACTAATAGTTGCGAGCTCAAGCGATAACCTCTGATTTTGCCCTGAATTTCATGATTGGGGTTTGACTTGTTGACCACCTGGGTCGTTGGGGTATGTTTTGACAGCACTGTTGCACCCTTTTAAAACCTATTTACAACCCCTAAGTGCCTTAAACCCCCTACCTTATCTCCACCACTGGAGCTTCATTTCACACATTTTCATGCTCTAGAAACCCTAGGAACCTTAGATGCAAGATTACCTAATTTCTAAACCCAATTAGCATCTAAGACATCCCCCCTAACCCCTCCTTTTCCTATAAAAGGAGAGGCACCCCTCCCTTACAAGGGTTAAAAAAATTGAGAGAATTTTTGCCTAAGAGAGAGAGAGCTTAAAGTGAGAAGATCTTTCTCCCTTTAGTGCACATTTCTCACACAAAAACTAGAATTTAAAAACCTCTTTCCCACCCTTGCCTTTCATGAAAAGCCTCTAGGTTAGATGTGTGTTCTACCCTAGCACCCTCCCTCTCTCTCTTAGCTATCTCCCTTTAGAGTTAGAACCCATTCTCAAGCTTTACAAGTCATCAAGAGTTCATCAAAAGCAAGCCACGCAAGGCTCTCTTACGCTGCTACAAGGGCCCGAGGGCTCCGACTCTCTCCTTTCTTCTCCTACTCTCTTTGTAGCACTTCTCATCCTTGTATTTGTGTTGTTACGCCGCCGACTTTTCGGTAAGAGCGGAGGGGCACAAATAGGATCTTAGAGCCCTTTGGATAAGAAGAAGCTTCTTTTACTCTTATCATTTTCTTTTTGTTTTGGCCATAAGTAGAGACCGCTTCAAGGGGGTTGATCGGGTGCCTAACACCTTCCCAATCGATAACCGAAGCCCCTACTCATGAACCTTTGGTGTGGACCGAATTTAGAGTCATATTTGTGGCACTTCGGTACTTATAAAAATGATATAGGTTTCTCGGGATACCAAAAGCTCCGGGCGGCGACTCTATATTTTTTGTCAGCGAGCGCATCGCCGCAATGAGATCACCAAAAATCCCACGGTTGCACATTAGTATAAGAAGAAAAGAAGAGAGTTACGTAACTTAAATAAGGTTTTCTAAAAGTACGGTAGGTTCCAGTGTGAAGCGCAAACACCGTGCACAGTACAGAACATCACCTAACACCGTTAAAAAGAAAGTAAAACAAATTTGGGTTGTTACAAAAATGTTTAGACTTGTTGCTTGAATTTGAAATTCCCAAATGCAAATTCCTCTACCCAATAGCACCTCCTAAAAGTTACCCAAATCTATTTTGACAATACATACTTGCTGAAGTTAGGTTTTGTACTCTCTTCATAAGTTATAATTTGCTAACTGTTCTTAAATTTGCAAAGGCATTATATATGAAATGATAACATGCTTTTGACACTTGATAGTGTGTTCGCGTTTCTCCAATGCATTGTAGACTAGGCATGTTTAGCTCAGGCATTCTTATGTTACGTTTTTCAAAGAATCAAAGAGCTTCTACGTGATCAATGAGAGGCAAAAGTGCAATAGAAATTCTCAAGCTTGGATCACGGGCTCACGAGCTACCTCCATGATGTAGTTATTTTGTATAATTAATCTTTGGATCCATGTGTTAGTAAGGTTGGACAAGATTTTAATAAAAATGGGACTTTAAACTATTGTAGGATAAATTGAAAAATATTAATGCAATCCATTTTTTGTTTAATGTTATATAAATATTATATAAAATTATATTTTACATAAAAATATAAAAATTATATTTGGGGCAAAAGTTTTATCCCAGGCACGTTGGTTCATTAGCACCCACAATGGGGGGCGTCTTAGAAGCCAGCAATGATGTTGCGAGTATGATCACTGTTCTGACACTTTTGAGCTTCTACTGGACTTGAGTTTAGAGATCGAAGATGTGGATTCTCTTTCCATTGCTTTGAAATCTTTCACTAAGGCTGAAAAGATTGAAGATTACAAGTTAGTACACCAATTGTTTGACAAAATACTTCATAGAAAGGAACCAAGATGGTGATGCCATCACCCAAGCTGACTACACCTTTGGTGCTTCTTGTCGGCGATTGGATCTGCTCCAAGTACCATAATGTGAACTTCAGAAGAAGGTCCCTTTGCCATCGCGACGGATGTGACGCAGGGAGAGCGACAGGAATCTCGGTGAAAGGCAATGAAGTGCTTTCTCCTCGGGATTCTTCCAAAGGTCAAACATTCTATAATGGCAGCCAAATACGTGATATGAAAAATGGATGGTCTATAGCGGTAAAAGGTATCATCGAGCAGAGGGATCGGTGTACAGAGGTGCAAGATCAAAAATTAGTCTAGATTTTTCGTTTGCTAAGGCGGTGAGGCAGGGCCCACCATTGGATGGTCCCCCTTCCCATGGCGTCTTCCTACAAGAGGCCAATGCAAGAGTTATTGGGATTGGTGACCACGACAGCAAGGGGGTGGGCTCGGGGATGGCCTTTAATGGAGGACATATGGTTTTGGAGTTTAGCCACGACCATTATGAGTCCATCGCTGCTAACCCACCATCTTTTGGGTCATCATTCATTTCCCTACTAGAACCCTACTTCCCATTCAAATCTATCATTGGTTACATAGTCGTTGGGCCTATCACGAGTGCCCTTACATATCTACTACAGTTTTTGATGAGATCACAGCTGATAGCAATACACAAAGGGGTTCCAGGTAGACAAGATACCAGTTCGTTGTCATTGTTGGGATGTAAATGCCGGAGAAGCTAGGGTGCAGAATTGGGAGAAAATTGCTAAATTCGGCTATTAGGGCTCCCACTCCACGCTTGGACCCCCGAGGTGTTCTCAGCAATTGGGGCCCTCTGTGGTTCTTTCATACTGATTGATCGAAGCATCGAAGATCTCTGGGAAACCTGCTTCACCCAGATCTTGGTTGTCATCGATAACATCGACACCATCCCGAGATGCTGTGACGTCGTCATCAACGGCCAGTTCTCTCGGGTCTCCATAGAAGTGGAGCTGTGTGAAAGGGCTCTCCTCTCGAGGCATCCGGAGAAGGAATCTCTAGGGGTCATCAAAAATGAGGAACACACACTCGGTGGTCCTAGAGAAGAATGCGCAACGTTCATCGACTCACTCCGGGACGGGATAGACCTCTGTTGTCAGACGAGGGAAGGAGCCTCACAGAGGAATATGCTCGCGATGATAGTGGTATTCTCTGAAAAGTACCACTTTTCAGATCCTAACATGATCTTTGATGAAACTTTGAGCCAGTTAATAATGATTTGTAAGTATGTTTTGTAGATAGCAAGAAAATAATGATTTAGTGCTGCAATCTCTCAATTTTAAGCAAAGGAGAAGGAATTGTGTGTGTAACTGAGAATTGATAAGTTTACATTGAATACACCATGGTGGGCCATGCATTGGTGTCATAGAAGGCCTGTTGAGGATGAAAGATGGAGTCAAAGTCTTGGAAAGCTATTGTTGTGCATTAAATAGAATAGCATGTCAGCAGTGAAATCAACATGCATAGCAGTCCTGCAGATCTTGAGAAGTCCAATTGATGGAATCAGCAGCAGATCAAAGAGCAGCTGCACACTAGAGCAAATCAGCTTGCAGCAGTAATATATGCTTGAGTAGACTAAACAGCAACAACTGCATTTGATGAAGAACCCCTCGAATGGTACTACAGTGCTAAGCAAGTAAAAAGGAACCTGTCGAGATGTTCCTTGAACCTGTCGAGTGTTAGATAGCTGAACTCCAACCTCTCAAGTGGCTTACATGCTATTGAGCAAGCAAAAGAGAAGTTGTCGAATGGATGTTTTAACTTGTTGAGAGCTTCCTTTAACATGTTGAGTAGTTGCTGAAGCCTACTCTAAACCTCTCGAGTAGTTAGAAAAGAGCAGTCAACCTCTCGAGTTACAATCAGCGACCTCTCGAGATCTTCTCGAGAGGATTAGTATACAAGGGCTCTTAATTGAAAAACCTGCCGAGCAAATTGAGTGAACCTATAGACTACTTACCTGAAGCCTTGGTGATTCTTGAGCAGTTGTGTGATTTTGTTGAGAGATTTGCTAAAGCCAATGAAGAAGCCGAGCAGTTCAAGGCAACCTATTGAGATGAAGTGTGAACCTATCGAGAGATAAAGGCAACCTATCAAACTGAGCTAGAACCTATCAAATGGTGTTGTGAACCTCTCGAAATGTGAATTTAGAGGCTTAAACCTGTCAACTGAGAGACTTGGGGTTTCAAGGAGTTGATGCACATGACTAAAGGCATGCTGATAGCTTTGGAGGGTACTTTTGGAACTTCATAAGCACAAAGGAGAACTACCCTAACTACCTCATGTGTGCTTAACTGATTCTAAAAAATTTGTGGGAAACTAGTGGAGGAAATGTAGCCACATCAAGAGGTCTTCTAACAAAATTGATTCCCTCTTCTCTGATTGGTTAAAACAGATCTGAGACAGTCGGGGGGAAGTGTATAAATAGGAAGGATTACAATAGACCAGGGAGCTTTCTTTTGAATCAAGAGTTTGAGCAAATTTTGAATTCCTTTTTCTGCCATTTCCCCTTTCTCCTTCTCTCTTCTCTCCTTAGCCCAACTATGGTTGGCTAAAGCTCTATAATAGCTAGAGATAGCTTATCTGTAATTCCATTTATGAGGCATTGTGAGAGAGTAGATGTTGCAGAGACAACAGATCTGAGAGCAATTTGTTGTGAGGAGCCATTTATTGTGAGGATTGTTTAATTCAATGAATTGAGGTTTTTCTTGTTCATTAAATCTATAGATCTGGTGATCTTCATCTGATTTTCATAGATTTATAGACTTATGGATACCTGAGCTTGTAGCCGTGCATCCATAGCATTTGTTTTGGTTTATTGTTCTTTTTCTCTCCCTCATGACTGTACTACATCTATGAGATATTTTGTGACCATTCAAGTGGACAAAGCATAACCCTAGGACTGATCCATATCTCAGGGAGGATCTGGGTTTTTATACCTTGCATTTGTGGTTGTAGCCAAATGAAGGAATGCTACAGATCTACCTTCTACTTTGTGTTGCAAATCAGTTTTATAGTGAAAACTATTCTTTAAGCTGTTAATTCTTCACATTTGATTTTTATTTCACAAAAACTTTTACTCTCTTCTTCAAACCTTTCTTTGTTCATCTCTGGTTCAGTTTTTGAATTTGTTTACAATTAGATTTAAAATTCTGCTATTTTAGTTTAAAGTAACAACCAAACTATTTTCCTATTTTTCTTGCTTTTAAAATAGATAGGAATAGCCAGATCTGTAGTAGATCTAGAGATTTACAATAATCCAGATCACATTTCCTTGTAGACAACCGTTACTCTCCTTTAAAACTTGCTACAACAGGCTTTGGATTCTTGCAGGATTGTATTTTATCTTTGTGTGCAAACTCCAATTTTAATTTCTCTTTCTTATTTTCTGCCACTGTTTTAGCATCTTAATAAGCACATAGGTAAAACAACAAGTTTTTGGCGCTGTTGCCGGGGATCTGTAGATCTAGAAGTGGTAGATATATGTTTTTCTTATGTTAGGTTTTAGATCTATTATTTGTCTGTGTTGTGTTTGAACAATTGCTGCTATAGTTTTTTGTAGTTTTTTAATTTTTTTTGTCTGCAGATTTGGAGTTGTAGTTTGGAAAGGAGCATTTTGCTTGCATGTGGCGCAAACCTTGCTTGAGTTTGCATTCCTTACTCTTTAAATTATATTTTTCACTTCTGTCAATTTTTTTTTTAAGTCTGCACAGTAGTTTGTGTGTTTATGTTTATTGTTGTAACCTGTGTTGTAAATTGTATGCTGCAATCTGTTGGTGTGTGTGTTGTATGCTTGGGAGAACTCTTAATCCTGAGATTTTGCCTTTAAATCTTAAAGTTGAGAGAATTCTTAGATTTAGACAACCAACACACATTCTTGTTGACCAGTGTGAGACTATTGAAATGGGTGAGCAATAAGGAACATTGAAGGAATATTATGCACCAGGGGCATACTCATCCCCCTTCTGCATTCAATTCCCAACTGTTCAAGGAAACTATGAAATTAAATCTTCAACTATTCAAATATTGTCATCTTTCCATGGGCTCAGTAAAGAAGACCTATACAAGCATATTGATGAATTTCTTGCCCTTTGTACTAAATTCAATATTGTTGGTTTGGGAGAGGAAGCAACTAAATTGAGGCTCTTTCCTTTTTCATTAAAGGATAGAGCCAAAACTTGGACTTGGCTCCCAGCTAACAGTATTCAGTCTTGGAATTATCTCCAATGCTAGTTTTTGGCCAAAATTTTTCCCTACGTCTAGAACAAATTAGTTGAGAAAAAGCATAATCTCCTTTGCTCAATTCCCAACTAAAGATTTCCATCAAACCTGGGAAAGATTTAAGGAGTTGTTAAAGGAATGTCCCCATCACCAAATTCCTGAGTGGCAGTTTATCTTGAGCTTCTATCAAGGAATTGATGCCAAGAGCAGAGATATGGTGGATGCCTCATGTGGTGGTACTTACCTCTACAAGACTGCTGATGAGGCTTGGGAGCTTTTTTATGTTATTAGTGAAAATTTCATGCAGCAGGAGACTCTGTCTAGGGACATTGAGACTCCTGCTAAAATGGAAAAAGAGAACACTTTGAGGGGAAGGATGTATGAGGTCAATGTGTACAATGACCTGGAAAGAAAGGTGGATAGTCTGACTCAATAATTTGATAAGTTGATGGGAGTAATGTAGCCTAAAATGGCTACACAAGTGGAAGAGGCATGTCTGATATGCCAGTCTCTCACACACTCACTTATGGAATGTCCCTCAGCCAGTCAATGCCCTGATTTAGTTATGGAGCATGCCAATGCTACTCAGTCTTTTGGAAAGCAGCAGGCTGCTGGGTATCCATGAAGAAATCACCCCAATCTGAGGTAGATGCAAGATAATTTTCAAACCTAGCAGCAGCAGTAGGCAATGCCTTACAGACCTGCCCAGCCATACCAGCAGAATTTTTTCCCAATACCCAGTATCAACAACCAATGGTACATCCTAGTCATCAAAATTCACCAGTCCAACCACCTGCTAGAGCACCTTCATTTGAGGAGTAGGTTCTTCCTCATTATAGAACCTGGGTTCTTTGTCCCAAACTATTAATTCCCATAGCCAAAGTATTAAAAAAATATAGAACCATCTTGATCAGCTATCTAATACTTTTACTAGGAGAGAAGAGAGCAAACTGCCAAGTCAGCCAATGAACAATCCTAAAGGTCAATATATGGTGGGAGAGTCTTCTTCAACTCATGAAGAAGCTAAGGCTGTCACTACTTTGAGAAGTGTTAGGTTGGTGGATAACAAAGTTGATGTTAAGACCACTAGGAGTGCAGGCCAAGAGAAACCAGCCCATGACAATATGCAGTAGGAACAGCATATGAAAAATAAAGGGGCTAATGATGGGTCCCAACAGAAAAATAAAAATAAAAATAAAGAAAAAGATGATGAAAATGCTAAGGCTGCAGATGAGAGACCAGTCCCTCGTCTGCCATTTCCTCATGCCCTTCAAACACCTTCTCCTTTTGATAAGGAGAATGCTAAAGTACAAGAAATGATGGATACCTTTAAATAAGTAAAGATTAACTTACCTTTGCTTTATGTCATAAAGTAAGTTCCAGCCTATGCAAAATTTTTAAAAGATTTGTGCACCCATAAACAAAAGTCTAGGATTCATCTATCCAAGAAAATCTTTTCTGTTGAGAAAGTAAACAAAATTTTGTCCATTACAACCCCAGCTAAACTCCAAGACCGTGGAGTTCCCACAATCCCCTGCATTATTGGGGATCATATCATTGAGAAAGCACTGTTGGATCTGGGAGCCAATGTAAACTTACTTCCATATTATGTATATGATAAGTTAGGTTTAGGGGAGTTATAGCCCATACAAGTTGTTCTACAACTGGCTGACAGATCTGAGAGGAGACCTATAGGCATTATTGAAGATGTGCTGGTTGGATTGATAAATTTTTTTATCCAGCAGATTTCCTGGTTTTGGACATGTAGCCTAGTAAATGCACTACCTCTATCCTTGTGATTTTGAGCAGGCCATTCTTGGTCACTACTAATGCCTACATCCAGTGCAGGTCAGGGATAATGGAGGTATCTTTTGGAAACATGAAAGTAAAGCTCAATGTCTATAATGCAGCAACTCAACCTCACTTTGAGAATGAGGATTATTTCATGATTGATTTGCTTGATGAGCTTGTTGAGGAGACCATGCCCAAGTTGTTGAATTATGATAATGTTTTTGATATTTTTTAAGAGATTTGGACTGAGACAGTTGAAGGGGAGGCCCCCACACATTTGACTAAAGAGGTGAAAACCTTGAATTCCTCAGTGGGGCCAGCAAAGCACTCTCATTGGAAATCAGTTGTGCTGCCTCTTCCCTCATCTTCTAAGGCACCTTTGCTGCCTTCACTCATCAGTCCACTTGATTTGGAGTTGAAACAACTCCCAAAATCTCTCAAATATGCATTTTTAGGTCAAGGTCAAAAATTGTCTGTGATCATTTCTTCTTCCCTCACTTTGGAACAAGAGAAAAAATTGCTTTGTGTGCTCAAGATGCATAGAAAAGTAATAGGATGGTCTATTGTTGATCTAGGGGGAATTAGTCCAGCTGTGTGTATGCACAAGATTCATTTGGAAGACGGTTTCAAACCCTCTAGGGAGATGTGGAGGAAGTTAAATCCTCAAATGTAGAAAGCAATGATGAAGGAGGTGGTCAAATTATTAGATGTTGGGTTAATTTATCCAATTTCATATTTTGAATGGGTGTCACCTACTCAGGTGGTCCCTAAGATATCTGGCATCACTGTTGTGCCCAATGATCCTGGAGAATTAATGCCAACTAGGGAGGTCACTGGTTGGAGGGTCTGCATTGACTACAGAAAATTGAACTCCAAGACTAGGAAGGACCACTTTCCACTGCCCTTTATTGACCAGATTCTAGATAAGCTAGTAAGAAAAGCTTTTTATTATTTTCTTTATGGATACTCTGGTTACAACCAGATCCCTGTGTATCCACAAGATCAGAAGAAGACGACCTTTACTTGTCCATTTGGCACCTTTGCTTACGGGAGGATGCCATTTGGACTGTGCAATGCTCCTGCTACTTTTCATAAATGCATGTATGCCATATTTTTTGACATGTTGGATAAGTTTTTGGAAATTTTTATGAATGATTTTTCTGTGTATGGTGATGATTTTGATCAATGTTTACATCATCTCTCTCTTGTACTTCATAGATGTGAGGAAACCAACCTAGTATTGAGCTGGGAAAAGAGTAATTTCATCGTAACTCAAGGAATTGTTCTTGGTCATATAGTTTCTCATAAGGGGATTGAGGTGGATAAAGAAAAAATTGATTTGATTTCACATTTGCCTCTAAAAACTGTCAAACAAGTCAGGTCTTTCTTAAGGCATGCTGGTTTCTATAGGAGATTCATCA
Source organism: Chloranthus sessilifolius (assembly GCA_021018995.1). Lineage (NCBI taxonomy): Eukaryota > Viridiplantae > Streptophyta > Magnoliopsida > Chloranthales > Chloranthaceae > Chloranthus > Chloranthus sessilifolius. Next base: position 94,207,795 of record CM037593.1, read on the forward strand.
GGGACTTTAGTAAAATTTCCAAACCTCTGTGTCACCTGTTGTGTCAAGAGGTACTATTTGTGTTCACTGATGAATGCCTGACTACTTTTGAGGTATTAAAAAAATGTTCGACTTCTGCAACTGTCATATAAGCTCCAGATTACTCTCTGCCCTTTGAGCTGGTGTGTGATACTTCTGATTTTGCAATTGGTTCAGTCCTGGGGCAGAGAAAGGATAAACTATCTAGTGTAGTTTCCTATGTAAGCAAGACACTGACTAATGCTCAGCTAAACTATACCACCACTGAGAAAGAGCTATTGACAGTTGTCTTTGCTTTGGAGAAATTTAGGTATTACGTTCTAGGATCTAAAATTGTTTTGTTTATTGACCATTCAGCCTTGAAGTGCCTTTTGTCCAAGAAAAAAGCAAAATTAAGATTAATCAGATGGATCCTCCTACTGCAGGAGTTTGATCTTGAGATTAAGAACAAAACGGGTGGGGAGAATATAGTAGCAGACCATTTGTCTAGAATCTTGATTGCTGATTGTGCTGAAATGCCTGTGAATGATTCCTTTCCTGATAAGCAACTTTTTACCATCAATGTGAGTGTACCCCGGTTTGCTAACATTATGAACTATCTTGCGGTTGGTAGGATTCCCCCACATTGGTCCAAGATGGATAAAGACCTATTTTTATCTCATATTAAATATTTTCTGTGAGAGGATCCTCACTTGTACAAGAGTTGTGTAGATCAGGTAGTGAGAAGATGTGTTCCTGAAAATGAGCTCCACAACATTCTTACAATGTGTCATGAACAGGCCTGTGGAGGTCATTTTAGTGGTAAGAAAATTGCTGCAAAGGTGTTCCAATGTAGATTTTATTGGCCATCCTTATTCAAGGATGTAATGGAGTACTACAAAACCTGTGATAGATGTCAAAAGATGGGGAGCATATCCAAGAAAGATTCAATGCCATTGCACCCCATACTTGTGGTAGAATTGTTTGATATTTGAGGAATAAACTTCATAGGTCCATTTCCACCTTCCTATGGGTTTAATTTTATTCTTGTGGCTATGGACTATGTGTCCAAATGGGTAGAAGCCATTGCCACAAGAACGAATGACCACACAGTTGTCCTCAAATTTTTTAAGGACAACATTTTCTCCAGATTTGGCACTCCTAGAGCTATCATTAGTGATGAGGGGAGTCATTTCTGCAATAGACACTTTGCGAGCTTGCTTAAAATGTACTATGTTACACACAGAATTGCTACTCCATATCACCCACAAACCAATGGGCAAGTAGAGATTTCCAATAGAGAAATCAAGCATATTTTAGAGAAACTGTGAGGACTGATAGGAAGGACCGGTCCCTGAAGTTGCAGGATGCTCTTTGGGCTTATAAGACTGCCTATAAGACCCCAATAGGGATGTCTCCCTTCAGATTGGTATATGGCAAAGCATGCCATTTGCCAGTGGAGTTAGAGCATAAGGCCTACTAGGCCATCACAGCATTAAATTTTGATTTAACTGCTACTAGTATGCATAGGAAATTGTAGCTGTCAGAATTGGAGGAATTGAGATTGGATGCCTATGCCAACACAAGAATTTACAAAGAGAAGGCCAAAGCTTTCTATGACAAACATCTTCTTAGGAAGGAGTTTGTTGAAGGTAATAAGGTATGGCTTTTTAATTCAAAACTGAAGTTTTTTCCTGGGAAGTTAAAATCCAGATGGGATGGACCTTACACTGTGCTGCATGTTTCCCCATTTGGAGCTCTTGAGATCATGGACCCCAAGGATGGAAGGATCATGAAAGTGAATGGTTAAAGGATAAAAATTTGTGTTGAAAATATAGTGGAGCCTATTGAGACCATTAACCTTCAAGAACCTCCCAATTTTGAATGAGTTTCAACACTGTAAATTATGTAACATAACTATCATTTAGTATGTTTTTGCTGCTTTTAACTCTGTCTTTTACTTTGCATAAAGTCTGTAATTTTTGTTCAGTTTTTCATTTTGTACAATGTCTGAGATGTGGTGAGTTCTGTGATGATTGTATGACTGAGAAATGAGTTGGTGCTGAGGTCAATTTGTGAGTTTTGTTGAATATGGACAGTATACATGTGAGGGATATGTATTGAAGAAGAACTAAGACCTATTGAGAGGTTGGAAGTCTTATTCGATAGGTTCTGAAGATGTTTCATGTGATTTCGACAGGTATTGAGACCTGTCGAGAGGTTGGAAATCCTATTCAATAGGTTCTGAGTGTATTTTATAAGGATTCGATAGGTTCTGATACCTGTCGAGAGGTTTAAGGAACCTCTCGAATCCTGTTTTTTGAAGAGATTATACCTGTCGAGAGGTTCGAGGAACCTCTCGAACCCTTCATTATGGAGTTATTTGACCTATTGAGGGGTTCCATTTGTGTGATAGGTTGATGTTTGGAATATTCAACTTGTCGAAGTTGTATTTTTGGTTTTAAAACCCTTCGACAAGTTTATTTTAGGTATTACCTGCATCTGCTCGAAACCCTATTTTCCTTCTTCATGAAATCTCCTCTGCTTCTTTCCTCTCTAGCCCACAGGTTACAGTTTCAATTGCTCTATGCTTTTGCTAGTTGGATCGCCCTTGAGAAGTCATCCTTTTGCATCTAGTAGTTCCTGATTTCGTTCTTTACGCTGCATTTGCAGAGAAACTTTGGGTTTTGGGGTAAGTTCTTCACTCTCTCAGCTTTTGTGAATTTTCAGTGTGTGGTTCTATATTTTTGAGAAGTTTCTTTGCGTGGGAAATTTAATTGAAGTAAAGTGGAGTTGTGTTGAGATTTTTGAGAGGCTCTGTGTGAATTTTGTTAGGGTTCTGTGTTTTTAATGGTTGACCCCGATCAATTTGAGGGCACCTTGTCTGAATTACTCCAATCTCCTCCCAAATCTACTAGAAAATCCAGTAGAATAGCTTCCTCACAGTCTCACTAAAAGGAAGTTGAGTATGGACAAACCCAATAAATTGCAGAAATCTAAGAAAGCCAAGATTAGTGAGAAAATTATTGAGGAGTTACCTATTTTACCTGTGCCTCTCACAACTCCTAATGAATTTGTGGAATCATTGGGTCTGATACCTGAGATAGTTTTTTATTTATCCTATTTCACTAAGGTTGAGGAGTGTAGTGACACCTTAGCCTATTTGGAAAAGGCTTCCCTAAAACCTCTGTTGACCCCATTAAGAGAAAAGGTATATCCCAGATTAGTGACATTGTGGTATCAGAACATTAGGTTGAAAAAGAAGTAAGTGGCAACTGACCTTGTACTTGTGGTTCTGATTGATGATTCGAAGATTGTAGTGGATTATAAGGATATTGGTTTGGTGTTGGGGGTTCCATTTCAATTTGACCCATCTAGCAGTTTAGGAGCTCCTAACAATGTGTCATTTAGGTCATGACCAAATACTTGACTCAAGGAATAGTTGGATCTGGAGAGTCTTTGATGAGGAGAGATTTAGACCCCAGTTTGTTCTTCATTGATACCATTCCAAGGAAAACTATTTTTGTAACTGGGCATCAACAAGAAGAAGGCACCCCATTGTGGATGCCCTCTATTTTTACTCCAAGGGTCAAGTTTTCAATGCCCCTTAGATGATATTTAAAGGAATGGTGGACATTTATGACAAAATCAAGAAGGCACAGCTTGTGCCAGGTCTACCATACAGTAGAATCATCATTGTTTTATTGAAGCAAGAGAAATATGTGTTCAAAGAAGGAGAGCCAACTGTGGACTTGCCTCCTAAAGAATTTGGGAAGAAAGCATGGTCAATTAGTATGACCTTGACAAGGAAGAGGAAGAAGCAGGTTGAGAGTCCTTCGAAAGAAGCTACTGTGGTCACCTTAGCAGTTGCTGCCATTTCCCCCCTGGTCACTAGCTCAGCACCTGTGCCCATAGCCTCTACAGCTACATCTATCAGTTTAGTACCAGCCATTACCACTTCATTCATTTCCCTATCTACCATACCTACTCCCATGCCTCCCAGTACCACAGTCACACCTTCTACACTCACCTCAACCACACTTGTGTCAGCTCCTACCATTTACCCATTAACTTTGCCCACACCTACCATAAAGACCACATACCAGAGAAAATCCAAACAACCTAAGCCAACAACCAGTGCATCTAGCCCATCCATTCCAAGTTTGGAACCTACAATCCCTGACCCACCTTCACGATTAACGGATATACCTCTGATACTGACCCAGTCACCTCTATTTCCCTTATCCATACCCAGGATTTGGAGCATTTCACTTTTGAGGGATATTCATCCTTGATTGATTCCATTGTGGAAGACATTGGGCATGAACACACACCCCTACCAGACTCTCCACAACCTACCTTATTCCAACATGCTTCTACATCACCATTTCAGCCCATTTCATCTACTCCCCCTGTTACCCAGGCCTTATCAGACTCAATTGCTCAAATCATTTCCCTTCTCACTTTTATCCAATCTCAGCATCATACTAACACTGAAAACCAGTCTGTTATGGCAACTTGCCTCCATATCATCTAGTTCACTTTACTCCCATCTACCTCAACCACCCAACCTCATACCCTTACACCCATTCTTGTATCATCACCACATCATTCTCCTCAGACCTCCCCTTTAGTGGCTGCTACCATTGCTGCTACTCAGATAGACTTTGAGTCTGCTGAGCGAGTTCCTATTTCCCTTGCCTATACCTCTTCCTCTACCCAAACTGATTTTGAGGAAGCAGACTTACCCATCACACTCTTGTCTTTTAGCTCCACATCCTCTCAGACTGATCCTGAGGTAGAGGAACTGCTCCCTATTCCACCTACCTCCACAGCCACTTCAATCCAAACAGATGTTGAGGCAGAAGACTTATTCTTTTTACCCACATTTCCTTCCCCTATCTACCCCGGTTTGGATGATGAGTAGGCCACCCACTTCACCTACCTTTAGCTTAACCATCACCTCACCTTTCACCCAACCTAAGCCAATGGTAGAGGAGCTGCCATTGGACCTTACCCTTTTCCCACATCCATCTCCACCCAAAGCTTTAGCATTAGGTACCCCCTCTTCCCCAATGGATGACCCCTAACAACTGGGCCATTGTTCCATATGGTGCCATACCCATTCCCCCATTTCTCAGCCTTAGCAACACATGTGAAGATAACCCTTATGTTGGGATGGAGGTCAGGACATTGATTGCCTCAGTCACTGATATGATGGAGAAGGCACATGAAGCTCAGATTGCTCCCATTTTAAAAGGCCATAGAAAAGAAGAGTGGAAGTTGTGGCAGATGGTCCTAAATTCCCTGAATCTTTACAAGGTCTATAAGGAAAAGTCTCTCATGCAAAGACTCTCTCTCTCTCTCTATTCAGCCCTAGCCCCCTCAGAGTCAAAAGGAGTGTCCATCAAGGAGCCCTCTCAACAGATGAGCAGCACTAAGAAAAGAAAATCAGCTACAAGATCAAAGGCTAGTGCTGAAAGTGCAGACCCTGTGAAGAAGGATAAAGAAAAAAAATATGCATGGGAATGGACACCTGATTACCTTAAGCTCAGACTCAGAGTCTGAATAGGCTATAGTTTAGGATGTGTGTCTGTAATTAATTTTGTTTTAGGTAGATTTTATAGCTTTCTTGCTGTACTTTTGTTAAATCTGTAAATTTTCTTATTGTTTCTTAATTTGTATACATTTCTCATTAATGCAATTTTCTTTTGGTGTGCAAATTTACCAATCTCTGTCTTCTCTTTTAATTTGTTATTTTTGTCATGTCTTTATTACCCTACTATTCTTACATGTTATTTCTCTTAAATAGTAAGGACACTATTCCTAATAGGTTTGGGGGTGTGGCAAGGTAAACTTATGAGAAAATTAAGTTGAGTGCAATAGTGTTAGTAGGATTGAAACAAATGTAGCTAAATTTGAAATAAGTAATTTTGAAAAAGGGAGATTTAAATTGTATAGTAGAATGTTTAATGCTAGGATCTTTTAAAAATTCAACACTTCCATGAAGAAAGTCATCAAGAAATTTTTGTTAGAATCAGTATATAGTAAACCAGTAAGGAGAGAAAATGGTTAGAACATGCCTTATGAATTTAATGGAAGACCATACCCAATGAGAGTTGAGCCTGTAAAAAAATATTTCTTTGAATAGCGTTTTGGCAATTTTTTCTGCTCTACTGATTGATTGAACCTACTCTTTTTCACTAGAAGTTGTGCACTCCAAGAAATGATGTAAGGCCATCCTTTGAACAGTTTGAGCTTAAAATTTCCTACCTTTGAATTGCCCTTGATATATACTGTTTAAGCTTTAAAATCCCTTATTTCTTTTACATGCACCAAAATGAATGAACCTGAACCTCATTGACCTGATTTAACCTTACTTTGAGATTTCAGAAGGTGCAGGAGAAGGTATTGAAGATAGGTGAGCTGCGTTTTAGAAGTTGGTGAAAGAAAAAGAAAAGTAAAGCTGTAAACAACCGTGTATCAGATGGAGATGTGTGGCAACCATTATAAAAAAAAAAAAATATATGAGAAAAATACAAAGGAAAGCAAACAAAAAAGACAAAAACAAAAAGACAAAAAAAAATAGAGAAAGAGAAGTCAAAGAAGCATTTCATTGGAAATTTTGAACAAAAAAAGAGAAGAAGCTGGCCACTTTAGCTATGAAAATTCAAAAAGAAGATAGATTTGTGTTGAAATGAAGAAGGTGATGTCATGACCACCTCCTCTCCTTATTGATTTCTCAATTTTTGAATCCCTTTTTACCCTTGTTATTCTTTATAAACCGCACCCATAAGCCACATTACAATTCAATAAAAAGACCTTATTGATATGAAGTTTATTGAGCTGTCATGTGGAGTTGAGGAGCTATTTAATCTATGGTGAAAAGAGATAGAAGATTTCAGGTTTTAGTAGCCATACCTATGCTCATGCTTGCAGTCCTATTTGAGGGTTGTAACTGCTCTTGAGCTGAAGTGAAATTGAATCCCTTCAAATTCATTTGTGAGAGCAGGCCTTTGAGAGAATTGGGTCTGAAATTAGATTTATTGGAGCACTGTTTGAACTTGATTTTTAAATTAATGGTGAATTCTATACTGATTTACACATACTATAATCTTGATGATTATAGATTGGTTGTGATGAGTTGGCATAAGGATTTAGGTATTAAACTATTTACATTTGATGTTTTAAAATTTCTAAATTTGAGAAAGCAAGGTGTGGAATGAAGGTGATTTTGTTGAAATCTAACTCATCACTATTTGCATTTGATTTAATTATTTTCATATGAAAGTTTGTGGGTAACTTCACTGAAAACCCTCAAGAGACTTCAATCCTCCACTAGGGATCACCTAGGGGTTTAAAAGGCTTGATGCATATGCTAAATGTATCTGTGTTGCCTACAAAAGTGGCATTTTCTGTTTTGAATAATTGTTTTTATGTTTTTTTTCCTTTGCTCAAGGACTAGTAAAGCTTAGGTTTGGGGGTGTGTTATTCTCTGAAAAATGCCACTTTTCATATCCTAACCTGATCTTTGATGGACCTTTGAGCTAGTTAATAATGATTTGTAAGTATGTTTTATAGATAACAGGAAAATAATGATTTTGTGTTGTAATCTCTCAATTTCAAGCCAAGGAGAAGGAATTGTGTGTGAAACTGAGGAGCTAATAAGTTTACATTGAATATACCATGATGGACCATGCATTGGTGTCCTAGAAGGCCTGTTGAGGATGAAAGATAGAGTCAAAGTCTTGGAAAGCTATTGTTGTGCATTAAATAGAATAGCATGTCAGCAGTGAAGTCAACATGCATAATAGCCTTGCAAATCTTTAGAAGTCTAATTGATGGAATCAGCAGTAGATCAAAGAGCAGCTGCACACTAGAGAAAATCAGGTTGCAATAGTAATATATGCTTGAGTAGACTAAACAGCAGCAACTACATTTGATGAAGAACCCCTCGAATGGAACTACAGTGCTAAGCAAGTAAAAAGGAACCTATCAAGAGGTTCCTTGAACCCGTCAAGTGCTAGATAGCTGAACTCCAACCTCTCGAGTGGTTTACATGTTGTTGAGCAAGCAAAAGAGAAGCTGTCAAATTGATGTTTTGACTTGTCAAGAGGTTCCTTTAACCTATCGAGTAGTTGTTGAAGCCTACTTTGAACTTCTCGAGCAGTTAGAAAAGAGCAGCCAACCTCTCGAGTTATAATCAGCAACCTCTCAAGATCTTCTCGAGAGGATCAGTATATAAGGGCTCTTAATTGCAGAACTTGTCGAGCAGATTGAGTGAACTTATCGACTACTTACCTGAAGCCTTGGTGATTCTCGAGCAATTGTGTGATCCTGTCGAGAGGTTTGCTGAAGCCGATGAAGAAGCCGAGCAGTTCAAGGAAACCTATCGAGATGAAGTGTGAACCTGTCGAGAGATAAAGGCAACCTATCAAACTGAGCTGGAACCTATCGAATGGTGTTCTGAACCTCTCAAAGTGTAAATTTAGAGGCTTAAACCTATTGACTGAGAGACTTGGGTTTCAAGGAGTTGATGCACATGACTAGAGACATGCTGACAGCTTTGGAGGGTACTTTTGAAACTTCATGAGCACAAAGGAGAACTACCCTAACTACCTCACGTGTGCTTAACTGATTCTAACAAATTTATGGGAAACTAGTGGAGGAAATGCAGCCACATCAGGAGGTCTTCTATCAGAATTGATTCCCTCTTGTCTTATTGGTTAAAACAGATCTGAGACAGTTGGGGGGAAGTGTGTGAGGGATTACAATAGAGTAGGGAGCTTTCTTTGAATCCAGAGTTTGAGCAAATTTTGAATTCCATTTTCCGCCATTTCCCCTTTCTCCTTCTCTCTTCTCTTCTTATCCCAACTATGCTTGGCTAAAGCTCTGTAATAGCTAGAGATAGCTGATCTGTAATTCTATTTGTGAGGCACTGTGAGAGAGTAGATGTTGTAGAGATAACAGATCTGAAAGCATTTTGTTGTGAGGATTGTTTGATTCAATGAATTGCTATTTTTCTTGTTCATTAAATCTATAGATCTGGTGAAGTACATCTGATTTTCATAGATTTATAGACCTTTGGATGCCTGAGCTTGTAGCCTTGCATCCATAGCATTTGTTGTGATTTTATTGTTCTTTTTTTCTCCCTCAAGACTGGATTACGTCTATGGGATATTTTGTGACCATTCAAGTGAACAAAGTATAACCCTAGGACTGATCCATATCTCAAGGAGGATTTGGATTTTTATACCTTGCATTTGTACTTGTAGCCAAATGAAGGAATGTTGCAAATCTATCTTCTACTTTGAGTTACAAATTAGTTTTACAGTGAAAACCATTCTCTAAGCTGTTAATTCTCCACATTTGATTTTTATTTTACCAAAACTTTTACTCTCTTCTTCAAACCTTTCTTTGTTCATCTCTGGTTCAGTTTTTGAATTTGTTTACAATCATATTTAAAATTTTGTTGTTTTAGCTTAAAGTAACAACCAAACTCTTTTCCTATTTTTCTTGCTTTTAAAATTGATAGGAACAACTAGATCTGTAGTAGATTTGGAGATTTACAACAATCTAGATCCAATTTCCCTATGGACAACCTTTACTCTCCTTTAAAACTTGCTACAACAGGCCTTGGATTCTTGCAGGACTGTGTTTTATCTCTGTGTGCAAACTTCATTTTTAATTTCTCTTCCTTATTTTCTGCCACTGTTTTTGCATCTTAATAAGCACATAGGTCAAACAACAATAGATAGCGCAACATCGAGGGTCGGCTGTGTCGAGAGGCATCGTCTCGACGGCGAGGACCCATGGCGCAGTTGGTAGCATATGGGAGGAAGGGGAGGTGGAATCTCAGTTGGTCCCTTCGAAGGACAGAACTCTCTCGCCGGAGATCAGAGATTCTTCGATGGCGGCGACACTGGTGGAGACTCCTAGCCCTCAAATAGATCTCTCACCATCGATGGATCTTACGGTGATGATGACTCAATCATAGGGATGGAGCGACTACTTGAATTTCAAATCACCAAGAGAGGATGACTTGGACCCCAAGTGTGTGTGGGTTTTCAAAGAGGACCCAATGTTAAGGGCGTGGACACGTGGAGGGGATGGACAGGTGGCAGTTTTCTTGGGCTAACAACGTCAAATCCCCAGGGTCTCTTTGTGTCCAAGATGGCAACGAGAACTAACTTAGTCTCTTTATTGGTTAAAGAGGGCTCGACATGTGGCACTGTGTCAAGGAAAGGGGGTGTCTTCACAGGCTGGGTGGGTTCATCGCCCACAGATGGAAGGTGGTTTTGTGGTTTTTGAGGGGCTGCAAAATTGGAAAATGTGGAGTGGATTGTCGAGCAAGGGACATGTGGCAGGGAAGGCAATTTTAAAGGGTGGCGTTGGGTGGACCTTAACAACGGGCTGGTGCGACTACACCATCTACTAGCCTTTCAGGGACAACGGGTGCATCAATGGATTGCACCAAAAGGGGGGCCTTGTCAAGTCTGGGCTGTGAGGAAGAGAGAAGCCAGGTTTCTTCAATTGACCCTTTGAGGCCTATTTTTAATGATGGATCTTGGGAAAATTTACCGTGCTCTGAGAATAGAGGGACATTGTCTTCTTCTTCGGTGGACCTTGAGACATCTTCTGATTCTGGGGCCCCTCTTCCCACTTACTCATCGACATCGGATTCTTCCTCGTCCACGGTGGGACCGGAGGAGGTGGTCCCAATCAGAACGATCAGATATGATGAACTAGGGGAATGGATTTAGTGCACTTTCAACTCGCGTAGCTCCAGTGTCGATTCGGGGGAGAATTACATCAAAGGTGGACTCCCGGACGCGAAAGCCGTTGATAGACTTCTCCGCTTCAGCCGTGAACTAAACATGTCTTTCCAAGGATCTAATGAGGCGCCCTTAAATGTATTTAGGTCCATTTGCATAAATCAGAATGAGGCATCCGGGAAGCGAAAGAAATGCTCCAAATCAAGGGAATTAGCAAGGTTGCAATGGGGGATGTCAGATGGGAAAGGCTCTGCGAGAGCTTAAGTGCGGGGACAGTCTGAGGGGGTGAGACTACAGTCAGTGTCACAATGAAGTTTTCATGGAATGTGAGGAGTATTTGCAACCCTAAAAAAAGAGTGGGTGTCAAGAAAATCATCACAATGCACAACCCACTGGTCGTCTCTCTCCAAGGGACCAAGTGGGGTAGCTGTGATCAGGGGAAGGTTGCATCCGTGCTAGGAGGCAATTGGTGGAACTGTATTGGGGTCAATTTGGTAGGTGCTTCCTGGGGCATTAAAGTGGTGTGGAATTCTCTCTTGTTCGAAAAAATGAACCAAGAGGTGGGTATTCATTTGGCGTCGGTGGTGCTTCGGAATAAGGATAATGGGAAAAAGTGTTCCTTCTTAGGGATATATGAGCCGACGATGGCAGTAGGGAGGACTTCTGGTTCGAATTAGCGGTCGTGGCGGCATAATGGGAATTTCTAATATGTTTTGGTGGTGACTTTAATGCCATCAGGTGGCCTCAAGAAAAGGAGGGGCCCCGGATTGAACTGTTATGAGGGATTTTAATACTCTCATTCAGGAATGGGAATTAATTGATATTCTAATGATGGGCGCTCAATACACATGGTCCAGCCTATTGTGTCGCCTGGACCGTTTCCTTTGCTCGTCGGAGTGGATAGGTATGTTCCCAGCAGCCATCCTTCATGGGTTCGCTCGGGCGGTCTTCGATCACCATCCTATGCTGCTTTAGTGTGATTCTAGAGGAAAGGTTTTGGTACGCGCTTTTTTGGGTCCCTTTCAGGTCCCAAAATAAGTGGCCCAATTCGGTCCGAGTGGATTCTATTTGCAAGGGTTGGCGAAAGGTGATAGAATAATAACAAAAGGAAATAATTTAAATGCAGAAAAGTAAGGGAAGATGAATTATAAATAGAGTATACCGGGATTGATGCGATCGCTAGTTACAAATATTTATCAACATTGTAGAACGTCACTGATCACGCGCGCAGATGAGTCGGACTCCTTTACTGAACATCAGCCTGCCAACTTCAGCACCTGTGGGTTGCCTAAAATCTAACCAATTTAGTTTCCTATTCCTACTGAGACCTATCAAAAAAGGGGGTGGTGGCTTACTATGCTAGGGAGGATCGATCCCGTTCTCGGGTACCCTCAGCAAGCTCCCTTGGGCAAATCGGCGAGGCTAAGGCTATTTTGGAAATATTGGAAAAGGTTAGGGACCTAATTGGCTTAAGGGGGAGAATTTTGGTAGGGGTTTCCTAGGGGTTGGATCTAAAGCTATGTTATTATTCCTTCAGTACTCCTTCAACAGCCAAAGCTAATGGGCCATTACCACTAGCTTGACTACCCTGAGATTCCTAGAGAAGAGTCTGCAATTCTATGTACGTAGAGTGTAGCTCAACTCCTTTCTTTGCAAACCTCATAGAGAACCCCAAATTTTCAAAAGGAACAAGGTTGAGAATGAGAATTGTGTTGAAGAAATTGGTGAGTTTGGTTATGGGGTAGGGGCCTCTTTATAGATATACGAATAATTTTGCGTATAGGGGCATGTGAACAATTCAGGAATTATGCATACTGAGCAATGCACATAATTGAATTGCGCGCATACCACCCCATGCGTAATTTCCTATAAGTCAGTCATTGATTGGGGAATGACTGGCTGACTTGCTCAGTTGGGTGTCCTAATTCCAACATACATGGAACTAATTACGTGCATGGAGCCATGCACATAATCCAATTATGTACATGGACCCATGCGCATAATTGGGGAGTACGCACGGTGCACGGATGCATAGCCCTAGGCCAAGTTGGACTGATTGCCCACAGTTATCCTTGCAAGCAATTGAATTATGCGCATGCTGTCATGCGCATAATTCGGGATCTCCCAAGTCTAGCCGGGTCCGAGTCTGTGGGTTGACATTTCAGCCCAGAACTCCACTATTCACTATTTATATAGTGTATAGTGCCTAAATCATGGGGTTTTTAGGGTTTCAAGACTTTTGGAAAGGATTGGTCCCTTTCCAAGTGTCATGGGCAAGGTCATAAGTTGGCCAAATAGGTTTGTATACTCTAAGAGGGTAAAAATATACAGATGCCCCTCTTCGGCGCATTCTAGTGGAGCAAGAGTGCGTCGAAGAAGTAGACACCCCCTTCAAGGTGCCTTCTCATTTCCTTGAGAGATCACAAGTGTGAACTGGGGGGCTGACATAAAATGCTTGGCTTTCTTACCTATTAGCGTAAGCTAAATAATAAGGGTATTTTGGTGCCCTTGGTAACAATCGAGAGGTGTATCCACAGCCGTGGGTGCATATTGTATCCAGTCGCACGTCGCGACCTGCTGCATATCACTGTCAAATGGGGGGATATTGACACAAACGAAGTATTGGTGGGGTCATACGAATGTCAAGATATAAGGTCAAGTGACCAGATAATAATGATGTAATATAGATAGCAAAGCCTTTCGTAGATCATGTCAGACCAGGTGTGTTATTGCTCACACCAACGACGCATCAAGGGTCCCTTTCCAGTGGACATTTGTCATTTCTAAAAGTTGAGTATACTCGGTATTTGGTTTCTCAGGGGAAAGAACGGATTGGGGTGATGAGATGTAGAAAGTTTGATAGATGGGAGTTTTGAAATTTTGGGTTTTAACTTAAGATCAATTTGGTGAAAACTTCATAAAACGTGGCTCTCAAGACGTCGCTGAGCAAATCCATCGGTACAGGATTTGGGGATCCAACCATTGTTAGGTTGTCAAGACAACGCTCAATATGTCGAATATGCCTTCTAACCTTCTCGTGTATACTAATGATTGTCTCTTATGGGGGGACTATAATAGGTGGCGATTCGGAAGAGTCGAATTTTGAAAATGTTTGATACTTAATATAATTATATATTTTTATTGGAAATATCATGTGAAGGAGTACTTACCTGAATGAGTGCAGAGACTTGCGTGTGGTGGTGAATATTTTGCTTGGGATAGAATGATGAATATTCTTCTGTGAGGGGGCTGATATCGACTCTTGTCTTCCTTATCTTGCAACGTAAAGGTGGTTGTTTCATCTGGAGACTGATTGTGGGGATCAAGGGGCTTTTATTGCTGGCGTAGGTGCATGTAGCGACCGTACGAGGGACTATACCGTAGTCGAGACGCAAGTGCTGCAACCAGAGTGATAATAAGATAAATTTAAGATAAAAGGTGTTGAAAGGTGTTAAGTGATATCAACAATGAGTGCATCGAAATGCAGCTCAAAAAAAGTTTGTTCATTAGGGAATATTCGATTGTTCTTTTGAGAAAAGATTCTTACGTTATTGTTTAGGAGTGATTCTGCAGTCTCATTTTCAATAAGATGAGTTGTATAGATGTGACAAAGAGGGTGAGAGAGGATGATGAGAAGGGATAGGAAAGAGATTCTGAGGAGGAATTTGATTATTTGTTTTATAGAGATTTGAGGATGAAAGAGGTTGAGAAAGTTTTTTTGTTTTTTGGTGGTCACGCGATGGGACTTTGGAAAATATTTTATTATTATTTATATATATATATATATATATATATATATTTTGGTTCCACGGTGGGATTTAAGGTAATTTTTTTATTTACACAGTGGGACAAAGGGAAGATGGAGTAAAAAAAAATACTTTTTGTTTTTTTCACGATGGGACTTTTAGAGAGGAGTATTTTTTATCTTTCGCATTGGGACTTTGAAAAATAAGTGTATATATATATATATATATATATATATATATATATATATATATATATATATATATTGGGGGTCGCAAAGTAGGCATAGTGACAATTTTCGTTTTCGACAAAGTTTTGGTAGGGGGTCATTTCGGTTCATTTCGGATAAATTTCGAGAAAATTTTGATAAGTTTCAAGAAAATTTCGGAGAGTACAAAAAATATTAAATATAAATTATATTTAAACTTCATAAAAATTGTATTTATTATTTTAAAAATGACAAAAATTAAAAAATATTCATTAATTTCAGTGAAATTTCGTTAATTTTTCCAAAATTAATGAAATTTCAGTGATATCGAAGAAATCATTGAAATTTCGTCAAAAATTTTGCCCTACCACTATTTCGGTAAATTTCAAAGAAATTTTAGAGAATTTCAGAGAAATTTGTCACTATGACAGTGTGACTAAGAAAAATATTTTTTTATTATTACTATATTTTTTGTTCTACGGTGGGACATTGGGGTAGAAAACAGGAAATAAAATAAATTTTAAAAAAATGCCCCAGTTTCAAGTGTTGGTCTCATGACCCGATTATCATTGTCAAGGTGTTAGTGCTAAAAAAAAAGCCCGAGTGTCAAGTAACGGTAGGACTTTTTTTGGCTTTGCGGATATCCTCGAGTGCGTTTGCAATGATCTCATGTTGGGAAGTAGTTCGATTATTTCGGCCACATGTTGGGTTTGATTTTTGTAAGCACTGAATGATCGTTATGCATCATAACGTTTAGCAAGATTGAGGTGAATAGTAGATAATAAGTGGTTGCATCACTTGTTATTCAAAAGTTTTTTATTTTATCCTTAAAAGGATTTTGAAAATTATTTGACTCATTGTCCAAAAATAAAAATTAAGGTGAAGAGGACGAAAGGTTAATTGATCTGGGGATAGCTTCTTATTCAACCAATTTCTAAAATAGTAATCAACTACTTTCTCCTCAAGTGTATAATGCGATGTCATAATTAAGCTCTCCGTCATGATCTAACACCATCAAATTATCAAATTTTATGCTTAGCAGGAGCTTTGTCCTCCTCCCACCACTGTACGACAACATCTAGTAGAGTGAAAATGTCATAGATGCCCTCATAATTTTTACTTATGCTTCCCTGGGTCCATTGACTTGTTCATTCATCGCAAGCTCTTGCTCAATTGTGCTTATTTTCTCTCCTTTTTTTTCTCTTTTTTGTTTTGAAGCATGTATGTATATTTTTTTGAAACAAACTGCTAACGCAAGAATTATGTGGTTTGATAGAACCTTTTATTTTCATTTTTTATACTCTAACATCGACTCCAATGGCGGAAGAGGTGTACGAGAATCCAGAGTTTTCTATATTTCAAAAAAGAGTTTTATGATCCACTAGCCCTTTCGATTAACATGCCTGAATAGGAAGGTGATCAATGAGTCTTGGACCGCTCTGACGGGAATTACGTACATCTATGAAAAGTGAATTTTGAATTCGAACTCTGAATTTTGGCATCTCGACCACTTGATTGCAAATTTGATATTGTTTGCAAATTTGTTCTAAACTCTGAACTCTGAATCTCGAACTCTGAACTTTGGCACCTTGACCACTTTGATTGCAAATTCGATATTGTTTTGCAAATTTGTTCTTGAATTCGAACTTTGAATCCCTTGAACTCTGAACTTTGAACTCTTAACTCTTAACTGTGGACAAATCTTTGGATAATTTTGATCAGTAATTAATGCCTTCAACAATCACTTTTGTTTACGATGAAAATCAATAATTAACGCCTTCGAAATCAGTTTTTGTTTGAATATGAAAATGTCTTCAGTTTTAAATTTGTTAGGCTACTGTTCAGTATAGAAAAGAAATTTTTAATTCTGCCATTTATGATATGATATCTGCTTTGATTTCCGTACTGTGTGGATGTACCAAGTAAATTCTGTAATTGGATTCGGATTTGTGATCTGGTGGTCCGGATTTTCCCATTTGATTTCAAATTGAAGAAAAAAAAATCTCGAGAAATTGTGTTGGGAAAATCCGGGCTATCATAGTTGGTGTTAGAGCTTACGCTTTAAGTCTCATAGGCACTCAGAGCCATAGCTTTAGGTTCAGAGATATGGTAGTAGATTCTATCAGGACATAAGAGACCCAACTGTGACTCTGTCACAGTTGGTATCAGAGCTATGGCATTAGAATATGTCGGAGCATAGGAGAGTCAGCCTATGTTAGGTTATGGTTGTAGGTCATCATGATCTCTTCTGATTGAGACCTGTGTTCGATCGTGATAGAGTTATGGTTTTAGATTTTATCATAACATAGGAGACATGATGGTCACGATCACTATTAATTAAAATCTTTGTATCATTGTGATAGATTGATCTGGCCACACGCGGTAGGCCAAGACGCAACAGAGGTGCCCCAAGTGGCAGGGGAACATCTTGTAGGAAGAGAGTCGCCACAGGTGCGAATGATCCATTGGGAGGAGAAGGAGAGGGTGGAAGAGTCACCCAAGTGTTGGAGACTCTATCCCACACAATGGCGCAATAGACGGAAGTTATGGTCTACGCAATGACACAACAGACAACATTAATGGCACAACAGACCAAGCTGTTAGTGATTAGGCAACAACCATTAAGATTTTCAGAATTCAGAAGGATGTGTCCTCCTAGCTTCTTAGGTCAAGTCAATCCACTTGAGGCCGAGAAGTGGTTGAACAAAATAGAGAAGATCTTTAGTGTGCTACTTGTGACGGCGTGGCCATCTAGAGCTGCAGGGCTAATAGTGTTGCAGCATTGGTGGTTACAAGCTAGGGCATCGTAGGCACGTCACCAAGCCATGAGGGGTTAGCCACAGATACTCCAAGTGCTTTGGTCATGGGTCATGAGGGCATGCTGCATGGTGGCAGATTAGGTCGTGACATGATTGCGACACGGGCATGACATAGCCATGTGGGGGAGAGATGCGGGGCATTGCGGCATATTAAAAAAATATGTCAAACCAATATGTTTGAGGTCCTCCCATTATTTGGTCTAAGTTGGTGTTTAACTCTTATATATGGGGAAGTGATCTTACCAGCCACGTGACGTGTCATTGGCCTAAGTGATCCCCTACGGAACGCGTAAGATAGTCTTGTGGGCTTGAGTTCGTGCATCCAGGCCTCGCAAAGGTGTTGGGTCCCTCTAGTCACATCATGTGCTAGGGCTATCGTGTTGGTGGTTGACAACCACCTCCACGGTGCGGGCCCAACCCAACGCGAGGCTGCCCCTTTACTAGTCGTTGCGTATCGCTATAGTATTTGCATTCGGGAATCCGCATAGTTTCTAACCTAATGCGTTACCGTGCAGGTTTGAAATGTGAGTAGGCTAATCTAGACTAGAAAAGCTAGTTGCCGCACGAAAGATTAAGTCACAAAGAGTAACTCTGTGACATTTGGTATCAGAGCCTAAAGATGGCTGAGGGGACCAGTAGTGATACGCGCAGGTGCACAAGGGAACGTTTAGATAACCTTGAAGTTCAGGCAGAACAGTTTGAGACAGTATTTTCACTTGTAGTAGGCCATGAAGAATGGTTAAACAGGCAAGAAAAAAAATCACGTCATGTTGGCTGAAAATGTGGAAGTCCTAATTGAGGATACGAGGGGCACCGTCGAAGCCCTTCGATTACAGATAGATGATCTGACAACTAAGGTGAGCGTCCTTATGAGGGCGATTGGCAGTGGAGCTGCTCAGCAGCTAGATGTTCTCCAACGGAAGGTGAAAATACCCGAGCCGCGATGCTACGGGAGAGCTCATGATGCTAAAGAATTAGAAAATGACTTGTGGGACATGGAGCAGTATTTTCGTGTCATGCCACCTGCCACAGAGGAGGTGAAAGTGGTTGCAGCGACCATGTATCTAGAAGGGGATGCTAAACTGTGGTGGTGTACGCGATACGAAGATATACAGTGTGGGCGTTGTGTTGTCAATGCGTGGGACAATTTAAAAAGAGAACTAAAGGCTCAGTTCTTGCTGGAGAACATAGAGTTCATTGCTCGACGAAAGCTGATAAAGTTGCAACATACGAGCACCGTCAGGGAATATGTGAAGCAATTCTCTACGTTGATGTTGGACATCAAAGACATGTCCGAGAAGGACAAGTTATTCTATTTTCTAGAAGGTTTAATGTCGTGGGCACAAACAGAGCTGCAGAGAAGAGGGGTACAGGACCCCACAGCCGCGTAGGCTGCTGCAGAGTGATTAACGACTATGGGCCATCATATCAAAATAAGAAGAGGTTGCACAAGAATAAGAGTGGTTCGAAGAATACGACGAAAGCTAATAAGAAAAGTAAGAGCGGCACGCATGAAAAGAAGGTGCATGGGAAGGAGTCGCATGCCAAGTCAGCTGAGTCCGCTAACTATGTGCCGAAGTCGGGTTGCTTCCTATGCGAAGGGCCTCATCGAGTTAAAGATTTCCTGCAAATACAATCATTGAACGTCCTTCGGGCGACTACTAGTGCTCCTACACCTCCTACAGAGGAGGAACCGAGAATGGGCGCAATCAGGTTGCTGAATGCCATTAAGGGGCAAGTAGAAAAGGGAAAGACGGTTGCTCCCAAAGGGCTGATGTACATAGAGGTGTGCATCAATGGGAAAAATGCTCTTACCATGATTGACACAGGAGCGATACATAATTTCATCACAGAGAAAGAAGCACGTCGCTTGGGATTGAAACTGGAGCAAGATTCCAGCCGTATAAAGGTCGTGAACTCTGAAGCGTGCCCCATTGCTGGAATAGAAAAGGGCGTACCTGTACAGATAGGACCGTGGACTGGATTAGCAAACTTTAAGGTCGTATAGATGGATGATTTCAAAGTTATTCTTGGGTTGAAACTCTTGCACCAGGCTAAAGTCGTACTCATGTCGTACCTCGAATCAGTGTGTATGTTTGGAGAGGAAAATCCTTACATGATCCCCATCATTCAAAAAGTCAAAGAAGCAGAGAGTGTTGAGTTTATCTCAGCGCTCCAACTCAAGAAGGGACTGAAAAGGGGAGAACCTACATTCCTAGCTACGCTGATAGAAGAGAACACGATAGTTGAACTTGTGCCAGAGAGCGTGTCAGGGCTACTTAGGGAATTTCAAGATATCATGCTGCTAGAGTTGTCGAAGGTGTTGCCACCTAAGAGATCAGTGGATCACCGAATCAAGTTGGAAACAGGTGCGAAGCCGCAGGTAAAATCTCCCTACAGAATGGCTCCTCTAGAGCTCGCCGAGTTACTTCAGTAGTTAGATGAGTTATTGGGGATAGGGTTTGTTCGATCATCTAAAGCCCCATTCGGCACTCCAGTTCTCTTCCAGAAGGAGCATGGCAGTAGCCTCGATTATACATCGATTACAGGGCTTTCAATAAGGTCACTGTCAAGAATAAGCATCCAGCGGCATTAATTGCCGATTTATTTGATCAGTTGGGCAGTGCGAGGTACTTTACCAAGATAGACTTGAGATCTGGCTATTATCAGGTGAGAATCAGCGAGGGAGATGAAAGTAAGACTACCTGTGTGACAAGGTATGGAGCCTTTGAGTTTTTGGTGATGCCCTTTGGGCTGACTAATGCCCCAACCACATTCTGCACTCTAATGGATAAGTTATTCCATGCCTACCTCGACAAGTTCGTGGTGGCATATCTAGATGATATCGTTATATATAGCAACACCTTGGAAGAACATCTCGTCCACCTCTAAACTATCTTCAATGTACTGTGAGAAAATCAGCTCTATGTGAAGAAGGAGAAGTGTTCGTTTGCACAAGAGCAGATCATATTTTTTGGAAACTGTATTGGAAGAGGAAATATCAGCATGGACCTTGAGAAAGTTCGTGCAATCCAAGAGTGGAGAGTGCCAGAAGGATTGATCGAGCTGCGGTCATTTTTGGGCCTTGTCAACTATTACAAAAGGTTCATCCCCGATTATTCACATCGTACGGCACCACTGACCGACCTTTTGAAGAAGGATCGACCGTGGCAATAGTGGGAGAAGTGCCAGAGGGCATTCGAGGATTTAAAATCGGTGGTCATGAGTGACCCCTTGCTGAAGCTAGCCGATCACTCCAAGCCATTTGAAGTACACACGGATGCCTTAGATTATGTTATAGGAGGAGTACTAATGCAAGAGGAACATCCAGTAGCTTTTGAGAACGAAAATCTGAACAATACCTAGCGGCGGTATACTGTTCAAGAGAAGGAGGTGACAGTAGTAGTTCATTTTTCTAAGGACGCGGAAGCACTACCTACTTTGGTCCAAATTTCTAGTGATGACCGACAATGTTGCAACTAGCTACTTTCAGACACAAAAGAAATTATCGCCGAAACAAGCCCGTTGGCAAGACTTTCTAGCCGAGTTCGATATGGACTTGGTATATAAGCCTAGCAGGACCAACCAAGTCGCAAACACTTTGAGCCGCAAAGTGGAGTTAGCAGCATTGAAAATTCAATTGGCAGCGTTAAAAATTCAAGAGCAAGCTGCAGCTAGCCGCGTTAGTTCTACTATCCTTGATCGGTTGCGCAATGGGTTGAAGCTTGATCCTCTCGCGAGGACCATCCTACAGCAGGTACAAGAGGGGAGAACACACCAGTTCTGAACTGAAGAAGGAATGTTGGTGACCAAGGGGGGCCGTTTCTATGTGCCAAAAGTGGAAGAACTTAGGAGAGAGCTCCTTAAAGAATGTCATGACACATTGTGGGCAGGTCATCCAGGAATTCACCGCACGCTCGCCTTGTTGAAGAGGCGTTTATATTGGCCCAAGATGGAGGAGGATGTAGAGGTGTATGTCAGGACTTGCCTGATATGCCAGCAGGACAAGATTAAAAGAGCTAAACCATTTGGACTCCTGCATCCTTTACCAGTGTCGTCCGGACCATGGGAGAGCTTCTCCCTTAATTTTATCTTTGCGTTGCCAAAAGTAAGGACACTCAGATCCATCCTGATAGTTGTGGATCGATTTTCAAAGTACGCAATTTTCATTTCAGTACTGTTAAACTGTAAAGCAGAGCAGGCTGCACGATTATTTATCAGCAATATAGTGAAATATTGGGGTGTGCCGTAGGTGATTGTCAGTGATAGAGATCAGTGGTTTACAAGCAAGTTTTGGTCAGAAGTATTCAAGCTCATGGGGACGAAACTGAACTTCTCATCCAGCATGCATCCTCAAACCAACGGTCATATCGAAAGGGTGAATGCTATTTTGGAACAGTATTTAAGGCATTTTGTGAGCGCCAATAAGAAGAACTGGGTTAAGTTGTTGGACGTAGCTTAATTTTATTATAATCTGTAGAAAAGTTCAGCCATAAAAAAGAGTCCATTCGAGTTAGCAACTGACCAATAACCTTTAACACCTCACACAATTATAATGGGATATACGGGATCGAGTCAAACAGCCTACCATCTAGGGCCTCTCTGGAGAAGGCCATTAAGCATATGAAAAAATGGATCGATCAAGGACAGCGACCTATCGAGTTGAACGTAGGTGATGAAGTATTGATAAAGCTTAATCCTGTATAACTCAAACTTTTCAAAAGACAACACACAGAACTAACTCGCAAGTACGATGGACCATTCCCAATCACAAAATGAATTAATGATGTCTCATTTCGGGTGCAACTTCCTCATTGGCTGAAAATACACCCTGTATTTCATGTCAGTTGCTTAAAGCCTTATAAAAGAGACCCGAAGGATCATGCGAGAAGTTTGTCGACTCGCGACGCGTCAAAATGCTGATTTACAGTCAAAGAGACAGCTTGAAGAGATCCTTTCTCATTGACACAACAATCGGGAAGATGGCAGTCCGAATGATTTTTTTCTGTAGAATATCTTTTGAAATAAAAGGGTATACCTGAGACCGAAACCTTCCTTCCAAGCAACTTTGAAGAAGAACTTGAAGTGTGGCCATCTGAGTTAGCCGTAGGGCCACTAGTGTTGCAGCATTAGTGGTTACAAGCTGGGGCATCATAGGCGTGTCACCAAGCCATGAGGGTTAGCCGTAGATACTCCGAGAGCTTTGGTCAAGGGCCATGAGGGCACGCGGCATGCTGGAAGATTGGGTCATGACACGGTAGCGACACGGACATGACATGGCCATGTGGGGGAGAGATGCGGGGCATTGCGGCATATTGGAAAAGTATGTCAAACCAATACGTTTGAGGTCCTCCCATCATTTGGCCTAAGTTGGTGTTTAACCCTTATATACGAAAAAGTGATCTTATCAGCCACTTGACGTGTCACTGGCCTAAGTGATTCCCTACAGAACACGTACGATAGCCTTGTGGGCTTGAGTTCGTATATCTGGGCCTTACAGACATGTTGGGTCACTCTAGTCACATCATGTGCTAGGGCCATCGTGTTGGTGGTTCACAACCACCTCCACAGTGCGGGCCCAATCCCAACGCGGGGCTGCCCATTTACTAGTCGCTACATATCGTTATAGTATTTGCATTCGGGAATCCGCATAGTTTCTAACCTAATGCGTTACTGTACAGGTTTGAAACGTGAGTAGGTTGATCTAGACTAGAAAAGCTAGTTGCCACACGAGAGATTATGTCGCAAAGAATAACTCTATGACATACTGATCGTTTTAATTTCAAAACCTTACAAGTGCACAAGTTTGAATGTACTTTGGCAAGTACAAGGGTGTCGGACCACAAGGACTAGTTATTTATTTAAACTAAAGCCTTATTAGAAAGGGTGATATGCTGACAACGAATATAACTGAAAGTATTAACAGTGTGTTGAAGATAGCTAGCGAGGAACCGATAGTGACCATGCTAGCTAGAGATCATTCGCACAAAAGTAGCCGAATTCTACCTTTGACATCAGGACGAAGGTAATAAAATGACACACGTGTTGATACCGATGGCGGAAGATCATATAACACGAAATTTAGGGTGGGCTCGTCGAAAGAACATTGTTCCCTATGGTCATGATATATTTCAAGTTAGGCGAGGGGAATACACTCATAGTGTCTATCTTGATAAATGGACGTGTACATACCGATGTTGGGTTATCCTTGGATTATCATGTTCACATGTGATCGCTGCATTATCGTACCAGAACAGGGAGAGAGAGATTCCCCAGTTTTATGAGCATTGATTTATCAGTGCCTTATTTAGGAAAACTTAAAAGAATATTTTATTCCGACCGTTGATAAGCGACAATGGATCATTCTAAGGGAAGAAATTGAGGTTTTATCACTGTAAAAAATAAGTCAAGTCGGTTGCCCGAAAAGGAGGATTAGATCTAAAGGCGAAGTTCGTCCATTACACTATAGAAATTATAAAACATACGGACATAACCGTCGCTCGTATAAATTTGTTAAGATATAAAAATGACAAAGGGTGTAAATTTGTATAAATATGTTAGGATATATAAAAAAATGTGGCCAAAGAAAAGATCATAGATAAAAGAACTGGAAAACTTAGTTGGTACTATTGTAACATAGGGAGCCACTATCATACTATAGTGGGCCGCTAATGTACAGTAGCAAGCCGCTAAGTTATAATAGCGGTAACATAGCGGCCCGCTGTCATACCTTAGTGCCAACAAATTGGAGAAGAAAAATCACTAAATTATTACAAAATAGAAGAAAATTTGAAAAAATATAAAAAACATACAAGAAATTATTCATTACAAAATTTTGAAGGACTAAATTATTACATTACAAAATTTATAAAAAAATAGAAAAAATCAACAAAAAAATTACATTTCGAACTAAGACCCGAACATGCTCAAAGTATGTCCTATTTCAGCTCTAAATTGTTGTATGTCTTTCTCTTCGAAAGTGATTGGCTGTCGTTCGAAGAAGTATTGGATAAAAAATGTGGCCAAAGAAAAGATCAAAGATAAAAGAACTAGGGAACTTAGCTGGTCACTATTGTAACATAGCGAGCCACTATCATACCATAGTAGGCCGCTAAGTTATAATAGCGGGCTGCTATGTTACAATAGCGGCCCGCTATCATACCTTAGCACCAATAAGTTGGAGAAGAAAAATCACTACATTATTACAAAATAGAAGAAAAATAGAAAAAAAATAGAAAAATATACAAAAAATCATTACATTACAAAATTTTGAACTACTAAATTATTACATTACAAAATTTTCAAAAAAATAGAAAAAATCAACAAAAAATTACATTTTGAACTAAGACCCGAACGTGCTCAAAGTATGTCCTATTTCAGCTCTAAATTGTTACATGTCTTTCTCCTCGAAAGTGATTGGTCGCCGTTCGGAGAAGTATTGGATAAACTTCAATATAAAAACTCTGCAGCCCCAACCATTGTATTAGCGCGGAATATCGATACTGTACATGACTTATACCTGCCATGATTGATCTAGAGTGGAGCTGAAATCGACAGCTTAAAGAAGACGCGGCAGATGAATCAACATTGTTTGCACACATCGAACTTCTTTGAACACTCTCGGTCAACTAGGTCTAACACCTTTTGGAGATGATCCCCTACGAACACTATAGCCAAAGCCCAACGGTGATGTCTTTGGCTATCCCTCGGAAAATAAATCTGCAATGCAATCGGAGTTCTAATCAGTGGAGTGTTTCGTTAATTTAAAAAGTGTTAACGTGACTTAAAATGAAACTTACCGTCCCACAATCGACCGCATAAATACCAAGTGCCACACTCGTAAGCTGAGGCTCAAGTGGCTTGCAACTGTAACGAACCTGCCACTTATCACAGTAAGCCTACCACTTGCCCACAACGCTAAGTGTTCCCAGATTTTTATCATGGAAAATTTTCTCGAATTTTCCATAGTCCGCTTTCATCAGAGTCTGAAATTGGTCATTAGAATAGGTCATGAAGTGAATGAAATAAATAAATAAAGGAAATAAATGAAGAAACGATATTTTACCAAGATAGTGGTCGTAGCAAAATAGCTCTTGTTTGCCTTTTCAAGAAACATGGAGTCATTCTTGTTCCTTAGGACTTTAAAGTATATGTCCATTATTTGGTTGTCAAGCCGCTCCCGTCCTTTGAGGACCCATAAGTTCGCAACGGTGACGTCAATACCCGAGACGGTATTGACGATCACACTATCGTCCACCGTAAGTCGGTTCTAAATACTGAGCGTGAATTTCTGCTCATTCTCGTCCTCGACCGCTCTTGGTCATTTGAATGACGGTAGGTTCTGGGTTTTATTTAAACAAACTTTACTTGTAAGAGTCTTTCTCTTTCTCGTATGTGGGTCATATCTCGGGCCCTTTCCTAGTCTGTCAGCCTTGCTCTTTGATGTTGATAGTTTTACTAGTAATTTTTTAAGAGATGCCGGCTACGACTCTCAAGATGGTTGTGTAAGTGAAGCATCCTCCTCAACAATCATAGCCTCCACTTCTGAGAGTTCCTCGACCACATTGTTCTCATCCTGGACCTTAGGGTTCTCTCCCTTGACCGGAGGGTCACCCTTATGCCCCTGAGGGTCTTTAGCCGAAGGTTCTTTCTCCACTAGGGGTTGGGGGCAACAAATGCGTCGAACAGAGCGGACCAGAGAATGGCACCCTACAAAATTTTATACAAAAATGAGTATAAAAATAATGTAAACAATTGATGCCTACATATGTTTGATTCCACTAACTTATCTTAGCGGATCGCTAGGGTATGAAAGCAATCCGCTAAGATATTTTAGCAACCCATAATTTAAGTTAGCGGTTCATCATTTCATCCTTTTAATCGTAAACCTTTAACCCTATATTTCATCAAATATCTGTAATCTGTTCATTTTTAAGTTTGGGAGTTAATACCTTTGACAAGTGACCCTTCACAGCATCCAAATCGTTCTGCATTACAACATTTTCGTTTGCTAAAAATGTTATTTTCTCTTGGAGGATCTCTTGTCTCTCCCCAGCTGCTCTATTGTCATGGTTTGCCTTTTAAAAAAGTAAAGACACGCTTGAAATCTCATTTCATCTCTCTAACCATTGTCCAGAGTGATGTGCACTCCTTCCTCAACTCGGTTACTTCAATGTTAAGTTGGGATTGCCTAACCGGCTGTTCCCTGGTTGATTGACACTTACTTGCCAGTTGCTTGCCCTTTGAATCTAGTTGTTGACGTAAAACGATCTCGTAGTCATCGTTATTGTCACTCTCGTCATCTTCATTATCCTCATCACCATCATTGTCAACCACCTCGGCTCTTTGTTGTGGATGTGTCTCATAATCTGGGATATCGTCTTCATGTATTTCTTGAATCAAATTTTCTCTTTCCCGCTCCCTTGCCATTTCTCTTTCCCTAAAGAAGAGACGAACTAATCTATATTGTAATTCGTGTTTCTCAACATCGAGTTCTACGATGACTGGAGACTTAAGAAATTTATCTCGGAAATAGTTTGGATCCGGCTAAATTTCAGGGCTTCCCATTTCATCATCCTCGAAAATGAGTTTTGCAACGCCGTACGAGAAGGGGCGACTCTCGGAAAGTGCTCCAATGCCTAGATCTATAGGGTTATAGTGCACCCGTAGAACTATTGTCCCTTTGGCGACGCTTTGGAAGTCTCCCTTCTAACTTTTGCCTTTAATATGCACTCCAGTAAATTTTATAAACTGTCAGGCCCCACGAAAACTCGTAGAACTTTCGGAGGTTATCAACTAAGTCCAAGTGCACATCATCCACTTGCTGATACGTGTCCGGAAGTAAGAAGGAGCAAACGAGAAACAATAACGACAATTTCAAAAATTCATCGTCAAAGAGTTCATAACTATTCACAATTTCTTTAATTAGAGCCCTCTTGGTCGGCTGTCCCCGAAAAAATTTGTAGCGAATTGTTTCTTGCTGTGGCACTGGCACTGGCTCAGACTCAGGCTAGACTGATAGCTCCATTAACATGTTTAGGCCGAGAATTAATGATATGTCCGACTCCTGCAACAATACTTTGGAATTCTTGACCTTGAACACGTTATCTTCAACCCAGAAACTCAAAATCGTGTCAATCAGGTCTCCAAAAAATATTACTTTCTCAGATATCTTAAAGAGATGACCAAAAATTAATTCATCCAATATCTTCTTCCTCTCTTGGTTGCAACGAAGGTAAAATTTTCTAACACTCACTCTAGTATACTTTCCGAATGCCTTTAGAGACTTCGATATATTGGAATCAGTAAGTGATCTGCCAAAAACATAAGCAAGACATAAGTAACAAAAAAAAAAAATTAGAAGAAAATTAGAAGAAAATTGGCTAATATATCGCTATCTTATGATAGCGACCACTATCTTAAGATAGGGACCGCCAACATTTGTTATCTTAAGCTAACGGTATGTTAGTGATTTCTTAAGGCCGGTTTCCATATTAGTAAATAACAAGAAAAGTAAAAAGCAAAAAAATTACCTGGGGGACAAGGAAGATAGCGGTTGCTATTTCGCCGCTTGTTTGGTTATTACAGCAGTAAAAGTAGAAAGTAAAAAACAAAAAATAGTTTAAATATTTAAATTTTAAAAGACAAGGGTCTTTTAGCCATTTCGCAAGTTGATGCTGACGCGGAAACGGCTGGCATGAAGCTGGCCTATTCTGTATATATTGAAACTATAAGGCCATTTTTGCAAATAAGTAAATTAGTAGTGCCAAAAATGCAAATTTCCCTAAAAATAATTGTCATGTTTTTCGCTCATGAATCATTCCTTTTAAAAGTTAAAAAAGTAAAACTGATCTGGCATCATCTACCAAGTGTAGGTGACGAACCTCTTCACTCTCGAAGTGTGAAGGGATAAACTACCTTACGCTAAAATTAGTTGTGTACATTCCAAAGTTGGGGCTTTTCATTATAAGAAAATTGAACTGTTCACATTTGAGAGTGAGCAGGTCAGTTACCCTCCCAACTCTTTTAACCGTTTCTCTATAACGACATCAGCTCGGGCGGACACTTGTTGGGCTTACTGCCCTGGCCCATTGAGTCCAGGTAGCCTGACCAGCCAGTGAGTAAATCCGTAGTTGACTTCAGCAACAAAAAGCAATATTAAATTTATATGAAATTGTCCAAAGCCATTTCTACATGAAAGGACTTGGGGCTGCAAATGGGATGGGTCTGGTTGGATTGAAAGGAATTGGGTCGTCGGGTCAGGGTCAGCCCAATTATTTAAATTCTTAACCCAAATGCAACCCAACCCAATTAGAAAAAGAACTTATGAAACCATTTTTGGTTAAAAAATAAGGAAGGGAGTCCGGTCAGGTCGGGTCAGGTTCAGTTAAAAAGTAAAACCTTTGCTTGACCTATTTAATGAACAGGTCGGGATTTCTGAACCGAACTGACCCAATGGGTGGAAAATCTGAACCCAAATCCAACCCATGGCAGGTTCGGTTGACCCAACCCATTTGCACTGCTAAAAGGAATGAAACAGTCAGCTCAAGTTAAGAAGAAGCTTGACCTCAATATATTTGATTTGGACTGAGATTTCTGAATTGAGATGATCTAACACAAAAAAATTAGTGTTACAAATGCCTCAGAATCTGTGTTGGCCAACCCATATCAATTCATCTCTTAAGTTCTGTTCGGACATGTACTGTGAATCAGATTACCAAAAACGGATGCTACAACAAAGAGGGAATAAATACTCATAATTTCTTTTTTATAGGAAATGTGGCTTAGCATAAGTAATAATATAACTCTTCTTTATTTCAAATAAATCAAAAGTAATTATGATTTGGTATAAATTCGTCTCTTCAAATAAAATAGGTAGTCCACTGTTTGGACACTACCTTCATTATACATGTACAAATATATGCCTTAATATTTAAAAATTCCTATGTGAGGGACAAGAAATACGAACAATTTTGAGTTCACCATCTTCTCCTTTACCTCACATCGGACCTTTACCCATCTTATCCAGTTCAATGAGATCAGGGAGAAGCTTTGACGCTAAGGAATAAAAACTAGGCTCTTCACTGCCCATAAAAGACACAGCAGAATCAATCCATGGCCCATCAATCTATATGTTTATGCATTTGGCTGTCGAGGGAGCATTTCTCAAACTGTGATTGGCTGTCATGAGAGAGCTTCTCAAAGGACTTGAATTCCCACTCTTCACTTGTCGAACCGTGCTTTACGGGTGGTGCTCAGACTTCAATTTTCCCTTCTAACATGCTGATCACACCAGACATTGTAGGCCTTAGAGTAGGAGAAATGTTGGTGCATAATAGAGCTATGTTTAACATACTCAATGCCTCTTTCTTCGAGTAATCGGACCCCAGGCTTGGGTCAATGAGATCTAGGAGTTTTCCCTGCTCTTGTAAGACAAAGGCCTGGAATTTAACATTGCGAAAAAAAAAATGAATCTTACAAATATTACTGCACTAATGCGGCAAGCAAATTGGATTTATATAATAAAAGATTTTGCACATTAGCATTTTTATTCTAACAGTGACCCTTGTACTGCCATTGGGTTAAGATCCAAATTATGGTCCTTTAATGGATGCAATGCCGCTTTATCAGCTGAAAATGCGTCTCCACCATATTATAGTTGTGCACAAGATCCCTAATTAGGAAGCTTATCCACTAGTGTTCGTGGTTCTAAATATAAGCATAGTTGGAACTTGAAAGACTAGGAAATGGGGGCACCGCTTGCAAGGTACCCGAGATGAGTGTCCCTTGGTAGCTTTTGAATTAACTTGGGTAGCTTGCCATGTCAAAATGTTGGCTTTGGTATTTTCTCTGTTTTTGATGTACTAACTGAATTTGAATGAATTGCAACCCCAACAGCTAGAGCATGGAAGAATCAAGTTCAGTCTAGGTAATCTGAGCAGTTCTGACTCGAAGGAATCTGATGCCAAATGACCAAGTTCTCAGAGACAGGGAAGAAACATGAGTAGTTTCTTCTATACTGATAGGCATAATCAGGTATCCTTTTGTCATTTAAAAGATGAAGTAAAGAATTTGTTTTCTAAAACAAGCGTCAAAAGATTCATACTTTATAATCTGAATGGCAAGAAAGTGTACTTTACCCAATCAAGAAGATAATCAAAATCCTCCATGGGCCGATAATTCACATTACTCCTTCCACTGACAATTTCCAAAGCAACGACTCCGAAACTGTAAACATCTGCTTTGTCTGTCAAGTAACCCCTCATCGCATATTCGGGAGCCATATATCCTCTACATAAAAGCCGTACAATAAAACAAAAAAAATCAGAAGAGTAGGTAGTGACCAAAACCAGTGTAGCACGTGATTTTTCTAGCAAAATTAAGATAGCTAGTCATATCACAAGGATGGGGCAACTGCAGCAAATAATATATTGTTTTTCCCCATTATTCCTCATTTAACTTAAATTTCTTAACCAAGATTAAGGAAATCTTTTCAGCATCAGAAGTAACAAGAACTTTGTAGGCGAGACAGGTGCTCTCCATCGATGTTTGTCCTAACAAGTACAAACAAATTCAGAACGTCTGTTTCACCTATTCTAGCCAATCTGAAATTTCAGGTTTTTCAGAATGTCCGGTGTTTTTCAAATTTTGAAAGTTTCTTGATTTTTGCCATCTTAATTTGTGAAACACCTCAAACTTTTGTTCAACATCTTAATAACTCCAATCGATATTCTAGCCATCTTGCAATCTGACATTTCAAATTTTTCACAATATCAGGTGCTTTTCAAATTTCAAAAGTTTCTCGATTGTTGTCGTCTTTACTTTGTGAATAACCTCAAAAGTTTCTGGATTTTTTGTTACAATCTGAAACTTTTGTTCCACATCTTAATAACTTCAATAACGAACAGATTTCTGGATTTTTTTACATCATTTGATTAGTCTTGCATCAACAACTTCAGAACTGTTTGGGCTTCGATTTCTGCCCTCTTTCCTTTGTGGTTCATCTAGAAATTACAGGGGTTTGTTTCACACTTCCATAACTTCACTTGACCAGATATGTGATTTGCCGTCGCTATTTTCCAAGGCATATTCGGGTTATTGATCAAGATCTGGAAACCAACAGAATTCTTTATTTTTTGAACAAGTCCCTTGTACAAACTGCAAATTTACTAAGCTAATATGAGTCAAACATCGGTATCCAGTTTAGCTCCAACATATACTTGTTTGAAGTTTTCTCTGTTCCAGTTTTACTATAAATTTACATTTATGAGTGACTTAATCGATCACAATTGTAACATTCTTATATTTCCAATTTTCATGTTTTAAATAGGATCATGCAACAAGGAGATGTTCTGGAATCATCTCCCTTTTCATTTTCGTGTGTAGTTTAGATTCCTCCTAGAAATTATAATGACACTATAGATTATGGCATACCCATTTGAACAATCTCCTTAGTTTAAATAAGACAGGAATGTATATCCATAGGTTAAATAAGACTTGAATGTTGACTTTAATTTGATGAATAAAATTCCTAATTGTCATGGTTATTTGTTAAAAAGCAATCAACTCTATCATTTTCTAGTTCCATTGAAGTAATTCATTCAAGCGTGGGGAACCTTCAAATAGTTTTTTCTCATTCAGGTTGCAGGTACTATGTTAGTTTGATTCATGAGTTCTCTCGTTACACATGGGCTTATTTGTTGAGGCATAAACAAGATGTGTTGGTACATTTTCATGATTTGTATGAGTTGATATTCACTCAATTTGAAAACCAAATTAAATCCTTAAGAGGAAGTGTCGCAAAATTTTTGAAACAATGAGGAATGATACATTTGAGATCACACCTCAGGGTTTCCTCAACAAACTGGCATTGTCGAAAGGAAACATCACCATATTTTTGAAACGTCATGTATTCTTTTGACTGTTACAAACGTACCTTGTACTTACTGGGATTAATTTTTTTAAATGTTCGTTTGTCTCACCAATCATATTACCCTCATCCAAAAATGTGAACAAGTATGTTGTTGAGATTCTCAAAGTGGAGGTTCTAGATTACAGTAGACAAGAAAGTAATGTTTCTTTCTGCGTGATGCTCCTTTTCAAAAGGTGTAAAGGTGTTTTGATCTAATCAAGAAATGTATACATGTCTTTAGAAAAAATGCATATCTATGACATTGTACCTACTTCTTAGATTTGAAATCCTATTTATTATCTAGCAATCATTCACATTTAAATGAAACCCTATCCTAGGAAAGAACTTCAGGCAGAACTTGAGATCTTCTTCATCGAGTAGATAGACTAAGTGAACAAGTGGAAAAAGAAAGTGAAATGGCACACCTAGTTCCAGCTATTCGAGTGCTGATGTGGGTGTTCTCCTCTTCATCAAGTTTAGCTAAACCAAAGTCAGATATCTTAGCATTGAGATCCTTGTCGAGTAGTACATTGGTCGCCTTGATGTCTCTATGAACAATCTTCAGCCTCGATTCTTCATGAAGGTAAACCAAACCCCTTGCTATCCCTAGACAAATCTTACGCCTTGTCGGCCAGTCCAGACTAATTCTGTATTTGTCAGGACCTATAAATGACACTTGAACTGTATTATATTTTATGCTATAAATCATACGCCATGACAAATGGATAACTACAGAGACAATTATAGAGTTTGACCATTTACAGAACGTGTATGTAATATAAAGTGCAAAACACGGCATAAAATGATTACCAAATAGTGCGCGAGCGAGACTATTTTTTTCCATGTACTCATATATCAGAAGTAATTGGTTTCCTTCAACACAACATCCAAAGAGCCTCACGAGATTTGGATGCTGCAAACCAGATACCATGCCTATCTCATTTACGAATTCCCGGTTTCCTTGTTTAGACATAGACGAGAGCTGTTTGACAGCGATTACCGATTCATCCGATAGTGTACCCTATGATCACACAAGGAAAATTTGGGATGTCAATGTCATAGAGGAGAAAGAATATGAAACTTTAGGGAAATCTAAGATGAAATAGTAACTTGAGGTAAAGAAGCCCAACATGAAAAGCGTGGAATATTGTAATTTGAAATGCATAAATTGACCTTGTAAACTGGCCCAAACCCGCCTTCACCTATCTTGTTTTCAGGATCAAAATTCTTGGTGGCAGCTTTTATCTGTTTCAAACTGAAGTAACCTGTTTGTAACTCCAGACCTCTTCTTAGTTCTGCCCAAACAGAAAAACTAGTAAAGGATTTTAAACTTATTTTCAGGACTGGGAGTTCTTTTTTTCTCATATGTAGATACACGTGTGTGTGTGTGTGTGAGAAGAAAATGAAATACAGAGAATGAGCTAGATTTTTGAAAGATGTCCAATCAGTAGTAGTTCAACAGACTCATAAGCAGTTCTTTCATTAAGCCAAGGCCCTTAGAAGAATCAACTGCTTGAAGCGTAATTTTTTAGAATCCAACTTTATAGTTTTCTATAAGCACTAGCATTTTAATTACCAACCTTTTTCCTCAATATCTTTCACTCCGAAGTAACCTTTCATCCAAAGAAATATGAAAACTAATATAACAAATGCAGAGGAACCAGCTACTATCCCGGCAATGGTTCCAACAGAAAATCCCTCACCAGTATCAAAATCTACATCCAGAAAACAGATCAGTCATCATGAAAGGTGTCCAATAAGAAAAAATAAAGTTATAACTATTTGGACAAACTTACTTGAAGTCACTGTAATGGCCGATATAAGAGGTCCATATATGCCTCTCTCTGGGACGGCAGCAGTTCCTTTCCCAGCCCAGTATAAATGGATTTCCAAAATGTTATTATCCACATGTACATCAGGATAAATCATAACACGTTCCTGACCGGCCCTATGGGTTTCATCTACAATACTGAAATCCCTCAAAACTTTTTGGCCCTGCATGAAATAAAAAAATGCCACAAATATATTAATATGATGGTATAAAAATTGAATTACCAATCCAGAACCTACATAAAAATAAGTAAAAGATATGTAATGAACATTGATGTAGCCAGATGCATGCTCAAATAGATGTCCTATGAAGGTCTTTAAAACGGCTCTCTATTGCAATATAAACCAATACTCATGCGCAAGTACCAATGCATAAAGTAATGTAGATAGAACTACTAATAATAAACAGTATTATTCTGAAACAATTTATAGTTTAGGCTAGTTTTGCTACATACTCAAACTCTCCAAAGGGTTATTATTTTCTGCCTTTCAGGAAGCATAGTAACTACGTTTGAATTCAGCAATATTTTGGTGGGCTCAGTTTGAATTAAATTGTGGATACAGAAGGGAAAGATTTGGGAAATTTTCAGAAAAAATTCGAGGACCACAAAACATATCTTGACCGATTAAAAGTTAAAAAATGATGTTTTATTCGGTCAAGATAAGTTTTTGAAAATAATTATAGGACTATATTTTTGCAATGATTTTTCTTATATTTTTAACTATAGAGAAGCCGCTTTAAATAGAGGTGAATACAATCAATAAAGATCACAAGAGATCTGTAATTATTTAAAATACTTCTTAAAGTATTTTATAAATCTTAATCAATCCTAATTATGCCTAAAATAGAAAATACATATCATATGATGCATATCTCTATTACCAATCTTCAATAGTCTCTATTATTCTCCTGCAATCGCATGTTCCTTTGAAGAAAGAACATGCGATTGATTACATTATGAAGTGATTCGTCAACCCGTAACATCATATCGTGCTTGCTAGTGGTCACCACTTGTCGTTGAAGGCCATCATTGTTGCATCCCGCTCTTTTTTTTAGATTGTCGGAGCTGCTGGCCCACTAGATCAGATGATTCATCCCAAAAGCTTACAATGTCAGATCACGTGGACTAAAGAAAACTCTCATTGGAGAGGTCTTAAATAAAACTAAAAGAATTAGATTGAGAGGCATGAGTGTGTAGATAGAGAAGATATGAAGGAAGCATTAGTTTTATTAAAAAAAAATTAAGAATAATAGAGGAAAAAAAGTAGATAGAGTTCTAAGAGGTAGGCCGCAGGACCATGGCCAGCTTGATCGCAAGATCAGAGCCGACCATGGCTCTAATAACATGATCAAATTTAAAATTCTACACCTCTGCAATGGATTTTCTTCTTTTCATTAAGGAGAGAAGCCTTCTCTAGAAAGAATATTGAAGATTGGTAATAGAGATACACATCATATAATATGTATCTTCTATTTTAGGCATAATTAGGATTGATTAGGATTTATAAAATATTTTAGAAGTATTTTAAATAATTATAGATCTCTTATGATCTTTACTGATTGTATTCTACTCTATTTAAAGAGGCTTCTCTATAATGAAAAATACAAGAAAAATCATTGCAAAATTATAGTCCTATAATTTCATGGTATTAGACCCATGGCCGGCTTCGCTCTCACGATCAGGTCGGCCATGGTCATGGGTTCTGCTCCCCCTACTCAATTATCAATTTGCTTGATTTCTATAATTTCATGGTATTAGACCCATGGCCGGCTTCGCTCTCACGATCAGGCCGGCCATGGTCATGGGTTCTGCTCCCCCTACTCAATTATCAATTTGCTTGATTTTTTTTTTTCTTTCTCACTTTTTCTTTTTCAATAAGCTTCCTTCCTTCTATCTCTACAAGCTCCCTTGATCCACACACTCATGCCTCACGATCTCTTTTTTTTTTATCTAAGACTTCTCCAATGAGGGTTTTGTTCAAGCCACACAATCCTACATCATAAGCTTCTCGGAGAGATCATGATGGACCTGATCTAGTGAGCCAACGACTCCAACAAACTCAAAAAAGCGTGGGATGAGACTGTAACGGATTTCACAGACAGGTGGTGACCACTAGCAAGCATGATCAAATGTTATTGGCTATTCATCGACAACTCACGTTATAAGATCGAGAGCTAAGATTCTATTAACCAATGACAGGTTCTTTCTTCAAAGGAACATGTGATTGCAGGAGAGTAATAGAGAATATTTAGGATTGAATGAAAGATACACATCTTTGAAGTGTATCTTATGTTTTAGGGATGAATATATTAATTGGAATTCATAAATATTTAGATAAATATTTTAGGACATATTTTGAATTTTGGAGATCTCTTTATTCACCTCTATTTAAATATACTTCTCTCCATTAGTGAAAACAAGAAAAATCATTGCAAAAATCTAAGTAGCTTAAATAATCTCATATATAACATGCACCACAAATTTACAGTCATAAAAAACCAATACAAAGCGTGATTAAAGCATGTACCGCAATCATAAAAATTTGAAACAATTCAAAAAAATTCGCTAATCACTCCATCTGCTGAATAACTGGTGAAAAGTTTGATTAATTTGAAAATTTTTGTGACAGTTGAGAACCGCCACATAAATAGGAACTACATTCACAAAGAAACAAGCAAAGGAAAGAGATGCTTGTAATTGGACACATTTACAAAGAAACCGATATTAAAAATTCATATCAGCAGCATGCCTTTTCCAATGGTTTTGATGAATTATGAATCATGTTGCGGGTCTCCAATATAAGGAAAATTAGCTCAAAGCTAAAGATGAAGGTTCTTGATGATTCAATCATGCGCTTACCTGGATTGATACATCAAATATGCGCCTTCCCACACTGAAATATGTTTGGTCATCTACAAACACTATCTCAGCAAAGTGGAGTCTCACTGTATAATTGCCATTAATTAAGCACAGTCCATAGTATTTGAGTGAAAGAGGAGAGGTACGAGCTGTCATGTACAAATCTGCATCGCTCATGTTCAGTATAGAAGTGTTTCTTGCTATGTATGGTAAGTTGCTGCCGCCTGTGAAGTCCCCTGTGTTACTAAAAGCCCATCTAGCGGTAGAGTGGAATGCCGATGCGCTGCCACCTATTGCATCTGATTCATAGTCATTAAACCTATGGCCTCCGCAGTTTATGTATAATGAAGTGTCTGCAAATAATACATTACTTGTACATGGTTATACTAACGAATAATTTCCTCAAGACCACTCGGCAGATCCTTAGTTAAAATTATAGGTGCATGAATCTGAGAGGGAAACAACAGTAGCTAGATTCTCTACTTACATCTTGGTTCAGAGCAAGGGTTATTCCTCTTTAGGCATGAATTAATGCTACAAAAAAAGTAGGACGTTTTAAATTAACTTCATCATTTAGTTTCGTGCAGTGGCTCACAATATTCAGACCTTTAGTATGCAGATTAGCAGAAGAGGAATGTAAGGAGCTTGCCTGTTGCTTTCTGAATTTGAACTACTGGCAACCACATTCCTGCAAGTGATAACAGAAAAATAAAAACAAAGAACCAAGCTGGAGAGGCCTAAAGCACATCATGGAAAACAAGTAATCTTACCGATTCTCCCCATCGCAAGTATCTAGATTTGAAACTCCTGTAAAGTTGTTGTAAGATATATCGCTGCAAGGAAGAATCACAAAACAGTAGGGGATGAATTCCTCAATGGATAATAAGATGTCTGCAACAGGGACTACAGCAGCATCCCTATAAACCTTAACCGGGAACTTAGGTATAACAGTAAACAGAATCAATGAAAAAAAATATAAAGTAGGGACCTATAAACAGGCTATCAAGATAATGAAAAGCCTTGTTGCTACACATAAATCCTGTTAATAGCAGACTTTCACAGATTTTTAGGGGACCCTGATATCGGTGGAAGTCAGCTTTAGATAGGATTGTTGAGGTAATAGGGCCTTCATAAACTAAATAGTAATTTATGGATTTCTGTGACTCCCCATTAATATTATAAAATAAAATATCGCATGGATAACTGAATAGTAGGCTTTGAAAATGCTATGAAACACAAACATATAAGAAAACATAAGTGCATCTAACATCTCCTATATTCACTGAATCATGTTAGGTATAGGGGCTTTTCTCCTAGTGCTCAAGGCTCTTGATTTTTTAGGCGTATATGAGACCTAGGCTCCCATGAGGGGAGATGTCAGAAAAATGACCAACTTGAGGTGTTAGATGAGGATGGCAACCTAACCATCAAACACTAGATTCAGTTATATCTATATGTGTTTCATAGCAGACCCCTTTCCAATGAAATAAAAATTGAAGATTCTCATGTAATACATACAAGCGTTCATCACTGGAAGTAATCCAATTAGGTATTTCTCCACTGAGGTTGTTATTAGTAAGATACCTACATCAGAAGAAGAACAATGTCATGACCACTGTGTGATCG
The DNA here is from genome assembly GCA_021018995.1 of Chloranthus sessilifolius. Taxonomy (NCBI): domain Eukaryota; kingdom Viridiplantae; phylum Streptophyta; class Magnoliopsida; order Chloranthales; family Chloranthaceae; genus Chloranthus; species Chloranthus sessilifolius. The sequence goes on from CM037593.1 coordinate 94,246,566, forward strand.
AAAACTAAGAAAAATATCATATGAAGGCAATGTAACGCAAAATTATCACTTTTTAAGTGTTTAATAATAGTACGAATGTAATTATATTTTGAATGCATATTTTCTTACATATAATTTCGCTGTGACAGAAATACAAAGCTGCTTGGAATTTCTCCCATCAAATTGTTAAAACTCAGGTCTCTGCAGCAGGAAAAACATTGTAAGAACAATAGCAAGGAAGAAGAGTATTTGTGGATATTGCGTGTAAATATTTTTATGACTCAGCAATTATGAGTATTTTTTTAAATTCAGTGAGAGAGCTGGGAGGATTGCAAGGTCAATCCAGGAGAGAGCCTAACGAAGCAACATAGATTGAATATTTTGGACGTTATGATCAAGAGCTAAGTGACTAAAAAGATGACAAAGGATCCCCCTAAAATAAAATGGTGGGATTAAAAGAAACAAAATAACCTTGAAAGGGAAAATGAGTTACTAAGAAGTATGGTGGTGGGAAGAGGACCCAAATGAGAAGTGGTAACAAACGGCGCAATGCGTTAATTGAGTTGCTAAGGAAGTGCTCAGGGAATATAAATAAAGAAAAGGTCTACAAAAAAAATATGATAGTGGAATGCAGACATTTAAAAGTCAATTGCCAAGAAGTGTTTTAAAGAATGATAAAGAACAAGAACTACAGATGATCTTGAAAGATATAAGCTCAATAAAAGAGAAGTTTAAAAAGTTATGAGTAAAGTTAAGTATGAAGTGTACAACAATTTACACACTAGGTTGGGAACAAAATGAGGAAAAGAAATCTATATACTTGCCAAGATTAGAGAAAATGAAAATAGAAATGTCGACCAGGTAAGGTGCATTAGAGATGATGAGATAAAAAATAGATAGCAAGAATACTTTAAAGATCTACTAAACGAGGAATATGAAAAAAAATGGATTAAGAAGAGGAACCAAATCAAGAGAGATGATCAATGAAATATCGGAAGTTGAAGTTAAAGCAACCTTAGCATCGATGAAGAAAAGAAAAGCAATAGGACCAAATGGAATACTTATAGAAGTTTGGATTGTGTTGGGAGAGAATAGACTGAATTGGTCGACTTCATTCAATAAGTACTTATAAAATGCCTGGGGAAAGAAGGAAGAGCATTGTAGTACTTTTTTATAAGAACAAAGGAGACATCCAATACTATGCAGCTACAGAAGCATCAAATCAGTGGCCAGACAATGAAACTTTGGGAGAGAATACTAGAACAGCAACTCGGGTAAGAGAGATGGAAGGATTTTTCAATTGAAGCATCTTATGGAGAAGTTCAGAGATGGAAGGAAAAATTTACATATAGTCTTTATGGATTTCGAGAGAGGTTATGATAGAGTGTTGAGACATAATCTAGTGGATGTTGAGAAAGAAATGCATCCCAAACTTATATATTGAGATTATCCAAGACGTGTGAGAGGGCGGTAATTAGTATAAGAACGACGTGTAGAGAGACCAGTGAGTTCCTGTTAGAGTTAGGCTACATCAAGGATCTGCATCGAGCCCTTATTTGTTTGCCCTTAGAACTCTCATGCAAGTGGACTATTATGCAACTAAAGAGTTCCAATTAAAACTCTTATGTACTTGTTTTGAATTTTATCCTTTCTTTATTAGTCCAAACATCCATCTCACCATAGGAAAAAAATTTAGAGTGGCACCTATGAAGGAAAAAATTACATAAGGTTTGGGCATGTTCATCAGAGGTCAAAAGTAGGTCATGTCTAAAAAGTTGAGAAGCTACAAGCATAAGGAACTAGAAGAGGAAGACCAATGACGACATTCTGGTAAGCAGTGAGAAGGGATATATTGGATTGCGAAGTGAGAGCTTAGCACTGATCAGAAAGGAGTAGAGAAATAGGACTCACATAGCTGATCCCATATAAATGAGATCAGGCTATGATGATGATGATGAAACAGTCAATGAAACTTCCTCCAGTTTCAAATAGCAGTAGTACCAAAGACTAGAGTGTCCTAAAAGAAATTTGGTGCAAATAATTCTGAAAATGCAAAACTGGATTCCAAAGACCAGATACCTATTAGCTAAGTCAGCCGCATTAGAATAGGGAAAAAAGGTAAAAATTCCAGGAAAATTCGGAATTTTTTCTAAAGACTTATAAGAAAACTTAATAATATTTTTTATATGACCTAGGCTATTAGGCTTTAAATAGTTAATGACTCTTCCACCCAACTCCTTCATCTGAGGAATTCATAAATAAATAAAAAACAAATGCATAAACTTCCTCTACCTGAAATCTAAGAGGTCCAACATTAACTCAGCAAAGCAACTTCTAAATATCTTAAGGTAGGTCGTTAATAGCAAGACGAGCATTAGTTTTATTCAAATGCACAATCTTGTGGTTTTTGTAGACACAAAAAATTTGTGTTTTTTCTTGAATAAATATACAGATATAGATCTGTATACACACATTATTTGTGTCATTTTTTTTGGATAAAATAAAATATAATATATATATAAGAGAAGATAAATAGAAACCCACAGTGACAGCCCGGATTTCCGACTCTAGAAACCCGCACCGTCAGACCGCCCAATAAGGACGATCCCGGAACGAAACTCACGAATACTTGGCACATCCACACATGAGCGGAAAACAAAGCACAAAACTCTAACTATGCAGATAGAGTCATCATATAAGCAAAAGAAATCTCCAGATCTACTATCAAAGTGTACACAAAATAACGGTTCTAATCCCATGTAGAAACACATGGACAAAAGAACCGAAAAGAACCACCGGTGATGGCCATCCATCACCGAAACATGGTTCCCAAAACAATAATATAATTAATTACATGTATCTAAATTCTAAATAACCCATGGCTGGACGTACCAAGCCTTGTCTACACACAAAAGCTCAAAAGTATATGGCCACAATTCCCCCAAGGGAAATAATCCTCAGAGGAGGGTTCTAATTCCTCCTCTGGCACGAACTCAAGATCCTCAAACTCTCGATCCTCAATACCAGTATCTACACTTGTACCTGTGACGTATAGTCGAAGGGTGAGCTAACAGTCTAAGCTCAATAGGGAAAATATCCATAACATGCTTATCATCACATCACACATATATCTTATGACAGATATGGAAACAAATTGCGAAACTGAAATCAAAAGCATATGAAACAAAATGAAGTTGATTTAGATGCAAGTTTCAAAGTTAATCACATAATTTATAAAGTCTTTCATGCACACAAGAAGAAATTTATAAAGTCTTTCGTGCATCCGAAGGTCCAGCCTGCTCCTCTACCTCCCTACTGCCAGAAGCAGACGCTCCAGTGGCGTGGTACCATGGGTCAGGTACGTTGGCTCGAGCATCTGCAAGGTGCGTCATGTCATCTGTAGGGTAGGCGTGCTGCATCAAGCGTATAAAAATGCCCTCGTGGTAGTCCACCGACGATGCAACAAACGATTGCTCTCCTCTAGTTGAGTCATGTGAGTGAGAACATAATCCATTGTCACGGTTGCTGGACGCTGAGGTGCTGGCACACGTCGTGGTACTTGTTGTTGTGGCTGAGCTTGTGGTGCTGGCTGCTCAGGTCCTTGTGCTGCAGCCAGTGCTGGCTCCAATCCTCTAGCATGCGCACTTTTTACCAATTGATTGTAGGTCTTTTTCCAATCCTTGAATGAGTAGGGCTTCTCATTATCAGTCTTTCGTGGTTCAGTCTCCGAAATATCATATTCTTCTCCTCCAATATAATCCTCAATCATGCTCAATATCAAACGAGCATAGGGTATCTTATCCTTTGGGCTCGCTCCGCCCTCTAACATCTTCCCTCCTGCATACTCAATACCATCTTGTACTACTTCCAGGGCGAAACCAACGTCCTGTAAATGCAGAAAACAGTGCCTGCTGCACAACCCCAACCCGCTCTGTCTTGTGCTTCAACGGGTAAAGGTTGCACTTGAAGATAGTGTCCAACATCCACAATTCACAGGGCAAATCAGCCCTTTTTATCGTCTGACCTGACCCTTATCTGCCCTGGGTCATTCTGGCAATCACCTCGTGAAAATCTACGTCTTTGGGGTAAGGTTCCATCAACTCTATATTAGTACCGAAATGAGGATAGCACTCTAAAGCGTCCGAGATACAATCGTAGTCAATTTTATATTCCCTATTGTCAATCTTGGTATAGATCGCCTTTTCGTCCTCACCATCATACATGTTTTGGTAAAATAACCTCACTAAACGAGGGTAGTAGTAGTCACCTAAAGGTTTGAGCAAACTGTTGAGCCCGACCTTTTGAATGTACTCCAAAGTCCATCGAGTTAGCTCTATGTCACGGAAAAGAGCTAGATCGAAAGTCCTTTCAGGCATAAAGTTCTTTACCGCCCACCATGCATTGGGTCTCTCTAATGGTGGTGGTCTACGCGAAGAACCCGAATGTGTCGCGGGTTGCTTCGAGGTTGAAGGGTTTACGGTTTGTTTGCCCTTTGGTGCCATCAAACTTTCAAAAACTCAAACTATGGTTTGAAGTCAAGAACTTTAAGAAATTTCCACATAAAAGGTTTGATTTTACCTCTTGAAGTGATTCGGAGTCGAACTCATGAAGATTCGAACTCTAAAGGTTGAAGATCGACAAATGAAGATCGGTGCTGAAAAACCCTCAAGAAAAAGCAACGAAGCCCCCAAAGAAAACCCCCAAAAGTTTTTGAACAAATGCAAAAATAAATCCCGATTCCCTTTTATAATGCCCGAATCGATCGATCAATTCCTCAAATCGATCGATCGGTTTGCGTAATAAATGAAGCCTGTCGGCTTTAAAAGTCAACCTGCAGACTTTTAAAAGTGAGCCTCCCAAAAATTCTCGATCGATCAGTTTCTGATTCAACCGATTGGTTTTCTAATCGATCGATCGGCTTTAACTGATAAACTCATGTTTCTCTGTTTGGTCAGTTAATCGTTCGATTTTCACACTCGTTCGATCAGTTTCAAAATCGATCGATCAAATTTCATTTCGATCGATCGGTTTTGACGGAAAACCCTTAATCTGCTGCACAAGTCTTTTTCTATCTATTTTTGTAAGTTTGAGTTCTCAATTCTAATTGGACATCATCATTTAAATTATACAATGGTGCCTTTACACAGATTAACGAATTACATGATTTTAAAACACCAAGTACACAATTTCGTATTAACAATTACATGTCATCAAGTTCTCTCGAGTCTCGTTGAATCAAATTTGGCTATTGCCCGAGAATTTCCGCTTCACTCTCCCAAGTAGCCTCCTCTCGGGAATGATTCTTCCACTTTACCAACAATAGGGGAACATGTTCCTTTCGGTCAAGTCTCTGAACAGGTTCCTCTCTAACAGTTAAATCCTCATACAATTCAAATGATGGTTCATCGAGGATATGAGGTGGGTCTTTCACATACTTTCTTAACATCGACACATGAAACACATTGTGTACCCTATCAAGTTGCAGGGGTAATGTGACCCTATATGCAACTTCTCCAACTCTTCCCAAAATATCATAAGGTCCAATATAGCGTGGACTTAGCTTCCCACGCTTCCCAAAATGCATTACTCTTTTCAGAGGTGAGATCTTCAAGAATACATGATCTCCAACCTGAAAATCCACACTTGTCCGTTTTAAATCGACGTAACTTTTCTGTCAGCTGTAAGCAATCTTTAGTCTCTCTCGAATGTAACTTACTTCTTCAATAGCCTTTTCAAGTATTTCTGGTCCCAAAACAAACTTTTCTCCGGTTTCTTCCCAATTGAGCGGAGATCTATGCCGACGCCCATATAAAGCTTCGTAAGGAGTCATGCCAATGCTTGCTTGGTAACTGTTATTATATGCAAACCCGATCAATGGTAAATGTTGATCCCATGATCCTCTAAAATCAAGCATATATGCTCTGAGCATATCTTCAATTATTTAATTTACCCTTTCAGTCTGTCCATTCGTCTGAGGGTGGAATCCTGAACTAAAATCTAACCTCGTACCCATTCCTTCTTCTAACTTTTGCCAAAAGTTAGAGGTATATAATGGGTCACGAACGCAAACGATGCTCATCAGAATACCGTGTAATCGGACAATTTCTTTCAGATACAGATCTGCCAATTTGCTCGCTGTATACGTAGTATTATAGGGCAAGAAATGTGCTAATTTGGTTAATCTATCCACGATCACCCAAATGGAATTATGTCGCCCTGTTGTCTGTGGTAATCCCAAAATGAAATCCATAGATAAACTTCCATTTCCACTCTGGTATCGGCAGAGGTTGTAGTAAAACGGGTGGATGTTTGTGATCTACTTTTACTTGCTGGCATATCAGACATCTGGAAATGTACTCAGCTACATCTTTCTTCAAACCTCTCCACCAGAAATTTTTCTTTAAGTCTTGGTACATCTTCGTAGGATGAATAGCATAGCTTGACTTGTGTGCTTCGTCTAAAATCGTCTACTGGAGATCGGCATTGGTTGGTATACATAGACATCCTCTAAACATTAGCAATCCATCCTTTCTTATGGAGAATTATGAATTTGTGCCCTCTGTCACCCCTTGTCTGTCCTTCACTAACTCTGTATCTTTCATCTGAAGTTCGTACATTTTATCAAAGATCGTCGGTCGAATCATAACATTTGCCAACAAGGCACCTAAATCTTGAATCTCTATCTTCTTTTCATACAGAGAAAGATCCTCGAATAGTTTCCATCTACGAATCCCCGTGATCAGGCTAGATAATTGAGCTGAATTCTTCCGACTCAAGGCATCTACCACAACATTAGCCTTGATACTGAATAGAGCAATCGTAATCTTTTAGAAACTCAATCCATCTCCGTTGCCTCATATTTAAATCCTTCTGTGTGAACAGATACTTGAGGCTTTTATGATCTGTGAAGATTTCAAATGTTTCTCCATACAAATAGTGCCTCCATATCTCCAACGCAAAGATCACTACTGATAATTCCAAATCGTGCGTTGGGTAATTCTTCTCATGGTCCTTCAACTGTCTAGACCCATATGCAATGACTTTCCGATATTGGTTCAACACAGCCTAACCCACTATAAGAAGCATCGCTATAAACAACAAATCCTCCTGAATGAATAGCTAAAACTGGTGTGGAGGTAAGCCTGTTTTTAAGCTCTTGAAAACTCTTCTCACATTCTTCAGTCCACTCGAACTTAACGTCTTTCCTTGTAAGTTTGGTAAGTGGTCCTGAGATCTTGGAGAATCCCTCTACAAACCTCCTGTAGTACCCAGCTAAACCGAGGAAACTGCAAACTACATTCACCGTCGTTGGTTGCTTCCAATTTGCCACTGCCTCAATCTTCGCTGGATCTACTGTGACACCAGCCTCAGACACAACGTGTCCTAAGAAACTCACTTGCTCTAGCTAGAACTCACACTTGCTGAGCTTAGCGTAAAGTTGGTGTTCACGCAGCGTTTGTAGAGTTATTCTTAAATGCTTCTCGTGTTCTTCCTTGGACTTTGAATAGACTAGAATGGCGTCCACAAATACAACTACACACGTATCGAGATGTGGTTTAAATACCCTATTCATGAGGTCCATAAATGAAGCTGGCGCGATGGTCAACCTGAATGGCATTACTAAGAACTCGCAGTGCCCATATCTAGTCCTCAATGTCGTCTTTTGTATATCTTCTGCCTTGACTCTCAACTGATGGTATCCAGATCTCAAGTCGATCTTGGAAGAGAATCTTGCACCTTGTAATTGATCAAGCAGATCATCTATCCTGGGCAAAGGGTATCGATTCTTGATAGTCAACTTGTTCAATTGACGATAGTCGATGCACAATCTCATCGACCAGTCTTTCTTCTTCACAAATAAGGCCGGTGCTCCCCAAGGAGACACACTAGGTCTTATGAATCTTTTATCGAGAAGTTCTTGCAATTGGTCCTTTAACTCCTTCAACTCAGCTGGAGCCATTCGATATGGTGTTTTAGATACTGGCTCCGTACCCGGTGCTAATTCAATGGCGAATTCAACTTCTCACTCTAGTGGCAATCCTAACAATTCATCCGAAAATGCGTCCTCGAACTCGCAAGCAATCGGAATATCGGATATGATGTTCTTTTCTTCCTTTTGCTCTTGCAAAAGAGCGAGGTATCCGCTGCATCCATTCTTCATCAAGCAGTTTACTCGAATCACTGATATAAACGGTGCTACACTGGATTTTCTACTACCAAACCTGAACGACATCCCTTTCGGAGGACGGAAGGTAACTACTTTCCATAGGCAATCGACGCTTGCATGGTAAGCGAATAGCCATTCCATGCCAAGGATCACATTGAATCCTTGCATATCAAGTAGGATGAGAACTGTTGTTGTTTCATGGCCTTCAACTGAGACGATAATCGATCGGCAATACATATCCGTGTTCACTGAATTTCCTGTAGGAACGAACACGACTAGAATGAAATTCATAGGTTCTGGAATGACACCCAATTCAGTCGCGAATTGCGAAGTCATGAATGAATGAGTAGAACCAAGGTCTATTAATACCCATGCTTGGTGCCAACATATATCTTCACGCTGATATAATCGTAGTGTACCTACGTTACATATATACTAAGCAGTTAAATCTGTATCCAAAGAATTTGGCATTTTAACGTAAGAATGAAGAGATTGTTCTTAATTTGTGCACCTTCTTCATCTAAAATTCTAAATATGAATTTAGTGACATTCAATAGGCAATTTATACCTTGGATCACGTCGTTGCTGGCTTGAGCATCCTGTGCATTAACGGCATATGCGCGCCCTTGCACAGTAGGCATCGCAGTCTATATCAGTCTCGGTGTAGCAACTGATGTCGTCTTCTCCTTTCTTAGGTCTGGGCAATCCTTGATCATATGCCCCATCTTTCCGCATTTAAAGCATTCGCCCATACCTCTTCTACAATCTGAGGTCTTGTGAAACTTGCCACACCTAGCACATGTCTCAGTCGGATTTGATGATGCTGCCCTAGAGAAACCCTGAGTAATCGATACTCCTTTAGTAGTCACAGGGCCATCCAAACGGAAAGGTCTCACTGATGTAGGCATAGATGGCCTAGAGAAATTTGTTTGAGTAAACTGCCTCTGAATTGGTGCTACGAATCGCGGCTTTTTGTTCACCGGTTCGTAGTTGCCTAGTCTCCCTTGACTTGCTTTGCCCTTGTTTTGCTGGTCTCGCCTCTTATACATATCCTCAATGGCTTTCTCGGCAACCAGCGCCTTCCCCATCACTTCGCTGTAAGTCTCTAACTCTAATACCGCAATTCTATCACGTAGAATCGGCCTCAAACCACTTTCAAATTTATTGGCCTTCATTATTTCCGTGGCTACATATTCCGGAGCAAATCTTGATAGCCTTATAAACTCTGTACCATATTCTCGTACAGTCATTGCTCATTGTTCCAACGTCATAAACTTTGCTGCCATTTGATTCCCCAATTGTTTCGAGAAATACTCCTTGTTGAACACTTCAACAAATTCTTCCCAAGTCCACTCCCCATCTGGGTTTTCCTGTTCTCTCCGTAGTAATACCGACTTCCACCAAGGGTTGGCATCTCCCTCCAACTGACAAGAAGCCCAACTCACCTTCTTTGCCTCAGTTCAAGGCAATCTTGGTAAGAGCTTCTCAATTTGATTCATCCATTTTTCTACCTCAAATGGATCCGTCTAACCATAGAAACTAGGAGGTCTCAATCTCCTATACTCAACGTATCCTGAATGATGTGGTGGAATTGGTGGAACTGGGGGTGTAGGTGGCTGTTGTTGGTTATTGGCATTATTAGCTGCCAACAACGCCGCTTGCTAAGCCATAGTATTTGTCATGGCTTCCATGGTCTGCATTATCCTGTCTTTCCTCTCTCTCTCTACATTTCTTTCCTGATCTCTATCCTGATTTCTTTCTTGGTTCCTTTCTTCCAGAACACTTGTCTCTGAACCCTCTCTATTCCTGAGCGGAACTCTATTCAAACTGGTGGGAATCCCATCCCCATTCCTTAAGTTCCACCTGCGTCCACCCCTTGGCCGTCCTCTACTTCTATTAGACAAACGTTCTGCAAACATGAAACCAAAGTTTCATTAGCAGACGGTCCCTATACTCTAACAATATCTCAATCACACAACACATGTCTAAGATAAATCAGAAATTTATAAAGCTATGCTCTGATACCAACTGTGGCAGCCCAGATTTCCAACCACGAAAACCCGTGCCGTCAGACCGCCCAATAAGGACGATCCAAGAACGAAACTCACGAACCCTTGGCACATCCACACCAACGGAAAACAAAGCACAAAACTCTAGCTATGCAGATAGAGTAATCATATAAGCAAAAGAAATCTCCAAATATACTATTTTATTACATGTTGACTAAATCTTATGATTTTGGTATAATCCAATGGTAAACTCGTTGACTTTTGGTCAAACGATCATAATACGAGATCGTAACGAGATCAAACGGTGGATTTATTACATGTTAATCAAATCTTTAGATGATAGTTAAATCTAACGGTGAACTAGTTGACTTTTAGTCAAATGGTCATAATACGAGACCGTAATAAGATCCAACAGTGGATTTATTTTATGTTGACAAATCTTATGATTTTAGTCAAATACAACGGTGGACTCGATCAATTTTGGTCAAACGATCATAATACGAGATCCTACGGTAGATTTATTACATGTTGACAAAATTTGGTAATTTTGGTTAAATTCAATATTGGACTCGTTCACTTTTGGTCAAGCGATCATAATATGAAATTGTAACGGATCTAACAATGAATTTGCTACATGTTGACCAAAGCTTCTAATTTTGGTCAAACTTAATGCTAAACTAGTTGACTTTTAGTCAAACAGTCATATTACGAGACCGTAATAAGATCCAATAGTGGATTTATCATGTATTGATCAAATTTCATCGTTTTGGTCAAAACTAACGATGAATTCATTAACTTTACATTAAAATGATCATATTATAAGATCATTACATGATTAACGGTGAAATCATCACAAAATAACCTATGATGATCAAATCCTAAAGAATTTAATGATATCCGACCCGTGATTAGATTCCCTATAACCAAAAGTGCTAATTGTTTGAATGACCAGACATCAGAAAATGGACCCAGCGTTTGAATTAGGCTTCCAGACAAGAGAGCATGAATTCATTATGAAACTCATCCACGAACTCCTCATGCCCATATTTAACCATGCCTATCGATCGGATGGGTCTAACTTCCGAAGGGGCTCTGTCATCCAACGTACTTTATTTCACATCACTCGAGTCTCTAACAAAGAGAGCATATTGCGCATCCATTTCATACCGTGAAGATGAAGATGTTAATGAAGACTTAGACACAGGGTTTATTTTGTTTATTTCAGATATGTAATTACTTTATTTTCTTTAATAGCTTTGAATCAGAGGTATTCGATTTTGATGTAATTAACGGAGAATCAATTGCGATACCCGAAAGTTTAAAGTCCGTCATTTCAATAAAACTCTCCTAGCAAGGGAAAATTTGTTATGATTGATCTGTGTTGGATTTATATTCTACAAAAATTTGTTGTTTAAAGTTTTATATCAAAGGAAGAATCTGTTTGCAAGTGGGTTATCATACTACTCTTAGCTATTTACTCATACACAAGAGATTAGGTAAATACTAAAGGAAAATTAAGAAGATAAAGGACGTGGTTGAGATGCGTATGGCCATGAATGGACAATGAACAGAGTCACCACCCGATTTTCAAGGTAATATCGGGAAAAAACAATTTATTAGATTCACTCCCTGATCCACGCCTTAAGAACCAGGTATGGATTCTGGTTATGTGGTAGGAAGTACGTAGACACCAACCGTGCATGCGAGATCAGCAGTCTCTACGTAGCTCTCGGATTAACAACCATGAAGAGAAACATAGCAAGTAATAATAATGTAAAGAAACCTAATCAAGGAAAGCAAGTAATCGAAGACACCTAAACTCTTTCATGTAAGCCTGCCGAATCATAATGTAACCACTATCAGGGTCTCCGACTTGCCATTCAAACAGAGTGACGGCCAAAATAAAGGTAAAAGGAAATAAATATAAACAAAATAAACCCTTAATGGGCAGTAACTCCCCTTGCCCCAAAGGTAAATCTCCAACTCCCGAACTTTACATCTGCGGTAAACTCGCTAGAATAATGGCTCGATAGGGAGGAAAAGGGAATAACTAAAAAAGAAAATAATGCAATATAAAAGTAAAGAGAAATAGATTAGAAATGGAGATTGTCTTCAAAAGATCTTCACTGAGAGCTTGGAGACTTGATGAGAAAGGCTTTAAATGGTGATTTTCTAAAGGTAGGGGCGAAGGACAGAGGATAGGGTTCTCTTCTAAGGTGAAGGGCTGAGATTAGGATTTTTCTAACTGTTCCAAGGGAGCTGAGGGTGAAAATGGGCAAGGTTCACTTAGGTTCCAAAGTTTCAACCTTTTACTGGGAGAAAGAGCCTCAATTTATTGAGAAATTGCACCAAGATGGGTCATTGGATGTTTAACAAATGTCAAGTTCCCATTGGCTAATCTTTTAGCCCAATGATTATGGTCTTTCTCCCTTAGAGCAGCCTTTGGCTGTGACAAGTGTCACTCATGCAAGAATTATTTTAGAAAGAGCATGGGATAAGTAGAAAGGTAAGAGTAGGTTACTAGGTAATTTCTAAAGTTTAGGGTTCCTAAGGCTTCTAAAGATTAAGGAGGTGCAATTGAAAGAAGTTAAGTGAAACAATATTGATGCAAATGCGATTTTAAAAGGAAACTGTGAGGAAATTGGGGAAAGTCGAGAGTTCAAAGTTTGGATGGGCATTTGGTGAGGTGGTGTAACGACCCAAAATTTCCACACAAAAATGATGTGGAATGCCGGGTCATTAACTTAGTTCATAGACTTATAAGCATAAATTTCATTGATAGGACACAAAAAAAAAAACAAAATCTCTTTTTTTTTTCTTAAAATAATATTATAATAACGTTAATCGAATTATTTATAAAACTGAAATAAATAATTTCAACAGCCATAAATGAAAATAGTAACCCAAAAATATCACCGGTGATGGCCGTACATCACACAAACATTGGTACTTACATCAATGTACAAGAAAAGTATGAACCCGTGTTCCATCGACAATCTTCCAATTTGTGATCTATTTGATCAACTTCAGAGAGCAAAGTTCTTCTCAAAGATTGACTTAAGATCAGGCTATCATTAGTTGAAGGTTAGAGCAGAGGACTTGCCCAAGACAACTTTTCGTACAAGATATGGCCATTACGAATTCTTGGTCATGCCTTTTGGTCTGACATATGCTCCTGCAATGTTCATGGATCTAATGAACAGAGTATTCAAGCCACATCTCGATCAATTTGTAGTCGTTTTCGTAGATGGCATTCTTATCTCTTCGAAAACACGAGAAGATCATGAGCAGTATTTAAGCAATGCACTCCAGACACTTCGTGAACATCAGTTATATGCAAAGTTAAGTAAATGTGATTTTTGGCTTGGACATGTAAGTTTCTTGGGGCATGTTAGTTCTGACATTGGGATAGCTGTAGATCCTGCCAAAATAGAAGCCGTTGTGAAATGGGAACAACCAAAAACAATTACTGAAGTTCGTAGTTTTCTTGGCTTAGTTAGTTACTATAGAAGATTTTTTGAAGGGTTCTCTAAGCTTGCCACACCCCTCACACAACTCACAAAGAAGAATACAAAGTTTGAGTGGAACGACCAATGTGAAAAGAGCTTCCAAGAACTCAAGAAGAAACTAACTTCAGCACCGCTCCTCGCTATTCGATCAGGCAATGGAGGTTTTGTTGTCTTTGGTGATGCATCGCATAGAGGATTAGGTTGTGTATGAAATCAATATAAAAAGGTCATTGCGTATGGATCCCGTCAACTCAAGGTTCACGAAAAGAACTACCCGACCCATGACTTGGAGGTAGCAGCCGTGGTTTTTGCATTAAATATTTGGAGGCACTATCCCTATGGAGAAAATTTTGAGGTTTTCACTGATCATAAGAGCCTTAAATATCTCTTTACCCAAAAAGATCTAAACATGCGACAATGGAAGTGGATAGAGTTTCTAAAAGACTACGATTGTTCAATCCAATATCACCTCGAAAAAGCAAATGTGGTAGTCGATGCATTAAGTCGGAAGTAATCTGCGCAGTTGTCTAACCTTAGTACTAGAATCCATCGATGGCAACTATTTGAAGATATTTCTTTATGTGATGCAAATTTTAATGTGAAAGCCTTAGGAGCCCTGATGGCTAACATCACTATCCGACCGACAATCTTCGATTGAATCAAAGAGCTCCCAGAGTCCGATAATGAGCTTATGGCCATTAGAGAAGATGTAGTCAGAGGAGACAAACCTGATTTCTCTCTACGAGAGGATGGTGCTTTACTTTTCAAAGGATGACTGTGTCTCATCCGACATTCAGGTTCGACGTCAGATTCTTGATGAAGCGCACAAGTCTAAATATACCATCCACCCGGGATGCACAAAAATGTATCAGGACCTTAAGAAAAGCTTTTGATGGTGTGGTTTAAAAAGGGAGATTGCATACTACATCTCAAAATGCATAGCATGCCAACAACTTAAGATCGATCATCGAAATCCATCTGGCTTGTTACAACCCTTACCCATTCCTAAGTGGAAGTGGGAGAATATTTTAATAGATTTCATAGTTGGTTTGCCGAGAACTATGAAGGGGTATAATGCCATTTGGGTGGTCATCGACCGATTGACAAAATGCGCACACTTCTACCTTATCGTACTACGTATACTGCCGATCAGCTAGTTAACTTGTACATTAGAGAGATCATCAGACTTCATGGCTTTCCAATTAGCATCGTCTCGGATAGAGATCGATTATTCACATCAAAGTTTTGGAAATGTTTTCAAGAAGGCATGGGTTCAAGGTTGGATTTCAGCTCTGCTTTTCACCCTCAGTCTGATGGCTAAACAAAAAGGGTGAATCAAGTTATTGAGGATATGCTTCGGGCTTGTATATTAGATTTTCGGGGATCTTGAGATAAACATCTACCATTGATCAAATTTGCCTACAACAACAACTACCAATCAAGCATTGGAATGGCTCCTTTTGAGGCACTCTATGGTCGGAGATACAAATCTCCACTTAATTGGGAAGACACTAGAGAAAGGATCTTGTTAAGTACAGAACTTATTAAGAGCGCAACCGAAGCTATTAAAGTGATTCGAGAAAGACTAAAGATTGCGCAAAGTCGAAAGAAGAGTTATGCAAACCTAGAAAGAATGAATGTTGAGTTTCAGATAAACTGAGGAATAATTATTATTTTATTCTATTTTTAGTTTTTCTTAAATTATTTGTATACCTCATATAGCTATGTAAATGTTTTCCTTCCAGAAAGGAGACAAGGTCTTTATCAAAATCTCACCTACTAAAGGAGTTATGTAATTCGGGAAGCATAGAAAGCTAAGCCCACGTTATGTTGGACCCTTTGAGATTTTGGGTCGGGTCAGTGAGGTTTGCTTATCGAATTGCCTTACTGCCTCAGCTTTCAAACATGCACAACATCTTGCATGTGTCTATGTTGCGGAGATACGTGAGGGATTCGTCTCATATTTTCGACTATCCGCCTATCAAACCCAATGATGATATGACTATGGTTGAAGAGCCCATACAAATCCTTGATAGGAAAGAGAAAATTTTGCGTACCAAGCGCATCCTACTTGTACTCATCGGGTGGCAACACTATACATATGAGGAAGCTACCTGGGAGCATGAGGCAGAGATTCGTGATAAAAATCGGCACATCTTTGAATAAGGTACGTAAATTTCGAGTACAAAATTTCTATTAGGAGGGTAGAATGTAACGACCTTGTTTTCAACTGTTGTTGACTTACTTTTGATTACAATGTCGTTGATTAGGAATAATTGCTTAAAATAGTCGCGCTAGCACATGGAGAAAAAAAAATGGTATTTATATAATATAGAATTCTAGAGACTGTCAATCCGAACCGTTGGATATCATATCTTATTAAAAGTTAAATCGTGTATATCTCTATATTGTTAACTTCTCATTTATTGGTATTATATATATATATATATATATATATATATATATATAAGGTCACATATCTTTCCAAATTTGAAACCCACATTTTATTTTGACCATTCATCGATGTGATGAATTTTATATTTATTAAATATTTTTATATATAATTTTAATTATATACACCTTTAAATAAGGCATGTGTATACTAGTTGGTGTGAATGTGTTGTACCCTATCCCATTCCCAACATATGTGTAACCCTAATCCTAAGAGAGAGGCCCCATGCAACCACCCTTTTTTTTCTCATATTTCAGAGTCGTTATAACTCCAAATTATGCACGTTCTCCATCTCTTCCATGTAACCACCTCACCACAGGTTTTTCTGTCTCTATAACACTTAACTTCATCTCTCCATGAAGTGATATTGCGGCTTTAAAGTTGTGCACATCCTCTTGTTATCTATGTCATGGTCACAACCTAAGCAAGCCTATTATTAATTATTAATTTAGTTTTGACTTCTTTCCTTCTCTTAGTTGACAATAAATATATACCAAATCCGCTCATTTGGTAGGTTTGAGTAAGGAGGCTATGTGGATTTGGTATATATTTATTGAAGCCTAGGAGGCTATGTTGTGGGAAAGTCAAAACACAAAATTCAAATAGTTAACCTTAAGATTCCACACAAGTGGTGGCACGCCGTTTAACCTTGAAAAGCGTGAATTTAAAGATCGATAGTCGCAAATTGTTTAATGTGAATCGGCCACAAACCAAGGCATCATGAGATCCCCGATTGTTGGCGATAAACTACCCAAATTTATTAAAATCATTAAATACTTACGAATCAGATTATAAAATACAAATTGGTCATTGAAATCCCCTACCTCAACTTGAAACTTCACAAGGATGTACAAAAGAATCTCGATCGATAGATTGTCTATCCAAGAAATGTTGGCGTGAGTTCGATGTCGCTTCCAATTTCTTTAATTATTCTCAACTAAGAGAAGGAAAGCAAGGACAACCACAATAGATTTTGAACTCTAGGCTAAGCTTCTAGGTTGTCAAGAACCATGACTTAGATTACAAGAGGATGGGCACAACGTTAAAGCCCCAATATCACTTCATGGAGAGATGAAGTTAACGATGGTGTAATTGTAGAGCATGGAGTTTCCATGTGGTGGCTGGAGGTGTAGTCTCTGATGGAAGAGATGGAGAGCGTGCAGAATTTGGAGTTACTCTAAAATTTGAGAAAAAAAAGGGTGGTTACATGGGGCCTCTCTCTTAGGATTAGGGTTACACATATGTTGGGAATGGGATAGGGTACGGCACATTCACACCAACTAGCATACACATGCCTTATTTAAAGGTGTATATATATAATTAAAATTATATATATAAATATTTAATAAAAATAAAATTCATCACATCAATGTATGGTCAAAATAATATGTGGGTTTCAAATTTGTAAAAATATGTGCCCTTATTTTATATATATATAATAATAATACCAATAAATGAGAAGTTAACAGTATAGAGATATACACGATTTAAAGTACAAGATATGATATCCAACAGTTCAAATCGACTGTTTCTAGAATTCTATATTATACAAATACCATTTTTTTCCATGTGCTAGCACGATTATTTTAAGCGATTATTCCTAATCAACAACACTGTGATCAAAAGTCAAGAAGTCAACGATAGTTGAAAACAGGGTCGTTGCAGATGGGGCCCACACAAGAGAAATAGGTATTAAGGGAACTAAGACGGCAGTTTAATCATTTAAAAAAAAAAATGTTTAACCATTAGAAAGACAAGGGGGCTCCAAAATATTAGAGCTCCAAAATGCACAAGTATCATGATTGAGATACTAAACTAAGAGAATAAAACATAGAAAATGTTGTGTTCCTCAATAAGAATGTTACAGAAAATCTGAGAAGCATTTATCGAGAGTGACTTACAAGGTTGTTATGGTTTCCATGTTCCAAAGATAATGTGGGATAACACCTGAAATTGAGCAGTTTCTGAGTATCCTGCATCATACAAGGCAACCGATGGACGTTTTGAGAGAAAAAACCAACAGATGTAATAACAGGTCTAGAAGTAGATCCATTAAACTCACAATCTCTCAATTATTGTCAAATTCTGTAAATCAGGGAAACCTATGTTGGGTCCATTCAAGTCAGATATCCTCCTGAAACAATAACATGTCAGAGTTAGATCCAGTAACTAAGACTATATATACATCTTTCTCCTTCCCCATAGTTTACAAATTATAGGGAAAACAATTAGAATTGTAGAAAATAGCTCACAATTCAGTTAAGTTTTGCAATAAACGGATGTTAGATGGAATTGGCCCTTCCATAAGTGTGCCTTGCATGTCTCTGCAACGGATTTCAAACACACTTCATATAATTGCCTTGTATAGCATATTGATTCTAAAAAACAAAAGATATATACAACTTACAATCTTTCGAGTCGCAGCCAATTGCCAATGAAATCAGGAATTCTCCCAGATATACCATTCCCATCTATCCTACTGCAATTAGGAATCAAACTTAAGCATTCATTGATCTTTTGATAGAATACCAAGATAAATGGAAGCGTCAAGTAGAATCAACATACAAATCTGTCAAGTTTTTCAAGTTGCCTAGCGTCACGGGCAACTCCCCAATGAAGTTATTCCCTGAAAGAAGTCTGCAGGAGAAGAAAAGGCAATTGACTTTGGATCAATTGGATTCTGTAAATAGATCAAAGTTGCCATTAAAATTTTCTTCCTATGATTTTGCTTTAATGAGAAAAATAATAATAGTGAAATACGAATGGAGCATGTGAAAGCCATTTAAATCTAGGAACAAGGTGCAGTGCATTTGCCACTTGGAAGTATAGATGAGAGCCATGGAGAAAGGAACACCTCCATCTATGGATTGAACAATTGTAAGATGCATTGACTTTCATGGCACATGATTTCACTATCTAAGGAGGGGAAGAAGGTGAACCCAAAACTACATTAACATTTGGTTATCTTTTTATCATGGGCATATTCCATTTTAATTCATTTTTAATAGGTCGTAGTTTAGTGTACTTAGGAGGGTATTTTAATTTTTATTCGCCCTTATATAGTTCAAGTTTTTTGGTCCCCCATTTTTTGACGGGGACGCCACATATATGGACATTGGATTTGGACCACATCGTTTCTACCGGCTTAGAAAGAAGCAGCGTAATGGAGGCCAAAGCTAGGGAAAGATGAAAATTCGGGAGAATTAAAGAAGGAATTGCGAAATTTCGATCGATCGAAAGAAAATTTTCGATCAATCGAATGTCGACGGCGATTTTCATAGAAATATAAATTTCGATCGATCGATTTTCAATTCGATCGATCAAAATTTCAAATGGATCGATCGAATTCCAATTTCGATTGATCGATCGAGTTGTTTAGTCGTTTTAGAAGTCTAATTTCAAACTTTTGTATTAAGGGTTTAATTGTCTTCTATTTAATATTCGTTTTACGGTTTTCTTTTATTGTAAGAAATCCTATATAAGGTCATTAAGCTAAACAATGTGATTAGTTGATTGATTATTGAATGAGAGCTTTTGCTTTGTGAAGAGAGAGTCTTCTTCCCCGCGATGGGTTTGGTGTTGAGACCAAGGGAGTGATTCCCAAATTTCTTTGTCATCGATTTGCTTTGCTTGATTATATTTGCTATCTAAATCTCTACGTGCTTATCTAAACCATAGCCTAATTATTTCCTTGTGATCCCAAAACCCTAAGCCCTTGAAGCCCTAAACCACATAAGCCAATACTTGTTCCAAAACAATAAACCAATCTAAAGCCATAAGCCCTTTACAAACCGTAAATCCCTTTCGCAACCCAATTTGGAATCCGTGAATCTACATCGGACCGAAGACGAGCGCCTAAGCCTGGAAAAGCTAGAGTCCTATCTCTAGGCCGATCTCGCCTCAGCGCTAAACGTACTGGCGCATCGGACTGGACCCTATTTGGATCTCGTGTGATCTACCCATTAGAATTCTGCAAACCCTAAAGGTATCAAAGATAATTTTGCGATTAAGTTTGAGTTAATTTAATTAATTTCGGCAAAATCTGCATTAAAATCATATTTCGCATTTTACGGTTATCGTCCCGCGTCAATTTTTTTGCATAATTAAATACAGCATTATAAGGGATTTTAACATAAAGTAGCTAGAATCCTCGGTTTGGTAACGCTGAGGGCCGCATAAATATTTTTAGGGTCTATTTGGATCAAATACGGGAAATGTAGGAAAATAAAATAATATTCCTACAATTTTCCATGAATACCCGAGTTATAGGAAACCATGGGCTTCCTTTGTTTCCCTTTATTTTACGCTATTTGGATAACCACATTGCTAGCCAAGAAAACGTAGGATTAAGGAAATCCCGTGTTTGGATACATATGCAAGAAATTCTACGAAAATAACATATCCTACCAAAAAAAGTCGTAATGCCACAAAAGACCATCCAAGCTGAAAAACAACTGTAATATCATAAAAATGATCATCTGCAAGAATGATCCACAAAAATGACCATCCACATAAAGGACCGATCATAGGTGTGGGCATGTCATCTGGGGTCACTTTTGGGATTTGTTCCACTTGAAATTAACATATGGTCGTCTGATAGGTGGGTCATGATCTAAAGATCAATTCAATGAAATATTGAGAAAAAAAATGATTTTCATGTGTCTAATCAAGGCAGTCAATGGTGTTAAGGGTGGAAACCACAGGTTGCAGACATTAATTTTCGATTGCTAATACTCATATACAAGTGCCATAAAATAATTGAAAGTCTCGCTGTCGCCGTGAATACCATTTCAAACCCCCAGATCTTCGACACAATAGATCTTGAGATCATGGTTCAATCATTAGATGGACAGATGTTGATTTCACGTGACACCTCTTGAATAAATTATTTGAGAAATATGTTCGATATATGCTCATAATCACATTCATTTTTTGGAATGTGTACATGTGAAATCAAAATCCGATTGCCTGATGGAAGTCCCACGATTTGAAGATCTAATGTGTCGAAGATTGAGCTGAAAATTAATATTTATCATTTGATTAAAAAAGTAAACTATTTAAGCACATAAAACTCTAGTTGCGAACAAAGAATTTTGGATTGTAATTACAAATACCCTATTGCTTGTAGATAAGGATGATGAGAACATTTATGATAATCACAAAATATATAAGGATGCGTTCACTTACAACTTATCGTTCTTTCTTCTCAACTCGGACTTCACATGCTTAAACTGTTTGACTATTTGAAATCAAATGATGGAGAATGTTTTCAACCCAATCTTCAATACAAGTGATCTTGAGGTCATAGAGTTGCTATCAGACGATCAAGTTTTGATTCTATATGGCACACATCCCAAAAATTACACGATCATAGTGTATATTAAAAATGGTTCTTAGATCACTTTTTGAGATATGTATCAAGTGGAATAAAAAACTGATTGTTTGATGATAGGCCCATGAGCACGAGATCCATTGTGTAGAAGATTAAGGTGAAGAACAATCATCATCATCATCCGATTCAAAGCAATCAACGAGTTAAGCACATGAGACCCGAGTTGAAAAGAAAAATCTTGTGCTGAAAATAAAAGCATCTAAACAAAAGACTAGCATTCACGACATACCTGCGTTAAATAGTTTACAAGAGTGCGAGGGTATTTGGTACCCTTGCACCTTTTTCTAGAAAAAATGTGGATTTTCTTCTGAATGTTTCCAACTCCAAAGTTTTATCCAAACAGGCCCTTAAGAATACAGGATTGTGACCTTTTATAAAATACCAAAGAAAATCACCGATTTCACCCGGAAGACAGGGTTGTTGCCATGACTCTTTTATTATACACTTTACAGCTCTAAAATACAAGTTTAATAAACGACATTGCAAAAATCTCCTAAAGCGTATGATAAAGGATTTTATTTCACAAGTAAATACAAGAATTTAGCAAAATGCTTGTATTCTGCATTCAAGTTGCCAAATGGACTTTTAATTTTACTCACAGAACCTTTGAGGATGCCCACATTGAAACCCATCGACTGCATTGAATCAGACGATGGAGATCGTTTTCTATCCCAAATATTCCACACAATGGATCTTGAGATCATGGGTGTAACATCAAACAGTCGGTTTTTGATTTCACGTGACACATCCAAAAACAGTGACCTTGGTAACTTTTTTGGGATGTCTGCCACTTGAAATAAAAAACTCATCGTCTAATGGTATGCCCATGATATCAAAATCCGTTGTGTGGAATATTGGGACAGAAAAATGATTTCCATTGCTTGATTCAAAACAGTCAAAAGGGTTTCAGCATGGGCACCCTCAAAGATTCAGTGAGTGTATGTATGTAAAGGTACTCAATGAGAAATTCTAGTAAATAAATAAACAAAGACTTACAGTCTCCGTAAGCTAGTCAAGTTACCAAGCTCCCGAGGAATAGGGCCACTAAGAAGGTTAGATTCCAAGACCCTACTAATAGCCACTTTGCATTAATAAAAGAGTAATTAAATAAGAATGAGAAGTTTTAGGTAAACATACAATTCCTGAAGTATGGTAATGTTACCAAGTTCCCTTGGAATTGGACCCGAAATGCGGTTAGCCTGCATGGCTCTGAGATGTAGAAATAATTTTCAGTTATGCCACTGGACTTAATTAATTGGTCGGTAAAAATGGAATAACTTACATAAAGGTGAGCGGAAGGGTGGCCCATGCTGGAGGGATGGATCCATTAATGTAGTTGCGAGTGAGATCGCTGGTAATCATATGCAAGAGAAGAAAAAAAGGATTAGTATTTATTTCCATAAATATTTGGCTATGCCTACGAAGAATTCCCCTTGCTATATATTATTTTGAACTTTGGAAACAAGGTCCAATAATTGACATATGCTAAAATTCAATTTAAGTGAAAGAATGAGTTAGGACAAAAATGTCCTTCTCTCCCATATCAGAATGATCAATCAGACTCATATGAGACTGATTGATCCACCATAAGACCGATGGGGTCATTCTCATATGAGATTAATCGGTCTTATAATGGATTAGTTGGTCTCATATAGGACTGATCACTCACATGTCAGGCCGAACGATCTCATATGGAATTGATTGGGCGCTCAGTCCCATATTAAATCGACTTTATCAGCCTTATAGTGGACTGATCAGTCTCATATAAGTCCGATCGATCTATCTCATATGAGAACTAAGGGCATTTTCATCTAAATTATTTTTTCACTTGAATTTGATGCTGCACATATCAAAAGGTTCGGTCCCTCTGAGGTAGAATGTAAAAAGGTTCAGACACTATTGGGTAATTCGCCCTTAATTTATATGGTTGTCAATTCACAATCAGATCAAAACTTAGAGCCATGGATCATATTTCGCCCGATAATTCAAATTATCAGCTGAATCATATCAGTTTCAGTCGGGACCGAAACGACAATGAAATGCAAATTTTTGGGTAATATTTCAGCCAACCTGCAAAATTTTGGTTTCTCCCAGCCCCGAAACCGAAAACAAAACCAACATTTTGATCCTTGCTTAGAACACTCATTTGCAAATGGAAAATTATAAACGGTGGACAAATTTTGATAGACAATTTTGCAGAGAGCTTATGTAGCGCGAAGTGACTGGCAGCAATGCTTGGACCCACTATGTGTGCAGCCACTCCGGTCACACCACATAAGTTGTTTGCAAAATTGTCTACCAAAAATTGTCCACTGTATAACACTGTCATTTGCAAATTAATTGTTAGGATTGCTGCCAAAACATGTCATGTCATCCTTTACTTATGTTTCAGCATTAAAACGTGAATTGCATGCTTCTTCCCAAGGAAAATTATAATGAAAAGACAGGAAACAACAAACAATTCAATGGATGTTTACGTGGCGCATTATAAGTGGCTGCCCCGACGTGCATTGCTAGGCCCCACAATGCTTGCATCATGCCACATCAGCAGTCTGTTGAATGATTTGTTGTTTCCCCTCCGCCATATAACATTGTCCTTTTTCAAATAGCTGTTTTCAGCTCATTCATGTGCCCCAAAATGTGAATTGGATGGTTTTCCAGATACCTGTTTTCAGCTCATTCAGGTTTTGGCGTTGCAGTTAGAATTTTTCACTTTTTAAATTATGCTTGGGCGCCACTTACATAAGTTGCAATAAAGGAAGATCAGCAAACTCTTCAGGTAGCTCTCCAGTGAGGTTCTGACGTTTGAACTCACTAAGGTAGGATAAGAAGTAGAACGTATAAAATAAGTAAGCAGCACTATAATTACAAAGTCGGATGATACAACAATAATTCAGCAAAGGGTCAATTCGAGGAAATTCAGACAAACATAAGACACGTCATAAAACATTAAAAAAAAATTATAATATACTTAAAGCACAAAATAATATTTTTAATAAACAAAATAAGCTATAAAGTAGTTGATGCAAGGCACATCTATAATCATTGTTGAATGACACGTCGATGACTTTTATTTATCCAACAAAGCAAAGAGTCTCTCAAGGCCAAAAAGAGTAGATAAAAAGAAATAACAAAGTGGGGTAGCATGGGCAATGGTCTGATCTAATCAGTTGAACCTTAGATGACATTCAACCGGTTATAGAATCCTTATATACAAGGGAATCTTCAAATGGAAAACACTGTTACATTAATCTATGAAAGTGAAAATCATGAAGTCAAGATAGTCAAGACAGTATTATATCCACGGATTTTAAAAATTAGTTGAAGCACACATGGATTCAACTCGTCGGACCTGGCCATTGCTTGGAATTATGACTAGGATGCCAAAATGAAGACAATATGCATCCTAAATACGAAGAAAAGACAAAAAAAAAAGAAGCAAGCAACATTACATTCTAGTCATAGCACAAAAGTTAATATTTCTTTTCGGGAAAAAATGATTTTGTTAAAAATCTCCGAATTGAGGGTGTGCCCAATAAATCATTGAATAACCATCTGATTTGGGAAGTCACCACAAATTAATCAACATTTTTTTGTCATTTTTCCAAACTTCACTAAATTTAATGGAGATGAATCATGCATTACTCATCTATGCTTATATATTGTGTTTATAATTATATAGATGCACCTTTTATATACCTTGGATCTCTTTGAGTGTTATTAAAAATATTATTTCTAACTTAAATATATTATAGCATATTTATTATTATAAACATTATTTATTTTTTTCTGACATTTGTCTAAATTTTTCGTTCTTAGAATGCTTGACTATCACATATGTCAATAGATTATTTAGTCTATAAAGTGCCTTTTCTTCCTCAACATCTCTATTAAAAAGCTGACTTCCACGTATGTCAAGGTCCTTAGAAATCTGTAAAAGTAATGTTTCCATAGCTTCATTAGCTTAACATTCTATTGATGTGAGTGAGGAATGAGGATAGTCAAATCCCTAGAATTAAAATACCAAAGAGAAAGGAAGCATTACATGCCGACGACATTGCAAGTTGATGATGAATTGAGGCAGCGGCAAATGACGTTGTTAGCGACCCTCTCCGGTGTTCGGCTGATCAAATCCAATCCAACCGTCATGGTACAAGGACCATTGGAGTTCCAACCCCTCTTCTTCAACTTCTCTGCTATCTGTTGAAGCGCACCAACTAATTCCACCATAAGAATAATTGGTTAGTTATATGGGGCATTCCTAAAAAACAGGATAGCTCTATTCATGCCTACCCAATTATTGAGGGTTGCTGCCTATGCTAGAAAGCCATTGATTGTGTGGAATCAGACCGCGAAGATGGATTTTCATCCCAATCTTCCACACAATGGATTTTGAGGCCATAGGTGTACTACCAACCAGTCAATTTTTATTCTACCTGGCACATATCCCAAAATAGTGACTGAAAAGATACATGACACACATCATGCTCCATCGTGATTTTATGGTCCTTTTTCGGGATTTGTGCCACTTAGAAACAAATACTGACCGTCTAATAGTATGCCCATGGTCTATAGATCCATCGTCTGATTCAAAGCAGCCAATGAATTTTTAGTATATGTGCCCTCAGTAAGTCGGAAGGCACGAACAGAGCTACCCTAGAAAAATAGAACTGATACATAAGGGGAGCCATATTTCTTAAACACACAAAGTTGGCCATGCACACGAGCCCCTATTGGCCACTCGCAAGAATTTATCCCTAGTTACCTAGTACGTGTGATGTGTGGGTGTTTCACATGCCCGTGGACTTAGTCGGTTGCTCTAAGAGGCCCGGATACCCCATCATAAAAAAGAAAAAAAGAAACAAAGTCGGCCATGCACACATTCTAAAAAAAGACAATATGTTGAAAATCTGTCATGTAAAAACACCATCTAAGCCAATTGTCATGATCTAAAAAAGCTTGATGCAGAAAATTGAGATGAAACATGATCTCTATCGTATGATTCAATACAATCGAAGGTCATAATCTTCTTCAACAGTTGACTATATTAAATCATATGATAGAGAATGTGTTTTGTGCTAACCTTTTGCTTTAGATCATGATCTTTAAATTAGACAGATAATTAGGCCAACTTTTTTATGCAAGTAATGGCTCCCAAGCGTCATATATTTCGTGTGGGTCCCATTCAGTAGCGGAACCACATACACCACCGCAGTGCGGGCGAGTGCCCTCACTCAACCCAAAAAAAATTATATATATATATAAACCAACCAACGCCCTTCTCTCTCTCTCTCTCTCTCTCTCTCTCTGTCTCTCTCTCTCTCTCTCTAAACAAAACCCCTCTCTCTCTAAAACCCAACGCCCTCTCTCCAAACCCTCTCTAAACAAAACCCAACTAACACCTCTCTCCAAACCCTCTCCATCTCGGCTCGCCCATCTGAAGCCTGCGCCGGCACCGCCGACGCCCTCCTCCTGCCATTCCCCGGCACCCCGCCCTACGGTAAGCTCTCTCTCTCTCTCTTGTCTCAACTCTCAAGGCCCTAATGTGTTCTCATCACACCCTTCAATTATGTATGTGATCTATTTATCATGTGATTTTGGTAGATCTTTGTTTATTTATTGTTCCTTTTTTATTTTTTATTAAATTTTGTTGTGGTAGTTTGAATTTGTATAGATATGAATTTATTTTTTAATTGGTCTAGGATCTCCATAAAGATTTGACTAGTTCTTATGTATAGATGAGCTTTGTTATTGGATCTTGTTTATTTTCTATGAAGTAAAAGTTGCACACCAACTGTTTGACAAAATGTCTAGGCTACTTCATCAACAAAAAAGTTCTATAGATCCAAAACAAAACATGAAAGTAAAAAAAAGCTTTCAAACCCACATAGTCAATGATTCCTGATCTGATCCCTCTAACGTGGAATTTGAATCATTGACCTTCAAACCATCAAACACCATAACTCTCAATTATAAGTTGAGCAATCTGATCACCAACTTTCACTTGGAAATCTGATTTGAGAGAGAGAAAGAGGGTATTTTGTTGTCGTCGCTCATCTTTGCATTCTATTCTTTTGAATGAGCAAGCATTTGATTTGAGGGGAATTTAGATATTAAATTTGAGATTAGTTGTTATCATTTGATTTGATTGTAAAAATGGTGCACTATTTCAATCAATTGGTGAGTTTGATATGGCCTAATGATTATGCTTATGGATCTAATAAAAAAAGAGTGTACTTGTTGATCCTTGTGTCATCGTTTCAGCCTTATTACCTCAAAGCTTGTGTAGTAGGGGTGTCAACGGGTCGGGTCGATCCAATACCCAATCTGCTTGACTCGGTTTTTTTTTCCAGGTCACAATGTTACCTTGACACAGTGGCACGTGGGCGAAGTGTCAAGGTATTATAAGTGTCAGTACAAGAAATCCAGCAAAATGTTGGATAATCAAAAGAAAAACCTACTAGGACCCATCATCTAACACAAGATATCACTCAACCCAAAGAACCAAAAAAAATGTCCATAACAATGTCAAACCCTCAACATACTAGGAATCACGTCTATTACATGAGAAATATGTCTTTACAAAGTTCCATCTAGACAAACACATTGATTTCCGTCAATCCTTTATCCTTTTTTTTCCGTGGTAAATTCTGTCCTGCTTATCCCTTTTAAATGACTCTTTAATTTTTTTGTTTGCACATTTAACATACATTTTTTATGTTGCTTTCAGGTTAGTAGACTCTCTCTAGAATATGTATATATATATAGGGAAAAGGTTTCCGTCTTCCATTGGAGGACACTTAAGCGTCCTCCAAGATTGGGGAAAACCACCAATTGGAAGCGAGACACAAAATTGATAACACATAGAGCACGGGTGCTAGATCATATTTATAAAAAAATTGAAAACTCATCTACACCATGTATTTTTTCAGCCTTGAAATCTGAACCATTGAAATCAGTCAAACTTTGACGGAAGCCTTAAAAAGAAATTTTTTGAAATTTGATCTCACCCACACACCCCAATGCTCCACGTGCCCCCCAAATAGTGTTTTGGGTGCCACGTGGAGCTCCACGACATCTTGGAGGACGTTTGAGCGTCCTTCCATAGAGGACAAAACCGACTCCCTATCTATCTATCAATATATAAATAAGGTCTTTTTCGTATAAATAGTTGTAAAATAACTCTCTTTCGCATAAATAAGCTCTGGAGTGACTAGAATCCCATAGGAGAAGATAGAATCTATTGTTATTGTGTTTCTAGTGTCAGTTCCCTCCATAAATTTGTTTTAATATCTATTCATTTACTTTGCATCTATTGATATAACACTGATATTTCCCCCTAAGCAAAGTAATTGCCAGAAGATTTATATACTGAAGAGTATAAAAGCCTCAAGAAAACTAAACTGCCATAACTTAGAAAAGAATCTAGGGTCTTACTTAAATTAAGGAGGAAATAGAGAAGTAGAGATAGAAGAACAAAAAATAAAAGAAGAGAGAGAAACATGGGATTGGGATGATGTACAAAGTATTGATGCTTGTGTAGTTAGCAGTTTTCCTTTTTTGTTGTGCACCCTACTTCATAAGGATATTGTTGTAATCTTGTGAGTTTAGCTTAATATATGGCCTTTCTAGGGTCAATGTTGTTGGTGTGCATGTGTGTTTTGTTCATAGTGTATGTGTGTATGTTACGTGTAAGGGGGTATACTTGTCATTATTCTGAATTTAAAGCGCTAGTGAGCAACTCTAACCAAACTAAGTCATTCCTAATCTCTCTCTCCAATCTACTTATTATTCTCTAACCCTAAACCTAAAACAACTTTTACAACCTAATACCTCTACCAAATCACCCACCTTCAAACCTCTAAACCTCAATTTGGTATCAGAGCCCTTCGGAAAGGTGTCCGCTCATGTACTACTCCCTATCCTATTACTTGGTATGTATGTTATCCATTTGTCTCTTCTTCCTACAGAGTCATTTATCCAAGGTTGACACTGTCAATATAACTCGTATCGTCCATATTGCTCGAGGTATGTTATGATGGTGGATGAAATGAATGCCCTTGAAAGCAGACACACATGGGATGTGTCACCGCTTCCCTAGGAAAAAAAGACCATGCGATGCAAGTGAAGTGGGTCTTTGTCATAAAATATAATTCAGATGACATTGTTTCTCAATAAATCATGTCTTGTTGCCCGCGGTTATACTTATAGTTATGGCATTGATTATGATGTCGCATTTACCCCGGTGGCTAAGCTTACATCATTGCCTGTCCTCATTTCCATTGCGGCTAATCAGAATTGGCCTATCGATCAGTTTGATGTAAAAAAAATGTATTTTTTAATAGTGATCTCAAGAAGGAAATTTATATGGATCCCCCACCAGCCTTCCTGCTTCAGGGGGAGATTGGGAAGGTGTGTAAACTTGTAAAGTCTATATATGGTTTGAAGCAGTCACCATGTGCCTGATTTCAGGGTTCAGTGGAGTGGTCATCAGTACGAGATTCTAGAGATGTCACTCTAAGAACACTGTTTTCTATCACTCTGGCCCCTTCGGCCGCACGATCTTGCTAGCTTACGCTCGTGTATGTTGATGACAGTGTGATTACTGGTTATGATTCCTCATTCGTATCTCATGTAAAGAAGGATCTTGGTCAGATTTTCAAAGTGAAGACTTAGGCAGCTAAAAAAATTTGCTGGCTTGGAAGTAACCATATCGAAGAAGGGATCTTCTCTTAAAAAAAATATTCTTTAGATTTGCAGAGTGTACCTGTATGCTTGGATGTAAGTCTGTTTCCTCTCCTACGGATTCTAAGCACTCTCTCCATGAGAGTGAGGAGTTATTATATGATCCTCGAGAGTATCGGCGACTTGTTGGCAGATTGATTAGTCATACCAGTACAAAACCAGATATCACTTTTTCGGTGAGCCATGTCAGCCAGTTTATGCACACTCCTAATGTTCCTCACTTGGTAGTCGTTGACTGCATTCTGAGATAAATAAAGTCCAGTGCAGGTTGTCGTATTGTGTATCATTCTCATGGTCACATTCACATATATGGATCCATTGATGCTAATTGAGCAGGCTCTGCTACTGATCGTCACTTTACCTTGGAGTACTGTACTTTTCTTGGAGGCAATCTAGTGTCATAGAAGAGTAAAAACCGTCGTCTCCAAGTCTAGTGTTGAGGCTGAATATTGTGTGATTGCTATTAGAACATGTAAGCTATTATGGCTTTGCTCTCTCACGTCCAAGCTTGGATTTCCAGTTAGTAATCAATGCCTATTCATGCGATAACGAAGTGGCTGAAAAGATTGCATCTGATTTTGTGTTGCATAAACATATGAAGCATATAGATGTTGATATTCACTTTGTCAGAGAAAAAGCTTGGGATTAGACGTTAGAACTTATTGTTATGTCCTCTTCAAAACAGTTGGCGGATATCTTCACCAAGGTCGTAGAGCCTTCTCTTCTTCAGGATATCTCTATCAAGCTGGAATGCATGATATTTATGCTCCAGCTTGAGAGGGAGCGTTGGGGCATGTGCATTCAGAGTATGAATGGTTGTGTTACCTGTAATGGGATATACTTGTCATTACTTTATTATTGGTAAAAGGCTAGTCTGAAACTCTAACCTAACTAAGCCATTTCCTAATCTCTCTCTCTCTCTCTCTCTCTCTCTCTCTCTCACCCTAAGGCTAAAACCAATTCCTAGCATCTCTACACCAAATCACACACCTTCAAAACTCTAAACCTCAATTAATGTGACACCAAGCAAGAATTCCAAAACTCCTCATGGGTCCTCTGTCTACATCACAATGAGGTAGCAACAATTCCCCATCCCCGAGGTCAATGGGCACAAAATAAAAGCACATAAGAGTGGGTCGTTGTGGCTCGCATGATCATGAAGAAACCTGAGCAGGTCACATGGAAAATTGGGAATTTCATCTCCAACTCTTCTAATTACAAGGGCTTGCTATGCGAAATCGAAAAACAAATCAGAATCTTCCTATTTGAAGAGATAGACCTCACCACCCTTTAGTACACCACTTTCGAAGCACTCATCCCAAATCTTCTGCCCGGTGGCGACATGTGGAAAAGATGGATCGCCTTTCTTTTGACATAAATGGTGGATGGGCTTTCCCATTCCTTGTCCCCTCACACGCAACACTATACTGTAGGCCAAATGGTCTTGTCTTCTGGTTGATCAGCTATGTATGCCTTAGATTCACAAGATCAATTCAGTGAAATTTTCGAAAAACGTGGCTCTCGAGACATCGCTGAGCAAATTCATCGAAACTGGATTTGGGGACTCAACCTTTGTTTGGTTGTTGAACAGTCACAGAATTTACCATTTTGATGCCCTTAACTAAGTAATGTTAGCCCACAGTTTGCTACTAATGATGTGTTGATGTGCAGATATTTAGAACAGTAAGCAGATGAAAAACAAAGTGATAATCTTTGCCTAAGTGAACTCATAAAGAAGTAAGAAAGTAGCTCGCAAAAGAATCATAGCTGAAAACACCAGTTCTCGAGCTATCGAAGAGAAATTGCAAATTTACAATTCTGCTGAAGAAAACTGAAGAGAGCTTGGTGAATTACGAGCGATCAAGCAAAAGCTGAAGAGCATAAATAGAGAAGAATACAAAATCACACTCGATTTTGTACCATGTAGCTTATGAAGTACTGTTGAAGGTCACGTGAAAGATGTGACACCATACACAGAATCGAGAACTCTAAAAATAGAAGTTATGCACTCTACGGAATTTCAGCAATAAATCAATGAATCTCTCCCAGGCTTTGTAGAATTTTTCATTTTCTTCTTGAATGAAATCACAAATTTCGCGCCTTAAGGCATTTGTTTTTGCCATAGGAAAGAATTTCAACAGAAATTTCTTAATCTAGTGATCCCACAAAGTAATAGATCCAGCTGGTAAAGAGTTTAACCAAGCTTTTGCCTTATCCAATTTACTAACTTTACATATTTTTTGCTAAAATGGCGACTCTTTTTGTCACGTTGAAATCAGGCACACTTTGTTAACTAAAAAAGATTAATTTATGTTTAGGAAATGTGGATATATTACAAAATTTTCTTTACATTTGGCAATGGATTCAGAGTTTGATTTTTTTGTAGATGAATGATAAACAATTGTTAATGTCTTGATTGTTAAAAATTTCTTTGTGTATAATTTTAATGAAAATTATAGTTTATAGTATAAATTAGTTTAAATTTATATTCATTGTAAAAAATTTATATCTAATTCATCTTGCACCCCGCCTAGATGAGAATCATGGTTCTGCCACTGGTCTCATTGGTCCGCATTTCTCATCCAATCAATAGAATTTTAGGATGACTAATGAAAAAGTTGTCTGATGCACAAGACAAATTAAAATATAGAATTTAGGAAATAAGAAAAGGTAATTTCAAAATCAAAAAGAAGGGGAGTTCTATTCACACCTACCCAATTATCTAGGGTGCCTCCAATGAAAACGTGTCAATTGCATTGAATCAAATGATGGATATTGATTTTCATCTCAATCTTCTACAGAATTGATGTTAAGACCATGGGGGTACCATCAAACAATATGTTTTTTAAATTCCATGTGGCACCGATCCCACAAAGTGATCCTAAAATCACGTTTGAGTGTATTGTCTCAACCCGGAGGGGTAGCTCAGTTGGTCAGGCCTTAGGTTTGCTCCCCAATGGTCACCAGTTCGAGTCCCCTCAGGGCCACTGGAGTGTTACCCGGTCGTTAGCTCCAAGGCCACGTGGGATTAGTCGAGGTGCGCGCAAGCTGGCCCGGACACCCACGGATATCAAAAAAAAAAAAGTCACTGTTTTTGGGATTTATGCTACATGAAATAAAAAACTGATTGTTTGAATATATGCTCGTGATCTCAAGATCAATCGTGTGAAAGATTGAGATGAAAACCAATCTAGTTCAGAGCATTCAACGGGTTTTCAGCATAGGAGCCCTCAGTAACTAGATAGGCGCGAATAGAGCTACTCTAAAAAGATTTGGATTGAAATGATATTAGACCGACTCAACCTAAATTGATTCATTGACGGGCCCAAAGATTCTAAGGGTTTGTGAAGGGAGCAAGTTAGCACATTAGCCGATTTGATTGACTATCATATTTCATAAATGGTACATTTATTAACACCCACAGAATCTTTGAGGGCACCTATGTAGACATGTGCGAGTCAAAAATTGTCTTTTGTGGGTGCCCTCAAAGATCCAGTAGTCATAAGCATGGGTGTCCTTTTTCATCTTCTTCCTACCCAATTTTGGCGAGTTGTACAACCCTGTTCCAACGACTCGTACTTTCTGGCAAGTCGTCCATTTCAATGAGTCGAACAGTCCCATGAAAAAATTTCTTTCGCTAGAAAGAGCCCCATAAAACTCATTGGAATGAAACCGTTGAACCCACTTCTTCTTCTAGAATGAGACCTATGAAACTCATTGAAAGGAAACCATGAACCCTTCTTGAAACTCGCTTCTTTTTCTTCTACAATGAAACTATGTAAACTCATAAAAATCTCCAAAAAAACTAAAAAGAAGAAAAAGGAGAGATTGAAACCCTTTTGAACCTTTTTAGGCTTCTTCTTCTTAGGATTTCAAGAAGGTTTCATGGGTTTCATGTGCTTCTTCTTCTTCTTTATGGGCTTCTTAGAGATGTTGGAAATGTTCATGGAGAAGAGAGGTGTTGCAGGAGAAGACGAAGTGTGTGATAGAGTGTTTTTTTAATATTTTTTTAGGAACCATTATTTGCACATGCTTCTCAAGTGGGTGCCCAGTAAAAAATTTATATTATATTTTTTAAATGATGAAATTACTCTGCTAGTTGCACCATAAGTTGTGAGACAATATTTTATAAAATCACTATTCTCCTTTCGAAGGAAAAGGAGTCGAAAAGAACCCTAGCCGGATCACTTGGAAACAAAGAGGAGACCGAGAGAGAAAGAACGGTGGAGAGACGGACAAACAGAGATTACTAAGAGATTAGAGAGAGAAATTTGTGAGAGAGTGAAAGATTAGTGTGAGAGAGATTATCGTGAGAGAGAGAGAGAGAGATTAGCGCGAGAGAGAGTGTGACGATCCAAACCCACACACCATGATATTGTATGGTTCTGGGCTTAAGTCTCCTTCCCTGTTTTGTTACTGGGCTTAAGTCCCCATAAAAAATGCGTCATGACATGTAAGCATGGTTCAAAATTTCAGTCGAAATCTAAAGATTTCAGCCGAACGCATTGGTTTCAGTCCTATCCGAAATGAAACCGAAACTGAAATTATCGATCATATTAGTATGGAGACCAAAATTTCAGCCGAAATTCAAATTATCGGCCAAAATTTCAATTTTTCGATTTCGGTCATGCCCGAAACCGAAATCCAACCCGATATTTTGATCCTTGCATGTAAGCATACACCTTATAGCCTGAAGTGATGGTGTGGGGGTCTTGGAGCTTGGTTGGTTGGCTAGCGTGAAGGCGTCAGGTCTTTGAGCTAGGTGTGTGACACGTGAGCACGAAGGCGTGCAGGCCTTGCGTCACATGTGTGTTCTCTTATATGTGGCGAAGATGACTACTCGAGCTAGGTAGTGTATTGGTGTTGTATGGTGTGTGTGTGCCATGGACAACGTTCGTGTGCCATGGGTATTATGTCAAACTAATACATTTGAGGTATTTCTGCTATTTGGCTTGAGGTGTTGTTTAAACCATATATATGGGAAGAGCTGTGGAGCTACTTCCATACACATGGGGCTTAGTGCACAGTGGTATCGTATGTCTATAAGGATGGACCTAGGACGTTGCTTCGGCAATGTCGTGTGTCACCAGGGAGAGGTTGCTATGTGCCCGAGCTATGCGCCGCAGTGCACATAGGTTGGGTATGAGGGAAGCACTCGTGGATTACGTGGGATTCTGTGGAGCACGTTGGCATGAGGGTCGGATGTTTGATGTGTGCTGGGTGAGAGAGCCACACACAATCGTGGGCTTGGTTTAGTATGACAATAAGACACGTTGGAATAGGATAACATGAGGAGTTGCATGCTACTGTTGCATGCGAGGTACTAGTGCATGATACAAGGTGAAGCTTGAGCAGGTCAGGTAAGGCACGGAGGTGTTAGCATGTGTGTCGCAAAGAGGCATGATGCTTTGTTGTGGTAAGTCTTGGTGAGAAGGTAACCACGTACGGGAGTTCCCGTCCTCTAGACAGGTGGTATCAAAGTTGATGAGGGTTAGGTTGGCCTCGTTGTTATGGCATTGAGGCGCTGGACGGGTGCGGCAGACATGCGTCGGACTGTGCCCCCGTGACAGTTGGTATCAAAGTCGGATCGATCCGGAAGGGGTAATGTCGGAGAGCTAGTTGAGAGGTGGAAAGACCTTGGGATTGGAGAGCCAGAGTGATCCTTAAGGGGGGTGATGTTGGATGAGCTAGCAGGAAGGTGGGAGGATCTTGGAGTTAAGTTGAGCCAAAGGAGAGCTAGGGAAACAGAGGGGGAAGGCATTACCGACGGATTGTGGTTCGAAGGCAGAATTTGGTGGGTAAATTGCTGGGTGAAGGCGAAAGTTGAGGTACTAGAGCGAGCAGTGTGCTTGGTGAATGGCATGGTGATGAATAGCGTTGGTATGGGACCGCGTGAAGAATCAGTGTGTTTCTTGTTCGTATGAGAAGTTAACATGGTTTCATGCCGA
Source organism: Chloranthus sessilifolius (assembly GCA_021018995.1). NCBI lineage: Eukaryota > Viridiplantae > Streptophyta > Magnoliopsida > Chloranthales > Chloranthaceae > Chloranthus > Chloranthus sessilifolius. Next base: position 94,282,767 of record CM037593.1, read on the forward strand.
GTAAAATGCGAATGGGGCCGAGTTTGAACTAGCAAGGAGGTACCAAACCTCGGGGCTAGGTATTCGGAAGACTTCGCATGGGATGAAGACGAAGGTTGAGGAATTGATGCAGGGAATCGGGTGTTAGCATAGGTGTTGACATTATCCGGTTGAGAGGAGGTGGCGTAGTCATTCCCTTGCGATTATGGCGTCAACGAGGACGTTGACATTATGGAGTAGTGGAGGATGTGACATGGTCAATACTCTGGGTACTAGCAAGAAGGCATGGGGGTCTTGGAGCTTGGTTGGTTGGCTAGCGTGAGGTCTTTGAGGTAGGTTTGTGATGCATGAGTGCGGAGGCATGCAAGCATTGCGTCGCGTGCGTGCTCTTGTATATGTGGTGAAGATGGCTACTCAAGCTAGGTAGTGGATTGGTGTTGTATGGTGTGTGTGTGTGTGCCATTGACAAGGTTCATGTGCCATGGGTAGTATGTCAAAATAATATAATTGAGGTGTTCCTGCTATTTGACTTGAGGTGGTGTTTAAACTTTAAACCATATATATGGGAGAGGAGTTGCGGAGCTACTTCCATACACGTAAGGCTTTGTGACATTGTAGGGTGCACAGTGGTCTCCTAAGTCTGTAAGGACGTTGCTTCGGCAATGTCGTGTGTCACCCAAGCGAGGTTGCTATGTGCCCGAGCTATGCATCGCGGTGCACATAGGTTGGCTATGAGGGAGGACTCGTAGGCTACGTGAGATTTTGAGGAGCACGTTGGCATGAGGGTCGAATGTTTGATGCGTGTTGGCTGCGAGAGCCACACACGATGGTGAGCTTGGTTCAGTATGACAGCGAGACATGTTAGAATGGGACGGCATGAGGAGTTACATGTTACTGTTGCACGTGAGGTACTAGTGCTGATACAGGGTGAAGCTTGAGCAGGCCAGGTGAGGCACGGAGGTGCTAGCATGTGTGTCGCAAAGAGGCATGACGCGTTGTAGTGGTAGGTCTTGGTGAGAAGGCAACCACGTACGGGAGTTCCCATCCTTTAGGCGGGTGATATCGGAGTTGATGAGGGTTAGGTTGGCGTCGTTGTTGTGGCATCGAGGCATCGGACGGGCATGACAAACGTGTCGGACTGTGACCCCGTGACACTAGGCTCTTGACATTTCTCTATCTGATGTGGACTATTACAGTCCCCCCACCTTATAGAAGGCATGTCCTCTGCTCTGATACCATATGTGATGACCCAAACCCACACACCACAATAATGTTCAGTTATGGGCTTAAGTCTCCCCCGCTGTTTTGTTCCTGGCATGGGCTTAAGTTCCCACCTAAAATGCCTCATGACATGTATAGTCCGCATACACCTTATCTCCCAGGCTCTGGACATTTCCCTATCCGATGTGAGACTATTAAAGTTAGGAGTAGAGGCTCCGGAGAAAGGTAGAGACCCCGAGGTTGTGAATACCTTCCCGCCTAATGTGATGCTCTATTACCGCTTAATGAGATACTTAGTCTTGCATTGGTTGCAAACTCGTCCAAATCATATGATATAAGTGAACCCGTTCCCTTTCAAATATGACGCGTTTTAAAACCGGGGAGCCTAATGTGGCTAAACTAGACAAATGGTAGTTGATGAAAGCTCTGCAATCAAGTGGGGATAGGAGTAGAGGCTCTGGGGTTGTGACTCTGTTCCCACTTATTGGGATGCTTTAGTCCCACATTGGTTGCAAACTCGTTCAGATCATGGCTATATGTGCGCTCATTTCCTTCTAGATATGATGCGTTTTAAAAACCGAGGAGCCTAGTATGGCAGAATCGGATAAATATATCATATCGAGTCGGGTCCGAGTCGTTTCAGAAAAAGAGACTAGAGAGAGAGGTGCAATATTTTTTTAATTTTATGTGTAATCAAGGGAAGCATGTAGAAGGACAAATTTTCGTTAATTCGGTGCAACCACTTAAAAAGCTTGTGCAAATAATGGCTCCCTTGTTCTTTCGTAAAAAAAGAGCCATTAAGTGGGTCCCCCCAAAAATTCTATAGTCATAAGTGGAGCACCCACTTATGTAGGCACCCTCATAGATTCCGTGGGTGTTAATAATGTTGTTAAAAATTATTGAAGGATAGAAGAAAAAATAAAGGAGATGAAATCAATGGTAGAACTTAGAAGCACGTTAAGATAAACGCTTTCTCTAAACGTTATTTGCCTCCTTTCGGTTAGAACCGCCATAGCAAAAGAGAAGAATAGCAAACACATTCCCGAGATACAACCAAGCTCAGTCATCTGTAATTCTTTTTGTGTTTGCACTTGAAAAAAAGAATTCTGAACACTACGTAATATGCCCAAAAAAAAATAAAGAAATTCTTATTTTCTTGTGTCTTTTCTTGTTTTTCTAAAGGAGATCTTATCTCTATTTATAGAAAAAATTTCAAACCATTATGTCTTTTCAAATTACGGTAAAGAGATTTCAGATCTGTGTCTTTTCAGATAACGTTAAGAGATCTTTTGTGTCTTCTTAGATAGCGGTAAAAAGATAAATCAATTTCACTTGTCTTTTCAAAGTGTTGTCTTTTCAGATAACAGTAAAAAGATATATCAATTTCACTCGTGTCTTTTCAGATTTACGATGAAGAGATGTCAAACTTGTGTCTTTTCAACTAACCGTAAAAAGATAAATCAAAATCTAAAAGACACTTCTCTACAGATAAAATTGATTCTTAAAATAAATCAAGAGTTATTTAAAACTCTTTAAAATATACAACAATCTCTCACTATTTTAAAAAGTTTTTAAAAACATACAACAATCTCCCACTATTTTTAAAAGTTTTTAAAAAAATATCTATTTGGGCATATGAAAAGTATAATGCATAAAAGAAAGTATCTAAAAGACTTGAACTTTCACTTGGGGTAAGTATATCAAAGTTTATCAAGCTACTTAGTGGCATATAGTCTTGAACTAAGGACCTTATCCAACAAATCAAATATACTACACACATTATAATTTATAAAACTTAGTGTTCTTAAAAAGCCAGCACATTTATGGTCATGTGCTTTACCCCAATTTCTTGAGTGCTCTAGGAGAGTCTATTGCTCCATAGGAAGCAGCCCGTCTTCCACACTCAAATAGGTGAATCTATTAAGAGTGGCTCCTATATACAACTCCAACTTAAATAAGGCTATAAATTCATTAAGAGAATTAATCTCATCCTCTCTCATAGGAGTAGCACTAGTTTGATAAACATATTGGAATGAGTTATTTTGAACATATAGTTCATTCCAGTGCCAACAAAATCACTCGTTCAATTTGTTTTTCCCATTGAACCTAAGTGATGGTTCACAAAACTTAGGTTGGGCTCCCATTGAAGGTGATTTTTATTATTTTATAGACCTCAACCTCATTCCACTCAATGTCTTAATGTAAATATTCTCTTGCAAGGCCCTTCGTAAAAGGATCGGCCAAATTCTCTTTCGACCTCACAGAATCTAAAGTCACTATTCCACCCTTGAGTAGACGTAGTTATATCTCAAACTTATATGACTATTTTTACCATTATATGTTTTATGATTCGCTCATTTAAGAGTCGCTTCATTATCACAATATATGGTAATTGCAATGACAACCCTATAGGTACGTCTACCAATAGGTTTTTAAGTCCATTCTGCTTCTTTACATGCTGCAGCAAGTACAATAAACTCAAAAATAATATGATTTTATATCCCCAACAAAAGTTCCCTTAGGATAAACTCTTTAATCATCTTTAGAATATTGAAGTCTTGATTCTTCCTCAATTCGTAGATGACGTAAAAGTTGAGTCATAGACAAAGATTCATTCTCATGTCGATGATTCATCTTCTTTTTATAGTTATTCCAAGAAGGCGGTAATTTAGAAATTATAGCGCCAACTTAAAATTCTTCAGGAAGTTTAATCCCAACACAACTAAGATTATTAATGATAAATTGCAAGTTTTACACTTGCGCAATAATAGGCTTATCATTTTGCATCTTCAAATCAAATAAATTGTCAATAAAGAAAAGACTTATTTTTAGCAGTGGGCACGTTAACGTAGATGTCGTAAACAGAATCCATGAGCGCGTTCAATATATGACCCTTGCATGTGTTCGTTCCACCAAATCGTTCAAATCGCACGAAATCTTAACTCATCACTTTGATTGACGCCATAAATGCACATTTAGAATTGTCGGTAAAAAATTATTGAATGATAGAAGCATAATAAAGGAGATGAAATCAAGGGTAGAACTTAGAGACACGCTAAGATAAACGCTTTCTCTAAACGTTATTTGCCTCCTTCCGATTAGAACCGCGATAGCAAAAGAGGAAAATAGCAAAATCGTTCCCGGGATACAACCAAGCCCAGCCATCTGTAATTCTTTTTGTGTTTGCACTTACAAAAAAAATTCTACACACTACGTAATATGCCCAAAAAGAAAGAAGGAAATTCTTATTTTCTTATGTCTTTTCTTGTTTTTCTAACGGAGATCTTATCTTTATTTGTAGAAAAAATCTTGAATCATTGTGTCTTTTCAAATTACGGTAAAGAGATTTCATATATGTGTCTTTTCAGATAACGTAAAGAGATCTTTTGTGTCTTCTCAGATAGCGGTAAAAAGATAAATCGATTTCACTTGTGTCTTTTCAGAATGTTGTATTTTTTCAGATAACAGTAAAAAGATAAATCGATTTCACTTGTGTTTTTTCATATTTACGGTGAAGAGATGTCAAACTTGTGTCTTTTCAACTAATGGTAAAAAGATAAATCTAAATCTAAAAGACACTTCTCTACAAAGAAAAATGATATCCTTAAAATAAATCAAGAAAAAAATTTTAAACTCTTCAAAATATACAACAAATAAAGATACCCTTTCATAAATGACTTTAAGTAAGAAACCTAGGCAATGCATAGCGCACAAGAAATAAGATTATAAACTTGAAAAAGGAGAGAAATAACACAAAAATAATAATAATAAAAGAAAAAATTAAATTAAATATATAACATCAATTTTATGTGCAATAGATCAAAGTTGTATATTCTATTAACAAAAAAAAAAATACTTAGGTGGGCTGTCAACAGGTCGAGTCGGCTCAAACCAAACTTTTGGATTTCCAATGGGAAAAATGGCATATGCCCGACCTGACATGATGGTACACCTGACCTAACCCGACGCCTGCCTTGAAAACCCAACCCGTGTTAAAACCTCTATTTTCATTGATTTAATATATAAAATATCGGGTCGTGTTGGGTCGACCTGACCCAACTTTTGCCTGATCCAACCCGACTTCTTGGTCGAACCAACTCGACGGGTCAAGTTTATGTGGCTGATCCGGTAAAAAGACAAAGATGCTCGGGTTGGGTATCAGGTCGACCTGTTGACAACTCTCTCATATATAAACTTATATGCGCTTAGTTGGCTTTTTTAAATTAGTAAATACACCTTCTTTTATACCCTGTGAAACTGTGACCTCGCCCCATTTCTCCGGTGAGTACGCATTGATTGCTTTGAATTGGATGATGGAAAATCATTTTTCACCCCAATCTTCCACAAAACAGATCTTGAGAGCATGGGCATACCATCGATAAGTCAGTTTTTATTACACGTGAAACACTTCCCAAAAAGTGACCCTAAAATCATGTTTGAGCATCATGTGTCCCACATTATTTTAGGGTCACCTTTTGAGATGTGTGCTTTATGGAATAAAAAAGGCCGTCTAATAGTACACCCATAATCTTAAGATCCAGTGTGTGGAAGATTGAAAAGAAAAAGGATCACCATTGTCTTATTCAAAAGCGGTCAATTGAGGCTGGCCAGAAGAGATGGGTATAAGTAATCATACCCACTATTAAAAGAGCAATTGTTTTCAAAAAGTTACTGGATGGCTCATTAAAGAAAACAAAATATGAATAAGATAAAAATATTTTATCAAAGGAAAGATTCATGCGTATGCAACTTAACTAAGATCTTTAGATCACGGTTTTTAAATCAGAAAGCTTCAATGGTGTTTTTACATGACAGAAGTCTCCAAAATACGAAGTCTCCACAAAAAAAAAAAATCCACCACAAGCATGTATAAGGGCAACTTCTCAAGTGCAATTAATGGCTCCTAAATACAATTCCTAACGAATTTTTTTTGTTCTAGGTGATCGGGTCATTCACCATGGTGCTCCCACATCTACCGTCATCAAGTATCACACACACTATCATTAGGGGCTCTAAACCCATGCAAGTGTCTGTTAGTAGATTTGTTTAGGGAGATAAAACTTGTACACGAGAGTCGCAGTGGCACCTGGTTAGAATGAAAGACTTTTTTTATTTTTGGGATTTAATTTAACACAGTCAATCATTTTATTCCATAATTGGCTCTTACAAATCAGATGATAGAGATCACGTTTCATGCTATTTTTTGTTCATAAATCTTTACATCATCGTCTTCAAATCAGATGGCTTAGATGGTATTATACATAACACATATCCCAAAAATAACAGTCTTTCTTTTTAAACATATACCACTCTACAAATCTCGTATACAAGTTTTAGCTCCCTAGCCGAAGATAAAACAAATTTAAAATTCCATGCCCGAAAAAGGGCGAACAGGGCAGATTTCAGTAGATCAAATACCCAATTTAAAAAAAAAAAGCCCTCTAATAATTTGAGAAGCTAACAAAAAGAAGAGTATTTTAGGAAAACTAAAACAGAGATTCGGTAGTAGATCAAGTACCTAAAAAACTGTATCATCTGAGATTTTTTTTTTAAATATTAAAGAAAAAATCCTTCTACCTTCCCTCTGAGGCAGTGATTGGGCATCGGATACGAGCTCTCCAAACCAATTCAAACACGGAAATAGAAGAAAGACGAAGAAAAGAGGTTTCGAATTTTCAAGAATTGCTCCCATCTCCTCTTTGTGTAATTCTTCGCCAGCAGCGCCTAGTGTAGAAAGAAATGAAAGACTCTGGATTCATTTCCAGAGACTTAGTTTTGGAAGTCTGACTTTTCAGCCTGTATTGTCTTTAATGTTTTTACTTTTTAGGTGCGTACGTCGTACCACTGCACCGACTCGACTCCACGTCAAAAGTCTCACGTTCAAGGGAAATTTACATGATCAACCCCGTCATATGCACCTTTTACGTAAAAAACCTTGTAGTTTTACATTTAGCTAAATCGACCAGCTTTTAGCCAAGCCAACATTAAGGAGAATAAAAAGTCCAAATTATCCCCTTCTATGACTTTTTTTAACCTACAAGCATCCTCTTCTTTCTCATTTTAATCTGTTAAAAAGTTAGAGATGAGTCAGGTGACAACGTCTTCTTTCTTAGTCTAATCTGCCCTGATATGCTCTGATCTGCTATTTTGAAGAAGAAAATAAAGGCTTGAGAGAAGAAGTCTCTGTATTTCCCTATTGTAACATAAAGACCCTGTGCTTGCTCTTTCGATGCGAGGTGGGTATACTACTTAAACCTCATTTTTAGTTTATTACAGTCTCTTAATAGTGCTCATACCCAAAGAATAAAATATTAAAAAGGGTGTCTATTCACCCTTTAAATGTTTATTTTAAGTTTATTTGTCATCATTTTCAGTTTGTTAGGATCTCTTAATTATGCAGTATAAGAAGGCTTTATTTCCTTAGATCATTTTCTTAAAAGTATATATCGATTGCAAATATAATCGTTATCGACTTCATATAGAGTCGATATCGATTATATATAGAGTCGATAACGATTGTATGCAAAGTGGGTATCAACTCCATATACAATCGATATCGACTTTATATAAAATCGATATCGACTCTATGTATAGTCGATATCGATTGAATATAGAGTCGATATGTGTTGTTAACAATCGTCTTCTCTCTTTTGTGTCATCAGTCTTATGACCCCTTCGTTCTCATTTTTAAACAGGCGATGATGGAGGTGAGGATTCCTCTTCTTTGTCACTATAATGGCCTTCTTGTAAACGATGATGACTTATATGAAGGTGGCCAGTGGAGGGTTATTAACATTTCGACTGATATTTCTTATGAACAATTCATGAAGCGAATGTCTGTTGTCAGTTTTGCGAGGGCAAATGAAACAGTTTCTGTAAAGTTTCATATGAAAATAGTGATATACCTCTGTGGTTGCCGACATTTTAGACTCTGATGATTTAACCATCTTATTTACATTTTATAAATCCGAGGTGGGCGTCATAAAGGTATTCATCATTAAGGAACCGTCATTCTTTCGAGTCGAAACTGAACAAGTAGATCTTAGCGGGACTAATTTTATGAGTAGCCATTCATTTCAGCCATGTAAGTTTGAGGAGGATGAAACTATATATGATACTGTCTCGTTATGCGATGACAACGATATTACGACGAACATGACTGCCAGAAAAGTAACTTTTGATTTAAACGATGCTCCGATTGAATCGTATGATGACCCACTAAAATATATACATGGGTCACAACAATGTAGTCAATGGTTAAACTACACTTCAGAAAGGGTGGTGGATACCGACGATTTCAATCATATCTTTCCCGGTGGATGGACAACTTGGTTGGTTCACGAATTATGTTCTACCAAACTATCGATGGGGATTAGCGGAGAAACTCAACCCCATGTCTATACATATGAGCACTCCTTTGGTGAAGGGCCTAGTCAACCAAGCTATTATCGATTCGGTGAAGGATCTAATCAATCACATCAGAAACCCTTTGATGAAGGATCTAGTCAACCACCTGAGAACACCGCTAGTGAATGGCGTAGTCATCCTCAACCCACTAATGAAGATACCTTAGAAGAAGATTATGAAAGCAAACAGGATGGGTTTATAAAAGAGGATCCGAAAATTTTTGTGAGAGACATTGATAATCCCCTAGTAGACGGAGATTACGAAGTGTCAGAGACATCGGGCGACTCCTCCGATGAAGAGGTCGAAACTGAATACCATAATTAGATATTTAAAGTTGGAGAGATCTTCAGAGACAAATAAATATTTCAAAGAGCATTCAAAGAGCACGCGGTAGAGAAAAACTTTCAAATTCAGCCTTTGAAAACTGCTAGTTATCGAGTGACAGCCGGATGCTATGAACCCGATTGTTCGTGGCGAATACATGCGTCTAAATTGATTGGGCTCGACTCTTTCCAAATCAAGGCATTCAATAGTACTCACACATGCGGGACCGCTAAGATCGGACCGCACGGTTATCTTAATGCAACAATCTCCTTCATAGCCAACTATTTACGGGATAAACTTATAGAAGGATTAAACTACACACTGGCGTCGATAATGTTTGATATTGTAAAAGCTTATAATGTCCAAATCTCATATGCGAAGGCTTAGAGGGGAAAAGAACTTGCCCTTAATTATATTAGAGGCAGTTGAGAAGGACAATTTGTGGATCTATCGACCTACGTGAAAGAGATGGAGAGGTAATCCTAATGTACAAACATCCTTTCAACTTACGCTTGACAGTAAGTTCTAAAGATTTTTTTGGAGTTTTGGCCTATGCATCGGAAGCTACCGCAATACGCTTCGTCCCATATTGCTTGTAGATGGCACACACCTACGAGGACGTTTCGGAGGGATTCTACTTTATCGCCTCGGCACAAGACAGTAATGGTCATATATTACTGTTAGCATTTACCGTCGTCGAGTTAGAAGAAGAGGATACATGGATGTAGTTTCTTGAACGGGTAGGTGCGTTTGTGATTGGTGGGTTTACTAAAGATTTCATTTTTATTACGGATAGGTTGAAGGGTTTAATAAAGGCGGTGAAACATATTTTTCCAAACGCATACCACAACTATTGCAAACGACATATGACACAAAATTTGACACACAAGTATCCCAGGAACAATGTGAAGGGTCTATGGTGGAGCGTTGCGTGTGCATATTCAATAGAGAGATTTGATTATTTTATGAACCAAATAAAGAAAAATCCTGCTGATCCTCGGGCCGTAAAGTATATTTTGAAAATAGACCCGAAGCATTGGGCACGTGCATATATGGAAGGAAGGCAGTATGATTCTCTGACTACAAATAATGTCGAAAGCTTGAACAGCGTACTAAAGATAACTCGAGAGAGACTAATTATCGATTTAATTAGAACTACTAGAGAGAAAGTCACTGATCATTTTCAAAAGCGCCGACAGATATATGATAAATGGACCACCCTCCTCTGCCCGAAAGCAGACGAGCATATGAAGGTGTTGCAAATGGCCGGTAGAAAGAGAGCTCAACTATGCGTGCGCGATCAATTCCAAGTCAACTCTGAAAATATTATTCATCACGTCAACTTTGAACACAAGAAGTGTACTTGCCGTCGTTGGCACATTCATGACTTGCTTTGCTCCCATGCCGTGACGGCCATCAATCGGAGAAGTTACGATTACCATAACTTCTGTGAGAAGTAGTTTTTCACCGTTTGCTTTAGACAAACATACAACAAATAATGGCTTCCCACTCTCGATAAAAGCTAATGGCAGTTCCAAGCAGAGCAACTCCTTGAAAATATGAAAGTGAGACCATCCTATAATTGTCGAAAGTAAGTCGGCCATTCGAGAAAGAGAAGGATACGGTCTAAGGGTGAGGTTAGGGTCCTACAGTGTGGCAGGTGCAATGAGTATGGTCACAATCGCAGGGCTTGCACGGCAGTGGGACCGATGGGTTGATAGTCTATATTGTTAATAGTGATAGATGGAATGTAAGCGAGACAATGTGTATATTTGCTTAGAAGCTCAGAATCCTGATATTTTGTTTTGTAATAGTTATATTTTTAGAATATACAAATGCACCGTTCGCGACTCTATATAGAATCATTAACGAATGACAAGAGAGCCGATGATGATTTTGTTTAAAGTCGCCATCGACTATATAAATAATCGATAGCGACTCCATATAGAGTCGTTATCGCCTTTATACGGAGTCGCCATCGACTCTCTATAAAGTCGATATTGATTCATTGTAGAATCGCTATCGACTATTTATACAGTCAATGACGAATCTATCTAAAGTCGATAGCGACTCTATGTAGAGTCGATATCGACTAATTATAAAGTCGATAGCGACTCTATACAAAATTGCTATCGACTATTTATATAGTCAATGACGACTCTATAAATAGTCGATAATTATTGATACTTCTACATTATAACCACCGCTACTTGAAAATGTTTCATTTATATTAAAAATATTTCATTTACAAAAACTGTGTCATTTACATTTACTAAATAATTCATTTACATTATAACCACACTACTACTGTGCCTGCGCCTTCTCCTTTTGTCGTCCTGCTCCAATTCCGGCTCTTCCTTTTTGTCGACCTGCTCCAATTCTCCTCCCCCATCGCCGGTGTATTTAGCCAGTGTATGGCCAATTTCTGCCCTGATCCTATCCATATCTGATTGCGCGAAGTCAAATTTCTTCTCCGACATGAAGTACTCTATATACTTCAGCACAAACACCCCACAATCACTCGAATTCGTTTGTCGGGGAACGGCTTTGATCCGGCAGTCACTAGATGACTAAGGATGGGTCTTCGCGTGCAGTGACGTGGAGTTACCGTATGAATATAAAATCGCGGGAAGGTATTGGGTCTGTCTCGAAATAGAGGAATGCAAGATATGCTAAGCTAACAATGATGAAAGATATGCTAAGCAAAATATCTTACTAGCGTTTGTAATTGGTTCAGATATTTTTTCTTAGAGGGCCTATTAAAAATAGGGTCGACGATTATTATCGATAGTTCCACTACCTTTATGATCGCAAGCGCCCAGTGTAATGGTTGGTGTAAATGAATTAGGATAAATATCTATAAAAAAGCAGTATCATCTCAACAAAGGGAATGATAGAAAAAATTATAAAGAAAAAATATAAAGAGGTTGGAAGCATATTGTGCTGCACTCGTGAGCCCACAGCTTTTGAAACCGATTGAAGAAGAAATGTTCCAGCAGCTTCTTACCTTGGTTTTGTTCGAGTTTATGGGCAGCCCACCGTTCGACTTGAATCTCGAACAATTCTTCATATAATTTTTCCGTGAGAAGGAACTTGTTAAAATCGTTCTGTTCAAGGCTCATGTAGGTCAGAGTGGTAGGGCACATAAGGAAGTGTTTGTCCTTTCCAACAGGATGAATTCTATCATCAATTACTTCCAAGTGTCTCAGGTAGGCGCCCAAAATCTAAAACCAATGCAGTTACAGTTAAATAAGCAACATTCAAAAGAGTCGTCTCCTACCCTTCAATAATGTATAAAGTGGACGATTCGAAATAAAGTTGGAATCGACTTTACAATGAATCGATATCGATATCGATTCTACATACAGTTGTTACAGACTATATACACAATCGGTATTGACTCTACAATGAATCGATATCGATTCATTGTAGAGTCGATAACGACTATATAAATAATCATCATCGACTTTACAATGAATCGATATCAATTCATTATAGAGTCGATAACGACTCTATTTCGAGTCGTCGATGTCTTTAAATTGTCTATTTGTGCCTACAGTATGGTTATCTTACTTACAAAATTATCCAAATACTGCGTGTCAGCCAAACATCTGAAAGATTGCACCACCAGCATATTGTTACCAACAGTGCTTACGTAGTCGCTGCATAAATAAAGGCTAACATAACTAATTTTTGTAATAAATAATAAAGTAAAAGATTCAGGCTTGTTCCTGGGAAGAATGACTTACTCATCCTCAAACTCAGGCTTGTTCCATATATCTAGCATGTATTTATGCTCCGCCGTCAGCTTAGCAGTAGCATCATCAGTCGTAGATCCAGGCTCAGCAGAAGCATCGGCCACCGGTCTAGGCTCAGCCGTAGGTCTTTCAATGGTCTCCGTTATAAGCTTTTGCACCATTGCTCCCCTTCGTTGTGTCCTAGGTTTGACGGCAGTTGATTTCATGAGTTTCCCTTACCTAGGTCTTAATCGAGGGTCAATTTGTTGGTAAGGCAATTGGGAAGAGGTTTGCTCTTCACCAGCCGGACCCTTATCGGCTTGAGTCTCAGGCTGCTCGTCAGCAGCTGCCGTCACCTCAAACATGGGAGGATCCTGATGCATTGGAGCTGATGGTTCCTTATCGACGGCTGTGTCACACACCTTTAATATCAGCTCCTCAATAGCGACATCCTGAATATCGGAATAATGGTGCAGCATAAGAAATAATTTTTGGTCCCCATTTTAAAATGTCGACAACGATTATATTTACAATCATTATCGACTGTATATAGAGTCAATATCGATTGTAAATATAATCATTATCGACTCTATATAAAGTCGATATCGATTGCAAATACAATCGTTATCGACTCTAGATACAGTCGCTATCGATTATAAATATAATCGCTATCGACTCTATATAGAGTCGATAATGATTATATACGTTAACATATAAAAATTACGTATCAACACATACTTTAGGTCTCGCCTCTAATAAATTTTTAAGAAGTTCTTTTATATTCCCCTGGCTCTTTCTGACTAACACGTTGTAGTGAATTAATTTCTGCAACTCCGCATCCCTTCAATCGAGCCGCTCATTCAAGGAGTTGCATAGTTTCTCTATGGAGGCACAACGTTTCACCAGGACCATATTCTCTCCTTTCAAATGGCTCACTCTTTGGGTGAGCTTCAAGTTCTCCAGCGTCAAACCGTCGACCCCTCCTCAACAACGACTCATTGGAGGAGGTCGGTGCAACTGGGCTCTCTTTCGTAGTTGGGCTCTCCTTTGTGGCCCCCTAGTTCTCAGCTGCTCCACATCTACATCGAGGCCCTCTTTCGAGGGCCATTCTTTGCCCGACGTCAATTGGTCTTCAAATTCTTCCTCGTCAATATTCTCGACCGGAATATAATTTTTCTTCTTCTTCAGCCGCAACTCTTTCACAGCTTTCTTGACCAGTTCATCGACTATTTAATAAGTCGCTATCAAGTTTGTAATGAATCGTTATCAACTTATTAAATAGTCGTTATCATTTCGTAACAAATCGCTATCGATTATTTCATAAATCATTATTGATTCTGTAACAAAATCGCTATTGATTAGTTAATAAATTGTTATCGATTCTGAAATGAATCAGTATCAACTACTTAGTGAGTCGTTATCGACTCTAGAATGAATCGTTATCGATTCTTTAATGAATCGGTATCGATTTTAGAATGAATCGGTAAGTAGTTTTTTCAATCGGCATCGGTTCTCTCTACTCCTTAACTTGATATATTTGAATTTTTTTATAGACATCATACCTTGTTGTTTAACATCTGTTCGCGAGTGTAACCTGTTTTCCTTGATTGCGCCTTGTCCGACCATTTTACCAGTCATGGTAAAGGGCCCTTAAGGCCTATCTGAAAAGGCGAGATATCTGGCAGCATCTCATAAGCCCACCATTGAAGTACACATATACATCCATATGTGTTGTACATCTTAAGGGCTTTATCTTTCTCGACAGTCTTCTTATTCGCCGCGCCCTTCATTATATACTCTAGAAAGTCATGGTACACGTGGATACCCTACGGAGTTCGGTTAAAGTTCTCGGCGTCATCGATGAGGTCGATGTGGTCTTCCGCCAGTTGATGGTGGGACCCGGGAAAAAGAAATATACACAACATATATAGAAGGGACAATTTTACGAAGTCATCATCACTTTCTGCTCTCTAAATTATATTATCTATGTGAGACCGTAGAATTTTCCCATGGGGCGTTTCACGAAAATATTTGTATCGAATGGTTTGTTCTTTCGGTGGTTTAACGGACAAGGTATATTTTTCTGGGCCAACTATGGCAAGGCCTAGTATCAATGCAATGTCCAACTTCCGAAGATACACATCAGTCTTCTCGATTCGGAAGTAGTTTTTTTCAACCTAAAACGTCAACATCGCATTGACCATATCAGAAAGAAATCCCACACCCTTAGGCATTTGAAATTTTCCACCAAAAACCGAATCTCTCAGTAACTCCTTTCGAGTTGGGTTAGCATTATTATAGAGATTCAAAATGACATTGGGGGAACACTTGGCAACAGGTCGGTGTACAACCATCTTGACAGCTTGTTGAAATGAGCTGTAATAAAAAAGAAATGGTTGAATCTCATACTAGCAAGAATAGTTTAAATGTTAAATGAACTATAATATTTAAAATCGATATCGATTACATATATCGTCGATATCGATTGTATATGTAATTGATACCGACTACAAATAAATTGATATTGACTCTATATGTAATCGATATCGACTCTATGTAAAGTCGCCATCGATTTTATTTATAGTCGCTATCGATTACATATGAAATCACCATCGACTATTTATAGAGTCGATATCGACTCAATATAAAGTCGCCATAGATTCAAAATGTTTCATTTACATTGAAAATATTTTATTTACAGTTAAAAATGTTTCATGAAGTCGCCATCGACTCAAAATATTTCATTTACAGTTAAAAATATTTCATTTACTCTTAAAATGTTTAATTTACAATGGAACCACTGCTACCACTTCGCCTCCTCCATTGTATGAACAAAATTATGGAGACACACACTAATTATATGAACAAACTTTCTAGGCAAAATTTGGACACACACTAAAATAAGACTCTGACAGCAATGTTTGAAAGAAGATTCTTCGATAAAGATCGGTCTTCGGCTTTTAACCAAAATTTATCCCATCAAAAATATGGTTTTCCTTCCTAGCATCGGGATGTCCTCAACTTGCTGCTCTTGGAAGAGGAAGTATAAATCGGGAAGGGGGATAGCAGGGATTAAGAAGATGGATGATGAGCAGGTGGTGGATGGAGTGAAGAGGTGGGTGGTTCCGTCCTCTTAATTTTCTTTTTCTTTCTTATCTTCCTTCGCCAAAATTTTCTATACTTCCTCGTATTCGTCCCATAGGAATTGTAGAGGATCTGGTTCTGGTGGTGGGTCCCCCCATACTGGATAGAACTTTATTGGGCTATAGTTGGTTTTATCGTCTGTCATGGGGAAAGATGGGCTGATAGGGATGATAGGGAATGATTTTACTAAGGACGAACTAAACTTGTATTTAAAGCGCCTAGATGGTGGAATACGAATCGTTGTATTAAATTTTCTCATCCTTTCGAGCTTACTTGCCATAATGGTTTTACAAAAGGTTAGTTGACAATAAATTGAATGTCGGCTGAGGGAAATATAAAACATCATATGATTTATTATGGGTTATGGCATTGAAAAGTTCAAATGATGGGTAATAATTATATTCATATGATGGGAAATAATTATATTCAGAGAGTTGATATCGATTTTTTATAGAGTCATCATCGACTTTAAATAGTCGATTACGACTACAAATACAATCGATATCGATTCTTTATGTAATCGATGGCGACTCTATAAAAAATTGATATCGACCGTATATGTAATCGATATCGACTTTCTATAGAGTCGATAACGATTACATATACAGTCGATATCGATTGTATATAGGATAACCTTAAAAAATTATGACAAAATATGCACCGACGAAAGGAGAAGAAAAAAATCTATAGCAATGGAAGGTAATTTTAATTCTAACTTACAGATTTGATAGCTTGAAGATTGTAGAACTGAATGCTAGCATCTACGAATCGACACTGCCTCTCCACCGACTTCGAACAAAAAAGTAAAAAGTAAAAAAAAGGTAAATAGTGAATAGTTGAAAAAAGGGCGGCTATTTATTACATTGGGGGTAGTTTGGGCATTTCCTAAAGGCGGGCGACGGCTCAGCGTGCAACTGGTCAGTTTGGGTAAAGGTGAAACTACAGGGCCTCTGACGTAAAAGGTGTATCTGACATGGTCGGTCAGGTAAATTTCCCCACGTTCAGACCTATTGATCAAAAATAAAATAAAATAATCTCACATTGAAAAGGGCATATTTGAATGTTGTTTAGCCCCTCGAGCCATCAAGGTTCTCCTCTGGCAGCAACCTCTCTCCTCTCTACTAATTCTCCATAAGAGTAAATAAAGTTTGCTCTAACAAGGAGCCTGGAGTGAGAAGGGGTAAAACTGTTGAACAAGTAAATCTTGCATAAAATCTTACTATGCGATAAGTTATCCAAGAGAAAGGGTACCTGTTAAAGTAGGTAGCAAGATGTTAGCAAATACTAAAACTAGTAAAACTATTAACAACAAGGGTATTAGCGATAGTTTTTTGTTATAGTGGCAATTTTTGGCTGCCGCTAAGTCTTATTTTTTGTAGTGAAAGAGGATGAGAATCTGCTAAAGCAGGTGAACTCCGCTATGGCAAGAGCTAGCAGAGAGCTATGTTATACGCAGCATAAGTCTTTGTAACAGTAATATACTTAAGTGTCAATTTTGTTCACTTTTATGAGTTTGTTTGATTCAACCAACTTGTAATAGGGCAGCTTAATCATTTCTCACGTAAAAAACTCTTTACATGTAAAATTTTATAAAATTATTACCTATAATGAACCCCTGTAGGCCATGTTTGGCAACTCGAGTTCTTCAAAAAATAGTGGAAAAAGGGGATTATTTACGGAGAGTGAAATTTTAGCTGTTTGGGAACTCAGTGGATCTCACTTATCCGAGAAAAAGGAAAAAATTACTCGAAAAAAAATTTCAGCTAAAAATCTGCTGAAAATATATTTAGCCCATGTTGCGGGAAAAAATAAAGGGTACCTCTGTTTGCGCCCACGTCCCAGACCTTGAAAATCGTTGATTCCTTCTAATCAAATGATGGAAATCGTATTTCACCCCGATCTTCCACACAACAGATCTTGAGAACATGGCACACCTATCAGATGGTCATTTTTTTATTCCATGAGTCACAAATCCCCAAAAAAGGCCCTTGAATCATATGACACAAATCACACTCAAATGTGATTTTAGGGCAATTTTTTGGGGATCTGTGACACATGGAATAAAAAATTGACCGTCTAATAAGTGTGTCATGATCTCAAGATCTATTGTAAAAATATTTTTAGCCCATGTTGTGGGAAAAAACAAAGGGTACCACTGTTTGCGCCCGCGCCCCAGACCCCTTCAAAATCATTGATTCCTTCTAATTAGATGACAGAGATGATGTTTCACCTCGATCTTTCACACAATAGATCTTGAGATCATGGCGCATGTATTAGACGGTCAGTTTTTTATTCCATGTATCACAAATCCCCAAAAAATGGCCCTTGAATCATTTAGTACAAATCACACTCAAAGGTGATTTTATGGCCATTTTGGGGGGATCTATGACACATGGAATGAAAAAATGACCATCTAATAAGTGCACCATGATCTCAAGATCTATTGTGAGGACAATCGGGGGTGAAACATGATCTCCATCATCTAATTATAAGGAATCAATGATTTTCAAGGGGTCTGGGAAGTGGGCCCTTTCAGAAAATGTGTGGGCAGAAACAGAGGTACCTAAAAACAAACCTACATCTTTCGGTGGTTAGATCCGATGGTTGCACATGCTATGCCAACTGCAAAAGGCTCCTTGCAGCCTAAGTTTCCACCCTTAAAGTCAGTGGATGCATTGAATCAAATGATGGAAATCATTTTTTATCCCAATCTTCTGGACAATAGAGCTTGAAATCATTGCCCACCTATGAGATGGTCAAGTGTTGATTCCACATGGCACACATCCCCAAAAGTGACTGCGACCATGGTGTATGATGAGAACGAAAAACGATCTTCATTGTCTTATTCAAGGTTGTCAACAGCTTTAACAGTAATATTTATATGGGCCTGTTTTCATGGTATTAAAGAATTGGGTAGATGCCTCTATGGGTTTACTGAAAGAGCCTACATTTGAAACCACTTCCAACCCATGGACTGCTTGGAATCGAACTAGGCGATGGAGATCCTTTTTTACACAAATCTTCCACACAACTAGACTTCAGATCATGATCTTATTATCTAACGGTATCTGACGGTCGATTTTTATTCCACATGGCACAAATCCTAGATCAATGGCCCTAAAAATCACATTTGAGCTTGATGTGTGCTATGTAATTTTACAGCCACATTTGGTGATTTGTGCCGTGTGGATTAAAAAATGGTCGTCTTACAATTTGACATCTTAATCACAATTTTTTTCAAATTGTTGTAAGAAATATATATAGATCAAAACCTGACAAAGTTTCAAATTAATTAGCCAACTAGGAGGTATCGGATTAGACACCCAAAAATAGATGACTAAGATGATAGATTAAAATTTTGTCATTCAATATTTATTTGAAAAATTAAAATCACTAGAAATATTTTATATAATATCGATTTAGAGGTCTTATATTTTCACTATCCACCTCTTATACGACTTGTGAAAGTTATTATAAAATTGTAGAGGATGTTGCAAGGATTTTGAGAAAAATCTTATTTTATACATTTTGTTACTAAACGGTTGAAAAAAATAAAAATTACAACCATTGCAAAACCTTAGAAAATTTTTTTTCATGAGTTTTTATTTTTACAAACCCATGTAGCAAGGCCGTACTTGTGTAAAATGTGTTTGCTTCACCGCAACTTGTGTAACTTAAGTGAATCTCTTTGAATCGTATGCGGAGTTTGTTGATAGAAATATTGGTATTGATAATGGCTCCGAGGCATGTAGTTCACTACGCTGTCTTAAAGACAATAGACGTCCCCACTCTGTCGAATAAACGAAGATGCAATAGGGTTCCCAGCGAATCTGCCTTCAGGATACAACAGAGTCTGATCTTGCCAAGAACCGTATGTTTTATTTTAGATTGCACTTTCTAGAAAAAGAACCTGCCATACAGATTTTCTGATACATAAAAGATTCTTAAAACATGAACGAAAGAGAGAAAAAAAAAGAGAAATAGATATTATTTCTGTTGTTTCTTTTAACCCAGATCTGGTATCTATTTATAGAGAAAATCTTGAAAGATTGTGTCTTTCAAGATTGTTCATGTATCAGAAAATCTGTGTGGCAGGTTCTTTCTCTAAAAAATGTAATCTAGCATAGAACATATGGTTCTTGGCAAGACCAGGCTCTGTTATATCCTGAAGGCAGATTCGCTGGAAACCTTGTTGCATCTTCGTTTATTCGACGGAGTAGGGGAGTCTATTGTCTTTAAGACAGCGTAGTAAACTACGTGCCTTGGAGCCATTATCAATACAAATATTTATATCAATAATTTAAAGACAAATAGATCATTCTAATGGCTAAGAGCATAAAGTTCATGAATCAAGATCTCATCAAACTTGATCGATTTGGCAGGTCAAATTTTAAAAGATGGCAGTAAAAGGTGTAATTTATCTTGCAGCAATTCAAGATTGCATACACCCTCACTACACCATGTCCACAAATTTCTGTAGCGGGAATAACAGAAAGTATGTGTGACAGCCCGAATTTTAGCACCCCGAAATCCGTGCCATCGGTACGATCCTCCAGACCGTGCCCCAAAGCTTAGCACGGAACATTGGTATAACAAGCACAACAAGATAATTAAAGCAACTAATCTCATTAAAGCGGAAAACATTAATATGCCCAACTGGCATATTCAAAAGACAGTTCTACCTTCATGCAACTACATGAATAGAGAACTGACCCGAACCATCGGTGATAATCAGATCACCCCAGATGGTTCGCCAAAAGAATAATCTAGTTTAATTACATTATTTTAAAAATAAAGGCTTGACATACCAAGCCGCACTAAACTGCTCACAAAACTGACTCTCTATCACAGTGCTCAGCAGAGTCACCTAGAAGAAGTCCTCAGGAGGAGGCTCCAACTTGTCTCCAGGTACGTAATCCAAATCACCCGGATCCACGTCCCCCGAAGCCTCTGCTGCTGCTATCAATGGACCTGCGACGTATAATCAAAAGGGTGAGCTACATCCTAGCTCAATAGGGAACAACACAATGAACATATAAGTCAAAACTCACATATATTCCATGATATTCGAAGCATAATGAATCTATGCATTTGCTAGAAAAATCAATTAAAAATAGATGATTTATACTTAATTTACTGATAAGTTGCATGTATTACTTTACTGTTGATTTAATCATGAATGACACTGAACAGGCCTAAAGCAAAAACTTAAATCTTCAACTTAAGTAATCCCCGAGTAATATAGCATCGAGCCTCGATGAGATACCCTTCATCGTCATCTAATTAGACAGTTATAAAAATTGTATTCCCTCGGAATACGACCCAAGCCCCTTTCTCACTAGGCGGCGAGGTTAAATATCACACAACATCCCTGGGATGTACTTACGGTCACGGATAAACCTCCGTGCTGGTGTACGGATTCGCCGCCGTGCAGTCACGAATATCTGCGCCGTCGATTCGTGGGTATCCGCCACGTCATCCAAACCTCAAATAACAAAAATATCATGTGCACTACATATAGTTGTTCACCGTGTAAGTGTGGTATCTTATATCAGTTAGGCCTCAACAGTAATGATTCAATCCTATGTATACATCCCTAGGATGTATACATACCCGCATCACACCTGATGCCTTTATTACTTTCTCATCCCTTGGGGATGTCTCAATCTCATTAGATTACTTGTTCTTATTCACTTGCATCACACTGATGCCTTTATCACATTCTTGGTATCACACACGCACCCATTTTCACAAAGCTTTTTACTATTTAAAACAACTTCGAAATTTATAATTATATCACTACATACATGCTCTTGAAATTAAAGTATATGTTCAAGATGTTCCCTACCTCAAGTCTTTGAAATTCCAAGCATCAAGGTCCCACACGGCTCCTTGTGCTCATGATCACACGTACCACCTATGGTACAATATAACACGTGTAACTCATCACTAAAGATGTAACAAAGAAGGTCCAAGACCCTCCCTGAACCTCAAAGTCAACTATAAAGTTTAAGCAAAATTGTCAAGGTCGATTAATCGATTCCCAAAATCGAATAATCGAAATCCGAAATCGATTAATCGAAATCCCAATTCGATTAATCGATTTCTCCAGGTTTCATTTCTCCAGTGGCTGGAGCTTCCCAGTCGATTAGTCGATTTTCAAATCGACTAATCGAAATCCAAATCGATTAATTGAAATTCATTTCGATTAATCGAAATTGGGCCTTCATGACTTTTCAACTTCTCAGACCAAATCGATTAATCGATTTGGCCAGACTCAACCCCCCTTTCAGGCTGTTCTTCCAAATCCTTCTCAAATAATCTTTTTTCTTTTTCTAGGCCTTTATCCTATGATTTTAAGTGAATTTTGACTGCAATTAAACCTCTATGATCTATGCATTCAATTCACATAAATTTTACCTCAATCAAATCTCATTTGCTTGGATCTCAAGGTTGGAGTGGCTAGGGTTCCAGCTTTGTCTCTAGCGGATCCCTCACGTTGAATCCGACCTTAAATGCTCGAACCCCCCCTTGGCTTGCATTCACTCCTTGCACAACAACCCCTCTTTACTTCTCTCCCTCTCTCTCTCTTCTTAACTCTCTTCAACAACCAAAAAAGTAATTTAGGGATTTTTAACCCCTTTATACTCATTTGCCATGTGTTGAGCACATACACCCCAGATGGGTGTATGTGGTTCCAGATTTCCCTCATACTCCACATGCTTGCATAAATTTCTCATCACATCTGTTCATCACTCCTCGAGTCAACTAGTGGACTCCTACTTGGTCAAACCTATGACCAGTCGGGCACGGATCTCAAGGTCACCGTTTAACGCAATTTTTTGGGTTATTACAATATGACTAGTGGAGGATCGAATACTTGACTCCAATGGCTGAAAGATGATTTAGATTGTCAGGACTATATCCTCAATGTATTGAACGATAGATTATTCAACACATTCTATAAGT
Source organism: Chloranthus sessilifolius (assembly GCA_021018995.1). Lineage (NCBI taxonomy): Eukaryota > Viridiplantae > Streptophyta > Magnoliopsida > Chloranthales > Chloranthaceae > Chloranthus > Chloranthus sessilifolius. The sequence continues at coordinate 94,305,548 of CM037593.1, forward strand.
GCATTATTACTAAAGATTTTGATATTAATTAGCGAAGAAGTATGTAAATGAGGATATAGGTACAATAGCTTTTCTAGTCTCTAATGTTTTTATATTGGTTGGAGATAAACCGATTCTTAAACAAGTTTAAGAATTATAATTTATCATCAATGAGATGAAAGCCTTATGTATTTAATGAAGCGTACTAGACTCAATATAGCATATATAGTAGAGGAATTGAGTAACAACCCAGGGTTAAAATATTAGAAAGCTATTCGTAGGGCATTAATATACTTGAAAGGAACTATGCATTATAGTTTATAATATAGTGGCAAATCTGAACTCTTAGAGGGTTTACTGATGTTACTTGAATTTCTGACTCCTATGATTAAAAATTCATAAGCAAATGAATTTTTACTTTAGTAGGAGGAGCAATATTGTGGGGGTCTAGAAATAAACATGTTTTTCTAATTTAAATATGTAATCAGAGTATATAATATTGTTTGAGGGAGCAAAAGGGACTGAGTGGCTTTGAAGCTTACAAAAATACTATCCAAAGATACAATGTTGAAAACATAGAGGGGGATATGCCTAAGATCGATATTTTTAAAGGCACAATAGTTGAACCTCAACTTAGTAGAGTTGGAGATCCCAAATCCTAAGTTCAACGAGATAAGAAACTACTCTGTGACCCTTGAAAGTGCACAAAGGTATGTTACCTATTGGCCATCCTTATGGTGTAAAATTTTCTGCACATCTCTTATAATGTGAGAGGATGAGTTTAATTCTTAATGATTCTGTAGGCATTCATTTGCTGGGATAATAAAGTACTTACAAGAGCACCCATGACAAATTCACTTATATGAGCATAGAAGTGAAGCCCACTTATATGAGTATAGAAGTGAAGCCGCTTCAATAGAGATTCGGTCTTCTCTCTGAGATACTTATGAAATCAGGATTTTAGCACATAGCTGTAAAACGCAGGCCTTATGTTACTAATGATTTAGGTCATAGTAACTGTATATAATTTCGATTTATTAGACAGGTTTTAAGTTCAAGGCTATAAGGTACTTAAAGTCTTTACGAACTTTGAGTTGTATGTACTAGTCAAAGGTTCAAACCGATCGATACCTCTGATGATGCTTAGTATGATCGCTCTGATACATAATTTTTTTTATTATTTTAAAATAAGTGGGGGAATGTTATATATATTAGGATAGTAATATATATTTTTGTGTTTCAAAATTAAGGTTATATTATCATTAATAATTCAATGGTAAACTTATAAATATTATCTTCCTAAAGAAATGTCTTTTCAGATTTGGATTTATCTCTTCACCGTAAATGTGAAAAGACACAAATCCGGCATCTCTTCACAGTAAATTTGAAAAGATACAAGTGCAATCCACTTTTCTTTTTACTATTATCTAAAAAGACAACTCTCTGAAAAGAGAGACACAAGTAAAATCAATTTATCTTTTTACTGTTATCTGAAAAGACACAAGTGAAATCGATTTATCTTTTTACTGTTATCTAATACATACAACTCTCTAAAAAGATACAAGTGAAATCGATTTATCTTTTTACACAAGTGAAATCGATTTATCTTTTTACCTAAAAGACATCACTCTGAAGAGACACTGTAGACACCCAAATTTGGCCCAAGGCCCGATCAAAGCATACTTTGAGAAAGGTGCACTCCTAAGCTTCCGATAACATCTCTCATATCCTTAGGAACCTTTCCAAACCCTTAGAAACTTTTCCAAACTCTTAGGAGTCAACCCTACACCCTTGAAACCTTTTCCAAACCCGTTTCAAACCCTCCCGAGCGGTGGTGGGAAAGAGGTGTGTTAAAGCTTACGGATACCTCTGCAGGAACTGAATCCTATACCATTGAAAAGAGAATGTTCTCAGCTTTTCAACGAGCCAAGAATCGCCTCAATCCGAGTCATACACCAAAAGTTATGGCGATGCATTTTTTGGGTAGGAATGAGGACCTTCTGTCTAGCGTGTATAATATACACGCTAGGCTATTTCTAGAGGACTTTTCCCTAGCGCTAGGTCATTTCTGAAAGAATTTTGCCTAGCGTATATAATATACACGCTAAGCCAAATTAGCCTTCTTCCTCCAATGTGTGGGCCCCATGGTGGGCTCTGAACTTCTCAAAAGTACTGTACATAAGCTTAGCATGTATAATATACACGCTAGGCTTAGCTACAGTATTTTAAAAACTTTGTCTAAAAATGACTTTTGGAGTTTGACTTGTTGACCATCCCAATGTTTAGGATGGGTTTCTTTAGGATTGTTGCACCCACATTAACCCTATTTACAACCCTCTAGCCTTGTGAAATCCCACCCTATCATCTATCATTGAAGCCCATTCACACCTTTCCATAGCCTTAAAAAACCTAAAATCCTTAGATATAGGATTACCTAATTGCTAATCTCATTAGCATTTAAACACCCTCCTAAACTACCCCAACTCTATAAATAGAGAGCCACCCCCCCGGCTAAGGGTTGAAAAAATATTTAAAAGAGATAGAAGGCTTTAGCTATTCCTCTCCTCCCCTTTTAACATTTGTCCACTGAAATTTCAGCACCCTAGTTCATTTTCAAAACCTCATTCTCCATCATCCAATCCTTAGCTTTAGTAAGAGAGAGCCCTTAACCTATCTCTCCTACCTCCTAGCTATCAAGCCTTAGAAGCTAAAACCCCTCCATCAACCCGTTTGCTATCGGAAGCTCCTCCAACACAACTATGTGAAGGTCTACGGTTGTGCTACAAGGGCCCGAGGGCTCCGGCTCTCCCCTCTATTCCTCTACCTTCTTGGCTTTTCCTCCATCCGAGAATTTAAGTCGTTACACCACCAACATTTCGGTGATTATGGGAGACTTAAATAGGATCCGAGTGCTTTCAGGCAAGAGAAAGTGTTGTTTTCCTTATTTATTTTTCTTTTTTACTTGGCCATAAATAGAGACCACTTACGAGCAGGTTGATCGGGTGCCTAACACCTTCTCGATGGATAACCGAAGCCTCTACCCAAGAGCGTTTGGCGTACAACAGAATCAGAGTCATATTTTTGCACTTTGGTGCTTACAATATTGATTTAGGTTTCCCGGGACACCAAAATCTCTAGGTGGCAACTCTAATTTTACAAACGAGCACATTGTCACGACGGACTTGCGCGAGAGCCCACGATTGCACAAACACTGATCTGAAATCTTTTCACCATAACTTGAAAAGACACAATGGTTTAGAATTTCTTTATAAATAGAGATAAGATCTCCGTTAAAAAATACAAGATATACAACATAAATAATATCTATTTCTCTTTTTTTTTTTCTCTTTCCTTCTTATTTTTAAGAATATTTTGTGTATCCAAAAATCTGTGTAGTAGGTTATTTCTCTAGAAAGTGCAATCTATAAAAGAGCATACGGTTCTTGACAAGATCGGGATCTATTGTATCCTGAAGGCAGATTCGCTGGGAACTCTATTGCATTTTTGTTTATCCAACGGAGTGGGGACGTCTATTGTCTTTAAGACAATGTAGTGAATACGCGCCTCAGAGTCATTATCAATATCAAATTCTTATCAACAAAGTTCATCTAATCGGGATCTCTATGAATGGTGATCAATAGACCTAAATTTTTTGGCAAATGACGATCAAAATGTTGGAAAAGATTTATAACTATGTTTTTACGTCACTTGAATTATCATATCCTTTTAACTCATCGTCCAAAATCCACCTGTATTGAAGGCCTTAATCATAATGCCTTACACATTCAATGACTGGGTATAGGGGCCTAGCTAAAATTTTCATCTGGTGGTGGCTACTGATGGTCGATACAATAGATTGCTAATTAAGGCTGGGGTTATTATATATATTAATTTGGAGGCTTGCACGTAGAAAACAATTGTAGTAAAAGCTTAAAGTATTCATATATATATATATATATATATATATATATATATATATATATATATATATATGAGGGGTCACAACCCCAATACCACAGAACTTGGCTATGTCCCCTAGAATCACATTTGAGTGTAATGTGTCACATAATTTTGAGCTCACAGATTGGGATGAATACCATGAGGAATTAAAAATTGGTCATTTGATGGTATGCCTATGATTTTAAGATACATTATCTGGAGGATTGAGACAAAAAAAACATTTTCTGTCATCTGATTCAATGTTTTCCGATCAGAGGAGATGGGGCGAGGCTTCAATTGCATAGGTAATCCTTTTAGTTATGATTAAAATAGAGGTAAGCTACTTTTCCATCAAAGTTTTACTTTTTGCTCTTCAATTGATGAAGCCACTGGTCTTACACTAACTATAATGAAAAAAAAACACTTTTCTCTCATCTACTTGAGTAGAAGAAAGTGCATGGCTGAGATGATTTTCCTTTCTTTCATTCATATGAATTTTCTGTTGTGCAAAAACTTTAGAAAGCCTTTGCACACCCAATCTTGTTAATGACTTTCACGTATAGAAAAGAAGACAATCAATAATCAAATAACAAATATCACAAGAAGATAGAAAGAGAAAGATCACACCACAAACAAGAACAAGAGCCTAAGCCTAGCAGTCAAACAAAGTGTTTCCACTATAAAAAAGAAGATGCTTAAAAGGCTACAAACAATGGAGATCGTATTCTCCAATCTTACCTAACACAAGAGAACCATAAAGATCCAAGTACAAATACAAAACCCCAAAAGTTTAAAATAAACACCAAGGTTCTTCAAAACAAATACCCAAGTGCACCCTCAACAAAACCCAACAAGAGAACCACACAACGAAAACAAATCTCAAGTTCTCTCTAACTCGCATGAAAAAGAGAGACCCTAAAAACCCTACATAGGTTTTTCAAAGCTATACTAAACCAATCTCCAAAATCCTAATTTTCTAATCCAAGTCTCAAGCTCTAAAAAAGAGAAGAAGAAAATACAAATATTTCTCTCACACTAATTAGCCCCAAGAGAACTCACGTTCCAAAAAACTCACTTTCTAATTTGGTTTGGACTCTCATTCCCTATCTTCCATATTCTAGTTAATAGGATCTTATATTAATCCATCCTAAAATAGCAACTAAAACCATTAACATCTCTATTTATTGTTAGTCGATCAAACCAATTCTCAAAGGAATCTTTAGTTGCAACTATAAATCAAGCAAAAACCCAACACTTTCCATTCCAATTTTATGAATGTTTGTGTGGCTTGGAAATTGTACCATCTAATTAAATTTCGAACAGTGTTATATGGACAGTTTTTGATAGACAATTTTGCAGGCAACTTATGTGGCACGACGTGACTGGTTGCATACATAATGGGGCTCCAGCACTTCAATCAATCATGTCGTGCCACATAATCTGCCTGCAAAATTGTCAATCAAAAATAGTCCACCGTTTATAATTTTCCTTAAATTTCAGTAAAAGCTTGAAAAAAGGATGATTAAAAGTGTGTATGGAAAACTATTACCATTAAATGGACAACAAGTCAACAAGTGCTTTGATAAAAAATTTTAAATTTTGGTTAGTCTCGTCCATACTTTGGCCTGCCACCTGGACATCTGAGTTGATGATCAGTTGTCGCCCCTTACTATGTCACTACAAGTCAACCATGCATACAAACTTGATTTACTCCATTTCAGTCCAAGATTCTTCCTTCACGCTCTCAAGTTTTAGGCCCTTAAATTGTTGATTGCTTTGAATCAGATGATAGAGATTATTTTTGTCTTAACCTTCGACAAAATAAATCTTAAGATCATAATCCTACCATCAGATGATCAAATTTTGATTTCACATGATAGACATCTCAAAAATAATTTGAGAATAACAGTTATTCTCAAATCAAAATATGGCCGTCGGATGATAGGACCATAATCTCAAGATCTATTATTCGAAGATTGAGATGAAAAATGATATCGATCGTCTGAGTTGCAGCAGTTAGAGGTTTAAGCACATGGAATTTAGTTAAGAAGGAGGAATCTTGGATAGTAAAGATAGGTACCCTACAAACTTATTTCCAGGATTTTATCACAAAATAAAGGATATTGGTGGGTGATTCATTGACAATTTTTATTTGACGTGGAGTTTTGTGAATGTCTCCCTACTAATTATCGTAACAAAAATTTCCTAGATCCAAGATGTGGTTTTTTAGATATTATCAAAATCAAGATATAACATTCTCGAAATTACCAGGCCCAGGTTTTAACTGTTAATAATGGAGTTCCTAAATATAAAATGACAAAAATGCCCTCTATTTTTTCATAGAAGGTGATTGTTTTAAATCTAAACCTTGCAAGTACACAAGTCCAAAGTACTAGGGTGAGTACAAGGGTGTCAAACCACAAGGATTTGTCGTTTATCTAGTTTAACCTCTATTTTATTATAAAATAATTTGTATAATTAAATTTCCTAAATTAATCTAAAAGAAAAAGAAAACCTAAAACAATTTTGAAATAAGAGATGAGAAGGCAGTCTGGGATCTCCCTTGGATCTCATACTCGTAAATAATAAATCCTATTTCTTTCCTATGATGAATCCCAAGTACCCCCGCTCAAGGCTACAAGCTCTATCGCTTCGTATATGATTCAGATAAATTTAAATATCAAGGCATCATTGCACGTAACCAACTAAAACTATCCTACAAGGCCTAGTCCGTCGGTGAATATCCTATCTAATTCAACCTGAATCCCTATAAGGCCACTAGGATTCAACTAAAAAGAATTAAACCTTTACCGTCGCTTGTTCTCGAGGACTCTCAGAACCTCGAACATGCAATCGTACCATAAAACAAAATTCAAAACAGGAAAAAGAAATAGAGTTTTACTAAATATTTATCTGAAAGTTACAAGGGATCCCAACCTCAAACTTTAGCCTCGCATTGATCATAAGACCATCATCGCTGAATCAGTCTTCTCTCGATAATTACAATCAATCTCACTCTATTTTAGAACTGGATCTAACCTAAACCTACGAACTCTTCACATCAAAACTCCCTAGAAAATTTTGTCGTGAAGGATTCTTCTAAAACCTAACCTAGGGTCCTTATTTATAGATGTATAAGGCTTTACAACAATTGTACGTGGCAAGTATCTAAAGAAATCCCAAGAAATCAGTTCACTGAACAAGAATCTGAAGGAGATCTTTGAAGCCAGAAGAAATCCAGCTGGAAGAGCTAACTTCTCGCTTGAAAACTCCATTTTGACCAGTTGAGATTGAATCTCGACCAATCGACGTTATGATTGCTACGGGTCGCCCCTCGCGCTTCTTACATGACTTCAGAATTCAAAACTTGACAGGTCGAACTTTGGTTTCGATCGATTGAGATTATATTTATATAAACTCTTTCTCTGTTCTAATCCATCTCGATCGGTCAAACTAGTTTAGACCGGTCCATTTTATAGCACCTGAAGCTCTGAGAACCTTGATCGGTCGAAATAGCCATTTCGACCTGTCCAACTGGGTTCTTCTTCCTTCTCTCTGTTCTCTTCTAGGTAGCTCTTTACTGAGCGATCTCGATCGGTCGAAATGACCTTTAAGTCACTTGTTTAGCTGGTTCTCTTTAGATTTGCTTGCCAAAGCTTGGGTTTCTCTTAACTTAGCTCTTTTAACTACTTTTACGTTAATCCAGCCTTTGAACCTGTTGTAACACAACATGAACTAAAAGCATCTATTAGTAGTTAAGCGAGAGCTAAAAAGGCCAAAATTTGGGTATATTTTATACCATTTTGGAGACTGTTCACATCCCCAAACCTCAACTTTGCTAGTCCTCGTGCAAAGGCAACATTAAAAATATAACCCAAAAGCAAACTATCCTAATAATGTACAAGCTAATCTATGAAAGCAAAAGCCACTTTTGTAGGGAGCATGATTGCATTTAGCATATGCAACAATCCTTTAAATCCCTAGGTGATTCCTAGTGGAGGAGTTGTTTCCTGAGGGTTTACAGTGAAGACACCCACAAACTTCTAAAATTGTTTTCAAAACCATCGGAAAAATTAGTTTTCAAACCGATTTTTATAATTTATACCTTTGGAAACCAAAAACCAGTAGCCATTTCAGCATGCAAATTTTCATTCTTAAATACCGATGCCATGTTGATTCTATTGTTGCTTATTCAAACTAACCCAATGCTCTGATCTTTAGACAAATCTTTCATTCATGCCTAGAGTGTCGTGTGTGCATTTACCAATGCTCAAATCGTTCTATTGCCGGATTAATTGATCTGTGTCAAAATATGATTATATTTTGCACCCTAATATTTACACTTAGTCATTTGATGAAAGCAATATGACGGTTGTTGTGTAGTTTTAGTGGTTTCAGGTATTTTCGTCCGTTGAATCTTGTGGAAGCATAAAAGAGCATAATTAAGGACAACATGAGAGCATTGAACCATGAATCCAACGAAAGCGCTAAAATCCGTGAAGAATCGATTGACCCCGTCATTGCTGAAGAGAACTACAATATGTCACGGGTCTAAATCAATCGATTGAGTTATGAAATTCAATTGATTGAGTTTATGGCACCCATTTTTGTCACTCAAATCTGAATTTAAATTCAATCGATTGCTTTTTAAAAATCAATCGATTGAGTTTATGACAGCCAAATTATCGCTCAAATTCGAATTTAAATTCAATCAATTAATTTCCCAAAATCAATCGATTGACATTTGAGCCCGCCGATTTTAGATTTTAAATTCAATCGATTGAATTTTGGAATTCAATCGATTGACATGTATGTGCAACTGTAGACTTTGCGTGTCTGTCACGACGATGCGCACCCTTAACTAAAAAGTTAAGAGTCGCCACCGGAGCTTTTAGTGTCCCGGGAAACCTAAAATCAAATTTAAAAGCACCGAAGTGCTAAAAATGACTGAATCCGAACTATGTCAAAGGCTCTTGTGTAGGGGCTTTGGTTATCGATCGGGAAGGTGTTAGGCACCTGATCAACCCGCTTAATGCGGTCTTTACTTATGACAAAAAATAAAATAAAATAAAAGAAGCAAAAAGGCCTTCCTCTTGCCCTTAGGGCATTAAAATCCTATTTGTGCCCCTCCGTTCCTACCGAGATTTCGGCGGCGTAACGACACAAACGCTAGGATAGAGAAAGAGCTGAGAAGGTAGAGGAGTAGAGGGGAGAGCCAGAGCACTCGAGCCTTTGTTGCATCGCTGTGGACCTTCGCGTAAGCTTGCTTTGATGAGCTTTTGATGGCTTGTATGGTCAGAACAAGGGTTCTAGCTCCTAGGGCTTGATAGCTAAGAGGTAGGAGAGGACTAAGGAGTAGCACTCACCTAAACTAAGAGGTTTTTGATGAAAGGTAAGGTCTAAGGGTAAGTTTGAAGTTCTGGAATTTGTATGTAAAAGGGGCACTAAAGGAGAGAGAGAGAGAGAGAGAGAGAGAGAGAGAGAGAGAGAGAGAGCTTTCTTAGTCTCTTTCTTTTGAAAATTTCCAAGCCTTTGTAAGGGGGGGGGGGGGGGAGGAAAACGAGAGGTTAGGAGGGTGTTTAGAGGCTAAGTAGGATTAGGAATTAGGTAATCTAGCCATCTAAGGTTTTCTTAGGTTTCAAAGGCTTAGAAAAGTGTGAAACTTTGCTCCAATGGTAGATGATAGGTTAGAGCTTTAAGTCACTCAAAGGGTTGTAAATAGAATAGGAATGAGTGCAATAGAACAAGAAAAATACACCTAGAGGATCAAGATGGTCAATAAGTCAAACCCTAATCTCAATTTGAGCAAAAAACTTAGGGTTATTGTAGCTAAGCCTGGCGCAACTAATAGATGTGCCAAGCTTAGGAATAGTAAATAGTACTGCACAAGGTTTTGGGACGTTGGCTGCCCGAGGTGGGACCCACCTGAAGTTGGCGCAACTATTAGTTGCGCCAAATCCCTATGGGGATCCCCACCAAAACCCTAATTTGTCGGGAAGCTTCGAAACGTGATATCTTTCTGCGTACGACTCCGATTGGGGTGATTCTTAGCATGTTAGAAAGCTGAAGACTTCTTGTGACAGCCCGAATTTTGGCACCCCGAAACTCGTGCCATCAGTATGACCCTCTAGACTGTATCCCTCTTGTTTGATTAGTATCTTTGAAAATGAGTTTTTAAGTTTTGATCATTTATTATTAAAATCATAATTAAAGTCAAATATTAACCAATAATTTTTTTAATGATATTCTATTACGTTACAAATTAATACTATAGTAATCACTATTTATTATTAAGTAAGAGTTTAAAAGGTCAAACTAAAAAAAAAGTCAAACTTTGACCAAACTTAAAATTTTGTTAAAAAAAAATTGTTAATCTAAATAATAAAGTTGTAAATTCTAGTATCTAATATAAGTTTATACGTTGAAATGAAATTAAATTTTTATAAAAGTCAAACTTTGACCAAGAGAAAATTTTATGATGTACCAGTAAGTTACAAAAGTTCAACTGCAAATTAATATAACAATATTCATATGCATCGTCAGGTTATACTAGTCAAAATTTGATTAAATATCCACTTTTAATAAAAGTCAAAATTTGACCAAATGTAAAACTTTGATTAATAAAAAAATTTAAGACTAAAGTACAAAGTTATATAGTAAATGCTAGTATATATTATAAGGTTACATGTTCAAACAAAATTCAACTTTTAAATTTGAAAGAAAATTTAATGTTTTTAAAAGTCAAACTTTGACCAATAAAAAATTTGACAATCTACCGTCAACCTACAAATTAACATAACGTATTCGTATCTATCACTAGGTTACACTAGTAAAAATTTTGACTAAATATAAACTTTTAAAAAAGTCAAACTTGGACCAAATGTAAAAAAAGTAAAATAGAATTTTGAAATATACTACAAAATAATAAATAAAAAAATTATAATCTCATTAGGGATGCAGAAGTTCAAAAAAATCAAATTGTGTTTAAAAGTCAAAGTTTGACTAAATATCAAATTTTGACTGATAAAAATTTACATTATCAAAATACAAATAACAACAGTAATAATCACTATCTACTGTCAAGATACACTTCAGTAATAAAAATTTATAACAATAAAAATTGACCAATAAAAATGTGACTAAAAGTCAAACTTTGACCAATAAAAATGAGGCAATATATTTTCAAGTTATAAATTAAAATAATTATATATTTTTTGAATTATAATATTTCAGTAATAAAAATTTATAACACTTTATATAAAATCGAACTTTGACCAAGAAAAAATTACACTAATACGGTATAAATTTATATAGTAGTAGACTCTATCTATAAGCAGGTTTCGAGTTTGACTAAAAATAAATTTTGTGTAAAAGTCAAAGTTTGAGCAAAAGTCAAAGTTTGACTAAAGGTCAAAGTATTGACTAATACAATTGAGAATCTAGTATCAAATTATATATCAACACGGCAGTCTCCTTTTTCGCCATCAAATTATTGGAGTCAATGTTTAATAAAAAGTAAAATTTTAATTAAAAGTCAAAGTTTGACCTTAAAGTCAACCTTTGACCCCTAAAAATTTGATAATATATTACTAACTTACAATTTATTATCATGTTTTAGTAGTCAAAGTTTGATCAAAAGTCAAAACTTTATATAGCTTATATATCCAATTGAAGTTTGATTAAAATTCAAACCTTGACCAAAGTCTAATATTAACTGAAAAGAATATGATGTAGATAATGTGGTTGTCATAGTGATCGTGCTGGTATGACAGTCATAGAAATTGAAGTTACTTTTTAATAGTCAAAAAATAATTTTTTTTTGCTTTTAAGTTTTTTACAAGTAACTTTAGATTTGCAATGACAAAAAATTATTATTTTGTTAGTAGGAAACTCAATTTCAGCCACTTAATAGGTTGAAATGGTTTCCTCCTAAAATGATTTGGTGTATGAAAATTCAATTTCCATGCGGGGCCGACTTAATTTCATTTCCATCTCCTTAATTAGTTATCAAACAACAACAATTGGAAATTAAATTTCATTTCCACTATGAAATTACCTTTCCATGTTATCAAACAAGGCCTAAAACACAATAATTTTACGTGGTTCAACAATAATGCCTACGTCTATGGATTCACTCGGGTCCCACTATTCTCAAGAGTTTCAGAAAAGAAAAAAAAAAACGGTTACAAGAGCAGCTACTCGAAAAAAGACATTAAATACCCTATAGTTAAGACTAACACTACAAAGTAAGTGAAATTGCTATTATGCCCTTGACCCACAGGCCCCTTCAGGCCTTCAAGCAATTGTGGCTGGATCATCAATACTTCCCAAATGCCTCAGTAGCATCAGTCTCCACAAACAACAATACCAAATCCCTTGCTCGTGTTAGTAGTATCACCTAATAGCCGATACGTACCAAGGATCAAAATTTTGGTTTCGGGCATGACCGAAACCGAAAATTTGGACCGAAATTTCGGCCGAAAACCAATAATTTGGGTGAAATTTCGGCCGAAAATTTGAGTCCCATACAAAATATGACCGAAATTTCCGTCCAAATTATTGTTTCAGTGAGGACCGAAACTGATAATTTGGACCGAAATTTCCGTCATTTCGGCCGAAATTTTGATCCTTGATACGTACTAACACCGTTATTGGTATCAGTAAAATTGAACGAGCTTGAAATTGACACATTTTTATTCGCCGTGTTTTGAAATCACGAACAATACTATACTGAAAGAGACTGTATAGTTGAGACAAACTAGCAAGGATCAAAATTTCGGCCGAAATGACCGAAATTATCGGTTTTGGTACCCACCTAATTTGGACCGAAATTTCAGTCCAAATTTGTATGGGATCCAAATTTTCGGCTAAATTTTCGGTTTTAGGCTGAAATTTCAGCCAAATTTTCGGTTTGAGGCTGAAATTTTGGTTCAAAAAATTTTCGGTTCCGATCAAGCCCGAAACCAAAAATTTACCCAAAATTTTGATCCTTGCAAACTAGAGTCTAGAATCAGGTATGATAGGAACCCCCCTGTAAAAAATGCTTGACTTAAACTCCATTAACGTTTCACAAGTCTCTGATCAGTGATATAAGAACATGAAAGAAAGTCAAAGCTAAGAGATGAGATCATTATAAGGAGAATAAGCAACATTACGGTTTAACAAGTAGCAAGGATAGCTAAGGATTGTTATATCAAATAACTACTGAAGATGCTTCTCAATAAAAAAATTCATGGGTTGAGTCATCAACCATGATCAGTGTCTTCATTAATAGGAGCCTAAGCTGATCACATTCAGAACCCGGCCGAAAACTGATTTAGTGGAAACCTCAGTTTGATATCCTCCGCTATGATCTCTGTAACACCCTTTTTTTTTTTTTTTTATCGCAATGAGAAATTCCATTAAAAAAAACAGCAAGGAGCTGGAAAACAAGAGGGCCGCAGCCTACAAAAACAAAGGGAAAAAAGAAAGGGAAGCAAGGGCAGGACACAATCCAAGCCCCCCCCCCCCCTCAAACCAAACAACTAAAGCGGACCACGATCTCTGCTCGAGTCCATCTCGGGAGCATCAGATACCCAAAGACACATAAGATCTCTAATAGATTCCAGAGTGACCCCAAGGGGCCTACGTTTATGGTTGAAGGCCGCACATTCCTTTCGAGCCAGATACCCCAAAGAGTGGCGTAGAAACAGAAAGCGCCCTCCTGGACTTCAAAGCGAGGGCCCTGCCACGACGTGATAAGGTGCGGGATAATCTCAGGCATCACCCACG